>CM052900.1:44773342-44798287 GCA_028534135.1 Potos flavus
CCTCCCGGAGGAGGAAGGAGGGGGTCTCTCCGGATCTGCCCCTTGTGGGGTCCCTGCTCGAAGAGCAGCGGCCCGACTGTGCCGGGATCACGGTTCAAGGTAAGCCCGAGCTGGTACCTCACTGTTCGGCTCGGTCTTTGCCGTTGGCTTCCCCGTTCTGATATCCGGGAGCTCTGCCACCCTCAGACACCCCCGGTCTTTCTGTGACCCCGCGGGTCCTGAAACCACGCTTTCCCCGTGAGGGCTCCACCCCCGCTTGGCCTCTGGAGTGACGTCCCTCAGTGGAGCAGATTTCTAAAAGTTCCGATTTTGTGCTCCGCTGCTCTGAGGCTTGCCGGGAGCCGGCCCCTCCCCCCGGGGTCTATCTTCGCGTCGCTTTGGATTTACTTTCTCACACGTCCTACCTTCCGGAAAGTGGTCGATTTTCTGTTCCTAGAGGTGCTGTTCGTCTTCTCTTCTATTTTCTGCTAATTTTGTAGTTGTTTAGAGTGGTTTGATAACTATCTAGCTGAACTTCTGGGATCAGACACTATCTCTGCCTCTTACTCCTCTGCCATCTTGCCTCAACTCTTAGTAACAGTTTCTTAATGATGGTGGAGACTAGGCTGATTTTTGGTTTATTTTTATTACAAAAATAATTTATTGCTTGCACAGTAAATTTTTACATGCAGTTGTGGTCACAGTGATCTAAAAGGGCAAGTAAGTATGTGTATCTCTGATTAGGTATACTTTCTGTCTTAAAACCATCATGTAGGCAAAAGGATCAAAAAAATAATGGGCTGATTGATGACTTATAAAATGTTTGATTGCCTGACTGCATCACGATGATACTTAAGGAATCAATCTGTCTCTCAGCCAGCAACAACTTTGTCAAGAGTGTCCTGCTTCCAAATGTGTGACGATGTGGTATGACCACAACAGAGGCTTTTTTTTTTCAGTCTGAGCAAAATTATCTTGAAGGGAAGAATGAAAGTCATTAGTGAGAACAGGTCAGGTAAATGAATCCATTCTGAGGAATTCGTAGAGAAACTCTGCCCTGATCTTTCAGTAAGTGTCTCTGAAACTGCGATTGCTGGTACACGTGGATAGAAATGGGAAGTCAGAGCAGTAGTCAACACAGAACACTCCAGCACCCTCCACCCCACTCTCATAGCCGGCTCAGCATATCCAAAGAGTCCTCCGCTCACAGATTTTATGTTAAATGTTTGGCTTCACTTAATATTCGTATGTATATAAACACTATTTTGTTTCTTTTTTAATTTATGTATGTGATCAAATCAGAGTTCTCAGAACAGAAAACCCATTTATATCACTGAACTGATAGTCCAGCTTCTCTAGATATCAATTAGGTCATAACTTGATAGTCTCATTAATGTACCTGTTTGACAGATTGGCAAAAAAAGTTGTTGAGTTTCCTACCAATTCTCCTCATTAAATTTTTATAAAAATTTTTTTTAAGTTTATATTTAAATTCTAGGTGGTTAACATACAGTGTAATGCTGGTTTCAGGAGTAGAATTTAGTGATTCATCGCTTACATGCAATACCCAGCGTTCATCACGAGTGCCCTCCTTAATACCCATTACCTATTCAGCCCATCCCCCATCCTCCTCCCTCCATCAACCCTCGGTAGAGTCTCTTATGTTTTGCCTCCCTCTCTCTCTTTTTTTTTTCCCCATTCTCATCTACCAGTTTCTTATATCAAACACTTGAGTTTGGATTTAACTTGTTTGAACAAGTGGACTTTACCAGTGTTTTGGGGGAAAGAAGAAACACTGACAAGGAGAGTATTTGTAATCTGGTAGCATGCAGTGCTAAAACTTCAACCCATAATGTGTCCCATAATGTTAGCATTCAGTCATTTTAGTTCTCTTGACCCAATAACACAGTGAAAAGAACAAAGAGTAGAATCAGAGAGATCAGGGTTTGAATCTTGAGCTGTACTATTTTTTATCTGTGTGACTTTGGGAAAGTTTTTTCACTTGGACAATAGTGGTAGTAACATCTACCTTTAAAGTTGTTTGTATGAGAATAAGTGAATTAACATGTAAATAGTAGGAGTTAAATAAAGCTCCATTAAAAAAAAGTCCAATATTCAGTGAAAGCATGTGTGTTTCTATGGCATATCCCCCACCTGTGTCTTGGTAATAGGGTGTTCACATTTCACTTGATAGACAAGCATTCCCACACAGTACATTTATTTAGTAATTAAATCAGAAGGAGTCTGTACATTCTTAAAAGTTGTATTATTTGTTGACAGGACTTCATTTATCTAGTTTGCTATTATGCCTTTATTTATGCAAATGATTTGGTGGTATACTGCTGAACACAAAAAACAGATTAATTGGCTTTTATAATAATAATGCTTTAAAAATATGACATGAACTCTGCTTGTATATAGTGAGGAGAAATCCAGATCACAAACCAGGTACTTTTTTTAATCACTTTTTCGGTGATGGTTTTAAATTTTAATTTTAATTTTTTTTTTTTTTAATTTTAATTTTTTTGAAAGAGAGTGCCACAGGGAGAGGGAGAGAATCTCAAGCAGGCTCCCCACTGAGCACAGAGCCTGATAAGGGGCTCTGTCTCAGGACCCTGATATGGCCTGAGCCAAAATCAAGAGTCAGATGCTTAACTGACTGAACCACCCAGGCATCCCTCCAAGGATGGTTTTTAAACACCATGTAGTAAATCAGTATCACCTGATAGAGTACAGCTCTGTCTTTCTCATTTATTTAACAGCTGCTTTGGAAATACTTTTTTTTTGGCCATTTTAAACAAATTATTTTTTTTTTTCCAAAAGAAATACATGGACAGGTTAGCAGAATCACAAACAGCTATGTGGTTTAAAACTAGTTTACAAAATGTGTCATGGAAAAAGAACAATGTAATCAAAGGATCAAGTCCATATTTTGCATGGTTTCAGAACTCATAGATCTTCTCTTTGTAGCTTTCTGGCTCCTATGCAAGATGTCAGAGGAGAGTAAGCATATTAAATGTAAAGTATTAGAGAATATCTTTTCATCCTTTTAAAATAAAAGCGGAAAGTGATTTCCTTACTAATCCAGTTTTATTTTTTTATTTTTATTTTTTTGAAAGATTTTATTTACTTATTTGACACACAGGGAAAGAGAGATCACAAGCAGGCAGAGTAGCAGGCAGAGGGAGGGGGAGAAGTAGGTTCTCCACTGAATGGAGAGCCCAATGCGGGGCTCAGTCCCAGGACCCTGGGATCATGACCTGAGCAGAAGGCAGACGCCTAACCGACTGAGCCACCCAGGAACCCCATTAATCCAGTTTTATAGTGTAAGGCACTGTCAAACTATGAAAGGTAAAAATACACTCTATATTGTCTTTGATTTAAGAAATAAAAAATTCCATTATTTCCCACTTAATTCCATTTCTATCAGTAATGACACACACAAATTATAGTTATCTATTGTTGTTTCAGTCTGCTAAAACTGAGAGATGCACGTCATGTGGACTGGTCTTTCAGGCTATGTAAAGTCAGCTTTATCTTCATTAAACGTTCTGAACTATAATTTTGTGATTGTTCACTACTACTTAAAATGATAAACTATGAGATTTTTCCATTCCTAGTCTCTTAAGTACTAATTCCCTCTTCTTCTTTATCTCTTGCTATAGCTTTCATGTGAAGTTTTATATGATTTTCAGTGGAACAGGTTTTGAAAACACATAATGTATCTTTTTTAAAAAAGTTTTTATTTGAGAGAGAGAGAGAGTGTGCACACACGAGTTGAGGGGAGGCGCAGAGGGATAGGGAGAAGGAGGCTCCCCACTGAGCAGGGAGCCTGACACAGGCTCGATCCCAGGACCCTGGGATTATGACCCTAGCTGAAGACAGATGCTTAACTGACTGAGCCAACCAGTGCCCCAAACACATAATATATATTTAAGAAGAAATGAGTTACCCTTTATTTCCTTAATGATAATAAATTAAATTTTGGTATCATTTAAGAAGGCAGTAATTTAGGGGCTTTTTACTGGTTCTCAAACTAAGAGCATATTTATTATGAAATAGAGAAATTTGTCATCTCACCATGAAATAATACTATTATTAACATTTTAATTTTTTCTGGGCAAGGATATTTTTAAATGATTGATTGATGTGAGTGAAGGGAGTGGCAGGGGAGAGGAAGAGAATCTCAGGCAGACTCCTTGCTGAGCATGGAGTCTGATATGGGGCTCTATCTCACGACCCTGAGATCATAATCTGAGCTGAAATCAAGAGTCAGATGATTAACTGACTGAGCTATCCATGCGCCCTAGCAAGCATATTGTTTAAATGGTGGGTTGCCATCATATCTCATATTTTATATCCTACTATTTTCATTTATTAACTATACAGTAAAAATATTTTTATCATATAGTCTCTTAAACTATATTTTCTTGGTTGTATAGTATTCCTTGTAGAGATGTATCCTAATTTATTTAACAAATGTGCTATGGTTAGATACTTGGCTGTTTCTAAATTGTTTGTTCTAAATAAAGCTATAGTAAACATCTTGATGCCCATCTCTTCTTACTTGTTTTGGTTAAAATCCTAAAATTGCTGGGTCAACTGGTATAAACATTCTTTTTTGCCAAATTGCTCTCTAGAAAGGTAGTACTGGTTTAAAATCCCAGCTAGTCTATTCCTTTGCAAGCATAGGTGTTCTGTTTTCAAATATTAATCATATCAGTAGTGAAAGTATCTAGATTTAATTTGCATCTGTTTGATTATTAATAAAATCGAGCATTTTTTTTTTTCTTTTGTTTGGGGAGCAGATAGAAGTTATGGGCCTAACATGTCATTTATCTTTGGGAAATTCCTAGTTAATATTCTGTGTTCATTAATGTCTTGGTGTGCCTTGATTTTTTTTTTTTTTTTCTTCTTTAAGCTCAAATATTGATTTGAGGTAAAGGTAAACATAACAGAAGTCTTTTATGTTATAAAATACCAAAATGTAATGTTCTTATGGAACTAATAGCTTATGTTGTAAATTTTCTACAGGGTATCTGTAGTTTACAAGTTTTTTATTTTTGAGAATATGTTGCCATGCTTTATTTTATCTGAATTTATGACTTTCTAAATATAAAGTTCTAGAATATTCTGAGAATTTAATAGCCTCTTTGTATTAGGGATCTCATCTTTAAAGTCAGCAACTTTCAGATGATCGCAAGTCTAAGATCAAATGAAATCAGAAAACAAATTAACTTTACTCTGTGTTCAGGATGTGGCCTCAAAGTAATAATAGATGGCAGATGTAGTTGTTTGACTGTCATGTTAAACAAACAAATAAACAAATAAATAAAAGGGAAGAGGAAAGGAATGAAGGACAATTTCCTTACCAAGCAATCACACAGTTTATTGTCTAGGAAAGAAAGAAAGAAGAAAACAGAGAAAACAGAGGCAGTGCTGTGTACTGGGGAGCACACAGATGTTCCTCTTGGCAACCATACAGTACTAGGCAGGACTGGGGTTTTCGCAGACACAGAATGTGAGCCTTCTTTGTTGGAGACACAGTGTTGCCTGTGGTGGGAATTGCTGCAGTGATGGGAAAGTATCGTCATGTATTGTTGGATTGCTGTGATTTTCAATAGAGACAGTACATTAAAGTAGCTTTGTGGGCAGTGGATTGTTTCAGCCAAGCCTGGCTCATAACACACTCCTCTTGGCAAACTCTATTTAAAAGGTAGAGCTGGCATAGTTTTGTGGTCATGGAGCCTGTCCCATCCTTGGACGTCAGAATTTCTTTTTGCTAGCACTGGTTTATAACAACCAATTTATTTACTGTGATCTAACAAAGGAGTTTGCCACTATAAAGTTAGAACTGTAACCACTTTTCAAATGGAACTATTTCCTTTTTTTAAATTTCTTTCATTTTTACAGTTACCAAACCTAGTGTCTTTCAGAATTGTTGGAGAAAATATCTTTTTAATTGAGTTGCTTCTTCTTAGCCCACTTGTTCGTTTAGGATGAGGTTTTGTTACAAAATAGAAGGTGCAAAACTTACATGTTTTATATTAGCATTGAAGTATTTTTTGTTTATATATAAATACTATATTGTGAAATGTTTAAACCACATGTTTAAATCTAATCACTAGAAAGCAAAAGTATTTTTTAATTTGCTTGCCAGTGTTACCTGTCCTAGTCTTCCCTGTGGTTTACTTGAAGTAGAACAATTAGCTGTGCTGTACTAGATGTTAACAGAGATTTTTAACTGTATTTTAAGGTTAAAATTTAAGCTTCAAGGATTGATCATTGAATTGTTCTTAGTTGCCCTCCCTCTCCCGCTTTTATGTTAAATATAATATTGAATGAATTTTTATGGCCTCTTAGTTGCTTATATAAAGTCTGAACAAGAAAGGAGACTATTAAAAGTAGAGACTGGAACCTTTACAATCACCCCAATTAGATGGGATTGTTGAATAAGAGATTGAACTGGTATGTTCATGGAGGTTTAGCGCTTGCAAGAGCCAGAAAAAAGTGAGACCCAGAGAAATTAACCAGTAATAGTCTCTTCATTTGTGAGGAGTCAGAACCTAATTGATATTAAAGCTCCTGATTCTCACATTTAAGTCTCTTCTGTGTCCTTTAGTCTCATCAAGTCAAAGCAACATTCATTATCTAGGCTCCTACTCTGTTGAAGGATTCGTCAGATATGACCCTTACCTTGAAGAAACCTACATTCCAGTTAGAAAACAAGGGATGCACTCATTCAAAGTTGTTGGTAATGAAAGAGATTTAAATAGTTCGATAGTAGAAGTCATACCTCAGAGCACTACTTAAATGGCCAAATGAACAACATAAACAATAATTATTCTTGAAACTCAGTAAAAGGATATGTATCTTTAGGCTAGGGTAGTCAGAGGGAAGCCTTTTTCATAGAAATTGGGTTTTAAGGGTGCCTGGGTGGCTCAGTCGGTTAAGCCACTGCCTTAGGCTCGGGTCGTGATCCCTGGTCCTGGGACTGAGTCCCTTATCAGGCTCCTAGCTCAGCAGGAAGTCTGCTTTCCCTCTACCCTTACCCCCTGCTCATGCTCTCTCTCTCTCAAATAAATAAATAAATCTTTAAAAAAGAAAAAAGAAATTGCATTTTGAGGTAGGTCTAGATTTTCTCATCTGCCTCACTGGTGAATTTCCACTTACTCTATAAAATTTAATATAAATACCAGTTATTCTCCCTAGGGCTCCCTGACATTTTTTCCCTAATAGGCCTATTTGCATTTACATATGCCTCTAGTATAGTATTCCATATTTTGTTATAGTTGTTTATCTCTCCTGCTGGACTCCTAAACTCCTTAAAATCACACTTATTCTTCATATCCCGAGTATCTGTGTAGTACATACAAATAGGAATTCATATGACAATAACACATTGTTACGGACTGAATTGTGTTCCCCCAAAGTTTGTATGTTGAAGTCCTAACCCTTCATGTGACTATATTTGGCAATAGGACCTATAAGAAGGTAATAAAGGGTAAGTGAGGTCATTAAGATGGGATCCTAATCCAACGGGATTGGTGTCCTTGTAAAAGGAGAAGAGACACATAAGCGCTGTCTTGCAAGCTGGGAGCACAATCTTTTCCAGAAGCCAAATTAGCCAGAACCTCGATCTTGGACTTCTAGCTTCCAGAACCATGAGAAAATAAATTTCTGATGTTTGGGACACCCAGCCTGTAGTATTTTCTTATAGCAGCCCAAGCAGACCAATACATACATATATAAACAAATAAGTGCAGGAGTAAATACTGCTTTAGAAAAATTTAAAAGTCCTGCATCCCTAGATCCCACTGCACGTCTTTGAAAACTGTCAACTGTTGTCTGTCTTCATAAGGATCCAACTCTACCGCCAAGTCAGTTTGGCCGCCCCAGAGAACCTTACAGCCAGGCCTGTGCCAGTTATGATAGGAAATAGGTGGTTGTGCCCCTGCCTAAATTGTTAAACTAAGAAGAATACAAGCAGTGTAGTAAAGAACCAGCTCAGCTCTACTCTGATCCTGAATGACTTAGAACCAAGACAGGCAGTATTATCCGTAGAGCTAGATCTGGTTGCTGTAAGTCTGCAATTTGGTATGCCAGCACAGCATAGATCTCACTGCAGTGCATTTGCCCATGGACAAGTTCCTGGTTAGCCCTTGAGCCCTCCAACCCAGCGTCTTTCCATCCCTGTCCCCTACTATTCATTTTCCAAAGTGTGGCCAGAGTGGTCTTAAAGAGAAACCTGATCATGCATTTCCCTTCTACTTGCGCTTTTCATGAGCATCTAAAATAAACCCCAAACCTTTTACATTGGTGAATGAAGCCCTGTCTGGCCTGCCTCCCACCTTCCTCTCTGCCTCTGGCACCTACCTGTCTCCCTGTCACCCAGGGCTCTCCAGCCACACTGGTTTTCTCTTGCTTCTTTAATCATGCCAACTTTGTCTCACCTTTGAGCCTTTGAACTAACCGTGCCCCTGCCTGAAATGCTGTACCCCCCATCTTTACACAGCTGACTCTTTGGTCATTCAGGGATCCACTTAAATGTCACTTCTTCAGAGATTCCTTCCTTCCCCACCCAAGTCTAATGTCATCTGTCTACATCATATCACCTTATTTTAGTTTTCTCTACAGCACTTACTCCTATCTAGTTGGTTTATTGTCCTTTTCTCCCTACCCCAGTGGAAACTCAGTGAGTGCTGGAACCCTGTCTTATACACTGGTCACTCCAGCACCCAGAACAGTACCTGCCACAGATGGGCTTTTCAGAAATATTTGTCGAATGACTAATTGACAGGTTGGAGTGCCAGATCTAGAGCAGGCAGTCTTGCCGGGCCCATCTCCCTCAGCGCTCATACTCTGTTCCCAGAGGCTTAGTCACATGGGTCCTGCTCTCAACAGAGAGGCACTCTAGGGTCTAGAAACATGCTTGCTCAAAAGTCCAGCTGCTATTGCTTATCTAGTAGATTAGTTAATTGACATCCATCAAAAGTTAAATCCAATGTTTGTAAACAGGGCGTCTTTGGAAACTTTTTGTCAACTGTTCTCTGTCCCCAACAGGCGTCAACCCCCTGCCACATCAGTCTGCCAGCTGCAGTAAACCTTACAGCCAGGCCTATATTAATTGTGACAGAAAGTAGCTAGTTAGTTATACGCCTGAAGTATTTATTTGTTAAATCAGGGTGTGTCCTGATCCTAGTAGGGTAGGTACTGTGGTGATTCCCATTTCACAAAAGAAGATAGCCTTGTCCAAGACTGCATAATGGTCATAGAATTGTTCACATAAAATGAGAAAATCGGGAAAAAGAATTGTTCTTAAACACTGTCAGTTTGTTATCCAAGGTTTTAGTTATCTAGTCAGCAAAACTGTAAACTATGGCTTTCTTTAACTGTTAATATGATGTGACATTTGTTCTCTGAACAGAATTTAGCTGCTCATTCACGTTTTCTTGGCAAGTTAAAAAGTTTTAGGATCTTGAGATTTTTTTTCTCCCATTTTGTAGGCATTGATTTAGGAAGTCCATTTACATGGGCAAGGGAATCTAGATGTAGGTAATTAGAATTTGAGAGGGGAACTGAGTGCTTGTCAAAGTTAAGAATTTCTTGTTAAGGACCGCTGATCCCTTTTTGTTGTAAAGGGAAGAATTAAATCATTATGCTATCTTCTTTGCTTTACTTTAAAAACATAACTTATTTAGAGATACTTATATTAGTCAAAATGCTAACCTAACACTGTTCCTTTGGAATTTCAGTATGTTTTGAATGTTGTTTTCTGGGTAGTAAGAACTTTAAAATAATATTATTATCTAACCCCAAGGAAATAACCACAGCCTCCTACCAAATAAAAGCAAAAGCAAACGCAAAAGCTTTTATTTATGATTTTAATCATAAATAGGTGCTTTGATTTTGATTCAGAGGCTCTAAAGTATATAATATTTCTTTTTTTGCAGAATTCCGTTCCAAGATTTTTGACTCGACAATATTTTACTCTATTAGCATTTAGAACAAAATCACTCTGGAGATACCAATGTTCTCAGAAACAATTTCTTTTCTTAAATCAAAAGGAAAAAAATTCCCTGTGATTTCCTCCATTAGTACACAAAACAACCAATTCTCTTTCCAGCCAACTCTGTTAGAAGTTCTTCCTCATAGTAAACTGAAGTGTACTAAGTTGGCCATCCTATATAATTTCTACTCATTTTTCTTATTTTCTTTTTTGGAGGTACACAAAGTAGATGCATGAAATAAATATTGTGACCTCTTTAATATTAAAGCCTTTCAGATTCTTCACTCATGTAATAAGGTCCTCTTTCTATTCTTTTGTTTTCTTTTGTTCAGCCTGCTAAATGCTTTCCTTCCCTTAATTCATCATTCGACATAACATTATTTTATGGTCTTCTTCAGGATAAACCCCAAATAACAATGACCCTATCATTGTGTTACCCACATGGATGACAATTCTCTAGATATGGTCAGAGAAGTGAAAGGAGACTGGGATTATTATGTGGAACATATATTTATACTAATTCTGCCGAAAATTCCATTAACTTTTGGGGTAGCAAAGCCACATTGTCTACTTTTATTGAGCTTGAACTTAATCTGAAACCACATTATCACATGAAATGCCTTTAAACTAGTTAGTTTTCTTTTTTATTTCTAATTTCTAACTTCTCTAAGCTGCTGTGACCTCAGTTTTTAATTAAAAGGCATGAACTGGAGTGTTTAATAAATATGCCCAGATTTGGAAGTGCAAAAGGCAAATATCAACCAAGATCAGAATTAAGAATTCGGCTTTCCAAAAGGCATCTGATAGTCTTATCTCTTGTTGAAAGAGCACAGAAATCAGGACCAACCTGCTAAAGTAGTTCTATGTCCCACCAAGGTGGAATATGGCTCTTCACTCTGTTTTTGACTCTGTGGGTTGAGAGGGGACACGATAGTTTCTCTCTTTCTCGCTGGTATCCCCTTACCTCATAAAGATGTTGAATAGGTATTTGTTGAAAATTCAACAATACTTATTTAATAAGTAATTAATTTAGAGAGATAGAAACAAGATTAAAAGAAAAAAGGAAACTCTGAAAATGGGTTGACACAATGAATTTAGAAGTCTTCTGTAGGTGGTCAAAAGTGCAGAGAATTAGGAATCTGGAGAGAGAGATTCTGCCAGTGGAGGAAATAACCAAAGATGTTTTAGAGCTGAGGTAATGAGGAGATAACATCTGCCATAAGGTAATTTTTCGAACTAAATGTATTCTTGTTGTATATGTTAGTCTTAGGTTTTCAAGCACTGTGGAAGTGATTTTGAAATCTTTTGGTCATGAAAATACATCCTTAACTGCAGTAAATCTTACATAGCCAACATAAAATGATTCAGCCCTTTGCTTAGACGAAAATACATATTAATCTCTTCAGTGTTCATAACGGCAAAACAACTTGCTTGTCTCATATTTGACATTTAAAAGTGCAGTTCTAATTCTGACCTTCTACATAATGTCTGTACTGCATGCACTTGTTAGGAAATTAAAGCTTGAATTGGGCAAGATTCAGCTTGGCCCAGAAACTACCATGAACGATTCATTTGGAATTTGATTGAGACAAAGACTCAGAGAAGCTAACTTATGAACACATTAACTAATGCTTTTGAACAAGGTCAGGGGGACCAGACCCATTTGAGGAGCTTTTTCCCAAATGTGCATGAATATCTAGCTCTACCCCATTGATTTTGACGGAGTAGGTCTGGGTTGGACCCCCTAGCATCAGTATTTTTAAGAAAAGTAAAAAAGAAAAGAGAAGAAAGGGGAAAAAATTGTAAAAAGCTTCCACGAGCAATTCTGTTATGCCTTCCAGTTTTGACTCCCTGTAGAGTCAACAAATCTGTCCCTATAAATTATAAAGTAATTTCTGGATTTTATTAGCCCCCTCCCTTAGCTCCAAATTCAAACTCAACAGAATGCCTTCGGTGAGTTTTCCTTTTGTTTTTTTTATATACATCGAAGATTGCTACTAGACTTGTTCATTTGAACAGTTGTTCTAGTGTCTTCTATAAATCCATGTTTGAAGTTACTATCCTTTCAGTTGTCTGTTATACTTTATATAAGTATGAATGTGGTGAATTTCATAATGGCTAGTATTTATTGAGTATGTATTATGTGCCAGGCACATTCCATATCTTATAATGTGTGAAGCTTCACATCAACCTTGCCAGGTGTTATACATTACCCTCCTTTTACAGATAAATAAACAGTCCATTCAAGGTAAATTTCTTGTACTCAGTCACTGAGTCAAACCTAGATCTTTCTGTAACTATATAAAGCTCATACTCCTTCCTCTGTTCTACACTGACAAAACTTTTCCCTGGCAATACATACATATATTTGCTTAAAAATTATATACCCCAAAATGTATCCCTTTTTGCTTCAATGTCATAATACTAGCTCCAGGTTTGATCCCAGTGTTAGTCAGCAGCATATCTCAGGTGTCTCAAATCTTGATACATCTTATTTTGTAGCTCTGAGAAAAGATTATAACTGTCATTATTGATTCTATATGTAATATGTTACATCATATGCATATTCCACATTACTAAAAAGTAAAGTTATTGTAATTTTAAAATGTTGCATTTTCACATTTCATAAAATAAATCAATGCTTGAATGAGACAAAACTTCTGTTTATGGTGACACAGAATACTAACTAGCACAGTAAAGGTTAAAAAGAACTTGGTTAAAGGGAAAAACAAAATCATACATTTATAGTAGAATTACAGAAAAAAATAAAAATCTTTATTTAAGACAATTGCAACTTGAGGGAATGCGGGTTGGTATTATGAACAATATCCATTGCTCATTGCCGCAATGGCCAATAGGTTTCCAGTTGCCAGTTGATTTGCATTGTTTATTTTGGCCTAGCGGATAAACACATTCTCTGTCTAGTTGTTTTTTTAAGAGATAATCATTAGTTTTTTTCAAAGGCCTTTTGGTAATAATTCAGGTAGCAGAAGTTCTAGTTAGAATTTTGTTTCCTATTTACATCTTCTAATGACCTGGGATAATAAATTAGAACTTAAGATTTGTGCTGTATTTTAAATTTTAATGAGTGGAAATATTGGAGAGTTATAGAAGTTTATGAGCACTTCCTATCTTTATTTTGTTAACCATAGCTGCTGTGTTTGATAATACAGTATGGATAATACGGTGGCGAGAAAATCTTGAAAGACATCTGTCAGATCAGACAGAAAGAAGCAATAGACCAGATAGGTCAGGGAAACATGGCAGATGGTATTTTGAAAAAGTGAGACAAATCCAGAATGCACCAAGTAGTTTGCATAGAATATTTAAGGCTATAATAACATTTTATATATTTTATATAGCCAATAAAAATTATTAAAATCTTGCATTTTGTGTATATTTAATCAGTTTTGCACTTAAAATCATTTTACATTCTATCAGTTTTCAAATACTTAACACTGTATGAAAGTAGAACAAAATCATAGAACTGCAAAAGACCTTAGATCTTTTCTAACACTGTGCTTTTTAAAGATGAGGAAAGTGATGTCCACAAAGTTCATTTGAGGAACAAAGTACACACATTTCCACATGTGCTCTCTCACTTGTATGTGCGCTCTTATGCTCTCTCCCTCTCTCTGTCATACACGCACACGGACAAGTTGCTGGCTTCACATACAGCACATCGTTACTGTGAACATTTGTATAAATTAGAAAAAATCAAATAGGTGTTAATTGAACCAATAGAAATATTTTAACTTTTTCTCTTCAAAAAGGAAAAGAAAAAATTTACTTCTGAAGTCTTAAAACTTGAAATGAAGAGTTGTAGGAAAATCAGAAAACATTCTAAACTATTTTAACTCATTGAAATAAAAACATAGATGTCTAATGATTTCAAAAAAACCTCTGAGAATTATGAGTATAGCAAGACAGCTAAATTTTTGCTTTGCTAGCTAAATTGAGTAGCAAAGTCAGAATTCCTTGCAATATTCTGTTTAGATACTGAGGTTTAATCCAAGCCTTATAAATATAAGCTTTGTATTATTGATATATTTATATCAAAAAACTAGTTACAGGGATTCTCTCTATTTTAAGTCTATGAGAACCATCACTAGCGTGCACTGACAGATGTTAAAGAATGTCTGTGGAAAGAATGTCAAAAACCTCTCCAAAGGAAAGTCTTTAAACCATGTCCTTAATAAAGAAATGCAAAACCAGATTTAATTGCCCTTTTCCTAAACAGCTCAGCCATGCAGGCTCATTTACTTCAGCATATGGTCTGAGAAAGTGCACAGTGGAAGAGAGCAGTCATGGTGAAGGCTGGGATTGAATCCATTTAGGCTAGAGTTCACAAAGATCAGTCAGAGGCAAGCACTTGAAGTTAAAAGAAAGAAACACACCAAGCAGTAGAAACACAGGCTATTTTTATTTTAAATGTGCTCATTGGAGATATCCTATTTGCCTTTCCAGAAAGCAGTATTCAGTGGTTTTAATATGAAATACAAGATTTCTGAAAAACTAGTATCTGGGATGTTTTTCCTAATTAAAAAAAAAAAAGTAAAAAAAGAGACAAAATTGCGTGAAGCCACAGAGATCTTTTTTTTTTTTTTTTTTTTTTGATGTTGTTATTTGTTAACCACTGAAAGTGATCGTTTTTCTCATGGGGGAACAGTCAAAATAATGAGTTAGATGACAACAATGTGGCCTATGTTTTATTTAAAAGGGAAGACATTACAAGCTTATATGAAGTGGTGGTAAATTCTTACCACCCCTAAAGGGATTAAGTTTATAGTTCTTGCCAAAAGTCACAGGTAATTGAGAACTTGAGAAAAGGAAGAGGAAAAAAAAATCTGTGAATCCTTTCATACCACTTTGTGGCACTAGGCAAGTGATTTTACTTCCATGTATCTTAATTTTATGCCTGTGATATGGGGGAAGCTATCTTTATGGAGAACTTAATTATAACCTGAAAATATCTAGTAAGACAGTTCAGTTGCTTATGGGTCTAGTACAATGTCACACATAGAATTGAGGAAGAATACAAAAGGTAACAGAAAAGAAAGAAATGTTTGAGGGGCTAGTAATGGCAAACATGTATCTGACTTTATTATTGCTGAATCTAATTAGTGGTGTTTATTACAACAAATCATTTCAAAGTGCTATCTTTCCTGCAAGACAAGCCTTTTTGCCACAATGTATATTTATATATTGTGGGACAAGTATGCTTACTTGTCAATTTGAAATAGTCTAGAGCTGCACTGTGATGTGCCTTTTAAATTAAATTTATATTAATTAAGTATAATTTAAAAGTTCAGTTCCTTACTCACACTAGCCATATTTCAAGTGCTCCAACCTTATCTAAAGTGTTTCTGTTATCGCAAAAAGTCATGTTGGGCTATGGTGTTTGGTATTATGGATTTTTTAGTTAAGTTTTTATCAGTCCATTTCATTGAAAGATAAGAACCTAAATCATGTATTTTAGATGGCAGACATAGAGGGGGACTGATCTATCAAGGCAAAGAGTAGGCCAAAGGTTAAGCTACAAAGAAGATACACTTATCACATGTAGCAAAACACAAAAATGAAATGGCCGTGTTGTTTCTGGTGATGTGATTTTTCTGAAACAGTGAACATTCTGAACAAAGTCAATCTTCTATTCATTTACACAGTAATCACACTTTTGGAAATTTAGTGTATACTTTAACTTTTATTTTAAAAAAATAACTTGTTATCTTTAGCAGATGTAGTTCTAGGCTTAGATAATTATAAGTGGGGTTTCCACCCACATCAGCGTCTAGCACAGACGCAGGACAACTCTGTTGTGCGGAGAGTTCTGTATATTACAAAATGTCTGCATTCCGCCCACCCTCTGCTAAATGTCAACCTGAGCATTGTGACAACCAAAAAGTACCTCTAAGCATTTCCAACACATTTTAGAAAACCTGTGCTTGATGGTGGGCCCAGTATCAAGACAGTGGGTCCATCAAGCCTCTTAAGATAATCATCTTAAACTTGTTTCTTTATTGGATACTTTTTATTGATTTATCTATTTTCTTCCGTATTTTTAATTTGAAAACAAAATGCTGCTGAGTGTCTAATTCTTCTTTTAACACCTGTTCTTACTCATTCCTAACAGGGTAGACTTGATGAAGTGACCAAGGATAATAAAAGAAAATTTTTTTCTTTACATTTATTGTGGATTTTTATATCCATTAGAAAATAAAGCTGTATGGCTTTGTATGGCTTTGAGCACATGAGCACATGAGCTTGTGCACTAACTAGTCCTGGGTTTTCTTAAGAAGCATTTTGGAGATAAAACAGAAGTAATTATCGCAGGGCCATGATGTGTCAATAAAATGAGAACCCATTTCTTTTCCTTCAAGAAAGATAAAAAGACATAAGATCTAGAGCGGGGCTGCTTAATTTTAGAGGTCCATGGATGGCTTTCAGGTAATCTGTGAACCCCTTTCACATTGCAGCAAAATTTTGTTATGGGTATCTGTGCAGTTTTTAGAAGAGTACATTGATACAATCAAAGGAATGAGGAAGAACTAGATATAAGAATAATAAAACTCCCATTATGAAAAGAAGGCAGAGGAGACAGATTCAGGTTTAGAAAAATCATGAGAGGGGTTAGTTGATTAGGTTAGAAGTTAAGGCTACTACTGAATTTAAAAATGAAGCTAAAGATTGCTTCTTGGAAGAACAAATAACGAATCTATAGAAATTGTTATCTTCCTCTTCTAAGAAATGGTATGTGCGAAAAATAGAAGTAGATGCATGAAAGGCTTAACTCCACCAAAAGTTAATGAAGCAAGAGGGATAGCAGATAGGTAAAATGAGACACCTTTTCCTGCCCCTCTGTCTTCCTGAGCCCCTCCCGAAAAGAGTACAAGAGTAGATAAATCACTGTGACTCTTTTGTGATTGGCAGTATATGTGGTTTTCTTGTTTTTAGTTATGTTGTGGTCAATGCTGGGAAATGCAGACCGTTCAGTGTGTAGTTCTTTGAATCTTACTTGCTTTTGTTTGGAGCTATTTTGCCTCACATCCTCATTGGAAATTCAACATTCATTTCAAAAGAAATGGTTTTCATTTTTCTAGAACATGTTTTTTTTGTTTGTTTGTTTTTGTTTTTGTTTTTTAAAGATTTTATTTATTTATTTGACAGAGAGAGATCACAAGTAGGCAGAGAGGCAGGCAGAGAGAGAGGTGGAAGCAGGCTCCCCGCTGAGCAGAGAGCATGATGCGGGGCTCGATCCCAGGACCCTGAGATCATGACCTGAGCAGAAGGCAGAGGCTTCAACCCACTGAGCCACCCAGGCCCCCCAGAACATGTTTTGTTAATAATATATTTTAAGAGAAGAGTGCTTACACCATTAAAATAAGTAAAATTTGAATCAAAGCAAGTATGGGAAGAAAACCCACCTCCAAATTTCCTTTCCGTAGAAATCTTGTATTGATTCAGTTGGAACTGAAAGTGCTCTTGTACTCTGCATCACTCCAACTCGGAGGATCAGTTTCTGCTGGGTGTGTGTTGATGATGGTGATGCTGGTGGTGATGGTGAGTGATGGTGATAGCTAACAGTGTGAGCATTTATAAGGGCTCGGCGTGTGTTAATTTAGTTCATGCTCACAAGAGCCTAGGACATGAGTTCCCATTTTGCAAATGAGGACACTGAAACAGAACTAAAGTAGCTCAGAGTTACATATTTGTGAGTGATAAAGCTGGGCACATGTCTAGTTATCTGACTCCAGAGCCCATGTTCTCAATTACCACGTTGCCGTTTCTGGATTTTTATACTTACGCCAAAATCTTTGAATAAAGTGACCATTTAAAGGCTGCATAAACAATCTGAAAAAAGAGTTTACTAGCATATTCATTTTATTTTTTGTTTGTTTTTAAAAAGTTTTTATTTATTTGAAAGAGAGAGTACGAGAGAGAGCATGAGTGGGGAGGAGAGGCAGAGGAAGAGGGAGAAGCAGACTTCCCACTGAGCAGGGAGCCCAATGTGGGGCTTGATCCCAGGGTCCTGGGATCATGACCTGAGCAGAAGGCAGATGCTTAACTGACTGAGCCACCCAGGAGCCCCTGGTATTACTCATTTTAAATCTTGTTATGTGGAACAGTGGAAACCCAAATGAGAAGACTAAATAATATTAGTGATTATCAAAGACTACAATACTGAAGGTTCACCTTTAATTACGTTGGAAGAAGTGGAGTTCTCAGAAATACATTAGTTATTTCTTTTCTTCTTCTTCTTTTTTTTTTTTCTTTACCAAGTGTTTCAAAGTTAAAGCAAGGATAAACTCCATATTAATTGTACGGCTCTGTTTCTGTTGGAGAAGTATGCTGACCTTTCCATGTCTTGGATTTTCCAAAACAGACAGTCTGAGTGCAGGGAAGCAGCCCCACTCCAGGCCATCAGTGGGCTTTGTTCAAGGAACTCTTTTTAGGTGCATTTCTCCATTATATATTCTTGACTGACTTTCTTTCCCTCCCTCCCTTCCTTCCTTCCTCTCTCTCTATCTTCCTTTCTTCCCTTTCTTCCTTTCTTTCATCTATCTATCTAAGTTACCCTAAAAGACTGTCATCACTTACGGAAAGCATCTGTTACTCTTGAAGCTTGTTAATGGTAGCTGCAAAGTTTTGTCACAGGTCTTCATTTTACTGGTCTTTTGTATTTATGTACACTGCCCTGTCCTCCTGCACTTGGCTGTGTATCATAAACATAATTCTAGGCCAGATTTTCTCAAGTGGTGACCAGAGGAGCCTGAGTCAGAATCACCTGAGAAGCTTGCCAAAAAGGTACTCAGTTCCTAAGTTCCACCTCAGATTTGCCAGCTCACTCTCAAGGTTGTTTCCCTCCATTTGCATTTTTAACCAGTGCCCCCAGGTGTTTCTGGTATACCGGGTGTGAAAACCACTCTTCAGAATGCTACATTATGTGAAATGTATATGATACTGTAAGGGACAGATATGAAATCCCTGCCCTGAAGGATCTTATAGTCTGATAAAGGAGATAACACATGGAAATAACTGTAATAATACAGAGTAAAAATGAAGTACCATAAAAGTAGAAACAGCTACTCTAGATAGCAGAAGTAAGAGAGTCTTTAAAAGTTTTTTTTGTTTTGTTTTATGTAGTGCACGATGTGTATATTTGGATAATACTTCTTTCAGCGCACATAAAGGCCTGCAGTTTCCTTTTCATCTCCATTTCCATCTCACTGGGTAATTCCCAGAATTTCCATACTTTTTAGAGATGAAGGCAACACTTTCATATCATTAAAAACTACTGCATCTGGGTGGCACAGTTGGTTAAGCTTCGTACTCCTAGTTTCAGCTCAGGTCATGATCTCGGGGTCGCGAGTTCGACCCCCATGTCGGGCTCTGCTCAGTGCAGCATCTGCTCGAGGTTCTCTCTCCCTCTCCCCTTCCCACTCGTTCTCTCTCCCTCTCTCTCAAATAAGTAAATAAATCTTAAAAAAAAAAAAAAAAAGGCTACCACATCTAAAAATGGGGACAAAACTTTTGCCTTCCATAAATTACGAGGCATACTGGGCACTCACGGTGTTTCTGTTTTTATTTTACCTAGAGATTTTTATCATTAATGTGACAGACACAGACTCGCTTACACTGCGAACTTCTTCTTTACTATGACTTTGCCCAGAACTTTTTGTCCCTAGTGTTTGTGACATGTCCAACTGTTTTTATAAAAAGTCACTGTTCATCTCCTCATGATTAGTTTATAATCTACCTATGAGTAATGCTCCTAAAAATAAGTAAAAAGAAATAAGCCAACAAAGAGCAGTGGAAGAAGAAAACTAACATTTATTAACCATTATATGCTAGGCACAGTGCTAGGTAAATTTCAGAGAGGTTAAGTAAATATACCAGTCCACACAGCTGCTAAAGCCAAGAAAATGGAAATTCTAGATCATCTGTGACCTGGTGGCTTTTATCAGCAAGTGTCATATTAATTTATTGACAGACATTTGAGTACCTGCTGCATCAGTACTGGAAGGATACAAAGATAAATAACAGTGCCAGAACTTGGGGGAGCATACAGACTAATGAGAAATAAGAGACTTACACAGATAACCAATACAAGCATGTGAGGGGCACTAACATTTGCAGTCATATGCTAAGTGTTTTCAACATATTATCCCATTTAACCTTCACCTGCAAAGTGGTTGGAATCGCTGTCATTGCAGATGAGGAAATTGTGGTTCAGAGAATGCGAGTTACCCAGGGTTACCCAACTAGGAAGTCGCAGGGCTCAGGTTTACATCTAAGTCTATAGCTGCAAAACCTCTTTCTTCCAAGGGAATTCCGGTGACAGACTCTTCATTCCGACAAGGAGAATATCAAGGTTCTCGGGAGCTGCGTTTGATGTATCCAATTCTACCTAGAACTTAAGAATCAATGGGCTAGGTGATAAGTTCAAGCAGTGCTGGCAATAGAAGCAAAGGTACAGAGGTACAGAGGCATAGAAGTATGTGGGAATGGATGGTAGGCCAAGATATGGAACCCATCTTGAGAAGGGGGCTAGAAACGTGGGCTCTGAGAAGATCACGTTAGACCTCAAGCTTCAGCTAAGGGGTGACAAGACTTGAAGAGTTAAGTTCAAGAAATATCTGTTAAAGAAATGAACTAAACTTGCTAAGTGGATGTTGCAGGAAAGGAGGGGAGGAGGGGTCAACATGAGTCAAAGCTGATTGGATGAATTACAAGTCACGCTGTGAGGACAAATGAAAGAATCTAGTAGAACATAGGTTACAGCTTCAAGTAATATAGAAAATAGTGTGCAGCTTTACCTTGTCTATGCACTAACTTTATTTTCCCAGTGGTTAATTCATACAGAATATGTCCTATAATTGCTGTTTTCTAAGAATATAAAACTATGCCTCAATTAATATTCTAGGATATCTTTTTAATTTTTTAAACAAAGATAGGAAGATCTATGCTGTCAAATACATGCTCATGTATACATACATGTAAATATACATATAGAAGGACTAGAAAATATGACCGACTTTACTATTTTACAGTTTTACAAAAGAACACTTCTATAATCAGAAAGAAAAAATACGTTTTTAAAAAAAAACAGATAGCCTGGGGCGCCAGGGTGGCTGAATCCGTTAAGCGTCTGCCTTCTTAGGTCATAATCCAGTCCTGGGATGGAGCCCCACATCGGGCTACTTGCTCAGCAGGAAGTCTGCTTCTCCCTTTGCCTGCCGCTCCCCCTGCTTGTGCTCTCTCTCTCTGTGTCAAATAAATAAATAAAATCTTAAAAAAAAAGAATCTTCATGTTTACTTAGTGAACCATTTATAAATTCCTTCAGAATACCTAATCAGACATTGTGTGAAGACTATTCATTGTATGGTCTACAGAAGTCCTTTTCCAGTGACTTTTTGGGACAACTTTGTTTCTTTACTTTCCATTTATGTAAAATTATTTAATTTTAAAATTAACTTAGAATACTTCAAGTGCACAGGCATACCTCAGAGATAATGCAGGCTTGGTTCCAGACCACCACAATGAAGCAAATATTGCAATAACGTGAACCAGATGAATTTTTTGGTTTCCCAGTGCATGTAAAAGTTATGTTTACACTGTACGTTAGCCTAGTAAGTGTGCAATAATAGTGTCTAAATTGTGTCTAAAAAAGCAATGTACAATTCAACCTTGAACGATACAGCGGTTAGGGGAGCTAACCCCCATGCATTTGAAAATCTGGGTATAATTTTGGACTCTCCAGAAATTTAACTACTAATAGTCTACTGTTGACTGGAAGCCTTACTGATAATATAGTCAGTTAACATGTATTTTGCATATTATGTGTATTATATATACTATGTTCTTTTTTTTTTTTTTAAGATTTTATTTATTTATTTGACGCAGAAAGAGAGATCACAAGTAGGCAGAGAGGCAGGCAGAGAGAGAGGGAAGCGGGCTCCCTGCTGAGCAGAGAGCCTGATGCGGGGCTCGATCCCAAGACCCTGAGATCATGACCTGAGCCGAAGGCAGAGGTTTAACCCACTGAGCCACCCAGGCGCCCCTATATACTATGTTCTTATAATAAAGTAAGCTAGAGAAAAGAAAATGTTATTGGGGTGCCTGGGTGGTTCAGTCAATTAAGTGTCTGACTCTTGGTTTCAGCTCAGGTCATGATCTCAGGGTCGTGAGATCAAGCCCTACCTCGGGCTCCGTTCTGGGCGATAGAGCCTCTCTCTTCCTCTCCCTCTGCCCCTCCCCTGCTCGCGCTTACTCTCTCTCTGTCTCTAAAAAAACAAAAACAAAACAAAAGAAAATGTTATTGAGAAAATCATAAGGAAGAGAAAATACATTTACAGTACTGTACTGTATTTATTGGAAAAAATCCACATATAAGTCAACCTGTGCAGTTCAAACCCTACAAAGGTTAACTGCATATACTTTTATTAAAAAATACTTTATTGCTAAAAACTGCTAACCATCATCTGAGCTTTCAACCAATTGTAATCACTGATCACAGATCACCATAACAAATATAATAATAGTGACAAAGTTTGAAATATTGTGCAAATTACCAAAATGTGACAAAGAGACACAAAGTGAGCAAATGCTGTTGGAAAAATGGCAGCAATACACCGATTCCACACAGGGTTGCCACAAACCTTCAATTTGTAAAAAACGTAGTATCTACAAAGTGCAAGGGGAAGCACAATGAAACAAGGTACGCCTGTATATTTCGATCTTTAAAGATTTTGGGATTTCAATCAGTAGCAATATTTTCATTTTCCTGAACCTTTTCATAACATTGTTATTACGCTCTTAAAATACTTGATCAAGGAAGAAGGCAAATGAGCTTAAGTTTTCATTTGGTATTATAAAATATGATTTTATTGACCAAGTGAGCCATCATGCATGTTACAGCTGTCATTACACTGATTACAGTGCAGTCAAGCCCCAATAGTAAGATTCACATTTAGACTTTTTTCCATTTTGCTTTTGTAAAAGTTCCTTTACTTTAAAGGAAGATTTTAACTTTAGAAGAAAAAAATATATCTGAAAATCTTTTTTTCCCTTTGATATCACTCTCTGATTTTAAAAAATAGCTGACATATTAAAATAAATGTCAATTTCAAGAATTGACTTGTTTGACTTTTGGTTTGGACTATTTTTATTTTGCTTATAAAATCTTTAAATGTCACCTTAAGATAAAAATTCTGATTCATCGGGGCGCCGGGGTGGCTCAGTCATTAAACGTCTGCCTTCAGCTCAGGTCATGATCCGGGGGTCCAGGATTGAGCCCTGTGTCAGGCTCCCTGCTCGGCGGGAAGCCTGCTTCTCCCTCTCCCTCTCCCACTCCCCCTGCTTGTGTTCCCTCTCTCGCTATGTCTCTGTCAAATAAATAAATTTTTTAAAAAATTCTGATGCATCTAAATCACTTTTCCGTCAAAAACAACTACTTCTTAGATAATGGTATAGTTTTTTTTTTTTAAAGATGTATTAATGTCTTCATTTTGAGCCACCACATTAAAATTAGAATTTGAGTTTTACTTTAAACTAGTTGTTCATATTGCGATATGCAGAATTCATGGAACTGTTTTTCTTATTATTTAGGAAATACCAGAAGGGAACCAGAGTCCGGCTGCGGCTATTAGATCTTGAACTTACATCTAGGTTCCTGGGAGCGACCACAGATACAACTATACTCGAGGCGGATGCGATTCTCTTAGGAATCCAGGAGAGTAAAGATGCAAAATCAAAAGAGGAACATCGTGAATAAGAAACAAACTTTGCTTAGTGGAGTCACTCTTTTTTTGTTGAACCCAGATATTCATCAAGAATGCAATTAGAGGTGCACCTGGGTGGCTCAGTCGTTAAGCGTCTGCCTTCGGCTCAGGTCATGATCCCAGGGTCCTGAGATCGAGCCCCGCATCGGGCTCTCTGCTCTGCGGGAAGCCTGCTTCCCCCTCTCCCACTCCCCCTACTTGTGTACCCTCTCTCGCTGTGTCTCTCTCTGTCAAATAAATAAATAAAATCTTAAAAAAAAAAAAGAATCCAATTAGAAAATTGTGAATAAATGATTGAAAGAAGGCACAATAAATGAAAGCTATAATTATAGCTCTTACTCGTTAGAATTTTTTTAGCTGTTTTTCCCTTCCCGCCCCCCCGCCCGCCTTTTACACCCATTCTTTCCTTTGATTGGGGTAATATAAACTATTCTGAGAAATTCTGTCATTCAATAAATGTGTTTTGAGTGCTTGCTACCTGCATGGCACTATTTGAAACAGCAGTAAACCAATTAGACAAGATCGCTTGCTTTGTGGAATTTCCCTTTGACTGGGGGGAAATAGAAAATAGATGGGTAAAATATATAGTGTGTTAGACAGTGATATGTGCTAAGGACAAAATAAAGCAGGGAAGGCAGAGGACCTGAATAGACATTTTTCCAAAGAAGACATACATGTTGGCCAACAGGTACATGAGAAGATACTCAACATCACTAATCATTAGAGAAATGCAGATTAAACCACAATGAGAGCACCTCACACCTATTAAAATGGCTGTTATCATGAAGATAAGAAACAGCAAGTGTTGGTGAGGATGTGCAGAAAAGGGAACCTTCTTGCACAGTTGGTGAGAATGTAAATTGCTGCAACCGCTATGGAAAACAGTACAGGGTTTCCTCAAAAATTTACAAATGGAAATACCATGTGATCCAGCAATTTTGCTTGTGGGTGTTTACCTGAAGAAAACAAAACACTAACTTGAAAAGACATCTGAACCCCCATGTTCTTTGCAACACTATTTACAATAGTCAAGATGTGGAAGCAACATAAATGTCCATCAATGGATGAATAGATAAAGAAAATGTGGTGTGTGTGTGTTTATATATATAAAATTCAGCCATAAAAAAGGAAATCTTGGCATTTGGGGCAACATGGATGGACCTTGGAGTTTGTTT
>CM052900.1:44798787-44826817 GCA_028534135.1 Potos flavus
GTCTTGGTTTTTTTGCTTATCCACCACACAATAATAATTTCTGTGAATGGAAATATGGCTTCAGAAATGAAATTCTGAGATTAAGATTTCATTTGGATGAGTTCAGTTGCAAAGATAGCGGATGGATGTTTCTAAAATCGATTCTAAAATTTGAATTTGGAAATATTGTTGTTGCGTTTTTTGTTGTTGTTGTTTTCTACCTGACATCTAATTTAGAAGGGAAAGAAAGCTCTTAAGCTTGCCCCGGAGCAATAATCACTAAGCTATGTTAATAGATTCGCTAATGCCAAAGGTTTCCTTACTTTAGAAAAAGATAGATGCAAACCACGATGTGTAGTCCCCTGAAAAATTATTCTGTGCTTTCCCTTTAGTAGGTGATGTGTATTTCCAAACACACTCAAAATATCTCCTTTCTCCAGTAACTATGGCTGAGTCTATTTCTCTGCCTTGCTAATGTGGTTAAGGGTTGAGTACCGGCCCTGTTATAGGTGCTCACCTGAGTTATCTCGGTTAATATTCATAATAATCCAATGAGAAAGTTATTTATTTGTTTGTTTATTTTAGATGAGGAAGCTAAACCTTAGATAAGGTAACTTGCCCTCCTTCATTTGGGTAGTCAAGTATTGGAGTTAGTCTTCAAACTTAGGTCTGTGTTTTCCAAAGCTAGTGTTCCACCATCTGTCTTACGATAAGAATGAGATTCCATTTGCTTGTACTGGCTTATTCATTACAAGGTCTGGATGCGTATCAGTCGTTAAGCATCTAAAATTTGTGGAATATGTTTTGAGACTCTGAATATCAGGGAAGTGTCAGAAATTTGGAATTCCTTTTTTCCTCCATTTTCAGGAAAGATTCAAACTTTTCAAAGTAAAGATCAATCCAGAAATTAAGTCAGGTGTCTGCTTCTCATGTATTATTGTTAAGTTGCTTAAAATGCAGTTAGATTTGCCTGATGAACAGAAGTGTGAGTTAAGAAATGTGATTGTGTTCTTTCTGCAACTCAAAGAGGAGTTGTCCCATGTAATTGGACTAGTGGTTGGTATTGTATTCTGACATAGAAAAAGGATTTGGAGTCTTTTGTAGTTGTGTACTTTCTACTCCTTTGTTTAGAGGTTTGAGAAATTCCGAGAGGTACAATAAGGTAATAACACAAAGTTTAGGTTTGTGAAAAAGAAAATTAGGAAGCACTTAACACACAGTATCAAATTTCCTTTTTTTAAGAAACAAAACCAAAACAAAACAAAAAAAAACTACATTCCCTCATGATTTCTTTCCAGATAATGGTGTTTGTTCTTCAATGAGCTAACATTTTAACTATTCATACCTCAAAAATAAATAGCACTTCTTTTCTTTCCACCTCTCTCCCCTTCCAGTGTGTGGAGGGGGAGCAGGGAGTAATCAGAAAATAACTTACAAATTTTATTTAATGTAATTTTTATATTTAAAAAAATGTCTCATGGTTAAAACTGCAAGAGTGAGGCATAAAACACACTCATGAACAAGTAAATTTTACAAGGCCTCCTTTGAAATAGAATTTCTTGTTTGGTTGGGAGCTTTTTTTTGAGTAGGATTATCAATATCTATAATACTACATGAGGGAGATAAATACTAAAAAAAAATCATGACAATATATAGCTCTTAGGGTAGAGTGGATAGAGAAACTATTTCCCATAACAATGGCCAAGAAAAGCTTTCTGTGAGAACAGACATTTGAGATGAGTCTTGAAACATGGTGAGGATTTGACAGGTAGAGACAAATATTGGGATACAGAACAGCTATTAGCTGAATTTGTGAAAGTTTATCATCCTTAGAAAGTTTTTCTTTGGTGGTGGGGGCGGGGGAAGGAGTAGTTTTGTTATGTTTTAGCCATCTTTGCTTTATCGTAAGTTCAATTTGGCCAAAAGGGTTATCTCCTGAAGAGGAAGGTTTTTAGTAAGAGAAGTAGGGTCACTTTCAATAACATTGACTATAAAATAATTCTGGGACAATCAAAAATTCAATTCCACAAATGCTTATGCAGTGTCTAATCTGCCCAGGGCTCTGTACAGGGAAGTGAGAGGAGGAGGGCAATTCCTCCAGGAGCCACAGGATTACAGTTTGCTCTGAGAAAAGAAAGTCACCTTTTGTTAAGGGGTAAGGGTGTGTTCCAAAGCAGTTAAGGTGCAAGGGAATGGTGTGAAGGGAGAGAAAGGCAGGCAGAATGGTTTCCCAAGACCTACGTTGGTGATGGTAGAAAATTGGTTTAAGACAAAGTAATAGCTGGAGGAGTCAGCCGGCTTTTATTGGGAGCATTTCCCCAGAAGCATTCTACATATCTATCTATCTATCTATCTATCTATCTATCTATCTATCTATCTATCTATCTCTCTATCATCTATCTGTCCATCCTTCCATCCATCTATCCATCCATCTATCTATCAGGATATAGAGAAAGGGAGAGTGAAGATGCAGAAATGGAAAATGCAATGTCACAGTATCTGGTCTTAGAGATTTTCTACATTCCCCTGAGGCTAATACAAGTCACTGCCAAGACCAGAGAGCAGACCGGAGAACTGATAATACATGTGTGAAGCTAACAGCTAAGTAAGAGTAGTTTTCATCCCATCCCTGTGGTTTTCATCAGAACGTGTTAAGACTGGAAGAAGTATTAGAGAACATCCATCTACTGCAGTCTCCTTCCCATAAATAGGGAAATGGGGGGGGGGGCAGAAGGAAGGCCACACAACCGACTTGCTGGCGTGGACTTGGGTCTCTGGCTATAGTCTTTTGTTGTTTCCCCTGCACTGCTCCACAAAAGCTGAAAGCTGAAAGTCTCACTTCATATTTTTCAGTCATGATAGTTTTGCATTCTGTCTCATAAGAGATACATTTTTGTTCTAATATCAAAATATTTTGAGTTACTTTATCCAGTAAACCCGATATTGATAAAGACCCTGTGGTTTCACATACTTCTAACACATTGCTGCCACTTGGACCCCAGTTTGAGAAGCTGAGCTTGACACCAAGACATTACTTTCTTTCTTTCTTTCTTTCTTTCTTTCATTTCTTTCTCTTTCTTTCTTCCTTTCTTTCTTCCTTCCTTCCTTCCTTCCTTCCTTCCTTCCTTCCTTCCTTTCTTTCTTTCTTTCTTTCTTTCTTTCTTTCTTTCTTTCTTTCTTTCTTTCTTTCTTTCTTTCTTTCTTTCTTTCTTTTTCTTTTTTTTTAAGACATTACTTTCTGTTCCGCAACCAGAATTGTTACTCAGACTCTTGTGCTACCCATGAAAATAAAGAATCTTCTTCTTGATGAAATTTCAGTTTTCATGAAGACCTAACCTTGACTTTTATGAGAGAAGGAAGGCCTTCAGTTCTCTCTGAATGGGATCTGTTTCCAAACATTCACTCTTCCAGTCAACAAATATTTCTTGAGAAACTACTATGTGACAGGCAGTGCGTAGTGGTGAACAAGATGGTCAGGGTCCCTGCTCTTGGGGAGTCCTCATCTTTGTCAAGGGAGAAATAATAAACTACAAGTAGACATCCCTGCCTTCTCATCTCATTCTGCATGAACTCCACATCATGAAAATTTTATGAATCCTTCTGTCTATGCAATTTAGTTGGAAAGCAAGAAACGATCATAAAATGAAACCCTCAAAAGTAACACATTGATCTGGATGTAATTTTGACTGCCAAGACAGTTAAAGCTTTGGGAACTTGGAGATAAATGTTGAGAGGAGACAGTACGCTCCGTTTCACCCCATGTTTGGAAAGATGAGACAACCATGGCCCAGTAACTCCTTCAAGGTCACTTGGCTTACCAGAACTAGGCCTAGAACATGGGCAGAGTCTTCTCACTATAACCCCCCTTTGGAATTCTAGGGCCAACATTAGGTTCGGGTCACTCTAAGGACACAGCATTATCTGCGTCTCAGGCTCACGGTGGAGGATATGCTGATTCTGTAGATGGGGGCTGGCGAAGAGTTTGGCATTGCTCTGACTTCTTTAAGTAGCAGGAAGACTTCCTCCTTACAACTAGAATCTGAGCTGCTTCTCCTTTGAATCTTGATTCCCTGCCTTTTCCTTTTAACACTGTGTTAGGTGTCAAACCCATCGCCAAGAGTAAACAGCTACAGTAGGTGAAGAGGGCTTAAGATAGCCCAGGCAAATCCTGAGGCCGGCACTTTTCATGGCTGAACAGAAAAGTAGAAGGGAAAACACGTTGCCTAATGCTGCGGGAGCTGCCTGATGCATTATCTATAGACTAGATGCTTATCTTTTCATCGAAGTGTGGAAGATAAGTGTCTCCAAGGACAGAGTACAGCCTGTGCCTAGACACTCAAAGGCTGGTTATTGTTGAGGATTATGTAAAATGGCTATTGGGAGCTCAAAAAAAAAAAATCAAATCACAGAGTTCTGTTTGTTCCTGTTGTCAGACCGAGATATGAGCCAGGGAAAGAAGGAAGGAAAGAAAGACTAACACTCTGCCAGGTAGCCCTTGAGTACATATGAGCCAAGCCGCTTGACCTTTTAATTGCCACAAACCCAGCTACTGTCAGTGTTTGTACCTGAGGAAGCAGGGTTCTCACCGTGCTACGCAGGGCTGCATTGGGGAACGGGGATAAGATTTTAGGATTCATGCTTAGCTACTTCGTGGCTGAAGAAGGAGGTCCTCCTCCCGTGTTTCTGTCTTAGTTAATGGCACGTTGTATGCTCACTGGCTTATTGGTGAGTGCTTGTCCCTCCTCTTCCCATCGTGCCCATGATCTGATCCTGCCAGTCTCCCTGCCAAACCTCTCCCAAGCCCATCTGCTTCTCTCCATGTCCAGGGCCACGTCCAGTCCATGCCACGCTCATTGCCCATGCCCAGTTTCTACAATAGCCTCCCAACGGGTCTTCCAGCATCCACTCCTGACTGCGTCTCAAATCCAGGCAGACTGCGTCTCTGCAGGCAGAGTTACCTTTTCAAATTGCAATCTGATCTGTTCAAAACCATCAGTGACTTTTTGCTGCTCTTAAGATCGAATCCAAACCCCTTAATGTGCCTCACAGAGCCCCCCACCAGGTCAGTCCTCATCCTGCTGTCGTTGTCCTTGTTGTGGGTATGCTAGCTACTCTGGCATCCGCTCATTTTCTCCAATCCCCCATTCTTTATTGCTTCAGAGCCTTCAGCATGCACTTCTCTCTGCCTGGGAGGCCTCTCTCTCTAGCTGGCTTCAGTAATTAATTTATAATTAAATAATTGATTGGTATTTGCTTAATATATGTTTCATCTAAGAGATCCACACCCACAGTGAGGGCACATACTATCTCTGTCTACAGCATCAAGGGCAACACCCTTGGCACATCATACTATGCAGATTTTGTTGAATGAATGGAAAGAGATCTCTTCCCATATACTTCTTGAGTATAGAGACTACCCTCTATCCTAGGCCACCACAGGACTAGTATATCAGAGTTGCTATATAAATTTTCCTCAATGGATTTGAGGTCATCAGGTTACTGATTTAGAAGTACAGCTTCTACAAGTTTCTCCTGGAGAGCTGTTTATATTTTAGGAAACCCAAATAAGTGAAACTTCATAGTGACTTTTTCATAATTACTGGTTCAACCTGAATCTGTCGTTCTAGGTCTTAAAGTTGTCTCTTTTGCTAGTTTTGTTCTTTATTTGTGGTTGCTTAGTTAATATGGACTGGGGGTCTCTGGCTGAGAAGGGGCACGGGCTGGACCCCACAAGGTAACTTAACCTCAGCCTGATCCTCTTCTGTTCCTACAACCATTGCTCGGACCGTTTCTCCCCCCTTAAGCCTTCTAGGACTTCCCTTGACTTTTCTACTTCCAGCAGAGCCTGCTTATTAAGAAAGTATATTAAGGTGAAGCTCTTATTTCCACTCAGTTGTATTTTCACTAATATTCTCTTCTTTCTTCCTCTTCATTTCTTCAACCTCTCCTTCCTCCTACTATCTCAGAACAAGTGGCATTTTATTCTTTTCCAAAATTTACCCTCCAGCCATACTCTTAATCCCAGGCTCCTCCTGTCTGGGTTAAGACTTTGATCTCTCCATTGTGACTTCTCTCTTTTATCTCCAGTCTCTCCCTCTCTCTTCTGGTCCCCCTTCATAGCCTACACACATGCTCAGTCCTCAAAAATCCCTCAAGCCTTTACTTTTACCCAAATTCCATCCTCCACCTCTCTCTTCCACCATTTTTTTTTTACAGTCAAATTCCTCAAAAGAGTTGCCCCTTACCATTGCTGCTTTCTTTACACCTGGTACTCTTGTATTCCTTTTGTTTATGCTTTATTATACTCACTCAATACTGTTTCTGACTTCTCTGCTTTAACGAAAAACAAAACAAAACAACAGAATGTCCACGATGACCTCCAAAAGGATAAATTCAATGACTGTGTGTGTGGGTGTGTGATATGTATTGTAAATATGTATGTATTGTAAGGAGACATCCCTCCTGCTCTCCCGGAGCCCAGAGACAGAGGAGCAAATAAGCATCTACAATATAAGAAAATAATTGCTTGGGGCGCCTGGGTGGCTCGGTGGGTTGAGTCTCTGCCTTCGTTTGGCTGGGGTCGTGATCTCAGGGTCCTGGGATCGAGCCCCGCATCGGGCTCTCTGCTCAGCGGGGAGCCTGCTTCCCCCCCTCTCTCTGCCTGCCTCTCTGCCTACTTGTGATCTCTCTCTCTGTCAAATAAATAAATAAAAATTAAAAAAAAAAGAAAAGAAAATAATTGCTTTATAGAAGCACCCATGAAGTACAATGAAATCATGGGACAGTCTACCTAGAAGAGATGATATATACTTCACTGAGAAGTCAATCCTTCAACTGAGAGTTGCGGGAAGAAAAGGTGATTAATAAGATTGAACATGCTAAGTGCTTTAAGAGAGTAGAGCACAAATGCAATGATAGAAGAAAGCAAGAGAACTTCCGAAGAGTGGAAACAGAAGGGGTGGTCAAGGAATTCTTGAGCAAGGTGATACTTGATCAGGAATCCTGACACATGGATGGCATGTGGACATTTTGGAAGCCAAATGGCTAGAAAACTTGAAGGATTCCATCTCTCTAAAAGACTGAAATATGGAAGGCAAGAAGAGAACTGATCTCCCAATGGGAAGGCCCCATTGGTTTTAAGGAATCAGGGTGGATGGTAACAGCACCCGCACAAGTGAAGTTTCCAGGGGATTATCAATTAGGTTGTGTCTACCTTTAATCACATGTGGTAAGTGTTTTTACTGAATAGGGAATGAGTACCAAAGGTTAGAGGGGAGGTTTAAGTGTTAGCTCTTCCCTTGCAAATTGTCTCCATCTGTTCCATGGGATTTAATCTGCCCTAAATGAGGGAGGAACTATGTAACTGAACAGGTCTTTTTCCTTTCTCTCATCTCTATGTATTTTACCCATAAAATGAACCATTTTATAAACCCTTCCCTGCTCCATTTCTTAAACTCTCCCTCTCCTTTCCCCTCTGGGTCTGTTGGCAGACAGAAAGGGAACAATATTCCATTTGTGAGTGAAAAGAGGACACCGATAGAATGGCTTAGAAATGGAAACAATGCCCCAAATAAAGGACTTGTTCTTGGCTTCTCCCTTTCTGCACCCCACGGAGTCGTTTTTGAACTGTGTCAGGACACTTGCCTTCATCCACTGACCCAGGGAGCCAGGAATGGTTTCTGTGGAGTGGTTTTTAAGTTTTGGCCCATGTCACTATCAGTTAGAACATCACAAATTAAAAAGCAGGATTGTCCTAAGATATAAATACAGAAAGCTAACGTAAGAATGAAACTGAGGGGGCGAGGGGTGGGGGAACCATTTGGATTTTTACTTTCTGGCCCCAGGACGAAGAGTGTGGAGCGTTGCGGAGGGCTGCTGTTTTTATTAGCCATATTGTGACCACACTCGGATCAGTCGTGAAAACATTACAGAGTGTTGAGTGAGGGCTAATCCCCGTGGGGAGCACAGAGAGGACAAGGGCCTGCCTTGGGCTGCCAGCCACAGATAAACAAGACAAAACAATAAACAGTAGAGGTGAACAAGGCCGGAGGAGGAAGAATTTAATAACCTAGGGCTCTTTTGCCCAGAGGAGAATGGCCCCCTTCACAGGCACCTGCCAAGTCCTTTTCAATAAACCACAAGAAATAGCGGGAACGAAGGCCAAAAGAGGTTCTTTATGCATTAAAGCCTCGTCCAGATCACACAGTTTACTGGCTTCGCAGGAAACATTTTGTTGTGTGTCATGCAACATGCTGTTTGAATGGACTAGACTTCACAAATACTTGATAAGTGTAATTTAATTTCTTCAATAATCTGAAGGGGGCAATACCTTTTGTCCTCAGCACGGGGGCCAACTCTGTGAGGTCAGTGACTGTCACTTGGCCTCGTGTGTGAACGTATGTTTAGATGAGGTATGATTCAACAGATACCGACACGTAGAGAGCTTGTGCTCAATCCTTTGAGTTTGGACCATTGCGTACTCTCATGTGACCACCACTCAAAACAAGATATAGAGCATTTCCATTATTCCAGAAACTCCCCCTGCCCCTTTTCAGCCTTTCCCCATGCCCCCATTCCCAACAAAACCACCACTTTCTGACTTCTGCCATAGATCAGTGTTGCCTGTGCTTGGATTTCATATAAATGGAATCAGATGGCATGCAGCCTTTTGTATCTGGCTTCTGTCCCTTCACGGGATGTTTTGGAGCTTTATCCACACTGTGTATGTATCAGTACTTTGTTCTTTTGTGAGTAGTATTCCACTGTATGAATATATCACAATTTATCCATTGTCCTGCCGATGGACGTTTGGGTTGATATGCCTGTGATGAATAAAGCTCTTTTTGTGGATATATGTTTTCATTTCTCTTGGGTAAATACCTAAGAGTGAGGTTGCTAGTATATAAAGTAGATGCAACTTTAAAGTCCTAAACTTCCAAACAGCTCTTCAGAGTGGCTGTAACATTTTGATTCCCGCTAGCAGTGCATGAGAGTTTCCAGTATTCCACATCCTCAACAGCATGAATTGTCAGCCTGTCTTGTTTTGGCCTTTACTGGGTGTGAAATAGTATCTCACTGTGGTTTTATTTGCATTTCCCTGATGACTACTGACATGCACTTTTACACGTGCTTATTGGACAGTCATATTTCTTATTTTGTGAAGCATCTGTTCAAGTCTTTTTCCCCTTTTCAAAGTAGATTGCTAATTTATAGGAGCTCATTATATATTCTAGATATGTCTTTTATCAGATATATGTATATAGTTACTTTTGCGATTCTGTGGCTTGTCTGTTAATTTTCTTAATGGTGCAGAAAATTTTAATTTCAGTGTAGCCTGACTTATCATATTTTATAGTCAATGCTTTTTATATGCAGTCTCAGAAATCTTTGCCTACCTCACAGTTGTAAAGATATTCAATGTTTTCTTCTAGATGCTTTATGGTTCTGGTTTTATGGTTAGGTCTATTAAATTAATTTTTGTTTATGGAATGAAACAGAGATGTAATTATTTTCCATATGGATATTCAGGTATTCCAACAACATTTATTAAAAAGACTTTCCCATTGAATTAACTTGGCTCCTTAATTTGGAAATCAATTGTCCATATATATGTGGATCTATTTCAGGCCTCTCTATTCGGGTGCCTTGATCTATCCCTATGCTATTACCTGTATGTTTATTTCTAAATTCAGAACTGCACTGCCTACACGCCAGACCCAAGCATATGATTATCAATAGTATTTTACATTTGTCTAGGGCTTGAGACTTTTCAAAGCCTTTAGTATACGTACAGTAGTATATTAGGAGTAGCGATAATTATTAAATGCCTTTTATGTGCTAGCATTGCTATCTGCTCCTTCTATACATTTTTTTCATTTAATCCTTACAAACCCTTTTACATAGGTATTGTCTCCATTTTATTGATGAAGAAACTGAGGCATGGAGTAAACTGCTCTAGCTTACCTGAGATCACATAGCCAGTAAGTCTTAGAGCTGGATTTCAAACCAACTCTAATGGTCTTAAGAGTTCCACTGGGGATACAATGAGGTATTATAATCTACTCTTAGTCAAAATGTGTTCCTTGTAGACAATTTAGAAAGTGTATTGTTTTTAGGTGAAATTTCAGCTATATATTTACTTATTTGGGGAAGTGCTAGTGTTGTTGTTTCCATCCGTACATTGGCAGGACCTTTGAATTAATGCGTGAAAACTATTAGGCATGAAATCTAGTTGCTTACTATGTAGCAAAGAATAAACAGAGCAGCAAATGGGAATTGAACTGTCCGCATTTCTCATGAATCTCGCTGACTTGGAGAGTTGGAATAGTTTCTTGGGGTGTTCTTGCTCAGCCTGGCTCAGGCCCCCGTTCCACTGCCCCACACTAGCAGTCTGTGTTGAGCAAGCCCAATGAAATGATTAAATGCTCTGAGCTCCCCCTTGCTTTCTTGGGTTTACAAATGACTCTAGTAAGGTGGAAGGTGGGGATGTTGATCGTCTCTGCTTGGCGCCACCAACTCTCGAGTTTTAATAAAAACAAAATACAAATAGAGCACCAAAGACACTTTCCAGAGAAGCCTTCTGTGGCTATGGAGTGTGCCGTAGTGAAGAGTTTGCTTCCTCGTGTTCTTTGTGAGTTTGGCTGCCTTGGGGTTCATCGCTGGGAACAAACAGCAGCTAGGGTGGGATGGTGGGATTGCTCACACCTCTTAATCAGTTCCAGCAGCCAAGGAGGGCAGGGGTCAAGTGCACAGGAGGAGAAAAACCAACCCGTTCAAACTGGTTTGACTTTTTAAAGGAACCTGAATCATAGGTTTCTTTTCACTTTGAAAATCATTTTTGGCCTGTCTTTTAAGATTTTTTTTTTTAAATTTATTTGATAGAGGGAGAGAGATCACAAGTAGGCAGAGAGGCAGGCAGAGAGAGAGGGGGAAGCAGGTTCCCCGCCGAGAAGAGAGCCTGATGAGAGGCTTGATCCCAGGACCCCGAGATCATGACCCAAGCTGAAGGCAGAGGCCTTAACCCACTGAGCCACCCAGGTGCCCTCTGGCCTGTCTTTTCAATGCCACCTTAGAGTGAGGAAAGTCTTCTGAGGTACCAGACTTGGGAAAAAAAAAAAAAAGAGTAGATACTGGTTTAGAATTTTTTTAGCAACAATTACAGCAGTTGGATTTTCATTCATTCATTCATTCATTCATTCATTCATCCATTTATAATTCAACAGGATTTAATGAATAGTTTTGTGCTAAATGCTGTCCAGTAAATAGTTATAATCTCTGTATTATTTTCCAAGTTATTTTCTTCTATTCTTAGGGAAATAACGTTATCACCTCGAATGGAATTCAGTTGGGGGATGGAGAAAGGACAGATTGGTCAGGATGTTTTAACTGTAAAATATATCTAGAAAGCAGAATATAATTCTTATGGTTCTGTTTCAGTGTTAAGCTACCTTAGAATAGTATCCCGTAGATTTTGATGATATATTTGCTTTTATAACTTATCAATATTTTTTCATTAAGTAGATTGTTACAGTACCTTTTGGCTACTTTTGAGTACATTATAATAATTTACTTTTTATGATATGGTGAGTAACTGGGGTACTGCAAGGCCAATATTTACAGACATTTCATTTTTTCTTTTTTAGTTTAAATATTAACAGTGTTCCCGGGGCACCTGGGTGGCTCAGTTGGTTGAGCTCAGGTCATGATCTCACGGGTCGTGGGATTGAGCCCCACCTTGGGCTCCCTGCTCAGCAGGGTGTCTGCTTCTCTCCTTCTCCCTCTGTCCCCTCCCCTTGCTTGCACGCACGTGTGCACTCTCTCTCTCTCTCTCAAATAAATATTTAAAAAAATATTAACAATATTCTCAATTTTATAAGCTGGTCAACTGTATATATATGAATGTAAGCCTAATAAGCATATCTGACTTTTTTTTGGCGGGGGGGGGGGAGGCAGGAGCAGTCTTAAAAACTTCTGCCAAGTTTCTCCCGAGTATCATCAAATAACAGTACACCAGGTCTGTGGGTCAGCATTGCTGGTTTGTGGAACTGGCTCTACTCTTTCATATCAGCTCGCAGTCATTTTCCAAAATACTTCTCGGGTTCTAGTTAAAGCAGTGTTGCCATGCCAGGACGCTGAATTGTGGCAGATACCGGAGGCCAGGACCAAGGGACTGCCAAGGCTAGGCTGGGAATGGAATAAGGGAGAGCCAGACCCAAGAGCTGGCGAGGCGTGGGCGTGCTTAGAAACTAGCAGTTAAAGATGGAGCCTGGGGACCGGGGGAGAGTCGGGGAACACACACGGTAGAGGTGCCCTGGCCGGCGCCAACGGTCCAGAGAGCAGTCCGAGAACCAGCTGCAAGGAGCTCTGGCAGTGGAGCCAATGTCTTCCTCTGCCAGAAAGCGTTTCCTGTGCTTCTCCCTGGGTCTGAGGCTATTCCCGGGAGCGTTTCCTGTGCTTCTCCCCAGGTCTGAGGCTATTCCCGAGAGCATATCCTGTGCTTCTCCCCGGGTCTAGGGTTATTCCCAGGAGCGTTTCCTGTGCTTCTCCCTGGGTTTGAGGCTATTCAACGTGTGCAACCGGCGGCAGGAGCGGGGTTCGGCCAGTCCGTGACCCCCTGGTGAAGGGACATGTATAAACCTGCCCGGGGCTGCCAGGGCAGGCGTCAGGTGGACAGCAGCTTTGGTCCTTTTACTCCTGGTTCTGGCTCCTTTCAATGAGCCACACTGCTGCGTCTGACCTGGAGAGTCGTTCTGGTACAATGGTGCCCCTCATCTTTGTCCAACTCTAAGTAGATTAGTTAGTTACAAGACAGGAAGTTGAATAGCTTTGGGCTTTAATCTCCTGGTTATTCTGGGGCTGTTTGATGTTAGCCCTTCCTTCAGACCAGGCTTTGAAAAGGGCTTATTCTTCTTCTGTGACAGAGAAATGACCAGGACACGACCATATTTTAAGTTCCAAGGGCTCTCACATCTGTTTGCTTCATGCATTCTCTGTACAAATACACAGGATGGTTTTTAAAGGACATTTCTCTCTTTATTCTCTCTCTCTCTCTTTAACATATTTTTGTTTCTTGCTCCTGTTCCCTCTGAGCTCATTTTTATTCCATTAGGATGTAATTGGGCTGATGTTTCAAGTGTGCTTACTCAGTCCCAGGGGGTGAATGTAGGATTAAGAACATAGGCAGAGCCTGACAGCCACATTAATTGTTTACTTACTTACTACTTACCACACAGTATCAGTCTGCTTGCTATTCTCGGTGGCAGCTGGCATCATATCCTCTAGCTTCACTGGAAGAGCTGACCGCCTCGGCCCAACTTGGGCAAATCCAGTCGAGATTGTAGAATCTTAAAAAAAAAAAAAAAAGTGCAAATTTAATGCTTTGAAGAGTATCCAACTAGAGTAATAAAATACTATTTAGGACAAGTTCTTAGGGGATCTGTTTTACTAAAAGGAGAACAAACTTCATAATCAGCATATCAATGGTACTTAGCTGGCACATTAAAGAAGTTCACGGCATTGAGAATTTCATGCTTTTACTGGTCTTACAAATTCTCTGATCAGTTTTATATCATTCATTTGCTTAGTAAATTCTTTTTTCATCCATAATACAAAAGTAAAATTCATTTCTATTTCTATCCACATCACGCATAACTTGATTATAAATGTAATTGTGTCTTTAGTTCCCGTATGTGTGCTGTACCCATCATCAATCAAGGTTTTCTTTATTAACATGATCTTTTTTGTGGACGGTCAGACCCTCCTAAATAATTAATCGAGCCTTCGTATCGTCCAACAAAGACAAATGCAGTTTTAGGACCTTAGCTTGGCTCAGTAGAAGCAGTAGAATATTTTGTTCAGAGGCTTCTAAGTTTCTATTTGATACTAATTTTCAAAGAGATGACTGGTATACGGTTCTGGGCTTAATCACCTCTATCTTGCAACAATTCACTTAGATTGTCAGAGCATTCCAATCTTTTTTCAATGGGAGACCCAGAGGAATTTCAGCCTGTCAGTCTGGGGCTCAAATCTGAATAAGACATTTTAGAAGGAGAAGAAAGAAAAGTCGTACAAGGATGCAGATTCGGAAGAGGAGAAGTGACGTGTGAGTTGGGGGCATCACACCTGCCTTGGTGTGTTTTAGGGGAACCCTGAAAGTCCCACTGCACAAGCACGCTTCCCCAAAGCCTCCAATTAAGCCTCAAAGCACAATCAATTTCCCTCTTATCCAGAGAGAATATTATGTCTTTCTAAGGAGGCGGCATATGGGAGCTACTGGGAAGGCCGTCCAGTCCAATTAAAAGGCAGATAGATCAGAGAGCACGGGACTCCTGAAGCTGTCTAATCTTTTGCCTATGATTTGTCTCAAGTGCCATTGACAGCCCCAACTTGCAATTACCATGCAGAGGCTGGTATCGCTGGAGAGTGGTCCAACAGGGAGGGAGGGTTTGACCATTTACATGCAGTTAATTATTAAGGGCTGTCAGATGTCAGAATGGGAATTGGTAATATTGTGGTTAAACGCCCACCACATGTCTAATTTGAGTTGTGCCCACTACCTCCAGCACCAGTTCAAATTAAGTCCACATTAATGTCTGATGACTCACAGCTGTGCAGCACACAACTTTGTGCACTGGGGGTGGGGGGGTGGGGGAGAGGCGGTGCAAGGGGGGATTTGCATATCAGTTAGTGCCAGATAACCATTCTGAAAGACGTGCATTTCTCTTTGTTGGAATAGGCATCATATAAGCTAGCGCCATCGTCCTTATTCTTACCTTTTAAAACCATCATCATGCCTAAGAAAATCTTGATCTAAGTTAGCTTCTTGGTGCACCTAATCCAGTTTTAAAAAGGCATATCCAGGTGAAACAATATGCATATTGTCCATGGGTCCCCGATAGGCCCTAAAGAGATCAGAATATGGCCAAACGAGAACTAAAGTAAAGCCTGTCTCTGTAATCATTCTCTATTAAACTTGATGAGAGTTTATATACTGGGCTGCCAAAATCCTTTTTTGGATTATGATTTTTGAATATAGTGCTCCAAGTCAGCCCCTGGAGCGATGGCCTTGGTGCCCACCTGCCTACCATTTGGTTAGGGGAGTTCTCCGGGGGTCTTCCACTGTGCCAGTGATCGCACAGCAGGCTTCTACCCATCCAGACAGGCAGAGAGCAGGTGTCACTCGGCTCGGAGGGGCACTCTCATGGTGTCCAGGGACTTCGGAAGCTTTGAGAGGGATGGCCAATTTCCAGCAATCCAGAGGGCTGTGCAGGGAACCCCTCATGCAGAAATATTTTGGGGTCCTGGGCATACATATGGTTTTGTGATACGTGGCACGCAGTAGGCAGAAGGAAATGGAAATCGGTAGTTGTGGTAGGGAGCCAGGCGGACATATTGGCATTCTTGCCCTTGGCCTTCCGTGGGCGGGCTTGCAAGAAATGCGGCGCTCGGAGTGAAGCCGGTGTTAGGCACTCTTTCTTAAGTTCTGAGAAGAACCCAAACATGAATCCTTTATTTATAAAACAGATGGCAGAGACTCTAATCAGAGATCATACAATCCCGCCATTTATAAGCAAATTGGCATGAGGTCATTCCACAGAAACAAAGCAAAGCTTAAAAAAAAAAAAAATTCATGCTCGCTCTTGGCACCAGAGGTGTTTCGTTTTACTGAAAGGAAAAAAAAAAAAAAGATACTGTGAAAAAGAGACAGATGAAGGAAAAACAGGCCTTTGATAAGATGTAAGCATTTTCAACACGGACCGGAGAAGCATTTAGGAAACACAAGTGGGTGTGAGTGTGTCACACGCTTGGGTTTCTTGCTCACCAGATAGCAGGCGCGGTGGAATGGAGACCTCGCCTGGGGCCGAGAGACTATCAGACGGTTTCCATCAGCATGCCTAAAAAAAGCCTGCGTAGGGAGGTGGCCTCCAGCCGGGAGCAGGGGGCCAAGCGCAGGCCACAGCCGGTCACTCTGGTTAGTGTTCGTTTTCTCCAAGTGGGCGATTGGGAAGCCCAAACATAATGATCTGTTAAGGCCAGAGATCACAGCTTCTGCGGTTTCCAGAAGCTGCTGCTGACATCATTTTGACAAGAGCCCCAGCTCAAGGGTCACTTGAGTTGGAGCTGCGGGCTTCGTGTCCTGAGAAAACTTGAGAACCGGGGACTGTGGGGCGTAGTACAGAGTGTGAGGTTGCTTGCTTTCATCGGGTTTGTGTGTGTGTGTGTGTGTCTGAGCTGGACGGGTGCTTCTCTGTTCATCACTTATGGACAGCAAAGTTATTTTGTGCTGGTGCCCGGAGACTCGGTTGTGAAGGTGCAAACTGCGGCGCTCTCTAAATAATAACCAGCCGTAATGACTGCACAGGAATCATTGGGCCACGGGGGGGCTCGTCTGAAATCCGCCGTGTGCGGGATGACTAACACTCGGATGATGGTATATCTCTTGGCCGGGTCTTTTTTCTTTTCCGCCTATTCCTCTGATTTCCTGTTTTCAGAAGCACTGAATACCCCTGCCTTTCTGCTTTGATGGCAATTCCTCTGCCTTTGGAAACCATACGTTCGATGAGTTTTTCTATATTCAATATCACATTTCTTAAAAGGCCGGGTAGTGAGTGTGGTAGAAAGATTGGGAAAGAAATCACATTTGTGTTGCGACGTCTACCAGATCTTAGGAAAAGGGTCTCATGCTTGGGAAAGTGTAACCAGTCTTCCAAAACTGAGACAAGCCAATAATTTTTACTAAGTGAGAAGGTAGTCCGCAGGAACCCCAGAATGTTCCAGTCACATTGGCTCTGGTCCTATGCCTGGGTGGGAACTAGTTCCCCAGTCCCGAAGAATGAAGTCTACGGACAGACATGCTGATGGGCTTGCGTTCCTGGTGGGTAGGGATGGGGGAAGCTGTCACACTCAGCCCAGGCTGAGTGGTAAATTCCCCTCTTCAGTGAGTTATTTTTAACTCTCTAGCATCTCAGTAACTTCCTTGGCAAAATAGGGGAAATAGTGACTACCTGTAAGTCCGTTATGAGAACCACTGACAGGGTACATGTAATGTGCTAGCCCAGCACGCCCAGCACCAGCCATGCAGTGAGAGCTCAACTGCTGTGCCCTTCTTCCCTGTCTTTTTTCCATGACTTCACGTCACAGATATCTTACTGGCAGTATCATTCATTTCCGTTATTATACATAGTTTTCCAAACAGTTTCACGCAGATGATTTTTGATACTGGACTTCCTAATTTTTTAGCACTCACTGCACAGGACCTTAATTGATTTTTTTTATATAACAATCTGTTTCACATCTGTTTTTTTAGACTGTACTAGCTCTTCGAAGACAGGGGCCATGCCTGCCTTGTTCATTTCAATCTCCTTGGTGTCTCCCATCACCTGGCACAGAGGACACACTCAACATTTCTTCATCCCAAGCCCCGCTGGATGAAAGAGATAGCAAAGATGAATAGTGAAATGTCCATTAAACTAGACGCCTTCTACTTGTTCCTTGGAAAACCTCGGGATGAATTAACTGTCAGCCTTAAATATCAGCCTACTCTAGACTTCAACCCTGCTGACTTCTCTCCCACATCAGGTTTGGGGTACATGACCTTGCTTTTATCTTTTAGATCGTCCGCTGCCACGCACTTCCTCCTGTGCCTGCCTACATCCTGTTTATTCGGATCTCAGCCTGGAGGTCACTCTCCATACCGCACAAATGTAGGTTAGGTCCTCCTTCAGGTGAGATCTTTTATTTCAGCATACCGAATGTGTAGCCTGCTACACTGTAATTTCCTTACTTCTCTGTAACCCTCTCCAACACTTAAGCTTTCTAAGAGCAAGAAATGTGTCTGACTCATACGTCCAGCACCCAGCACAGTGCCTAACATTAAAAAAAAGGTGCTCAAGGGGTGCCATGGTGGCTCAGTCCATTAAGCCTTGACTCTTGATATTGGCTCAGGTCATGATCTCAGGGTCATAAGATCGAGTCCTGAGTCAGGCTCTGTGCTGGGTGTGGAATCTGCTTAGATTCTCTCTCCCTCCTTCTCCCTCTGCTCCTCCCCTCCCCTCCCACTCATGTGCTCATGTGTACACATACTCTCTCTAAGGAAAAAAAAAAGTGCTCAAAACCATGTTTGTTGCCTGAAAGTAGAAAGGGAAAGTCCCATATAAACTCCTCCCCCCCCCACCCACTAATAACCACTTTTATTATTGGCAAGGCAGATCCAATGACCAACTTAAAGGCAATATACCTGTGTGGGTCACTTACTATAGAGATGCATGAGTATTAGAGAAAATATTTTTAAATAATTAAGGCAGCATGCTTTCGAGTCCATTTACTGACCTTCCCCACAGTAGACTGGCTTTTTGGAAGGGAGATGAATGAAGCCGGTCTGCCCTTCTTGAATTCCTTCTTGCACCTACATTGGCTGTTTGGATTTCCCATGACTCCGTCATTTTGGCTACGTTTTTGCCCCGGCAATAAGCCCCACCCTCTGCGATCTCGTTGCCTTTCTCTGATCTCCGGCACAGGTGAGCAGCCCGCAATACCTGCATTGGGTCTTCAAAAGGATAGTTAGGAACCTTTCGAGGTATGAGAACTTCCACAGTTTCTGGGATCTAAGCAACCAGGAACAATTCCCCACTGTTCTCAACTAAGACAAACAGAAAAAAAAAAAAAAAAAAAAGGCTTGGAGGGAGGAGAAGAAATCCCTGGTCTCTGATAAATAACCTTTCCATACGAAGTGCACATCAGTCTGACATAAGTAATTAGCTGTCAGGTGCTGGGCTTTGCTGTCAGAGGCCAATTTTCAGATTAGTGTTAATTGCAGGGGGGCCTGATGGCCTTTGCTCCCACCCCCTCACCCCTCCAGTGGGCTCCCTTCCCCAGCTTGCTGCCAGTTTGACTGGAGCCTGGAGTAATGGAGCTGGCAGGGTGGAATCAATTACTGGCCAATGAAGATTTTCCCACAGGTCTGGGCTTGGGAAAGGAGGGCTCTTCCTGCCGCCTAGACAGCTGGCCTGACTGTCCACTGGGAAGAGAGCCTGCAGAGGGAGAGGGAGGGGCCCTGCTCGGCGATCGACTGCTGACAGCCCATGCATTATTGACAGCATTTGGCAGAGATGTCTTTGCTACTTCTCCTTGTCCTCTCGCCCCGTTTTCTGCCTGTACTGACTCCTGGTTCATCCCAACATCTTGCTGTCCAAATGAAAGCACAGACAGACAGAATCCAAATCCAATTTGTTTCTGAGTCTCAGTTCAAGAGGAAAAAGAAAAACGAAGATGGCACAGCACCATTATAGCCTAACAGCAACATTTGGCCTTAGTACTCCTTGTTCGTTTTTTTTTTAATTTGAAAATTTTATTTATTAGCGTTGTGCTCCATATGATTTTGGTTCAGTTGTGGTCACCACATATAATTCATGATGGCACCTGGATTTTACTGTCACTTCCAAAGTTTCACGACATTTCAGGCTTTAGTCAACAGAGGACACACTTTGAAAATCCATTCCCCACCTTCCCCCCCCCCCCCACCCCGAGGTTTTCTGCTCAGCAATAATAATAAAATCTACATAAAGATGTTTTACTCTCAATTGCCTACTGGGGTTTATGCCGTTAGCTGAAATTTTGAGCAAGAATAACCATTTGGATGCTGGCGAACTGTGCCTTATCTTTTTCCTTCTGCTTATGGTTTTTTTACTATGCAGGTTAATCAACCAAATAATCCAACGTTGTTTTAACAGTATTATTGACTTTTTGGAAGGCAGCTATCCTCACCATTATACCACCAATGCTATTATTGACTTTTTGAAAGCAAAGAATTCATATTAGATAATGTGCCAAAAATCCACTTGCCAATGTTGTAAACATTTCAGAGACGTTTTGGTGTTTGAAAGATGCGTTTAACTATTCAACTTTCCATAAAAAGGCATTAAAACAAGACAAGTGCCCTGGAAGAGTGATGTAGAAACTATACAAAATCAAAATATTTATACATGAAAATATTTTCTTAATAACCTCCTACTTAATTTTCCTTTTGTTGTTTTTCTTTTCCTTTTACAAAACTAACGTTCAGGCTGAATTCTTTCTGCGTGTGTGTGTGTGTGTGTGTGTGTGTGTGTGTTGTATGTAAAACTTACATGGATTTTAGAGGGAGTTTAGCTGTATAATTAAAATAGTCTTTGGTGACCATGACTCAGTTTAAAATGTAAAAAGACGTGGATATTACAGTTAAAACAGTTCCATACCCGTTGTGTGGCAAGTTTCAGATACTACGCCTAAAAGGTCTCTTGGAAACATAACATTTGGGATGAGAAATACAAATCTGAGATCCACCTGACCATACATCCTGTAATCGCAGAAATGTCATCCTCGGAGGACTCTTTTCCCCCTGCTTTTTGCCCAGAGGAAGGCTAGAGGCTGGAACATAGAAGGTGGAGACTAGAATCACAAATCCTCTCTGCTATTCTCTACTTGGAGCTGGGGGACAGCATGTGATTTCTTTCGAACCATACCTGTGACAATGTGAAAGGATTCCACAATGACTAGTTTGTGACCAAAGTCCTATTGTGAAGCGTCCTGGTCAACCTCTATGGAATCTTGAATCCCTAGTCACTGAAATTTAAAAATAATGTCAATACTTGCTTTTTAAGGCCACTCCCAAATTATTCTGCCTTATTTCTAGCATGGAGCCGTCTCGTATTAATTAGGGCATGGTAGTTCTGTGATGTGATTCACTAATCTAATTTCTGCTTCTAGAACATTCACCAAGTTTGTCTTACGATTTTGTTGGCTGGAAAGTATTATTCTCTTTATCTCGAAGAATGGAGATAAAAAGCTGGGTAAGGGCTGCTCCTCTGCTGTCATGGTGTCCTGACACAGCCACGAGAACATTTATCACATTCTAAGTTCTTTGTCTTCTATGCCTCTGGTCTGTAAGGTCCTCAAGACCAGGGATTCCCTATTTTACTTATGTTTTCAAAATCTAGCACTACTGAAGGCTATCAGTAAATGTTGGGAAAATTTTTAAAAAGGGAGGGCGGGAAGAACGCAGAGTGAAGACAAAATGACATTGAAAGGTAGCACTCACCTGCTCAACAATTATGGCGTGTTCCAGTGTGTAGACCAAGTCATCATGAAGACTGAGTTTCTTTTTTTTTTTTTAAGATTTTCTAATTTATTATTATTATTTTTAAAAGACTTTATTTATTTATTTGACAGAGAGAGACACGGTGAGAGAGGGAACACAAGCAGGGGGAGTGGGAGAGGGAGTAGCAGGCTTCCCGCAGAGTGGGGAGCCCGATGTGGGACTCGATTCCAGAACCCTGAGATCATGACCTGAGCCAAAGGCAGACGCTTAAAAACTGAGCCACCCAGGTGCCCGAAGACTGAGTTTCTTAATGGTCTTTGTACTCCTAGCATTGCCATTATACACGGAATTTAAGTTTAGCTCAGAGATTTAAAATCTCTGAGATGCAGTGATGCAGTGATTTAAAAAACAGATGCAGTGATTTAAAAAACAATAAAGATGGGGCACCTCGGTGGCTCCGTCAGTTGAGCTTCTGACTCTTGGTTTCAGCTCAGGTCATGATCTCATGGGTCATGGGCTCAAGCCCTGTGTCAGGCTCCATGCTCAGCAGGGAGTCTGCTTGAGATTCTCTCCCTCTGCCCCTCCTGCTGGTTGCACTCTTTCTCTTTTTCTAAAAATAAATAAATAAATCTTTAAGAAAACAACAACAACAAAACAATAAAGTTAACCATCAATTATATAATTCATGATGATTTGTTTCTATGACTTTGCAAGACTTTTCCTATAAATGTAATGGGTAAAAGCTGGTCCATGACCCTGAGACTCAAGAAATGTCACATTTATTTTTATAAGTACATTAAATGGAGTTTAGCCCTCAATAGTCTTGTTGGACATACCTCCAGTTTCAGTTATGGTTTTAGGGTTCTCAATTCCTCTCCCCTGAGATCATACAAGTTTCCTAGAGCTTATACAAGACAGGGAAGAAATAGGGAAGAGCCTCCAGTCTTCACTTAACACGTTTGCTGAAGAAAAGTTCATTACTGAAGCCCTTTCATCTTCTCCAAGGAAGGTGACTCCTCTAGTGTGAGGCCAAGTAAGAGTCTCAGATATTAAGCACAGTCCCCAGTGCCAGGGAGCTCAGTGTTGGGTTCCCAGACATTCGTCCACTCTGTCAGGGGGGCTGCCCCTCCTGGGGGCACTGTTTGAGGTGGGCCCAGGGTCCATCAAACTATCCACTGGACAACTTATCCTCTAAATTTCAAATGATGGTGTGATATTGGGGGACATTTCCCTTCCCCTCCATTCCTGGGATGGGGATCAAGAGCTATTACCTCCAGAGCTCTTCTTTCAATAAGGAAGAAAGAGAAATTAACTTTCATTCACACATTAAAAAAAAAAAATCCTTTGACATGTCAAGTACTCCAAACTTTGATTCAGATGATATGGTCCTGCACAAAGCAAAGCCAAGTGAAGGAAAGAGCCGGTCTCCGGAAATAATGAGTAATTTCGATAACTTGGAAGCATTTTGAAGCAGAAACTGTTTCCAGTGGAGATTTAGGTAGGTCATTTACAGTGCAGCCATTCAGCACTGTGAACTCATCTACGTACAAGGGAAATATTTTTACAAATATTAAGTTGGTACATCTCGATTTCCTTCTTTGCATTTCCCACTATCTGATAGCTTCCCAACCCTTTAGAAACCAAGCCAGGAAGGCAGATTAAGGTGAATCCTCAACAACACACTTTACAACCAAGAGGAAAGGAAGATTATTCTAGGTTCTTACATTAGTCAGATTATCCAGAGAAACAAAAATGATCTGTTTATCTATCTATCTATCTATCTATCTATCTATCTATCTATCTATCTATATCTATCATAAGGAATCAGCTCACACAATTATGGAAGCTTTAAATCCCAGAACCTGCAAGGTGAGTCAGCAAGTAGGAGGCCCAGGAGAGTCAGTGGTTTAGTTCTCGTCCAAGTCTGAAGGACTGAGAACCAGGAGAACAGATGGTGTAGTCCCAGCTTGAAAGCCAGCAGGCTCAAGACCCAGGAAGAGTCAATGTTACAGTTCAAGTTCAAGCAGGAATAAAACTGATGTTCCAATCCAAAAGCTCTAAGGCAGGAAGAATTCTCTCTTATTTGGGAGAATTGGCCTTTTTGCTCTATGCAGGCCTTCAGTGGATTAGATGAGGCTACCTTAGGAAGAGCAATTTGCTTTACCTGATCTACTGATTAAATGTTAATCTCGTCCAACCCCCACCCCCCCAAAACATCCACTATAATGTTTGACCAACTGTCTGGACACCCTTGTAGTCCAGTCAACTGCAGTTCTTGCACCCAAAGGCATCTTCTCAAACCATATTTCATCTCCAAGTAAAGGCAATAACATCATAATTCTGCCAAACATGACACAACTATCCTACATACAACCGAAAATGTACTAAAATGTACTAAATTTCTTCCTCAAAATGGGAGGTAAAGTCCTTGACTGATGTTTATTCTTCTCCTTAATATCCCATAACTTAAATACTGTGACACAAAGTTAATGATACTTAAATACTATAATATAAAGTCAATATATCTTATGTTACATGATAGGGGATAAAAGAGAGAGAAAAAACTCCAAAGATATTATTCCTAACAACATAAGAAGGAAATATCCATCCAAATTACAGTCCTCAATTTTATAACTGGCCACAGAGCCGTAGCTGGTATAACTATCTTCTTCTACTACCCATTCTATATTCTCTTTGCCTTCAGCAAGCACCTCAGTGGATCATGGTACTGTACATGGTAGAATGACTCAAACCTTTATTCCTAAAGGTTCTAGGCCATTAGTAGTCCTGTGTGGATTGGATTATTATAGTTTTCCATTGACCTTAGTCACAGGGCATGATAACACTAAGAGATTTCCCAGGAGATCTCCCGTATTCTAGGCATACTCTTCCTTACCTCCAATGTGGAATGGTGCTCCAAATTTCCCTTGGTAGTCAGGATCAATCACCCCAGCCAGCACAGTGACTCCCTTCTTTGCCCGTTGGTTTAGAGGCATGCAGAGTGCAAAGTGGTGGATATCAGTCTTTGCTTCCAGTTCAATAAAATCATTGCTCTGTTTCCTGGTGAAGGCATTCTTCACTTAGAACCAAAACCCATAGGCCAGCAGGGCATAAGATTGTGGGAACAGGTAGCAAACATTTTGCTAGTGGGTCACTAGGGTAATAGTAAGCAATACTATTATTAGTAAGCAAATACTATCATTTCCACCCATTTGTTCTTGGACCCCTGAACCCTGGCAATGGGACAGAACAGTATTTTGGATGCTGATTCTGAGCATACCCTTCTGGAGAACCTTGCCCCAGGCCTGAAAGTTATTACCACCTAGCAGGTGCCATAACTGAGACTTCAAAAAGCCATTCCACTGTTCTGTCGGTTAGATGCCTCAGGATGGTGGGGAACATGATAAGCACAATGAATTCCATGAGCTTGGGCCATTGCCTCAGTTCATTTCCTATGAAGTGGGTTCCTTGATCAGAAGTGATGCTGTGTGGAATACCGTGATGGTGGATAGAGCATTTCGTAAGTCTGCAGATGGTAGTTTTGGCAGAAGCATTGTGTGCAGGGAAGACAAATCCCTATCTGGAATGTCTATTCCAGTAAGAACAAAGTATTACTCTTCCATGATGGAGGTGGTCCAGTATAACAGACCTGCCACCAGCTAGCTGGCTGATCACCCCAGAGAATGGCATCATATGGAGGACCGTCCATATTGGGGCGCTGGTCTCTGCTGCTAGCAGATTGGGCACCCAGCAGTAGCTATAACCGGACCAGCATTGATGAGTAGACGTCCAAGCAGCTGAGCCATTACATAATTCCCATCCCTGTCACCACAGCCACTTCGTTCATGAGCCCACTGGGCAATGACAGGGCGGTTGGGGAAAGAGGCTGACTGATACACACAGAATGTGTCATCCTGTCCACTTTATTATTGAAATTCTCCTCTACTGAGGTCACCATTAATGAAAATTCACATGGGACACAAACATCTTTTATCTTTTTTTGTCCGAAGAGATCTGTCCACATATCACTTCCTCAAATTTGCTTGTCACAAGTTTTCCACTCGTGTTCCTTCCAAGTCCCTGACCATCCAGCCAAAGCATGGGCCACAGCCCACAAATCAGTATGTCACATCTGGCCGTTTGTCCTTCTAAGCAAAGTGAACACCCAGGTCCACTGCTTGAAGTTCTGCCCACTGGGAGAATTTACTTTCACCACCGTCCTTCAGGGATGTCCCAGAAAAGGCTGCTGGGCTCTAACCATCCACTTTTGGGTGTCTGCATATTATGCAGAACCATCTGCAAATTGGGCCCGAGTCTTTTCCTCTGTCACTTCCCTGTGACCTGAACTCCCTGTGAAACCACAGGTGTAGGCTGGGAGAGAGAAGATAGTGTAGCAGGAGTGGGGGCTTAGGTATTTGAGTCACTTCTTCCTCTAACTTGCTTGTGCTTTGCGGGCCTGCTCAGGCCATATATATACAATATCACTTCCGTGTGATGATGGAGTGCTGCTGTGCATGCCCGACTCTACGGCTTAATGGGACAGATAATGATGGGCACCCAGTTCATGATGGGCAGCTCAGATTGCCTGGTAACCTTCCAGCCCATGGTTAAGTGTTCAGTCTCTATGTAGGCTCAGTAGCAGGCCCAGATCTGTTTCTCAGAAGGAGACTAATTATCTGTAGATAACAGTGGGGCTTTGCTGCAAATCCTAAGGGCCCACACTGAACTCCCTATGGGGGCCTGCCAAAGGCCCTGCACAGCATCCCTGTCTGCCACTGCCACTTGGTTCGGCTGGATCGTACAGCCCACGCAGCAGAGCAGCTGGCACAGCAGTGTGGACCTTTTGCAGAACCTTCCCTTGTTCTAGGCCCCACTCAAAACAAGCACCCTTTTGGGTCACTCAGTAGATGGGCCGGAGTAACACAACCAAACGAGGAATAGGGCCTCCTAGGTGTTGTATCGCTTTTTTGATCGTAAGATGGGCTAGATACAACAACTTGTCCTTCATCTTTGAAGGGATATCTTGACATGCCCACACCACTGGACCCCTAGGAATTTCACCGAGGTAGAAGGCCCCTGCGCTTTTGTCTAAGTTAATTCTCACCCTTTGACAGGCAAATGTCTCTCCAATGAGTCTAGAGTAGTTGCTACTTCTTGCTTACTGGGTCCAATCAGCATAAGATCATCCGTGTAATGAACCAGCGTGATATCTTGTGGGAAAGCAAGGCAATCAAGATCCCTGTCAGCTAAACTATGGTGTAGGGCTGGAGAGTTGATCTACCCCTGAGACAGGACAGTGAAGGTGTAGTGCTGGTGTATTGAAAGCAAACCGCTTCTGGTGGGCCTTGTGGACAGGTATGGAGAAAAAGACATTTGCCGGAGCTATAGCTGCATTCTGGAAAGTTTGTCAAGGTGTTAATTGGCTCAAGTATGGAAACCACATCCATTATAGCTGCTGCAGTTGGAGTCACCACCTGGTTACGCTTATGATAATCAGTTGTTACTGTCCATGATCCATCTGCATAGGTCAGTGGGTGAGTCGAATGGGGATGTGGTGGGAATCACTACCTCTGGATCTTTCAAATCCTTGCTGGTGGCATTAATCTCTGCAATCCTCCCAGGAGTGTGGTATAGCTTTTGGTTTACTGTTTTCTCAGGTAGAGGCAATTCTAATGGCTTCCGATTGGCATTTCCCACAATCCCACTCCACAGGTCAGGGGGCCAGTGTGATGCTAGATGCTGCTAGCTGCCAAGTAGGTCTATTTCAATTATATATTCCAGAACCCAGGGAATGATCCAGGGCGGCTTTGGGGACCCACTGGGTCCACCGTGAGACAAACTCCATTGATCATGTGACCTCCCTAAGCTTTTATTCTGACTAATAGACCACAGCAGGGTCCACAGGGGCTCCTGGAACTAGGGTCAGTTCAGAATCAGTGTCCAGTAGTTTCTGGAAGTTCTGATTATTTCCTTTCCCTCAATGCACAGTAACCCTGGTAAAAGGCCATAGGTCCCTTTGGGGAAGGCTGGGAGAAACGTTAATGGTATATACATTTTTGGCAGTGGGAAAAAAGGCAGCCCCTTCTTTAAGGGGCCCTGGGCTATTTTTCATTCAAGGGGCTTCAAGTCTGGATATTGAATGAGGGGCTGTGGCTCTCTGTTTTTATGATTCAGATTAGACTTTTGTTTACTTGACCTAGAACTTTCCCGCTCTTGCAGATCGAGTAAGAAGTTAGTAGGCTGCTGTATGAGTCAGGGTTCTCCGGAGAAGCAGAAGTGACAGGGCAGCGAGGTTAGAGTCTGCGGTACGCCCTGGAGCTGCCCTTGGCTTGCCCGCGACACGGACGTCGAGAGTCAGTGAGTCTGCACACGGCCCGCTACGAGAGGGTGAGGTGGCCTCGCAGCAAAGACTGGGTGGGGGCAGGGGCTGCAGGGCTCGAAGACCAGATGGAGGATGGGGCCGAAACTCAGAGGGGTCAATCACCAGTGAAAGCCAAAGGGAGGCCAAGTCAGCAGGGAGGGGACCCCACGCTCTGCCTGAGCCGACAAAGAAGAGACCACGAGTGCATCAGCTGCAGGACGTTAGCAAAAACACCAGCTGAATGCTCAGGAACCGCTCAAGCCAAAGATTCCCCGGTGGAGTTCAGAAGAGCCACTCTGCAGCTGGTCCAGAGAACAGCAGGCCTGTCCTCAGACCCAGTCCTCCTGCCTCTGAGAGGTCAGTGGGCCACTCGGAACACCTAGCTGCCCTTCCAGAGAGGAGCGAGGGAGGAGACGAAGAAAGGGAGAGACCGAGCATCGCCCACAGACCTATTTGAGTGCGTGGGATGGGATTAAAAGTTTAAAACAGAGATTTACTTACCATCTTTCCTTCTTGGCTGATAGAGCAGGCCAAATTAAATCGAATGCAGAGCAAAAATGAACTAATTTTCTCTGCATAACCGAGTTGAGTGTGAGTACATCTGTGGTCCCTCTACG
>CM052900.1:44827317-44863095 GCA_028534135.1 Potos flavus
GGGGGGGGCGGTGTACCACCAACAAACTCTGACCGGAGGAAACAATTTCAATTCAATCAGAGGCCTCCTGCGGTTGGAGTTTACAAGGAGTGCTGCCAAATCCCACTCTCTTGGCGGACAAACTGTGCAGACTTCAAGCCTGTTGGGAGGGTGAGGCAAGTTTTTTACTTTCAAAAGAGGGTCGATCCAAGATGTTTGTATTATTTCAACACTGTTTTTCCTATGGAGCCGGGGGTTGGGGGGGCGGGAGTGGGAAGTTCTTTCCTTGTTCCTGATATTTTCCAGAGATCAAAATTAAAACACAATGCACTAAGAGTAATCAGCAAAGCTTCAGAAGAATTGCATGTACTTTTGATTTCTATAACAACCCACACAACACGTCTTTAACCTTTAATTATGTGCAGAGGTACACAACGGATCAGGGTGGGTTAGCTCTCAGCACAGACATCAGCTTCCTATTCCTTCCGCGTTTTTAGCAGATCTTTTGGAGGCTCGTCCACACCAGTAAGTGTTTTTCCTTCACCCATTTGCCTCTGGTTCTCTACCAGACAGAGTCCTGGGGAGTTAAAAAAAGAAGTCATTGCTTACTCTTTGAGAAGTTCTAGGTGAAATCCACAACATGGACCCACATGCACTTAAGAGATATTTAATTAATCATGCATCCTTTCACTTAACTCAGCAAGTATTAGGCTCTGCTCTGGCCCAGGCACCATGCCAAGTATGAGGCACAGCGAATTATACCAGCAAATGGCGCCAGCAGTGAGCTTCCAGGCTGGAGGGGGAGAAGTACAAGCCAGAAGATCGATGCTCGGCGGTTGGGGCTGGTTGTGTCTGTCAGGCTTTCTTCGGTAGCCAGGAACAGAGTGCCCCTCCAGGATCTCATATCAGGACCGTAGGAATCACACGGGAGCAGGACCCGATTTATTTCCCGGCCTCTGGGAAGTTGGGACACCGTGTAAACATGGGGAAGAGGGGCAGGATCCCCAGGAGCTTGCATAACCTCTCCACGCAGCAAAACCTGTTGGCGTGACTCAGTTCCTCTGTGCTTCTCCCACGTCTGCTCTGTAATCTCACTCCCCTCGTGTACCTTTTCTCTACCTCATGGCTCCTACATACTCATGAAGGCTGCTTACCAATGACTTCCACTGACTGCCTCAGGAGATTTACATATTGTCTTCTCTCTTGTCCTTCAGCTTCTTCCCCTCATACCAAGTGCCCAGTCCGACGTTTCAGTTGAGAGGATGCTACAGTCTAGGAAAGTCACCTTATTTCTATCACCTTATCAATCTCTACCCACGTGTAGACCACCTATAGACGGAATCTCCTTGGTCTGATTCTTCTCTGGTCTTGTTCATTGTGGCCAAAGCAGAGCATCCAGCATGTCAAGCTTTGTGTGAGAGGCACTCAGGGAAACTCCCTGTAGGCGGCTCCTGGGCAGACGATCAGAGGGGACTATCGTCAAGGCAATCACTGTAGGCAAGGGCATAAACACACAGGATTATGGGAACACAGAGGAGGACAACCAAGTCAGCCAGCAGGCTCCAAAAAGACTTCACAGACGAGGCTACCTTTAAGCAGAGCTTGAGGGAAGAGAGAAAGGTTCTCCAGAGGAGGCTCCTGGGGTGATGGAGACAGAGGTAGAAAAACAGGATCCCAGATAGAGGAAACTTTAGTGTAAAGGTCACGAAGAGGGGTGTGTGTGTGTGTGTGTGTGTGTGTGTGTGTGTGTTGGTGGTGGTGTTATTATAGTTGTTGGATTGTTTTGATTCGGTATCAACTCAAGCTGAGAATCTCTGCCTTTACTTTGCAAAATTAGTAACCTTGATTTATTATGGTACTGATACCTTTGGATTTATTTCTACCTATAACTCTGTAATTCCCATTTTAAGTCAGTGTGGACACTTTCAGATATAATGGGGAGAAAATCTGACCATACTTTGTCTTTGTCCTTACCGTCATTTTGAAACGTACCATCTTTTATTAGAAACCACCCTGGAACAAAACAAAGACTATGACAAGCCATGATATAACTCAGGGAAATGCTGGGGTTAGTGTCCCTGGGTATGTATGGCATTAAGAAATTAACTTGTAGGGGCACCTGGGTGCTCAGTCAATTAAGTGTCTGACTTTGGCTCAGGTCATGATCCCAGCGTTCTGGGGTTGAGCCCTGCACTGATCCTGAGTTGAGTCCCGCACTCAGCAGGGAGTCTGCTTGTCCCTCTGCCCCTCCCCCTGCTTGTGCGCTCTCTCTCTCTCTCTCTCTCTCTCTCTCTCTCTCTCTCTCAAATAAAATCTTAAAAAGAAAATTAACTTGTAGTGTAGAAGTAAAAGACTTGGATGTGTGGTTTTGAAAGCACAAACATTAAGCTTTTAATTTTATTAATGTTATATACATGCATAGTTTAAGTCACCTAGGTCTGTAATGTTTGTTAAATGAAACACCAGTCCTCCAACCTGACCTCACCCCTCCTAGCCCTTCCCCAAAGGCAATCACTGTCCTCTTTCAACCTACTCTTTCCATGCTTGCCTGCATGTCTCCAAATATCATGGTTGAGGAGCTACACCTTGATTCTCCCTTCAGTTCGGGGTATGATATGCGAACTTCCTGTTACAGAAGATGAGAAATTAGTTCTTTTCTCCTCTTCACCCCATTCCACCCAGAAACATTTCCTATTCCCCCAGGGCCACCTCTTGAAACGGTTTTATTGCAATACAATGACCCTGCGTACTGTTCATAGTGGGACCATTCAGATGAACTGTGATTACTTTTCTACAGAATTTCCCGTTTTTCCTTTGCTTCGTTTTTAATTTGGGGGGAATGGCTTTAGGAATTCAAGCCCAGAATCTCCATCATTTGTCTAGTTGCCTCCCAAAAATGTTCATTCACATTAGGTATTCTGTTGAGTTTAGATTCTCAAAGAAGTTTCTCCTGGAGCCTGATCTGCTCCCATCTGGACAGTGCCCTCTGTGATCATCCTAGATCTCCTTCCTTCCAGAATCTTCGTTGCCTCTCTACACTGGGGTTCCTATTTCCTTACTGCTGTTTCTTCCTCTCCCTCATGTCTGCTCTCTTGCTTTGCTACAGCACATTTTCTAGTAGCTTCCAGAGAAAGGTTGAGTGGGAGGCAAATTTTAGTGTTGTATTAGTCAGCTTGGCCTGCCCCAACAAAATACCACAGACAGGCGGGCTTAAACAATAGAAATTTATTTCTTATAGTTTTGGAGGCTACAGGTCTCATATCAAGGTGGTAGTCAGTTCTGTTCCCACTGAGAGCTCTCTTTCTGACATGTAGATAGCTGCCTTCTTGCCGTGTCCTCACACGCCTTTCCTCCATGCGTGTGCACAGAGTGCAAAGTAGCTATCTGGTGTCTCTTCTCATAAGGACATAATCCTATCAGATAAGCGCCCCGCTCACATGACCTCATTTTGCCTTAATTACTTCCTTAGAGATCCCCTCTTCAAATATAGCTACTTTGGGAGTTAGGGCTTCAGCATATAAATTTAGGTATGGGAGGTATAACGGGTACATTTTTTAAAAATCTTTATCCTATTTTCACATTTGGTTGTTATTTGAAAAAGTGGGAAGTAATAGAAGCCATCATTGTTTGGGGTTACTCATGTGATTGCTGTTGAGAAGTCTGAAGTCATTCTGATTTGTGATCATTAGTACATGAACTGTTCTCTCTCTTTCCTCTCTCTCACTCTCTTTCCCATTTGTAATATCTTTGTCCTCAGGCTAAATTTAAGTATGATATGCTTGTATGTGGGTTTCTTTTCATTCATTGTGCTGGACCCTTAGCAGACCCTTTCCACCTAGAAACACAGGTAATGTCTTTTTAATTCTTTCTTTTTTTTTTTTTTTAAGATTTTATTTATTTATTTGAGAGAGCACAAGCAGGGGTAACAGCAGGCAGAAGGAGAGAGAGAAGCAGACTCCCTGCTGAGCAGGGAGCCCGATGTGGGGTTCCATCCGAGGACTTTGGGATCATGACCTGAGCCGAAGGCAGATGCTTAACCGACTGAGCCACCCAGGCGCTCCTCTTTGAGAGTTTTCTGTTTTCTATTTTTGGTGTTCTATTCTAGAATTTTTATTTTTCCCATTATACCTCCTGAGTTGATCTTCTGATTGTCTACTCTTTTTCCCCCTATTTTCCATTTCTTAATATTTTGCACTACTGTCTGGGAGATTTGCACACTTTATCTCTTAAACTTTATGTAGGGTTTTTCATTTTGCATTAAAAAAAATTTTTAAAGCACATTTTTTAAAACTTCTTTTTATCATTCCATTCCTGTTTCACAAATGTGATATCTTATGTTTTAATTCTTAGATTTATTTCATTGAAATATAGTTGACATACAATATTATATTAGTTTCAGGTGTACAACATACTGATTCAACATTTATATACATTATGAAATGATCACCATGATAAGTTTAGTTATCATCTGTCACCATACAAATTTATTACAATATTATCGTTTGCATTCCCTATGCTGTACTTTACATCCCATAACTTATTTGTTTTTCAGAAGATTTTAATGGTAATTTTTAATGGTTGTTTCTGGTTTGTTTCCCTCTCTCCTTTTTTTTCTTTTCCCCCTTCCCATATGTTCATCTGTTTTCTTTCTTACATTCCACATATGACAGAGAACAAACTGAGGGTTAATGGAGGGAGGCTGGTGGGGATGTGCTAGATGGGTGATGGGCATTAAGGAGGGCACTTGTGACGAACACTGGGTGTTGGATGGAAGTGATGAGTCACTGAATTCTACTCCTGAAACCAATATCGCACTGTATGTTAAGTATCAAAATTTAAATACACAAGTAAAAGTTGTTTCTGAACGTTTTCTTTTCTATAATCTTGAATTACATTATTATTATTATGAAATTATTTAATTATAGTCTTGAATTGCCTTAAGTAATTGTTTTTCTGTTTGCAGACTCTGAAAGGATCTAGCCCTGGCTCCCCTTCCCCGCTTCCTTCTAGGTTTTGCAGACTACACTTTTAAACAGCTGGCCCCATCACTGGTGATTTTAAAGAGGGAACTCTTAGTAGTAGAACAAGGGGGCAGAAGGAAGCAAGAGGGCAGGGGGATGAGGACGAAATGGAAAGATGAAGAAGTGAAGGAAAGCAAAACAAGCCTTTTAGTACACTTGTCTACAGCTGGCAGAAATTGGCAACTAACATTAAATAATTACTAATTACAAATAGTAACCGTTTACGAGCAAATGGCTCCATTTAGAACAAAGTGCAGAGAAAAAGATACAATTTGCTATCTGCCTGAAATCCAGCTCTGAGTTAACCTTGCCTGCTCTAACCGTACCTTCATCTCAGACGCGGAGCAAACAACCTTCCTGTGCCTTACGGGCATTTCAAATACGCTGTGAGCATTCTTGGCTCACTCTGAATAAAGGAGCCTTTTCTTTTTCATAAAGGAGCCTCTGTGTTCTGTTATATACTTCATTGTCATATGAAAAATTAGAAAACTGCTTTGTGCTTGCTCTTTACATGCAATCACACTTAGTCCTTATACAACTTAATTACACAACAAAAATTACGTTTTTTTTTAAAGACAGGGGAACTGAAACTCAGGTCAAATTAATTGATTATGATCACACAGCTAGTTGGTGCCATAACCAAGTGTGAGGCAGATCTGTCAGTCAAGGGCATTTAATGCTGCTCGAGCATCTTCCTCCACACAGCTGGAAGGGATAAACTAGGACTGTCCCTATATATCTACGTCCCTAATCCTTTTACCTCTCAGTTTCTCCCAGTCTCTTCCTTCTAAACTCTTCTGCTTTGAAACTTGATTTTACCTAGAAATTAAAGTTAAGTTGCTTAACCATAATCTTTAACCATATCAGGCAGGTTTTTAATATAGTGTTTTTCAAGCTGAAGGTCATAACCCATCGGAAGGTCGTGACATAAATATAAAGGGTTGAAACGAGCATTTCAAAAAGGATAAAATAGGAAATATTCCTACTCCTTTGAATGTTTATACGCATACTCATTGCATGTAGAAAGGGATAAGCACTGTTATATGTGTATTTGTATAGGGGTCATGAGGTAGAATGTTCGTCCTGTTCTAGGTCATGGTCAGAAAAGGATTCCTGATTTATTACATGTTATCTTTCATAAATAGTCTGAGCCATTTTTTAGCATATAACATCTTAAAACATATTTTAAACAAAATATACAATTTCATGGGATGAAAAAACATCGTGATCCACCCCCTGCCATCCTATATAGCCTTTTTTTGTTGCCTATTTTGTCCATAAACATTTTATATTTTAGCCATACCAAATTAATTTTACCAAATAACTTTATTCACTTATAACATATATCTGAGAGAATGCACTCATTCTAAGAGCATAGCTTCATGTGTTTTTGTATGCACTCGTTTGACCACGATCATAAATCAATACATACAGCACTTCCATCATCCTAAAAAGTTCCCTTTTCCCCCTACTCCTCAGTCCCAGCCCCAAGCAACCACGGAACTGCTTTCTATAACAATGAAGTAGTCTTGCCCTTTCTAGCATTTCACATCTATAACATATGTAATCTTTGTGTCTGATTTTGTTCACTTAGCATAATGCCTTTGAGACAATGTTCTTCTTTTTAAAGATTTATTTATTGTTTTAGATAGACGGAAACAGACAGGGTGGCGTTGGGAGGGGCTGGGGGACAGGGAGGGAGAGAATCTCAAGCAGACTCCACACTCAGCAAGGAGCCCGACGAAGGGCTCGATCTCAGGATGTTGAGATCATGACCTGAGCCAAAATCGAGAGTCCGGTGCTTAACCGATTGAAACACCCAGGTGCCCTGAAATGACAGTATTCTTCTTCTTTTTTTTTTTTTTTTGAAATGACAGTATTCTTATATATATCTGTAGGCCATTCTTTTCATTGATGAGTAGTATTCTGCTGTATGAATACAGCACAATTTGTTTATTTCTCCATCAGAGGTCAGTGTTTGGTTTGTCTCCAGTTTTTGGTTATTATATATAAACTGCTAGGAACATTTGGGGAATTGTGTGATCATTCGCTGCAGGGATGGTTAAATGCCTCAGAGTGTAATTGCTACAGCGTATGGTACATTTACATTTAACAATATAAGAAATTGGCAACCTATTTTTCAAACTGGTTATACTATCACAATGCTTGAGTGTTCTAGCTGCTCCATATCCTTGGTTGTGTCAACCTTCTAAACTGTAGCTATTCTAATAGGTGTATAGGGCTATCTCATTGTGCTTTTAATGTGCATTTCTCTCATTACTAAGAATGTTGAACATCTTTTCATGTACTTATTGGCCATTTGTTTATTTTCCTTTGTGAAGTGTCTGTTCAAATCTTTTGCCCACTTTTTGGTCTAGGGTATTTTGCCTTTTTGTTACTGAGTGGTAAATAGAAATTCTTTGTTAGGGGTGCCTGGGTGGCTCAGTGGGTTAAAGCCTCTGCCTTCAGCCCAGGTCATGATCTCAGGGTCCTGGAATCGAGCCCCATATTGGGCTCTGCTCAGCGGAGAGCCTGCTTCCCCCTCTCTTCTCTGCCTGCTTCTCTGCCTACTTGTGATCTCTCTCTTCTCTGTCAAATAAATAAATAAAATCTTAAAAAAAAAAAATTTAGAAATTCTTTGTTAGATACATGCACTGCAAATATTTCCTTATGGCCTTTGGCTTGTCAATTCATTTTCTTGATGGCACGTTTTGAAGGAAAAACGTTTTGAACTTTAATGGAGACAATTGGGTGAATTTTTATGGTTAGTGTTTTTTGTATCTTCAGAAATCTTTTTTTTTTAAATTGAGGTACAGTTGACACACAACGTTACATTAGTTTCAGGTGTACAACTCAGTGATCGGACAACTCTACAGTATGCTATGCTCACCATGAGCAGAGCCCCACCTATCACCATACAAACACTATGAAAATATCATTGACTATATTCCCAGTGCTGTACCTTTTATCTCTGTATGTATCCTCAGAAATCTTGCCTATCCCAAGATCATGAAGTTTTTCTTGTAGGGTTTTTTTTTTTTTTGATATTTTATAATTTTAGATACTACATTTAGGTCTCTGATTCATTTCAAGTTAATTTTTATGTTTGAAAGGGGTTATGAATTGAGGTACTTCCCCCCCCCCCCCATATGGATATGTTCCAGAAACATTCACTGCAAAGACTGTCTCTATCTCCATTGGATTACTTGTGCACCTTCATTGAAATCAATTGACCATATATCTGTGGATCTATTTCTGGACTTTTTCTATTCCACGGATCTATATGTCTATCCTTACACTAACACCATACTATCCCAATTACTGCAGATTTAGAGTAAGGTTTCAAATCAGGTAGTATAAATTCCTAATTTTGTTGTTCTTTTTAAAATTTGTTTTGAACATTCTAGGATCTTTCCATTTCTATATAAATTTTACAATCTATTTGTCAATTTCTACTAAAAACTTGCTAGGATTTTAGCTAGGATAATTGATCTGAAACTACAAGTCAAGTAATGTAAAATCGATATCTTATCCATATTGATTATTCAGTTCATGCACAGGGGGTATATCTCTTGATTAATTTAGTACTTCTCTTAGAAATGTATTCTAGTTTTCAGAATACAAATATTGTACTTATTGTACTAGATTTATCCCTAAATATCTCGTTTCTTTACACTATTTTAGAGAGTAACTTAAAAAGTTTTCACTTTCTAATTTTTAAAATAGACTTTATATTTTAGGGAAGTCTTAGGTTCACAGCAAAATTGAGGGGAAGGTATGGAGATTTCCTGTACATTCCCTACCCTACATTTGCACAGCTTCCCTCACTATGAAAATCCGGTACCTGAGTGATATTGTTGTTACAGCAATAAATCTACATCATCAGAACATCATTACCACTGCCCCAGTCCATAGTTTACGTTTTGGTTCATGCTTGGTGCTGTACATTCTATAGGTTTTGAAATGTACAATGTACATTTGTACATTGTACAATGTACAAATGTACAATGATATGTATCCATCATTATTGTGTCATACAGAATAGCTAAAAGTCCCTTGACCTTTGCTTATTTCGTTTTACCTTGCTCCTTAACCCCATGGCAACTGTCTCCATAGTTTTGCCTTTTCCGAAAGGTCATATAGTTGGAATCATATCAGGCATGTAGCGTTTTCTTTGCTTAGATATATGGAATTAGGTTCCCTCCATATCTCTTCATGGCTTGATAGTTCATTTCTTTTTAGTGCTGGATAATATTCCATTGTCTGAACGTACCACAGTTTGTCTACCTAGTCATTTACTGAAGAACCTCGAGGTTGCTTCAGTGTTTTCACAATTATCATTAAGGTTGCTATAAATATCCATGTGCAGATTTTTGTGTAGAAATAAGTTTTCAACTGATTTGGGTAACACCAAGGTGCATAATTGCTGGATCTTATGAGTATATTTAGTTTTGTAAGAAACAGTGCAATTGTCTTCCAAAGTGGCTGTACCATTCCATATTCCACCGGCGGTGAATGAGAGTTCTAGTTGCTCCTTGTTCTCATCGGTATTTGGTATTATCAGTGTTTTGGATTTTGGCCATTTTAATAGGTATGTAGTGGCAACTCATTGTTGTTTTATTTTGCAATTCCCTAATGACATAGGATGCTTATTTGTCATCTATATATCTTCTTTGGTGAGGTGTCCAGGTTTTTGCCCATTTAAAAAATCTCATTCATTTTCTTATTACTGAGTTTTAAGTATTCTTTACTCTTTTTGATAACAGTTTTATCATATATGTGTTTTGTAAATATTTTCTCCTAGTTTGTGGTTTGTGTTCTCATTCTCTTGAGAATGTTTTTTTCTCATAGCAAAAGTTTTTTTTTGTTTTGTTTTTTAAGATTTTATTTATTTATTTATTTGACAGAGAGAGAGAGAGATCACAGGTAGGCAGAGAGGCAGGCAGAGAGAGGAGAGGATGCAGGCTCCCCGCTGAGCAGAGAGCCCGATGCGGGGCTCGATCCCAGGACCCTGAGATCATGACCTGAGCCGAAGGCAGAGGCCTTAACCCACTGAGTCACCCAGGCGCCCCAAAGGTTTTTAATTTTAATTAAGTCCAGCTTATCAGTTTTTCCTCAATGGATCATGCATTTGTTTTTTTTTCCTGCTAGTAAATAGAAATGCAGTTGATTTAATATTGACTTTGTATCTTGTTATCTTGTTATACTCATTTATTAGTTCTTTTAAAATTTATTTTGTTAGTAACTTTTAAATAAACTCAGGATTTTATACAAACACAATCATGTTATATAAAAGTAAAGACAGTTTTAATTCTTCTTTTACAACTTGTATGCCTTTAATTTTCTTTTTCTTACCTTGTTGCACTGGCTAAAACCTATAGTACAATGTCGAGTGGAAATGGTGAAAGAAGCTATCTTTGCATTGTTCTGAATCTCAGGAGAAAAGCATTCAGTCTTTCACTATAAAATATGACATTAGCTCTAGATTTTTGGTAGACACCTGTTTCAGGCTGAGGAAGTTCCTTCCTGTTCTAGTTTTTTTGTGATTTTCTTTTTTATCGTGAATGGCTATTGAATTTTTTCAAGTGATTATATTATTTATCTCTCTTAGTTTGTTAATACACTGAATCATACGGACTGATTTCCAAGTGTCAAAATAGCCTGGAATTCCTAAAAAAAAAAAAAAAAAAATTCCACTTGGTCATGATGTATTATCCTTTTTATATGTTGCTAGATTCAATTTACTAATATTTTGCTAAGGATTTTTTTGTCTATATTCATGAGAATATTGCTCTGTGACTTTTTGTGTGTGATATTGATCTAGTTTTGGTGTCAGGGGAATTGTGAACTCACAAAATGAGCTGTAAAATGTTGCTTTCTCTATTATTTTCTGAAAGAGTTTGTACACAATGGGTATTATTTCTTTCTGAGATGTTTGATAGAATTCACTGGTGGAGCCATCTGGATCTAGAGATTTATCTTTAAGGACATTCTGAGATAGTAATCTAATTTATTTAATGGATACAGAGCTTTCAGATTAACTGTTTCTTCTTCAGGGAGCTGTGGTAGTTTGTGTCCTTCAAGGACTTTGTCTATTTCATCCAAGTTCTTTTTATGGCTATGACATTATTCGTAATATTCTGATACTGTTCTTTTAATGTCTACAAGATCTATTCACGCTTCCATTCCTGACATTGGTAATTTGTGTTATCATCCTTCTTTCCTTGTTTTCAATTTTATGGGTCATTTCAAAGAATTTGCTTTTGATTTGATTGATTTTCTCTAATGTTTTTGTGTTTTATATTTCAACAGTTTCTGCTGTTACCTTTATTATTTCCATCCCATGCATGATTTGGATTTATTTGCTGTTTATCAAATTTCTTACAATGGAAATTTCAATCATTGATTTGAAACTTTTCTCTTTTTCTAGTGAAAGCATTTAATGCTGTAAATTTTCTTCTTGGCACTGCTTTAGCTGCATTTTGCACATTTGATATGTTGTATTGTTATTTTCATCCATTTCAAAATATTTTAAAATTTCACTTACCATTGTTTTCCTTTGACCCGTGAGTTATCTTGACATATGCTGCTTAATTTTTAAATATTTGGTAGCTATTATATAGCTTTATGTTATTGATTTCTAATTTAATTCCATTTTGATTAGAAAAAAAATTTTTAATGTATTTAATATGCTTTATTTCTCATTTTTTTATTTTTTATTTTTTTAAAGATTTTATTTATTTATTTGGGACAGAGACAGTGAGAGAGAGAACACAAGCAAGGGGAGTGGGAGAGGGAGAAGCAGGCTCCCCACTGAGCAAGGAGCTTGATGCGGGGCTCGATCCCAGGACCCTGGGATCATGACCTGAGCCGAAGGCAGATGCTTAACAACTGAGCCACCCAGGCGCCCTTTATTTCTCTTTTAAAATGATTTTGCTTAAGGAGCACCTGGGTGGCTCAGTTGGTTAAGTGTCTGACTCCTGATTTTGGCTCAGATCATCATTTCAGGGTCGTGGGATTGAGCCCAGTATGGGGCTCTGCCCTTATAGGGGAATCTGCTTGAGATTCTCTCTCTCCTTCTCTCTCTGCCCCTCCCCTTGCTTGCGCTCTCTGTCTCTCTAAAATAAATAAATAAATCTTTCAAAAAATTATTTTGCTTAATTCTTCTCTTTTTCTCTCTTAACCAGCTTGCTATACTTCAGAATGTTTATGGCATAAAAAGACTGCCCCAGCCCTAGCTCTATATGACCTTTCACTCCAGGACCCAACACCAGGTAATTGCTGGGACCCAGTTCTAAATTCTCGGGAGAGTGTCTGATTGGATCAGCTTGGGTCAGGTCCAATCTGCTATGGCCAGGGCAGTCGCTGGCACATGGAATGAATAGGGCAGGCTAGTCTATCTCTTTATCAGGACTGTGGATAAAAACAGCATAGAAAAGATGGCCCACGAACTGGATAGCGCTCCAAAAGTTCTGGTATACATATTCGACAGAAACATTCCTCAGATTTTAAAGTTGTTGGGGGAAAAATGTTTAGAATGAAATTGGAAACCAAAACTTCAAAGAGCATGACTCTCCCTTGATGGTTAAGTTCGATTTCTCCTACTAGTGTATGCAGTGATATTACAGGGGCTGTTAAGAAAAAGAATCGTAGAATAAACATGGCGCATCTTCTTAAAGGGTCAGTTTTATTAGAAGTTGTTGGTGGATTTTATATTTAAAAAACATGAATGTATGATGGAGTAAACTGAAAACTGTCGAGATTTTTAAAAACATGAAATAGAACTTGAATTTCATGCTGGTGGATGGATCCTTTGTGAAAATGATCTTGTAGGTTCTTTAATAGAAGCTGTGAAAAACTCCATGAATAATGTCAGGAATCCTATCTAGAATCATAATGCTCACCCTCGTTAGCATTTTTTAAAAGATTTATTTATTTGAGAGAGAGAGACAGAGGGACACTGTGTGCAAGTGGGGGAACGGCAGAGGGAGAGAGAGAGAATCGCAAACAGACTCCCCACTGAACACGGAGCCCGATGCAGGGCTCCATCTCAGGACCCCGAGATCATGATCTAAGCCGAAATCAAGAGTTGGACACTTAACCGACTGAGCCACCCTGGTGCCCCACTCTTGTTAGCATGTAAGTAATATTTCCATCTTTATCATGTATGACCTACAGGAAAATCTGACATTTAACGCCAGGCCAGATTCTCCAGGGTTTCTTGATTCATAGACACAGAAGAAAGGATTAACCTCAGCGTGCTTATTGCATACCTATGACATGGTAGGTTAAATATGTATTCTGAATATGCTTTCTTTTTCTTTTACCTGGCTTTGATAAATGGGAAGGAAGCGAGGAAAACAGGGATAAACAGAGGTAAATAGAAATGGCAAAGCTATTTCTAATTCTTCAAGAAGAAAGGATGGGGATGTGAGAAGAGAGTGAGATCGTGTTCAAGAAGCAATGCTTACGGGGCGCCTGGGGGGCTCAGTCGTTGGGCGTCTGCCTTCAGCTCAGGTCATGATCCCAGGGTCCTGAGATCGAGCCCCACATCAGGCTCCCTGCTCAGTGGGAAGCCAGCTTCTCCTTCTCCCATCCCCCTGCTTGTGTTCCCTCTCTTTCGCTATGTCCCTCTCTGTCAAATACATAAATAAAATCTTAAAAAAAAAAAAGAAGAAGAAGAAGAAGAAACAATGCTTACTCCTAGGCATGCTGGCTCTCTTGCCATCTATTTAGGCTACCCATGGGAAATGGCTTGACGATCACCAAGGTGAGTAAACACAGACATCTCCTGGGTCCAAGCTCATGTCCATGACTTCACCCACACTGTTAGTCCATGGTCTTGCTCAAACTTGTAGCTGAGCAATCACTAAATTGGCAATAAAATACCAAAAGCACCTGGAAAATGAAATAAGATATTCTTTTTTTTCAAATAACATAAATATTTATTGGTTGCCTACTACTTGTCATAGTGGTTTTTTACTGCTTACTTTCGTGACACAACTGTGACCATAAAATGGTTGACCAGCATCACTCAGAACTTGTGCAACATGATTACATATTACTCCTTGTCACCATCCATCATGGCATCCATGAATCATCCGTATAGGAATCAAGTTGAAATAAGAATTTCTAATTAGGGGCGCCTGGGTGGCTCAGTGAGTTAAGCCTCTGCCTTCGGCTCAGGTCATGGTCTCGGGGTCCTGGGATTGAGCCCCACATTGGGCTCTCTGCTCAGCGGGGAGCCTGCTTCCCCTTCTCTATGCCTGCTTCTCTGCCTACTTGTGCTCTCTCTCTCTCTCAAATAAATAAATAAAATCTTAAAAAAAAAAAGAAAAAAAAAGAATTTCTTATTAGCCTCAATTTTCTTTGTGGAGAAATAATGTAGATTAGCGCATGTCGGAAGAAGGCCCAGATTACATGATGAATTTCATTATGATATAGATATAATGAATTTCATTCATAATGAATTTCATTATGCACAGTAAAGTATGTAGTTGCTGTAGATGTTTTCCTCTCCAGCTCTGAAGGCATCCATATTTCCCAGAGTTTAAGAGACAGTGAAACTATGTATAAATGTGAGACCTCTGGTGATATTGAAAGAGACTAGGGACTCATGAATAGCAAGCCTGTAAACACATGCTCTGCTTTATCATTCATCCCTGATACTCAGCCCTTATGGCTGGCTTATCTTGATTCCTTGAACCCTGTAGAAGTGTAACCCTCTCTGGAAAGGGTATCAATTTTTCTTCATCATTGTGTGGTTGTGAAAGCAGGAAGGAGTATAAAGCACCACAGATGATCTTGGTTCTAGTACAGCTGTGCCATTGGATTTCTGTGACCAAGGGCATGGCACCTCTTTGAATTTCCATGACCTCATCTATTTATAAAGGGGCTGACCTAGAAGATCTCCAATGTTCCTTTCAAGTCCTGCTTTCTATAAGTCTATATGAGCCTATATGGAAAGACTATTTCCTGGGCAAGGACATTTTTAGAATAAGGATCTGAGTGAGCGGGTTTCTACCCTTAGGGTGAAGGGCCCAGAATGAAGAGGCAGGCAGGCAGTGCCAAACTTTCCTTGTACCGTGTTTTTGTCAAGGAAAACCCATGGGGCTGTATACCTAAATGACTATAACTGTAATAAAAATTATTGTTAGTGCCTATTCTGTACTCCCGCTGTCTTGTTATCTTTTATCTCAAGTGTGATTGACCCTTGGACAACATAGGGATTACGGGTGCCGACCCCTGGTACAGTTGAAAATCGGTGTGTAACTTTGACTCCCCCAAACTGATCTGCCTACCATTGACTGGAAGTTTACTGATAACATAAGCAGTCAGTTGACACATATTATATATATAATATATATTATATATAATAAATTATATATAATAATAAATAATAATATAATATATAGTATATAAATAAATATATAATAAATAATAAATAAATTATATATAATATAATATATACACATATATGTACTGTATTCTTACCATAAAGTAAGCTAGAGAAAAGAAAATCTTACTAAGAAAATCATAAGGAAGAGAAAATACATTTATAGCACTGTACTGCATTTATTGAAAAAAATCCACTTACCATAAGCAGACCTGTGCAGTTCGAACCTACGTTGTTCAAGGGTCAACTGTAGTCCTGATTCAGGAGAGCCGCTGACGCGGGATCACGGCGCACACATCTCTCAGTGGGTCTGCACTGTTACCGGAGTTCTCCATCCTAGAAACGTCCTTGAGAATCAGCCAATGCCCATCTGTGCTGGGACAGATGTGTTTAGGATTATCCAGCCTCCTCGTCTGAACCTCATCTCAGGAACTTACCAGTAAGAAAAGGTGACGACAGACCTTCACTGGGAGGAAAGCAAATTCAAGTACAAAAGGTTGAGAAGTTATGGGATACCCAGGTGGAGATGTCCGGTAGGCAATTGGAAATACGGGGCCAGGGCTGAGGAGAGATCTGGATTTAGGAGCTATTTATATATAGGGCATGGTTGATGGCCATGACTTCCCAGTTGTTTTTTAAAAACTTAATAGTCATGCATTTGCATTTCCTATAATCTATAGCATAAATCAGATAACGTGATAGAGAACTAGAAAAAAATTTTTTAAGGATTTCTTTGTTTCAAGAGCCCGAAACATGGCTACTTCTTGTCAAGTGGTTTAGGATACGGTAAGGGCTGAAATCAGGGTTAGTGTTCCGGCGAGAGTAGGTTTGATTCTGACTGCGTTCCTTGTACACATCTCCACAGCTAAAACAGGGACAGTTTGGGCTCAGTCTCCTTTCAGTTGAGACAGAGTTCCGCAGTCAGTAGGAGATTTGGGGGGCAGTTTCCAGGGTCTGTGGCACGCAGGTGCAGGGGTGGGAGGCAAGCAGGATGTGGGGACCTGATGCCAATTTCTCTCCTCTCCTCAGGAAGCCTAGTGCTGGGAATCCTCCTCCACATTCCTGACCTTTCCCAGCCGGCACCAGTAAGCTCCAGGCTCTCCTTGAAAAAGGCTGGAGCTCTCTGACTTGAGGCATCCTGCCGACTCCGAGACACGCGGAGATAATTAACTGGTAGTTTCTGCCGCGACCTGCTGACCCCTTATAGGAACCACTGTAAAGATAAAATAACTTACTGGCTTTTTTGTCCCTTTGTGTCTCTGATGCCTGTAACGTTTATAGTAATCATGACATTTTGTGTTTATCATCCATATTCCAGCTGAAAGCATCCTCTTTTCTCCCCTCTCGTCCCGGCCATGACCCATCTGCCGCTCAGTTATCACCTTTCTCGGAAAATGCTCTGTCAAGCCCGAACGGTGGCAAGTTAGACTGGGTCGTTTTCAGCACCCAGCGCACATGTGCTGTGCCCTACTTGCGATTCCAGCAGTGGGCTGAAGGCTCGGGGAGGACGGTTTTATGCTACGAATACCTCATTCGTCAGCACTGTCTTCTGAATCTCCCTCCTCACGTCCATTATCACAGACCTTGAATAATTGTTTTCATTCAGCCAGTAAGTACATTACTTTTTTGATCAGCACGCTACACCTGAGTATCTTCCTGATTCCTGTGCGATCATTAACATGCTTCTTGTTTAACTCAAAACAGCTGTTCCTCCTCCCCCCACCCCAACCCCCGTCTCTCATCTTTCTTCCCTAGGCAAACCTCCTTATCCAGAAATTTTGGGGAAGAAGTACTTTTGAATAAGTGAAAGGATAAGGTCTTCCCACTTTCAGCATGGAAACTTCTTTCATTTCAACCATTTTCACGGAAATCTTTCCAAAATACATTGTTTAGTACTTTCTTAAACAGAGAAAATAGAACATAATTTAACGTTTTCTTGAGGCGTTGGGATCATTGCAGTGAGCAAAGCTTTTGTACTCTGTGGCAACACACTGGAGCCCGGGGCCGGGGGTGGGGGTGGGGAGGGGGGTGCGGTTCTTTGTGGGGGGTGAGGTATAAAGGGTCCTAGGTTTCTGTGATTCTGAAGTTATTTTGTAAACTTTTAAGTAGAAAGTCTTCCTGCTTTTTATCAGGCCATTACCTACCACTTCTGGTTATCGATGTACCTATATTTGAAAATTCTTCTACCCTAATTTGCTAATTCTCAGGGTTGACTGTGGGCATAGAAAACCAGTATGCACGCACACATGTACATGTGCTCCTGTGTGTCTACAAATGGTGAAGACGGACCTGAGTGTTTTTCTATCAGTAAACCAAATAGATTGTGAGGTTTTTTTTTCCCCCTGATTTTAGAAATGGAAAATTGCAAGACAAATGAGTTTAACAGTGGTGAAGAGTTACTCTCCGAGGGGCGGCTGGGTGGCTCAGTTGATTAAGCATCCGGCTCTTGATTTTGGCTCAGGTCATGATCTCGGGGTCCTGGGATCAATCCTCACTTCGGGCTCCACGCTCAGCGGGGAGTCTGCTTCTGCTTCTCCCTCTCCCTGTGCCCCTTCCCCTACTTGCAAATAAATAAATAAATAATACATACATACATAAATACATAAATAAATCTTTAAAAAAAAAAAAAAAAGAGTTACGCTTAGATTTCTAGGAGCCGCCTCCAGAAACGTCTTCCTCAGTTTCATTCTTTGTTTTCACTTAATTCTCAAGTAGTCACTGGTTCCTGAAAAGGGATTCTTTTTAGGAGAGGTCCTTCATTTCATTATCCCAACTTCAAACGTGAACTATGTCACTGATCATCTTTAGAAATATTACTGTGATGTTCTCAAATTATTGTCATAAAAAAAAAAAACACCACAGGTGCAAAAACAAACTGTGAGCACAAGAGCTAAATCTCTCTCTCTCTCTGTCTCTCTCTCTCTCTCTCATTGTCCCCTTTTGTCACAATTCTGTGGAAAGCTGAGTACACGAACAGGCCATTTGACAGAGTGTAACCCATACCATCCCCATTGTGCAATGCCTTGAGCATAAGTCCGTTTCAACTAAACGGAGGTATATTTTCTTTTATATGGTTGACTCTGACCCTGCAGCTTAGCAAAGAACACTTGTGCAACATTTTCTGGATCAATTTATCATCTGCCCAGAGCAGACATGCATTTTTCTCATCATTAAAGGGAAACCAAACCCATCTACATAATCCCCCATTCTGCTTTGTTTCTTTCCAGTCCTTCATGTCGTAGATTCTGAAATATTAACGAAGGGATGTGAACGTACTCTCTTCTCACCCAGGCCCAGTGGGAGCGTGGGCATGGTCAGGGAGTGGGAGGATGAGACATGTCCCCATTTTGCAAAACGAAGTGCTTCCCAGAGTTGGGTTGCTGATCTGCCTTCCACTCCCCAAGGGCCTTATTTAAAATGCAGATTCCTGGGCAGAATCTACACCTACCGAATGGAAGTTTCTGGAGGATGGGTCTTTGTAATTTGCATTTTAAATCAACTAGATGATGTTTAAGTTTTTTTGCTTACTTACCAAATTCTACGTATCTGACTCTTAATGTAAATACTAGTAATAGTTAAACTTACTGAGATACTTACAGAGTACTGATTGTAGTTAAACTTTATTACTGTAAGAATAATACCTTTCATTTGTATAGCAGCATTTTTACCCTTTCGAAGTGTTTTCCTAAATGTAACCCTCTGAGATGGGCAGGGGTGAGGCAGGCATACCTCATTGTATTTGCTTTGCTTTATTGCGTTTCACAGATACTGTTTTCGTTTCGTTTTTATTTTTCATAAACAGAAGGTTTGTGGCGACCCTGCGTCAAACCAGCCCATTGATGACATTTTTCCAATAGCATTTGTTCACTTCATGTCTCCGTGTCACATTTTGGTTAATTCTTGCAATATTTCAAGCTCTTTCATCATTATATTTGTTTTGGAGCTCTGTGGTCAGTGATTATGACTCACCGAAAGCTCGAGTGATGATTAGTTTTTATTTTTTTTTAGCAATGAAGTGTTCTTAAATTAAGATATATATATATATATTATTGTTTTAGACATGATGCTCTCGCGCACTTAATAGGTTTTGGTATAGTGTAAACGTAACTTTTCCATGCACTGGGAAACAAAAAAATTCATTTGACGCCCTTCATTACAATATTTGCTTTATTGACGTGGTCTAGAACCGAAGCCGCGCCATCTCAGAGGCCTGTATTATTACCTCCATTCTAGAGGTGTAATTGGGACCATGCAGCCTCATGACTTGGACAAACTACACTGTAACTTAGTAGCCAGGAGTCAGGAATGGCGGGTCTTCTGGCCTCATTGCACCACACGCTAGTTTCTAGGACCCGAGACCCAAGAGCAACTTTATCAAAGTGGCCCTTCAAATCAGCATCTTCCACGCTACTCTACACGCTGTTGAGTGTGCAGTGCATCTGCTCCCAAAAGATGAAAGCATAGCCGGAGCCCTGGGCACGGGGGTGGAACGGGAATCTTCAAAACAAAGAAAATTTCATTCCTCTTCTGCTCATCCCCTTCAATTTTCTGATCTTTTTCCTCCACTCCCTCTTTCTTGTAAAGACTCAAACTCTGAAATAATTATATGAAATTAAGTCGGTAAAAGCCAGGCTTGTTTCCTTAGGATTGATGTGTTAACATTTTGGGCAGTTTTCTCAGGACTCAGGGAGACTATTATTTCTGATCTCGGCTGTAGGAATCTTCCCCTTCCCCGGGCAGGGGAGAATCTTCTCCCCCAATCCCCCAACACCGTGATCCTTGATTTCATGGCACCTCCCTTCACGATACAGCCTGTGAGCAGAAGAAGTTCAAAAAAATTGTCAAGGCTCAAGATTTCTCTTACTCTGGTCATCTCCACCTACTTTCCCAAAAAAGGGATCGGGAGAAATAGAGACACGGGAGTCTCTAAACTCGCTCTAAAAGACTGAATTCAAATAGAGCGTTTCTCTTCCTAAGTTGGACATTCAGTTTTGATGTTCCAGGACAGTGTGACCGAGACTCTGGGAGTCTGGAGGAGGTGAGGGAAACACTTTCCAGCTCCACCTGCCTGTTCTTATCGACATATCAAGATAAGCAAGCTGGTATGTGAATACCCAAAAGAAATCTTTTTGTGTAAATTGTATTGCTCTCTAAAAAAACAGTAATAGTAAAATAAAAGTGTGACTTTGCCCATTGCTCTCCCTCTGTGTGCAGTAAGATGAATGAAAGACTAAAAGGTCACTGCGCTTCTCTGCATTGGAAATTGGCTTGGTTGCCCAGTGCTGAAGCCACGCTGAATTTCCAGTGTTCCTGAGGCAGCCGGTGCAGAGACGGGCTGGGTCAGGTTCAGGAGGTGCTTGCTTGCCTTGACACATCATTCCTAATTATGACGCCTTTATAAACCCCTTCCCTTTAGCTTCATAAGGCTTGTAAAAGGTGCCCGCAAACTTCTGCCTTCCTGTGCCTCCCTGCCCTGAGGTAGAAATCCTCTTCTTGCAGGAAGTGCAAAGCGAAGTTCAAAGCTTCCTCCATCAAAAGAAAGTGCGCCTGATCTAGTATAATGTGATTACATGACAATTAAGGGGAAAAAAAAATGCCAGGACCACTGCATCACTGTCCAGTGCTGGCCCCTTGCAATCTCCACTTTTTTAAAAGATATTTATAATTTCCTTGCTCTGTATAAAGACACACGCGGAAACTGAACACCGTTTAGGGTCCAAGCCACTGGTAGCTTTGGGCTATCTGGCGATGGGAAGTTAAAAAGAAGTTGTGATGGAAAGCCTCCATGAAATGCAGAAGCTAAGGGATCAGGCTTCGAGAAGAGAGGATAAAGAAAGAAAGGGAGGGTGCCTGGGTGGCTCAGTGGGTTAAAGCCTCTGCCTTCGGCTCAGGTCATGATCTCAGGGTCCTGGGATTGAGTCCCCGCATAGGGCTCTCTCTGCTCAGCAGGGAGCCTGCTTCCCCCTCTCTCTCTGCCTGCCTCTCTGCCTACTTGTGATCTCTCTCTCTGTCAAATAAATAAATAAAATCTTAAAAAAAAAAAAATAAAAGAAAGGAAGGGAAGGGTCCACAGACCCTAGGGCAGGCCCTGTCGCCCTGGCAATTTTCTGTATGACTGCCAGGCCCGTTTCCTTGCTATAAAACAAGCCCAGTTCGACCTATGTTAAAAGAGGGTTAAAAGGGCTCATAAATCTTTCTGGGCATTGAAGATCCACGGAGAACTCAGTCTGATGTCTTTCACATCTGTTTCAGGTTCTCAGCCTCATCTGGCTCAGCTGCCTTTTCTCCAGCGATAACTCACGAGCCCCATTCACGCCGCTGAGTGGCAGGTATGGGGTGTCTCCCCTCAGAGCACAGGGGATGAAGGATGAAGGGTGAGCGGCCGGGCAGCAGGCAAGTCCCCAAGGCTGGCCCGCTGACACCGTAAGTTTATACGCAGGGGGTGGCGGGCTGAGCGGTGTCCCTGCGCAGGACACCCAGCCCGGAGAGGGGAGCCTCGCGGCGGGTGGGAGAGCGCTGGCTGAGGTTGGTCTCACGGAGATTGAATTTCGGCTGAATTAGATCAGAGCTGTGGGAAACAGCACCTCCTACACACACACACACACACACCCCACCCCACCCCCCCACCCCCGTCTCCTAGGAAGATGTGGGAGGGCAGCTGCCGCGAAATACCCAAGTCAGCTCCCAGCGGCTAAGGGCCAACCGAGCGACTGTCTGCGTCTCCCCAGCGCGCGGCGGGGCTCGGCCCACCCCGGGGAGGGGGGGCTCACACCCCCGTGGGGTCAGGGAGAGATGGGGGCGGTCTGCATTTAAGACACACCCTGGTTGGCGAGGGAGTCTACTCCTGTCTTTTAAGGAGGACAAGACTGATTGTGAATCACGGAACTTTCAGGTCCACAGCCGCAGAGGCAAAGTCCCAAAGGGATTTGGGGGGCCGTCGCTGTTACCTGTAGGGTTTGATGTTTTGCGGCATGGCATTTCGTTAACATGCCACGTGAGCTCTCAGGGCGGCGTTTGCAGTTAGGAACTGTTACTCGCCTCTCCTTCCTCTGCTTCCTAAACCGAAGCCATCTCAGTGACCCAGAATACCGGCTTTTCTTGGGGAGGCGCTGGGGGAGTGGAGAATTGGGGGGGAAAGTTTTAGAATTGAAACGGGAACACTTGCTGTCCTATTCAAAAAGGCAAGAAGTCAGCTGCTTTGAAATCCGCCCCCTCAGCAGGGGCGGGGGAAGCCTTTCCAGGAGACAGTGGGAACACATTTGTTCCTAAGCTGGCACCAGAGAGGCTGTTCTCCCAGGCAGCAAGGGCCCGGCATTCTGTACACTCCGTTTGAATCGGGGAGCCTTCAAATGATCCTTTTTTCTCTTCCTGTCACTCAGCAAGAGGCTGGAGGCAAAAATTCCTACCGCCGCTTCCCTTGAACCAGACAGAAAACAACCCGAGGCTGCCCAGCGCGCTCTAATCTTTAGGTTCGCTCACCCATTTCCAGCGCACTGCTGCTGACCGGGAAATGGTCTCAGGCAACTGCCCAGGGAGGGTTGGCCTTGACCGCGACGCAGCGTGCTTTCTGCACAAGCGCCTTTTCTTGGACCCAGAAGCTTCTGGAGTTGGCACAATGGCTGGGCCTGAGGAAACCAGCCAGGATGGCCCCAGTAGGATGAATTATCACCACTCTGTAAAAGAGAGAGACGCCCAGAACAGAGACAGTCTACCGCACGCAGGAGCCCACTCCCTGCTTGAATTCTTAGAGGCTCACCACTTTGGTGGATTTCTCGGAATTCATAAAAAAAAAGAGACAATTAGAATCCTGAGACCTCAGGTGCTATTTGGGATTCTCCTAGAAGAGGCGGATACCCAAAAGGGGGCATGGAAGGACTGCAGCGAGTCTGTGAATCATCTCAAATGATATTAAAAATTTCTATGTAAAAACGCTATGTATTTTCCACAGCCCCAGGAAGAGAACTCTATGTATTCAGCAGATTTCCGAGAGTCCAAGACTCTCCAAGATTTAAGAGCCACTGTTTGAAAGATTTTCCAAAGGCGATTTTATGGGGGTGAAGTGGGGAGGTCCTTGGCTTCCCTCCACCACAGGTCCTGCTAAGTCAAATGCTGGGTCTTCTGTCTACTGTGGTGGAGTGCAACCTAGGTGTTCGATTCACGCAACTGAATGCAAACAGGAAAGCAGAGAGGACACACAAAAGGGAGGAGGGTTGCAGAGGGGGCAGGGGCCGTGCGCACACAGTGGCACTTGCCCTGAGCACTCTAGTGCAGTAGGGATCTCCCCTCGGCGGTCTAGCCAGTCCATACCCCAGTCCCAGAAGCTATACTCTCAAGGCCCTGTTCTAGGAGGACATATTAACAAAGAGAGAAAGCATAAACGAGAACCTGAACCAGCACAGACTTGATAGACCACTTGGATAAGGAAGTTAGAATAAGATCAGGGTTTGGATCGGTCACTTGGGACCAGTGTGCACTGGCCTGCGTGCTACAAACTCCCTTCTGCAGGGAAGGACTCGGGGGAGAGGTGGTGGTTCTAATACATCTTGAAAAATGACCAGGTTGCCAGAATTTCCCAGTCCTCCACTCTGGATTTGATGTTCCCTTGCAAATTAGAGGCATGTTTTGCCTTAAGAAAATCCCATTTTTTAATAAATAAGCTGATTCCCCCGAAGCCGATAAGTTGGGGCCGGCGATTATCGATGTTAGATAATAGCTACTATTGATGCCAGGCTCTTGTGAAAAAGGCTTTACATACATTATCTCCAGTAAGCTCAGTGGGAGATGTACCGTTTCACCCATTTTCCAGATGAGGAACTTAAGGCTGAGAATGCTTGAGCAACTTTCTTGCCATTACTGCTTTACTGAGTGGCAGAGAGAACCGGCGAGGAGGGCCAGATGAGGCTATCGCCAAAGATCATGGTTTTAAATTCTCCGCTAGACGGCCTCTCAGTGCAGTGAGATTCCATGCTTTGCCAGAAATGTCAAAACCCCCAATTCACCGTAAACATGACTTGAATTTCAAAGGTAGGGGAAAAAAAAAAAAAGAAGAATGTCTACAGAGCACCTACTATATTCTAGATACAATCCCACCGATGCAAGTGTCTCATTTTGTCAAAAATTAAATTTTATAAAAAAAAATTCAATTCTTGTGAAACATTTTCAAAAGTACATTTTTCATTTAAAGTTAGGTACACACACGCAAATCGTCTCCCACCGGGAAATCACCAACTAGTCAAAACGTTCCCAGAGCACAGGGCAGATTGTGCTCAGTATTTTGTCCCCTTTGCTTAGTTGAATGTCTGCCCTAGGCCAATAAATAATTACTCAGTGAATAAGCAAGTACGAGAATGAACCTATTTTAAGGACGGTGATCAGAAGGTCTTATTCCTGAAAATGGAAGCAGATCGCCTTGGGCAGCAGACATCAAGATATGGGTATAGCTCATTATATGCCCCGAGCGAGTTCACACGAGGGAGACGAAGAAAGGTGAGAGAGGAAAATAAGAGGATATGGAGATCTCTGTTTTGAAACTTGAAAAACTATACTTTGTTTTTCTAACATTTAATTGTTTCTATTCAGATTGGGGAAATTTAGAGCTCTTGCTAGTTGAAATTTCTACACCAATGAACATAATGCCTGCCCTTTTCAGAGATCTCAGTGAGGGAGTCCTCAGTGATTTTTGTTTTATTTTAGAACTCCAGTCTCTAGGGTAGTCAAACATAATATTTCTCCTCTCCCCTCTTGGCGTGTGAGTGTTTGGAAAATGTTGACGTGCCAGGGGTCTTTGGTTTTGGAAAGTTATCTCATTTTTTTTGGTTGGGAGTGCAAATAGTTAATCAAAATGTCATGCTGTTGGTGAACCAGAGATTAAAAAGTGAACTAATTTTGAGGACAGCAATCATGGGCTTAAATCGCAGCTTAAGAAAGGTCATTTCTGTTGAGAAGTATCCTGAAGCAAGTGCTACCAAGGGGAACTGCGCACTTTCCAGACCTGAAAAAAGCTATGGGTAACCATCCCTCTCGAGAAATGCAGGGATTCGTGTGCTTAAAGACAGAGGGTTGGTGCCGATGCAATCTTAAGTCTTAAGACTGCTTGTAGGTCTGGTGTGGTCAGAGTTTGTGGAGGGTACAGTCATATAAAAAGTTAGCTGCTCCCTGTTTTTAGCTCTATCTCTGGTTGCCCTTATGTCTTCAGGCCAATAGCAGAGCACTGTAGCGTCTGGAAGAGGCAATAATCATCGGGCTCGGAGCTTTTCAGGGAGCTCGTCTCACTTGCCTGCTCCACATGTTAAAATTAAGTGTCCCAGTTAGGTTGTTCTAGGGATCTTCCTTCTTTCCTCCCTCCCTCCCTCCACCCCTCCCTCTTTCCTTCCCTTCCCTGTCCTTCCCTCCTTCCTTCCTTCCTTCCTTCCGACCTTCCTTCCCTCCTTCCTTCTCTCCTTCTTCCCTTGCTTTTCTCCATCAACTCACTAATTCATGTGTTCATTTAAACAAACATTGACTGAATCTCTCCTATGGCTTCATGGCAGCCCCCATCTGGTGGGATGGAACACACAAGCACTTCAAGTCCAAGTGCGTTAGGGAATTAGAATTATGCACAGCTGTTCATTGAGCAGAGTGGAGGGGCACCCAACCGCTGGCAGTCAGGGGTAAGGAGATTTTTCCCAGAGGAAGTGAGCTTGAGCTGAGGCTTGAAGGATACAGGAGAAGTTTGCTGGGAACAAAAGACACCCTAAGGTTGCCCTTGCACACGTGCAAGGAAGACCACGTGTGCGAGCATGGAGGGGTTGTAGGGAGAGGACAAGCCCGGGACATTGTGGCAAATGTCATCCTGCCTGGAGCCCAGGCTGCGGGTGGAGCCCCGGGGGGAGATGAGGGCAGATAGGAGAACAATTGCTAGCATTTATTGAGCACCTGCTCTTTTCCTGGCACTGTTCTTACCGCTTTTTATGTTTTGACTTAATCATTACAATAGCCCTATGAGGTGGGTATTAGTACGTCTCCTATTTAATAGAGTTACAGGGAGATTGAGTATCTTGCCAAAGAGCATACAACTAGAGAGTGCAGGCCAGTACTCAGCCCAGACAGTTTGACTCCAGAGCCTGTGCTCTGAATGGTTATGGCAGGCTGCTGCTCTGAGAGCCTTAGGTTGGCTTTGACAAGCGACGGAGGAGACTCTTTCCTACCTCTGGGTCCAGTGTAAGGTGGAAATACCGTGAGTGTGAAGTTGGTCTTCTCATACCAGTGTCCGCTTCCTTTTTTTTTTTTTAAAGATATTTATTTGTTTATTTGACAGAGAGACACATCGAGAGAGGGAACACAAGCAGGGGGAGTGGGAGAGGGGGAAGCAGGCTCTCTGCTGAGCAGGGATCCCGGTGCGGGGCTAGATCCCAGAACCCTGGGATCATGACCTGAGTTAAAGGCAGACACTTAACGACTGGCCACCCAGGCGCCCCCAGTGTCCCCTTCCTTAGACCAAAGGGAGCGAAGCTGCACACGCTGTTCTCGTATCTGAATGCCAGTGCTGAGGGGAGGGACCAAGTCTGTTCCACTCGTCAGTGCGTGTTCGGTACAAGCACAGCACTCGGCACACAGCAGGTGCTCACTAAATACTTATGGAATGAAAGATAAATGAACTTATTGATTTTTGCTTCTTAATCTTACGAGAAATCTTACTCAGACTTCTTCAGGGTTATGCATATGTTCTCATTTGAGATGTAAATAAACTTAACACAAACAATATTTTCCACTAAAACCTTGTCCCATAGCTTATATACATTTGGAAACCTGAACTCTTCAACCCCAAGCCAACATTTACATAGATTAACTTCTTTTAGAATGATTACTCATAAGTTGTGGGGGGGTGTGTGCATATCCTATGTATAGTCCTCAATTCACGGATTGGTTCAGACTTCTCCTCTTTCAGTGAAATTGAAAGGAGGACCCTGTGTGTCTATGATTTTCATAAAATCTATGCTAATTCCTTTGAAGATGATCAAAAGTTGACTGTGTTAGACTTCGCAGCTCCTAAGAATCGGGTAAGTAATAGAAGGAGGTCGGTGAGGTCCAGGGATGGAATTTGCCCATTGACCTTAATGCATTGATTGCTTCCTACGTCAGTGTCAGAAATGAAATTGCTCTCTCCTTGGCAAGAAGAGAAGAGCCCGGTAGAAACTGAGAAGTGTGTTTTCTATTTGGTCAGCGGGGCAAGCAGGACCTTCTGTATTCTGTCCGTCAACACTGATAAGCTGTGACACCGGGGGGGGGGGGGGGGAGTTTGGGGAGGTTGCTGGGAGGATCTCCAGCTGTTCCACCTATGCTGGACCCCAGAGCACCGTGGTCTCCTTCAGGAAGCCAAGGGAGCCCAAACAGAGAAAGATGACCGCCATGAACACAAATAATTTTCTACTCAAGTGCAGTCTCATAAATTATTTGGGTATCCGTATATTTTGAACTTCGGGAGACCTTCATCTTCTGCAATTCCTCCTTGAAGCTCAAGAGCACGTGCTTTGATGATCTCAGTTGGCACGACTTCTCTAGAAAACCCTTCCTTTCTTTAAAGGAGTAAGCCTTTTAAGAAAACTGGTCAAACCCAGAACAAAATAACAATACTTGCTTTCTAAGAAATATTTTTCTTTGATCTCTTCAGTGTATTTGTGGTTTCAGTAGTATTCGATGTATTATATTCAACTGTGAAGAAATTAATGATTATAATTAACAAGAGTTATGTGCTCTACAGTTTCTAAATATACAAATGTCTATTACAAGATTTATATTGTTCCTTACGCTCTCGTCAGCCCTCTCTGAAATGAGGAGAGATATCATTATCCTCTTTTTATAGATGAAGAGACTGAAATTCGAGGAAGATGCCAGGCTAAAGGATTTGTTGCGGGACACCTCATGAAAAGCAAAGCAGCCAGAACTTGAACCCAGTTCAGAGTCTTGAGCCTGTCTGCCTCCTCCCCATTCTGTGGCGAAATCAAGTAAAGCAGAAAATTGTTGCTGTGTGTCCAGCATGGGCTAGGTAATTTCACACACACTATTTTTCATTTACAAACTGCCGGGTAGGGAACTAGTAGTAAAGATAAAGAAATTAAGGTTTGAGGGGCGCCTGGCTGGCTCAGTGGGTTAAAGCCTCTGCCTTCGGCTCAGGTCATGATCTCAGGGTCCTGGGATCGAGCCCCACATCGGGCTCTCTGCTCAGCGGGGAGCCTGCCTCCCCCTCTCTGCCTGCCTCTCTGCCTGATTGTGATCTCTCTCTCTGTCAAATAAATAAATAAAATCTTTAAAGAAAAAAAAAAGAAATTAAGGTTTGAAGAGGACCACTAACTTGTAAGATGCCTAGTAAAGGGCTGAGCCCTGTCAGTGAGGAAGAATAGGTAACTGTGGGAAGAGATGTGTTGTCAGCTTCCTGAGATTTCTTGAGTGTGCAAAACCAGGCAGAGTACCTCACAAAAGGAAGCTCATTTGTAAAAGGAGAGTTTGGGAGTCTTGTTTGCTCTTCTGAGGAATATATTCTTTTCCTTTTCAGCAAATCTTTATCGCAAACGGAATCTTTGCTCTGCCACCTGCAAACAGACTTTAGAACAATGAAAACCACCCCCGGCAGGATATTGATTCCGATGGAGCAAATGTTGATTAAGCAGAATGGTGGCTTTTTTTAACTGGTGGAATTCCAGATCTTTCCTTAGGCCGGTCTCTCCAGGGAAATGAGCTCGAGCCTCAGAAATCTACAAAAAACCTGAGGAAGAATGCAGATTTACGATGGGAGCCGCTGGGCGGAAGGCGGCTATCTAGTAGGCTATCTAGAAGCTCATCTTTGTGTTATTGGAGAAACACTCTCTCTCTTGACAGGATGTAGTCTGGTTATCACATAATCTTCTCGGGTTTCATTCCCATTCTGCTTACAAATGCGCCAAATATAAAGAGATGCATTTCATGAAGACAGCCTTTAAGAGGCAGTTTATCGCAGCTGTTGCTGTCTGTCTTAAACACCTACCTTTTCACCCTAGTGTGGAGTTTACATGTCCATAGGGATGTAAAAAAGGGAACTTTAGAAATCTTGGCAAGGAAAAACACTGAGGCTGCCTGTGGGAATTGCAGTCAGGGAAAGAGCCCCGGGAAGCCTTAAGTTCCAGAACACTCCTCCTCCTCAGGGGGGAGACCTGCTATACTGCTTGCCTGCCCTGGGGCTTTGGGATGACCTCAAACACCAGGAACCGCAAACACTTTTCTAGTCACAGAAACAGAAGGATTCTGTGCCTGCTACTTTGGCATTTTCGCCTTAAGGGCCCGCAGCACAACAAGTGAAAAAATGCAGGTGGGAACGTGACAAACAGACCCCTAAGATTTCTGCTGCCTCAGGGATTCTCTCTGCTGGCAGTGCCTGTTCCTCTCAAGCATGAACTCTCCAAACCTAGCTCACTATGCGCATCTGCAGAGCCGTGTGCCCTCCCGGCGGGCCGCTGGCCCAGTGGGATTTGCGGCCAAGTGACCTGTGAACACGGTCTCTCACTCCTGGGTCTGCAAACAGAGTCGGAGGGCCTTGGAGGCTACTGAGATGTGTCTGGAAGACTTTCCAGGAGGGAGAGGGAGAGGTTAGAATGAAGTGTGAAATGGGGAAAACAGGAGGGGTGGTCCCAAGGCCCAGCCAGGGTCCCGGGCAGGCAGACCCCATTATGGGGGCGTGGGGCCGGGGGTGGGGAGGTCCCCTTTTGTGGGAGAGGAAGTAAACCTGTGACTCCAGCCTGCCTGATCCTGCGGGATGGGCTGCCTGTGTTTGAAGTCCAGACTGGCGGGGTTCAGGAAGCCGGCTGCATCAGGTTCCCATTAGCTCAGGCAGCGACACGGTGGGTTCACACCACGACATGGTAGCAATTAAGCCTTTTGCTACTGGTCCTTACCCCGGGGTGAGGCTCTTTTCTTCCTTACCGATGTGACTTCAAGTCGCCCTAGTTTCCTTATGGCTCGATTTCCTGCAGATTCCCATTACTTCATGTCTTATCTTCTGAGACCGCTTATTAGACCACACAAATTGTAACAATTGTCTCCAGCACCCAGACCCGGGTCCAGACCCCCAGTGTGCCTAGGAGAAATACAGTATCTGTATCTCTCTGAAATGTGAGAGCTACTTCCTATGTAAATTGTTGGATTACCCAAAATCAGAGTCATAAATATTGAGGGAACATAAACTAATTATACTTGTCTACCTTAAGGCATGCTAAATTACTTTCTTTCTTTTTTTTAAAAAAAGAGTGGTTTAGAATATTTATCTCCAACTTCGATGATGAGAGAGATAAAGTCACAAATGAATGATTGTAATAAGAAGCAGAAAACAAAAAAGATAGAAAGTTGTGGTTTTTCCAAGGAAGGAAAATACTTATGTACAGAGAAGGTCATTGAAAATGCCATTTAAGCTGAACCTTGAAAAATAGGTAGAATTTGGATACATGGAAGTTGGTGGGAAGAAGTAAAGGGCATAAGCGCAGACGGGTGCTAAAATAAATAAAATAGAAGTAAAATAAGATATAGTTCCTGCCTTCAGGAGGCTTTCAGTTCAGCTGAAATGATAAAACAGACATGGGTAAGAAAAAATTTAAAGGACAGTATAAGACACAGCATGCTCAAATCACATCGGATATAGCTAATACTTAATTGTGGTATAGAAATGTTCAATGCTATTTCAATAGCATTAGAACAATGCTAACAATTCAATAGCAATAGAAATGTTCAATGCTATTTATGGAAGTTGCTAGAGTTTGATGAGAGAGCTGGGCCAGACTTCAGGAGGACTGGGATTTAAGGCATTAGCAGGAAGGAAAAACGAGTGGAGTGAGCTTCAGGTGGGCCGTGTGCTGAAGATGAGTGGTTCTCAAACTTCTGAGAGCATCAGACATCCGGAGGACTTGTCAAAATACACGTCCCTGGACGCCTCGCCAGCATTTCTGATTTGGGAGGTCTGGCATGAGGTGTGGCAAGCCGTATTTCTAGCAAGTTCCCTAGTGATGCCGCTGAGGCTCCCGGTCCGGGAAACCGCACTTTGAGAACTAGTGCTGTGTCTCCATCAGCATGCCCAGAGTGCTAGTGTTTCCTTGGGGAAATACTGGGCAGTGAGACTGGCCAGGGACAGCTACCGAGAAGTATTATAAATGAGCATACTGTTAATTCTCTTTGTTTTCCTCGCTGAGGAGTCTCCGTCTGAGTAGAACAATGAACATTCTTGGGTTTGTTTTTCTTTTTTCTTCTATTCTCAAATGGCTTCCTGGCTTAGAATAAATTATTGTGAAAGAAGAAAACAATGCTTTTATGATTCCAGAAGAAACGACTCTGGTTAAAGCTGGATATTATTTCAAGAGATAGATTCTGTCGATCCCTTCTACAAGCATATTTCTTAGTAGCTTTGCCCCTGCCACGTCTACAATGGAATTTGTGTTATTGAATTTTAGGTAGTGGATGGCCACCATCACAGTCAACCCTTCTTAGAATCCAAGTATGAAAACATTGGCCAAAGTTACTTTGCAAAAGAATGTACTTTCTGATTGCTTTGGTTCTCAAAGATTCACATCATTTATTGTCTCAGATATTATATAAACAAAGTTATAATCTTTGTTCCATGATCTTTTTGCTTTTTTATATTGAAATTAAAACTTACTACCATGGTTTCCCCTCATTTTAACAGAAAATAATTAAATCCAGTTAATGTGAAAGAAGACCCCTCCATTTAAAAATGTTTAAAAAAATATCTTCATTCTGTCTGAAATGAAACAAATTCATAATCTTCTTTCTATTGCATGGGGTTATTTATGAGTTTTTCCTGGAGTTTGTAGGCTTGACTGACGTGGGAATGGTTAGAAAGTAGAAAATCTCTCCCACATAAGTTCAAGATCAAGTTACATATATTTAAAGACCAGGTTGTAGGGGCGCCTGGGTGGCTCGTTCGTTAAGTGCTGCCTTCGGCTCAGGTCATGATCCCAGGGTCCTGGGATCGAGTCCCATGTCGGGCTCCCTGCCAGGTGGGAAGCCTGCTTCTCCCTCTCCCACTCCCCTGGCTTATGCTCCCTCTCACTGTCTCTCTGTCAAATAAAAAAATAAAATCTTTAAAAATAAAAATAAAGACCAGGTTGCAGTGTGCTGGACTCTGCAAACAGAAATATGCAGTGTACTTTCCAAAATTCCTTTTAATCTTTTGACTTATTTAAGAGTGGTGTAGTATGCAAATGACAGTAATTAAACAACATTACAATACACACAGTTAATAGCATGATTCATATTTATGAAGTACTAATTTTATATGAATACCAAAAATATAAACTGATTATACTGTTCAAATTTTGAATTGAGCAAATAGACAAAAGAGTTAGGAAGGGAGTTTGTTTTATAACAGTGAACCAAATTTATTATCATTTCTCATGATTTAATACATGAAAAATAACTAAGGTATATAACTTTTAAGATATTTCTTTATGTAGAAAGAAATGACATACTTTCGTGTAATTAGGGGCTAAAGGCGCTCATTTCTTCCTAAAGCTTAGAAAAGGGAATTTTGTAGCACAAATAAAAGAGAGGTAAGGAGGGGTACGTGGCTGGCTCAGTTGATAGAGCATATGACTTGATCTGATCTCAAGGTAGTAAGTTTGAACCCCACATTGGGTGTAGAGATTATTTAAAAAATAAAATTTAAAAAAGAGAGAGAGAGGTAAGGAAATATTATGTGTATTAAGAGCTAAAGAGGGTCTTTGAGGGACCTGCCTAGGAATACACAATGACTTCATTAGAGGGAAAGACCAAAATTCTGGATTTGTCAAAATTCCTGGCTCCTTGACCAGGACTCTCATCATACTGTGATAAGGAGCTCTTTTTTATTTTATTTATTTATTTATTTATTTATTTATTTATTTATTTAAAAGATTTTATTTATTTATTTGACAGAGAGAGACAGTGAGAGCAGGAACACAAGCCAGGGGAGTGGGAGAGGGAGAAGCAGGCTTCCCGCCGAGCAGGAGCCCGATGCGGGCTCGATCCCAGGAGCCTGGGATCATGACCTGAGCCGAAGGCAGACAGTTAACGACTAAGCCACCCAAGGCGCCCCAAGGAGGTTTTTTTTTTAGTGCAGAAATTTTTTGTGTGTGGGAGGGTTTAACTTTACCTTAGACTTATTCCCTAAGCATTTATTCATCTCTTCCCTACACTCTAAGCAATTTAGTAAAACGGTATCTTGAATGAAAATGAGTTGAATATAAGAAAGAAAATTTTATTTCTCCTCTAATATTCAAGATGAAATTTCAAAGATTTTTTTTTTTCGTGGTCGGATGCATTTTTCTGTGAAGAATATTGGATTGAGATCATGTTTCCATTCAGTCTGACATCTGGCACATATTCTCATTTGTGTGTTACTGTGATGCATTTGTACCCTGCGTTAGTCATCTATGGACACGGGCTTCTCCAATGTAATACGTGAAATTGTCAATGCAACATGTCGGGTATTCCTTTGAAGAAAGGAGACAAGATTTTAAACAAGTACATCAGTTCATCTATTTAAATGAATGTTGTCTTTTCCTATAATCACCCTGGGAGAACAGACTCCTATTTCACATTGTCTTGCTCAGAACTGTTGCAGAATTCTTCCAGTAGTTCTCCTCAAGTGTTGGTGAGTCCTCCCCAAGAATTTGGTCTCATTATTTTATTGTCGTTTTGGTTTTGACCAAAAGCACAATACTCTGTTTGGTCATCTACCTCATTGAGCAAACGATGCTTAAAAGATTTTTGATGATTTCTAAAAAATGAAATGCACCCAAGTCAAATCTGCATAGAAAGAATGACGGCGTGGTACAACTGAGGAGAGGGGACATTGCAGAGAGAAGGAACAGTACGGTGGGTAGCCACAGCATCCAGGGACAAGCATGGCCCTTGCCCCCCCCAACCGGCCCCCACCCTCCCATGTGCTCCACCCATGCACCTCAGCTGGGAGCCCTCAGCACACTCGTACTTCCTATGGGTGCTTGACTGCTGTGCACCCTTTCTCTTGTCCTCAGCCTCTCTTCCAATTCCTCCAAGCCCCTTTCCCCAAACTGCATAACTCCTCTTAGGTCTCTCCCCCCTCCCACCTCCCCATACCTTGTGCTTCACAGAAAACAAATAAAATAAAAATATGTAATAAAAAGAAATTATAAAAAAAATAAAGAAGGAAAGGAAGAAAGAAAAAGAAAAAAGGCAGCAGGAAGGCAGGCAGGAAGGCAGGGTCAGGAAGGAAGGCAGGCAGGCAGGAAGGAAGGCAGGAAGGCAGGCAGGAAGGAAGGCAGGCAGGCAGGAAGGAAGGCAGGAAGGAAGGAAGGCAGGCAGGAAGGAAGGCAGGCAGGAGGGAAGACAGGGTTAGGAAGGCTGGCAGGAGGGAAGGCAGGCAGGCAGGCAAGAAGGCAGGCAGGAAGGAAGGCAGGGTTAGGAAGGCAGGCAGGGTCAAGAAGGAAGACAGGGTCAAGAAGGAAGGCAGGCAGGGTCAGGAAGGCAGGGTCAGGAAGGAAGGCAGGCAGGAAGAAAGGCGGGCAGGCAGGCAGACAGACAGGAAGGTAGGCAAGAAGGAAGGCAGGCAGGAAGGCAGGGTCAGGAAGGCAGGCAGGCAGGAAGAAAGGCAGGCAGGCAGGAAGGAAGGCAGGCAAGCAGACAGGAAGGCAGGCAGGAGGGAAGGCAGGGTTAGGAAGGCAGGCAGGAAGGAAGACAGGGTCAGGAAGGAAGGCAGGGTCAAGAAGGAAGACAGGGTCAGGAAGGAAGGCAGGGTTAGGAAGGCAGGCAGGAGGGAAGGCAGGGTCAGGAAGGAAGGCAGGGTCAAGAAGGAAGACAGGGTTAGGAAGGAAGGCAGGAAGGCAGGCAGGAAGGAAGGCAGGCAGGCAGACAGGAAGGCAGGCAGGAGGGAAGGCAGGGTTAGGAAGGCAGGCAGGAAGGAAGACAGGGTCAGGAAGGAAGGCAGGGTCAAGAAGGAAGACAGGGTCAGGAAGGAAGGCAGGGTTAGGAAGGCAGGTAGGAAGGAAGGCAGGGTTAGGAAGGCAGGCAGGAAGGAAGGCAGGGTCAGGAAGGAAGGCAGGGTAAAGAAGGAAGACAGGGTCAGGAAGGAAGGCAGGAAGGAAAGCAGGGTCAGGAAGGAAGGAAGGCAGGGAGGAAGGCAGGCAGGAAGGAAGGCAGAGTCAGGAAGGAAGGCAGGAAGGAAAGCAGGGTCAGGAAGGAAGGAAGGCAGGGAGGAAGGCAGGAAGGCAGGCAGGAAGGAAGGCAGGCAGGAAGGAAGGCAGGGTCAGGAAGGCAGGCAGGAAGGAAGGCAGGGTCAGGAAGGAAGGAAGGCAGGGAGGAAGGCAGGAAGGCAGGCAGGCAGGAAGGAAGGCAGAGTCAGGAAGGAAG
>CM052900.1:44863595-44912689 GCA_028534135.1 Potos flavus
GGGAGGAAGGCAGGAAGGCAGGCAGGCAGGAAGGAAGGCAGAGTCAGGAAGGAAGGCAGGAAGGAAAGCAGGATCAGGAAGGAAGGAAGGCAGGGAGGAAGGAAGGAAGGCAGGTAGGAAGGAAGGCAGGCAGGAAGGAAGGCAGGGGCAGGAAGGAAGGCAGGAAGGAAAGCAGGGTCAGGAAGGAAGGAAGGCAGGGAGGAAGGAAGGAAGGCAGGTAGGAAGGAAGGCAGGCAGGAAGGAAGGCAGGGGCAGGAAGGAAGCCAGGGTCAGGAAGGAAGGCAGGAAGGAAAGCAGGGTCAGGAAGGAAGGAAGGCAGGGAGGCAGGCAGGAAGGAAGGCAGGCAGGAAGGCAGGCAGGCAGGAAGGAAGGCAGGCAGGAAGGCAGGCAACGCTAGGGCCAGGGCCATCAATCCTTTGCACCCCCCACCTTCTAATCTCTTCCCTTTAGCTCTTCACTTCCACTTCAGAGGAAACTGTGTCCCCTATTTCTTTCCAAGGCTGGACTCACCAGCCCCAAATGTCCCCACCCTGCACATGTACTTTATCTGAGGCTTCTGCTTTCCTTCCAGAACTTTCTTTGCTAACTGCCTCCCTCCTATCCTCAATATCTCCCTCCTGTCTTTTACTTGCAGTTTCTAATCCTCCCTCTTCTCAAAAATAAAAACAACTTCCTTCCCCTTCCTTTCCTTCTCAAGCTTCTGCATTGCTCTGTCCTTTGGATTCCACATAACTGTCTCCAAAGAGGAATCTCCATTTTCTCCCTGTGCATTCTTCATGGACTCTTCCTGCACTGACCCTGCTCCTTGACTGAACTTGGTCCCATTTATATGATCAGTGAAGGAGGAAGACTGCTGGGTGCGTCTCTGGCTCCACCATTAACTAAGTGTAGGCCTTGAGCAGGTTACTTTACCTTCCTGCGTCTCAGCTTCCTCACCTGTAGAATGGGGAAAATAATACTTTGGCTCCTTAATGAACATATTAATACAATAATGATAGGATGCTGATTTGAACCGAAACTGGTAAGGAGAACACATGAGGGGGTGACAAAGAGAGTGATCTAACGATAGACGAAAGACGATTCATGCTGGGCCATTTCCCTAGGATGCTCTGGAGTCCCACATGATACCCACTGAATCCCTGTGAATAATTCTAGTTCTGTCTCATAGTCCACCTCTTCCTCGGATCTCCACCTGACTGTCCACCCTGCTGATGGAAATGTCTTTGGTGTCCAGGAATTTAACCTTAGCGCTTCTCACTTGGTCCAGTCTTGGCCCACGTTGCATGGTACTTAGTGCGAACTTGCCCAACTCCAAAATGCTGGCAAGTCTTCTACACCAGCGGTGTGTTTTACTTGTCGTATTAGTGTATTAGGGCTGCTATAACGAATACCACAGACTGGGGGACTTTGACAACAGAAATTTATTTTCTCACAATGCTAGAGGCCAGAAGTCTGAGAGCAAGCTGCTGGCGGGGCTGGTTTTTTTGCAAGCCTCTCTCCTTAGCTTGTAGATGGCCACCTTCTCCGTGTGTCTTCACATGGTCTTCCCTCTGTACCTGCCTGGGTCCTAATCTCTTCTTTTTTTTTTTTTTTTAAAGATTTTATTTATTTTGAGAGAGAGAGAGAGAGCATGAGCCTGAGGAGGGGCAAAGGGAGAGGGACAGAATCTCAAGTAGATTCCACACTGAGTGTGGAGCCCGAAGCGGGGCTCGATCTCATGACCCTGAGATCACGACCTGAGCTGAAACCAAGAGTTGGACGCTCAACTGACTGAGCCACCCAAGTGCCTCCTAATCTCCTCTTCTTAAAAGGACACCAGACATATTGGACTAGGGCCATCCGAATGATGTCATTTTAACTTAATTACCTCCTTTCAAAGGCCCTATCTCCAAACACAGTCGTTTTCTGAGATACTGGGGTTAGGACTTCAACCATATGAATTTTGAGGGGGCTACAATTCAGCCCAGGGCACTTATCTTTGATACCCCCAAAGGAGCTAACATGGGGCCTGTCACATTTGTGTCATTGGTTAAACAACTTGAGAAGAAACCAGGGAAGGAGACACAAGGCAGGATGCAGAGAAAAACAATCCTCAGAACCTGTTTCTGATAGCATCTTGGGGAAATGGTGGAGAAAGCAAGGAAGGTTAGTCATCACCTCTAATGTTTTCCTTTCAATAACATGTCCTCACACCCCAGGATTATGTCACTAGAGTTGGGTTTCATTCTCCTTGCAAAATGATACCCCTGGGAAGAATGACATAATAGAACTACAAATTGGAGCAAGATAGATTCTGCTTTTGTTACTCATGACTAGGAAGCCTCGGGGGCCTGGCACATAGTAAATACATGTTGGCTACTGTTGGGTTTGTTATTATCATCATCATCAACATCACCATCATCAACTCTAAGCTCTACGAAGACAGGGATACTTTGTATCCTGTCCATGGCCATACTCCCCAGCCTCAGGTGGTGCTTGGCAAAAAGTAGAATCTTGGGGCGCCTGGGTGGCTCAGTGGGTTAAAGCATCTGCCTTTGGCTCAGGTCATGATCTCAGGGTCCTGGGATCGAGCCCCACATCGGGCTCTCTGCTCAGCAGGAAGCCTGCTTCCCCCTCTCTCTGCCCGCCTCTCTGCCTACTTGTGATCTCTCTCTCTCTCCGTCAGATAAATAAATAAAATCTTTAAAAAAAAAAACTAGAATCTCAATTTATTTGTTCAATAAATAAAGATAGTTAACCTCAGAGGCTCTCTTTTCTCATCCCTGAAAAGAGTATTTACTGAGGACTCACTATGCGTGAAGCTAGTGTCCTGTTTTACATGGATTATGAAATTTTCCTCCTCACACCAATCATTTGAGGCAAGTACTGGTTTTATCTGAGCAGAGGCATAGAGAGCTCCGTAACTGGTCAAGGTCACAAAGCCAATGAACAGCAGAGCTCAGATTCTGTTGGGCTTGATCTGAAGTACCAATCATTGTGCTCTAGTGTCTCCCTCGTGTCCATAAAGAGGGGGAAAAATAGCAACTTGACAGGCTTTTTGGGAGGATTAACTGGAATTTGTAAAGTGCTTGGTATGTAGTGGATGCTCAATAAATATCCCACCCTGCCACCTCACTGCATTTACCTAGCTGTCCAGACAGAATCTGTCTGGAACCAACAACTCCTCCCAGATCCTCCATGGGCCCAAAGACCCTTCAGCCACTGCCCCCCCTTTTCCACTTCCCTTTATGGCAGAACTACTCTGGATGCAAGAGAGATCTGTGCCTCGTGTTCTCACCACCCATCTTGTCTTGAACCCACTCTAGTCAGGCAGGAACCTCTCCTCTCTTCTGAAACCGCTCTTAGCAAGATGATCAAATACATCCGATGAATTAGTCCAACAGTCTCTTCTCTGTGTCACTTTCCCAGCCTCTTAGTATCATTCAACAGAGCTAATGACTCTCCTTAAAACACCCTTTTCTCAGAGCTTCCTGGCTTCTGTTTCAGTCCCCTGAAACACACTAGATAATTGAAATTTAATCATAAGTGTCCTAGGCAAATCGACTGGCATGCTGTGGGGACATCGCTGAGTGGACAGTCCTGATCTGAGGACTAACAGTGGGTCTGTTCACAGCAGCTGCATGGATAGGATTGATGGTATCTTCCGTTAGGGCCACACTCACTCTCAAAGCTGCCTTTGTGACAGTTCGACTGGCAGAATGTCCATGGGTGAGAGAGAAGCTAAGTTGTCCTCCCACAGGATCCAGCCACTGGTCATGTCATGTGGGTTTGTGATGATGCACCGAACTTCCTGGCCACACACAAGTCCCAAATGTTATATAAAATATGAATGACATATACACAGGTCTGGTCAGGCTTATGGTAAGTTTCTGTGCCTGCCTCAGTTTCTATTTAAAAGAAGAGATTTAGTGGTGGCTCTAAAGCTCAAGGTTGAACATGGTCACTGGCATCTAGGTGTGCCTGGTAATGGCTGATGGGCTAAGCGAGTGGTCCCTTTTGTAGGAGGCACTGAATAGCCTCCTGGGAATCCCTACCCTAAAGAAGAGTTGGGCTTCCAAGTTCAGCCCAATACTAAATAAAGTCTCAAAGCTCTGCAGGGAGAAGAGATACTGAATACTGCCCCTTGCCTTCGGGTGAGCTCTTCATAGACTCGTGTCTGAATCCAGGGGAAATAGGAGTTGTAAGTAAATATGGGAAGAAGTACTTTTTTTTTTTTTTACAAATCCTCCAAATATATGGCACAAGCTACATTGCTTTGGTGTGTAGGTAATACACACCAAAGGGGAAAAAGAGATGTTCCTTCCCCTTCTTCATGGCTCGCAGCCATGGCCCTGATACATGGAGGGCATCAGAGAACACAGACCCCTCTCAGATTGTTGAGGTCTCTAATTGGTGGCCATACCTATAGCGACTTATTCCTGAGTACACTAAAGACAGCTTCGGGAACGCGTAGAAACAAGCCGGAGAGAGCTGGTGGGGAGAGAGATATTGCAATGGTGGGTAGGAGTGAGCCATCTGTTTTGTTATTTGTAAGAGGAACTCATTTTAGTTTAGTTTAGTTTAGTTTAGTTTAGTTTAATTTATTTTTTATTTTGTTTTGGAAACACACTTTAAACATTAGTCCCAGCCCCTACTTTAGCCTAATGAAGCCCCGGGAAAATGGGCCACATACATTTATTGAACAAATATTAACTGCCAGGTACTGTACTAGACATTGAAGAGCAAGGGAACAAAATAGATCAAGTCCCTGCTTTCTTTTTTTTTTTTTAAGATTTTACTTATTTGACAGAGAGAGAGATCACAAGTAGGCAGAGAGGCAGGCAGAGAGAGAGCGGGAAGCAGGCTCCCGGCTGAGCAGAGAGCCTGATGCGGGGCTTGATCCCAGGACCATGACCTGAGCCGAAGGCAGAGGCTTTAACCCACTGAGCCACCCAGGTGCCCCAAGTCCCTGCTTTCATAGAGCTTATTTCCTTGTAGAGGGAGAGATGAAGAATAAAGAGACTTCAGTAATGGAATTGATGGAAGGGCTAAATGTTGATATAAAAAAGATTAATTTAGAATATTGAACCAGACTCAAAAGAGAAGTTTAGAGAAAATGACTCTTACAGGGAAGATACCAACTCTTCTCCATCTCCATCTCCAGCAGGTCATAACCAGCGTCACCATGAGCCAAAGCAGACCTCTGGAGGCCAACCCTTTAAGTCCCTTTCCTGTGCACCAGAAGTCCCATTGCCTTCATCACACAAGCGACAGGCTGGCCTTGGGATTTACGGGCGTGACGTCTCTGTGGGGGGCTGTGAGCGCCTGCGCCCCGGCTTCCGGAGAGCCTTGCGCAAGGGTGAGCCCACTGCGGGGGGTTGAAAACTCTCTGCTGACCGTGTAACAGAGTGAATGAATGAAGGGGAGTCACATTGCAACAGGTGAGCTTTAGTCAGATGTAAATGCTTCTTGTCAGGCTCATGAAATGCTCAGACAGCTGTGAGGGGGAGTGTGTGGTTTGCACGATGTCAGGTTTCAGCTCAGGGAGGATTAACCCATTGGCTGCAGCCAAGTTACTGCAAGTGGGTCTGTTTCAGTCACGGCCCGTGCTGGAGCCCGGAGGGTCAGTCTGGCTACGGCCACAGAGGGCTTTTGCAAACATGCAGCGTTCCAGAGGCCTAAAAACAGTGGGCGCCACCATGCATGGGACTCTCATGAATCTCAGGCCAAATCCTAAAAACATTCTACCATTCATTACCTTGACCAGAAAAAGAAAAAAAAAAAAAATGTGTGTGTGTGTGTAATAAGTTTGTTAAGTTCTGCAAATTATCTTGCAATCACCTCTTCAGGGCAGGTAAAATCCAGGTAGGCAGAGACTATTTGGCAGTTTTGGGGAATATGAACGCAAGAGAATGAGAAGTGAGGCACACTGTTTATTCGGCAACACTGATAAAAACATTTAAAGATAGTGAAGTGGAGGGATGCCTGGGTGGCTCCGTCGGTTAAGTATCTGCCTTCTGCTCAGGTCATGATCCCAGGGTCCTGGGATCGAGTCCCGCGTATGGCTCCCTGCTCAGCGGGAAGCCTGCTTCTCCCTCTCCCTCTGCTGCTCTCCCTGCTTGTGCTCTCTCCCTCCCTCTCTGTCAAATAAATAAATAAAATCTTTTTAAAAATAGCAAAGTGGAAAAAGGGAGGCCTCAGTGGTAAAGAGATATGGATCCAGAGAATAGATGGGTGGTTTCCAGAGATGAGAGGTTAGGGAGAGTGGACCAAAGGGGTTAAAAAGTATAGACTTCCAGTTACGAAACAAATAAGTCTTGGGGATATGGAGCCCAGCAAAGGGACTGTAGTTAATAATACTCTATTGTATACTGGAGGATTGCTAAGAGAGTAGATCTTGAAACTTCTCATCATAAGCAAAAAAACTCTGTAACTCTGCATGCTGATGGATGTTAGCTATCCTTATTGTGGGGATCATTAGGCAATGCGTGCAAATACTGAATCATTATGTCGTGCTCCTGAGACTAAGATAACGTTATATGCCGATGATTTCTTAATTCAAAAATTGTAATGGGCAACATCTTGCCCATCCTCTGTCCCCTCTGACCAGGATTCTGAGTAGAATTGCATTCTGCATTGTGACCCAGCCCGCAATAACCATGAGTCACCTACCTATCTTCCTACCTGAGACAAAAGTTTCACAAAATAATACTTAGGTTACTATACTTACAATACTTAGCACTCAGGTATCGTCCACTATATTCTTGTTCTTTTTTAAAAAAGTGCTGGTGAACCAATGAAGTTCCGTGGCTTTGGCCATCAATTTGGAAACCATGGCCGCAGGTAGCTTTGGACTGAGTGAGTTCTGTGGTGAACTGGGGTGGAAAGTGGTGACCCCCTGCAGGTCTCTCAGCCTTAATGAGCCCCCTGGCGTCCCCCCCTATGAAAAACAGAAATTCGGTAAAGCTCATTGATTCAGACCCTATGACAGAATGGAATGTATTGTAATTTAGTTAGGGGTGATTACAATTGCCTATCTGAGAAATGCGAATTTAATCGAGGGATTTTTTTTTTTTAAGATTTTATTTATTTATTTGACAGAGAGGAGAGAGAGCACAAGCAGGCAGAGTAGCAGGCAGAGAGAGAGGGGGAAGCAGGCTCCCTGCGGAGCAAGGAGCCCGATGCGGGGCTCGATCCCAGGACCTTGAGATCATGACCTGAGCTGAAGGCAGAGGCTTTAACCCACTGAGCCACCCAGGTGCCCCTCGAGGGATGTTTTTTTGAATCCCGCCCAGAAACTGTCGGTATCTTTCCGTATGTTAAAATACTAACAGAAGCCGCCCCACCCCAACCGCTGCTCTTAGCTCCCTTTTAGATAATCTGAATCAAAAGATTTAATTGGAGCCATTTTCTTGGTGGTTTAGAGAGGCGACACTTGGCCTCAGGCTCCAGGAAGCAGCCTCTGCACCTCCGCACCTCCTTGCGAGGAAGGGCAGGCCTAGAGTCCTGCTAAATGGAAAAATACTCTCTTGGCAGTATGGTATTAGAGAGTGTTATGCAGAGAAGAATGAGCGTTTTTACTGTTAGATGTTAGTGTTCTTGAGTGAGACTTGCCCTTACGGTTCATGAACGAGGAAACGGGAGCTCTGGACCCCTCACTGGTGAGGAAGCTTGCCCTCGAGTGGGACAGGGCCTCTCCCGGTGGCTTTGGGACCGGGCCAGGCATGAGGTCTTTGTAATCACCGTATATGTCGTCTAGAGCCTACAAGGGTCTGGCACACTGTATATGCTTAAAACATAGCTGTGGGATAAGTAAATGACAAGGGACATGGTGGAGAGGACCCCTTCCTGGGAGGCCTGTGCCTGGAAGTTTTTTCTGTATATGGCTGCCCGACCGTGGACAGGAGCCAGCAAGTCCACTGTCCTCTTGTTCTGTGAGTCTCCTCAGAGATGGCGTCACAACTCGGTCACCAGCTTTGTGTATGCACTGCTGCCGCGTGGCAGGCGGAGGGCCCCGATGGGACTGGTGGCCAGGGAAAGGGGTGAACATGTGCTCTGCCCCTTTCCTTCGGGCTCTGGTGTGCATTCCGGCATAGAATCCCCTGGAGACCTCCAACGAGAGGCACAGAAGACGAGAGAAAGACTCATCCCCTCGATGGCATGGCATTCAGCAAAGGCACCCCTTGGGAAGGAAAGTGGGGTGCATGGCACCTAGGATGTGATGATGATGAGGCTTTGGAGAAATCCCAAAGAGATCTGCTCTTGGCTGTATGGTTATTCCGCTGGTTTTTACTTCTGGCCAGGCTCTAAGGACCTCTAGTCACCCATTCATTGATGGCCTTAAAGTTAGAACAACTGCTGCAATTTCTTTTATAGCATTTCCACTCCTGCTGGGGTTCCTTTTCTCCCTAAGATGGGGCTGTGCTTTCAGAAATTTAGACTTTAATTAGTTATTTATTTAGTTAGTTAAAGATTTTATTCATTTATTTGACAGAGAGAGAGAGAGATCACAGGTAGGCAGAGAGGCAGGCAGAGAGAGAGGGGGAAGCAGGCTCCCTGCTGAGCTGAGAGCCCGATGAGGGGCTTGATCCCAGGACCCTGAGATCACGACCCGAGCCGAAGGCAGAGGCTTACCCCACTAAGCCACCCTGACCTGAGCCAAAGGCAGAGGCTTTAATCCACTGGGCCACCCAGGCGCCCCCAGACTTTATTTAAAACCTCAACATGTTTAGTTGTTTTTGTTGGTGGAGACGCAATGTTTGCAACCTCTCTAAGAGACTGGCTGAGATTTTGGGTCCTTGTGTCTAGAAGATCAGTGACAGCTGCCTGAAGTTTTCGAAAAGCTCCTGGGGGTCAGGGCCATGCTTTCTACTTGTGAACTACAGGAGGTTAGCAAGTGTACTCAACAAAACAGATGTGAACAGCAGGGTAAACGGAGTCATCTTGCTGGGGGGTAGGGTCAGTATGATGCAGAAGAGTCTCGTTTGCTGCTAGAAATGATGTTCTTACACGGACTCTGAAATGGAACAATTGTACGATGTTAGGGTAAAACAACTATACTGTCTCAATGGGAGAACACACCAAATGAGTCTTGCTGTTTTCTGCAGATTTAGAAAATCAGTAATAAGGCATCAGACCTAGAAGAGTTTTAACAGTGTATTAACTTTATAGAGAATTTCAGTGCTGAGCTGTTAATTATAAAGTTAAAGGGAAGTTTTCCCACGGCTGCAGCTGTGGTTTGCCATTTTTTTTCACCCATTTTTCTTTTTTTGTTTTTTTTTTTAAAGATTTTATTTATTTATTTGACAGAGAGAGATCACGAGTAGGCAGAGAGGCAGGCAGAGAGAGGGGGAAGCAGGCTCCCCGCTGAGCGGAGAGCCCGATGCGGGGCTCAATCCCAGGACCCTGAGATCATGACCTGAGCTGAAGGCAGAGGCTTTAAGCCACTGAGCCACCCAGGCGCCCCTTTTTTTCACCCATTTTTCATCTCACCATCCCTCAAAGCTTCATGAGTAGCTTTAAACAGTTAACCAGGAGCAAACTAGAATAGGAAGAGTTTAGAATTTAAGATGATTACCTTACGTTTTTGGAGCGTTCAAAACATTTCCTCCTGTGCCATCTGATTTAATCATAATAATAATCCTAGAAGATGGTGCTCTTATTAACTATGGGTAGTTCTGTTGAGGTAGCACAAGGTTGAGAGAAGCTAGAATCTCAATACTGTCTCTTCTCTGTTCCTAGATTATATATACAATATATAGATTGTATATATTATATAATATATAATCTGTCCCTAGATTATAGATAATATATAGATTATATATATATAATCCTAGATTATATATATATGCCGAAGCCAAGTGAGAACTAATTCACAGCCTTTGTTAGCGCAAGGCTTTTGCCCCCGAAAACCAGTGCATCCCCCTGGGAGCCCGGCTGGACTGCTTGGAGGGCTCCTTGTGACCAGGCAGAAGCAGCAAAGAGACAAGTGGGCCAACGCTCTTTCTCAGTGCTTGCCAGCAAGCTGCATTTAATTCTCAGCCCCCTGTTTTCCTGCTCTGAGTCCCAGGAGAGAATGGTCCAAGAAAATGGGAGATAAGCGAAGGCGAGGAAGAGGAGACTCCTTGTAAGCCTAGAGCAGGCCTGGCTTATTTCTCCTCGTCAGAGCAGAATAGCTCTCAGTAGCTTCAGTGGCCTTGGAGCAGTCCTGAGTCTCTGGCCCTGAGGGATTTGCAGTTTAAACACCAGTACTCTTTAGAGAGTGAGACCTTGCCACTCAACGCTCAGGCCAGGGACGAATCCTTGATTCGCTCCTATCTCCCCTCTTCCTCTGCAGAGAATAGACGGGAAGGGATGAAGGAAGAGAATGTGGTAGTATCCTTACAGTATCAGTAAGTACAGTAAGTACAGTAGTATCCTTAGTATCCTTACAGGATGCTAAGCCTTCCTGTACTATAGCTGACCATCCCCAGTCTCAGAAGGGTCAATAGCTTGTCCTACGTCACGCCGCAGGGCAGAGCTAGAACCGGTAGGAGAGAATTGCATCCCTTCAAGCCTTCTGTTGGATGTGCAGGGCTGCTCTGCATATTCCCCGGGCCCCCTCCCTGCCGAGACCACACACATCCAGCAGCCCGTACAGAGCGGGGCGGCGGCCATTTGAGAGCTGTGAAATGCAATGGAGGGAACTGGGCGTATGGTCCCTGCTACACAGAGGAGTTCCGAGTTCTGAAATATGAAGGAAGATCTAAAGGAACTAAGTACATGGAACTGGGCTACGTGATGATTATGAGGGATGTGATATCAGGTTGCACATTTTTGAAGGATGGAAATGCCGGACATAGTGAACACAGAATATGATGAAGGAATGAACGGTACAAAGTCGAAACCTAAGTTGGATAATGGAACAATAACTAAGAGATCTCTTTTCCTTCATCTTCTTTCTGTAGGGAGGAGAGGAATACACAGACTTTGGCACCCCGACGAGCTGGAAAGTTATTTTACCAACACAAGTGTTCATTGCTATAGAATGAAATAGAACAAACGACGATTTCAATCCCAGATGAATTTCCTAGCCTATTTTTTTTTTTTTAAAGATTTTATTTATTTATTTGACAGAGAGAGAGAGAGATCACAAGTAGGCAGAGAGGCAAGCAGAGAGAGGGGGAAGCAGGCTCCCCGCTGAGCAGAGAGCCCAATGCGGGGCTCGATCCCAGGACCCTGAGATCATGACCTGAGCTGAAGGCAGAGGCTTTAACCCACTGAGCCACCCAGGCGCCCCTCCTAGCCTATTTTAAATAAACTTTGCATAAATGCCTCTTCTTTCACATCTTCCCCTATGTCCACTGTCAGTGCTGGAAGTCTCCATTAAGTCTCACTGGGCCGCTAGCCATCTCTCTTCCTCGAGATTATCTAACCACTCTCCCCTCCACATGGCCACAACGTGACCTTTCTAAACCACTTCCCAGAATAATACTGGAAAACCACATGACCTAACACGAAGACTTTATGAGTTAGCCCTCTTTCTATTGCAAATAATAAAAAGCCTGACTCGAGCTGCTTAAATAAAAAAATTTAGTTTTTAGGTTCATGTCACTAGAAGGTCTAGAGGTGGGAGGACTGGCTATGGGATGGTGTAATCCCGAAGCTCAGTGATGTGATTCAGGACCAAGTTTCTTTTTTTTTTTTCTTTTTTTAACATTATTTATTTATTTATTCGAGAGAGAGAATGAGAGAGAATGAGTGTGAGGGGGGAAGGTCAGAGGGAGAAGCAGACCCCCTGCTGAGCAGGGAGCCCGATGTGGGACTCGATCCCGAGACTCCAGGATCATGACCTGAGCTGAAGGCAGTCGCTCCACCAACTGAGCCACCCAGGCACCCCATGGACCGAGTTTCTTTGTATTTCCCTACTGTGCCTCCCATGGTGGTGCCGGCTTCATTCTGTACCGGCGTGAGCTGGCCTCGGGCTTGCAAGAAGCTGATAGCTTGGAGAACTGCAAACTTCCCGGACTACTTTCAAAGGGAGAGAGTGCTGTCTCAGGATGCTGGGCAAGAATCTCGAGATTCGCTTGATTGGATAGGCATAGGTCACCGGCCCAACCTGGACCCCATCTTTGTGGCCAGAGGAATGGAAAGTGTTGGTTGGCTTAAGTAAATTAGGGACTACCCTGCATATGAGTATTGGGTAAACCTCACCCAAAGTACTTGGGTCGAATAGGTATGGGCAATTCCAGAAGAAATGAGGGACTGAAACAGGAAGAACTGAACGCTGGGTGCACCACTAGAGAACCTCTGCAATTGAGTTACCAACCATCTTATCCCGTCTCAATTCTCACCATAGCCACCTCCTTTGCATCCCCTATACTCAGCCATGTAGGACTATCTGTTGTTCTTGGAATATACCCTGCAATCTCCACTTCTAAGTCTTTACTCACGTTGTTCTGTAATCTAGAATATACACCCCACCTCCACCAGTATGTTGAAGACCTACTCATTCCAAAGATCTAGCTCAAAACCCATTTTTCCATGGGTGCTTTTTCAGATTCCCAGCTAAATAAATATTTCCCTTCCCTATTCTCCAATTCGTCTACTTCATGTTACCAGCTGTGTGATTCTGGGCAACTTTCCTGACCTGTCTGAGCTTCCATTTCTTCCTATGTAAACTGTGGATAACACGAGTGCCTATGTCAAGAGTTGCTGTGCAGATTAAATAAGCGATTACGTGTCAGCTCTTAGAACATTGCCTGAGTCTTGCTGGACTCATCAGCATGGGTTGTTATTTTTATTTTTGTATTTTATGTACCAATGAGCCTTGTGGTAGACTGACTTTGGGTTTATCTCTCCTTCTTCTTCTTCTTCTCCTTCTTCCTCCTCCTCCTCCTCTTCTTCTTCTTCTTCTTCTTCTTCTTCTTCTTCTTCTTCTTCTTCTTCTTCTTCTTCTTCTTTCTTCTTCTTCCTTCTTCTTCCTTCTTCTTTCTCCTCCTCCTCCTCCTCCTCCTCCTCCTCCTCCTCCTCCTCCTCCTCCTTCTTCTTCTTCTTCTTCTTCTTCTTCTTCTTCTTCTTCTTCTTCTTCTTCTTCTCCCCCTCCTCCTTCTCCTTCTCCTCCTTCTCCTTTTCCTATCTCTTCCTCTTCCTCCTCTTCTTCTCCTCCTCCTCCTTCTCCTTCTCCTCCTCCTACTCCTTCTCCTACCTGTTCCTCTTCCTCTTCTTCTTCTCTTCCTCCTCCTTCCTCTTCCTCCTGTTCCTCTTCCTCTTCTTCTCCTTCTTCTTCTTTTTAAGATTTTATTTATTTGCTTGACAGAGAGAGAGAGAGAGAGAGCACAAGCAGGCAGAGTAGCAGGCAGAGGGAAAGGGAGAAGCAGGCCCCCCGCTGAGCAAGGAGCCCCATTTGGGGCTTGATCCCAGAATGCTGGGATCATGACCTGAGTGGAAGGCAGTTGCTTAACCAACTGAGGGACCCCTGGGTTTATCTCTTCAATCGATTGTGAGCTGCTGGAGTGCAGACTAAAACATACTCACCATTTTATCTTTCTTTGATTCACTTAAATATTTTTGAGCACCACTGTGTGTTAAATAGTAAGATACAAAAAGCAGGACATGCTCCCTCTCTGCCCTTTTAAGACTTAGCATGTGCCCAGCATGGAGAAGGCACTCAACAAGTGTTTGTAGAGTTGAACTGAAATTAGGACGGACAGAAATAACCACATCTCCTGGCTTGGTGGCCCCGGTGTATACGACTAAATATCCAAGTGAAGCCTGACCATGACAGCTGGTCCAGGTCCAAAAGTGGGCAGGAACCATAACTTGGACTAGCTGAGGTTGTGCCATTTGGGATTACTGCCAAGGCAGCCAACAAACCATGCACAGGATATACCACAGGTAAGGATATGACCACAGGTATGTGGTCTCGACATCCACTCAGTGCAAGGCCCACAAGGTCAGAGGAGCCCAGAATGGAAGGTTGCTTCCTCTTATGCCTTGGGTTGGCCCAAGGCATGGCAGCCTTAGAAGTTCCCCCTATGACCAGAAGGGGAAATTCTTGCTGTGCCTGCCATAGCCTCAACCTTTCACATTCTTTTTCCTACTTTGTCTTCAGGCCTATTCAGATGAACCAAGGGATTTTGGTAAAAGGAGGCTTTGCAGTAATTCAAATGAGACCTTAGTGGTGGCTTGAACAGGATCACTATTAGATATGGGGATTGGTGGGGAGTGTGTGGATTTTGAAATATCGAGGAAGGAGAACAGACTGGACTTGATGATTGTTTGGATGTGCAAAATAGATTGGTGGGGATGATTTCCATCACAAATAATTGACACCCTTGCTCATGCTGGCAACAACAAAGGAAATGTATTCTCTCAACAGAAGACTTAAGGTTAGGACCCAGTGTAGGGTGAGTTCAGCAGCCCGACGTTCCTTGCCTTTCCACTCTGCCATTCACATCATTGGCTTCCTATCACATCAACAGATGGCTACGCCCGGTGATGGGTTTTTGTTCATATGGGGTGGGAGGGAAAAATTGGCTTCTCTTTCTGAGAAATCTGAAATAAGCCTTCTCTGTTTCTTTGGTCTAGATTGACTTAGACCTGCCCACCCACAAACCAATCAATCACTAGCTTGGGGGATGAGATTTCCGCAGTAGACTTACAATCATGGAGGGTGAGGTGGGTGAGATCGGGCGGAATGGATGCTGGGGGGCCAAACATGAGGTCAACTAGCCGAGGCAACTAGGGCATCTACTGACTAAGGGATCTGGGAAGAAGAATTGGTTTGGCGAGAGGATGATGAACTTATTTTTAGACTTGCATCCTCATATTGGTTTTCATGTCATAGAGGAGTCCAGAGGATGCTTAGGTCACTGGAGAATATCTGAGGACACAGCTATAGCTAAGAAGAGCATGGGCCCAAGAAGCTAGACCCTCTTTTAGGAGCCTTCTTCCACTGCCAGCCCAGACTCCTCCTAGCTCTGGTAGAGGTGGTCTTACCACCCTGTGGCCAAACCACCTCTGAACATTTTTCTGCTTCCAAAAGGGTGCTCGCTTCATTGTTCCTCACTAACTCATCTCCGTGTCATGCTCAAAACTCAGATGAGATGGTGCACGAGTAGAGCGTTTGTGACATTTGTTGTCACCTGGTCATTTTAGGATTGCTGATTCATCTTTAATGGGCTTTTTCACTTCCCACGTGCTGCTCCTGCAAGTATGATGCTACCACGAGGAGGTGGAAATGCACTGCAGACAGTTGCTCCAAATGCAAGGTCTGTCCTATGGCGTGTTTGGAATTCACAGGTAACTAGTAAAGCATAACTTGAGCGAGATCTTGAGAAGGAGCATAGTATAGTGGTTAGGAATGTAGATGATGAAGTCAGTCTGTCTGGGTTCAAGTCCCAGCGGCACCACTACAAGCTGCGTGACCCAATCATTCTTCTTCTGTGCTTCAGCTTCCTCATCTGCAAACTGGGGATAATTATGATGATACCAACAGAATCTACCCCCACAGGCTTGTTATTAAGTCACTTATATGTGAAATGCTCAGAGAAGCCCTTGGCATATACGAAATGCTCTTTACATGCTTGGTTGTTGATTATTTTTTTTAAATAAATTCTTCAAAATATTTTTAATTGTATACTTTTCTTCCTTTTATGAGTATATTCTAAACCAAATTGTACACTCGGGTTTTGAATGAATGCTTCTGTGTGGTGTAGTCTGAGTAACTTGATATGGGATCAAAAGCCTATCCCAGCTGACCTTAGGGCAGCTCAATGCCAAAGCTGCGGTCTCAGGGGCTCCTCAAGACTTGGGAGCCACGAGACATCTCGGCCACAGGTGGTCTATTACCTTGTTTGACCAATTACAGCCAATTAAAGGGAAGGGCTTAATTTGCCTTTCTAGCGCTTATAATCAGCTAAAATGTTCGACATCACTTCCTGATGCTAAGATCTCCTGCTTCCTCTTTCCCACACAAGAGCAGCAAAAAGCAAAGGATATTAAAATGAAAGAGTTTTCAAAGTCTTTCTAAATTTTTACTGGATGATTATTTCTCCTTCCCTTTGGCTTTTGACACATTTTTAAGTCAGTTATGTAATAATCTATTGCAGCTTTGAACTAAATGCAAATCACCTCTTTTAAAAAGTCGAAGAAATCAGTAAGTTTGGCAGAAAAATTAAGGAGATAGAATTTATATAGGTTACTTTCCCATTATAGAAGAATATATGCTTAATATGGACATTTGGAAAATATAGAAAATTATATGGGAAAAAAATCACCAATGGTCCCAACCAGAAATAGCTACTATAAACATTTTAGTATATTTTCCTCCAGGCTTTTATTCTATGTACAGATTGTGTTTGACATAGTTGCGATCAAAGCACAAATACAATTTTGTGTCCTGAATTTTGTTTCATTTAACCTTCATAAATATTTCCCATGTGGCTGTAAATTCTTTTTTTTTTTTGTGGCTGTAAATCCTTTGTAAGAATTTATAACAGTTGTATGGTATTTTGCTATGTTTGTTTTTCTATTATTGAATACTTCATTTAAAAATTATATCTAATATTTTCATATTTTCTTCCAGTATTTTTGGTTTCTTATTTATAACTGATTTCGGGCAGTAGAATATGTAGGTCATAGGGCATAAGCATTTTTAAGGCTCTTGATTCTTATCGTCTATTCTAAAATGCCTGTTCCAACTTAACCTTCCCACCAACAATGGGAGAGAGTACATTAGCAGAAGGTAAAAGGATTTTATCCTAGTGCTGTCCGAAGGAAGCTGGTAGGGTTGTTATCTCCTTTCCTCCTGAGTCCCTTTTCAAAAATTATTGTGATTAAAAAAACACGATAAAATTTATCGCCTTAGTCATTTTTAAGTGTACAGTTCAGTCGTGGTGAGTATATTCATATCATTATGAAACAGATCTCTAGAACTTTTCATCTTGCAAATCTGAAACTCAATACTCACTAAAAGACAATTTCCCTTTTCTCCCTCCCTCCCACCCCCTACTAACCTCCAACCACGGTCTACTTTCTGTTTCTATGAATTTGATACTTTAGATACCCCATATAAGTGGGATCATACAGTCCTCCAAAGTCCCTTTTGGAACAGTGTATCTGGAAGCTACTTGCAGAGAAACTGTCAGTGAGTGTGACCTCCCTGAGTGAGAAGCAAAGCACGCTGCCTTCCTCTCCTTTCCTCTCCCGTATCACTACCTTCTCTGCTCCAGCCCCGCCTTCTCCCCTTCGAGCTCCATAGTCATACAGCCATCTGCCTCTCAGATGTTACTACTTGTTGATACCCCACAGTCACTTCTCACACAAGATGGCCAAAATCAAACTCATCACCTCATTCCATTTCAGGCCTGTTCTTCGTCCTCCCAGTTGCCTGTCCCGGGGGAATCCTGCCATCATTCATCCAGGCGACTCTTCCTAGTTGCTTACGGCAAAGTAACACTGGTCTTGATCCAGCTCTTCTGCCAATTCCACCTTCTAAATATCTCTTGAACCTGACCCATCTCCTCTATCCCGTTCCTCATTTCAGTCTCTTACCGGGTTAGTCCCCAACCTCTTCTCCATGCTTCTAGCCTGACTCCCTTTCAGTCCATACTCCAAACTACTGCCCAAGTTATCTTCCTAAAGGACAAAGCCAATGATCTTACTTTCTTGCTTAAAATCTTTCATGGTGTTTCGGGTGACACCCAAAGTCCTCAAGCAGACTTTTTTTTAAAAGATTTTATTTATTTATTTATCAGAGAGAGAGAGAGAGCGAGAGAGAGAGAGAGAGAGCACAAGCAGGCAGAGTGGCAGGCAGAGGCAGAGGGAGAAGCAGGCTCCCTGCCGAGCAAGGAGCCCGATGTAGGACTTGATCCCAGGACCCTGGGATCATGACCTGAGCCGAAGGCAGCCGCTTAACCAACTGAGCCACCCAGGCATCCCTCAAGCAGACTTTTTACGATCCCTACCCCTCCAGCCCGGTGCTACAGCTGTGCACACCTGTTTGCAGAGCACCTCATACTCTCTCAAGACCCCCAGGCCTTTTACACATGCTGTTACCCCTTTTTGGAGTCCCTTTTTCTGCCTTCCTCTCTTGGCCATGTGTTATTTGCCATTTAAGTGTCAGATGAGTCATCCCGTATCCAGGAAGCCTTCCCAAATTCCCCAGCCTGGATCTGGTGCCCCTCCTCTAGCCCTCACAGTCCCTAATACAGACGTCCACTTTTGAGTCATCCCTAATTACTGGTTTACATACTTATCTGTCTCCTCAACTAGATCTGTAAGTGACTTAAAGACAGGTTCCGGATGTTTCATCTCTCCATCTCCAGGCTTAGCCCGGTGCATGGCACATATGAGATGCTAAAAAATGTCCTTACTGAACGCATGTTAGGTGAAGTCAACCTTGATCTTATTCCTCCAGCACGCTGCTGCTTTCCAAGGCAAGGGCAGAAACTTCTCCCTGTTGCTGCATCATATAAGGTTTTACAGTGAGTCCTTATAAAAGCCAGCCTTCCTCTCATTTATAGGGAGGAAGTATGGATAATATTGTATCTTCAAAGTGAAGACTTCCATGTGAGAACCAAAGCATTACTAAATCTTATGACCCCCTGAAAAGCCAAGAAACATAGAAAGTACTTTCCTTTTAATAGAGCCCCTGTATTTTGTCCAGAGTCTAATGTCCTCTGTCAGTGGTCTCTAACACATCCCTGCACCCCTTCTAAGAGCTTACTACCAAAGTGCGAAAAACCCAGAAGTTTGAGTCCAAGGACAGGTCACGAGTCCAAAGTCATGACTCAAAACTCTATTTCATCCTTCTTTCCTATCGTACACTGATGCGTGTGCTGGTTTTATTCAGTGTGGAAACTTTTTTCTTTTTTAATGAACACACTGAAATACCTTTCGTCTATTATCCTATTCGGGAAAAAACTCCTTGAACAAAACTGTGAAAGTAATTTTGTAAAGCATTTCTTAATCAGGTTAGAAGGCTAGCGAGAATTTTTCCTTTAATCCTGCTTCATCCACTACTCCCGCCCTTAGTTTCCCCCTCCCCTTGTTGGTTGCTACTGCAATTCGGTGGCATTTGCTCCACAATCAGCATTTCTTCCCCTTGCCTTCCCACTCCCACCCGCCTGGGAGGCAGAGAAGGAGGCCCGTAGGAGAAGGAGAGAGAAAGAACCCCAGTACTATTCGGCCTGCCCGGCTCCCTACAGGAAGTGATCTTTCTGCTCTTAGGCCCGCCACACGCCTCCCAGCCAGCCAGCAGCGCTAACTAATTAGCACACGTGATGGGAATTGGAAACAAAGTCGCCAACAATAGGAGCGTGGGAACCAGGACCGCGGCGCAATTACAGCTCCCCTCCTCCACTACCCGCCCCACCCCCGCCCCGCCCCGACCGGCGGGCGACGCGCTGTCCGCCCCGGAGAGGGCCAGCGGGATCCCGGCGCCGGGCCCCCCCTGTCCCCAGCGTCCCTCCAGTGGGTCCCGCCGCTCCTCTGCTTCTGGGAGCGTCCGAGCACAATAGGGGGAAAGCGTGTTTAGGGAATCTCGGCTCTTGCCAGGACACGGGGCAGGTCAGTTATCCTTTGCTGGGGAAGAGACAGGGAAGAAAGACCGTCATCAGATAGCCTCCTTGCGACAGCTCAGGGACCTTCCAGTTTAGGAGCGCTGGCCCAGCCACGAGGGCTGGGCACCCCACTGACATCCGCGGGGGGAGCTGCAGGCTCGGGGAAGAAGGCACCGCACTCGGGTTAGATTCTGTGTGCCACATGTCGTCCCGGCCTTGACCGCATGCTATTTCCAAGGGGCGGTGCCAGGGGCCTGAGAGCAGCGGCCGCAAGCAAGCAAGAGCGCAAGGAGGGAGAGATCCCGCACCTCCAAACCCGGCTTACCCGCTTACCTTAACTAGCTGCCAGCAGCCCTGACCGCTTGCACCCAGAGGGCTTGTTCAAAGTGACTTCAGAGATGGGTTGATGGAATTTGCTTCTGACCTTATGCCTTCCATATATGTTAGCTTTATTGAGCTATCACTCACATACCATACAATTCATTCATTTAAAGTGGACAATTCAATGGTTTTTAGTATATTCACCAGAGTCACATTCACACATTTTCAGGGCACCTGGGTGGCTCGGTTAAGCATCTACCTTGGCTCAGGTCAGGATCTCAGGGTCCTGGGATCAAGCCCCATCTTTGGACTTCCTACTCAGCAGGGAGTCTGCTTCTCCCTCTGCCTTTCCCCTCTGCTGGTGTTGTCTCTCTCTGTCTCAAATAAATAAATAAATAAATAAATAAATAAATAAATAAATACATAAATAAATACATAAATAAATACATAAAATCTTTAGGAAAAAAAAGAAAACATTTTCATCCTCTTAAACAAAACCAAAACCCCTCCCTGGGTCCTTTGGCTTTCACTCCCTCTATATCTCTCCCTCCCTTACTCCCCAGTTCCAAGCAACCACTAATGTACTTTCTGTCTCTTATAGATTTCCCTATTCTAGACATTTCTTCTAAATGGAATCATATATCATCTTTTGTGACTGGTTTCTTTCACTTAGCATGTTTTTAAGGTTCATCCATGCTGTGATATATATCAAGACTTCCTTTTTATTGCTGAGTAATATTGCATGGGCTACAATCACATTTTGTTTATCCATTCATTGGTTGATGCACATTTGAATTGTTTCCACCTTTTAGCCATTATGAATTGCTGTAAACATTCACATGCAAGTTTTTGTGCGAACATGCTTTCACTTCTCTTTGGGTGAATACCTAGGAGCAGAATTGCTCAGTTATGTGATCAATTTGTGTTTAACTTTTTAAAAAAGACTTTATTCATTCATTTGTCAGAGAGAGAGAGAACGAGCACAAATAGGGGGAGTGGGAGGCAGAAGGAGAAGCAGGCTCCCCGCTGAGCAAGGAGCCCAAGGCTCAGGACTCTATCCCAGGATCACGGCAGAAGCTCAGCAGACTGAGCCACCCAGGCATCCTAATTTGTATTTAACTTTGAAGGATACTGGCAGCTTCCAAATTGGTGATAAATTCCCAAGCAGCAATGTATGAGCGTTTTACTTTCTGCGGCTGGTCCCCGGTACTTGCTATCGTCTTTTTTTTTTTTTTTAATCACAGCCACTCTGATGGGTGAGAAGTGGTTTCTCAGCCTTTCCCGTGCTAAATTGGTAAAGTCTGGGGCGCCTGGGTGGCTCAGTCATTAAGCGTCTGCCTTTGGCTCAGGTCGTGGTTCCAGGGTACTGGGATCAAACCCCGCATCGGGCTCCCTGCTCCGCGGGAAGACTGCTTCTCCCTTTCAGACTCCCCCTGCTTGTGTTCCCTCTCTCGCTGTGTCTTTCTCTGTCAAATAAATAAAATTTAAAAAAATAATAAATTGGTAAAGTCTTTCTGGGTCTTAGATCTGGACCTTGCATAGTATATCCAAGAAGGGTCATGAATGGTAACTTAGTGAATCAGCTGCTAAAACACAATAGTATTACTGTTTCTAGTGGAAACTAAGGTAGAAAATAATTATTTACAAACACGTATCTGGTATCAGAGACCTGGCCAAGAACGCTCCCAGTTAAGAGTTGACTCCATTTGCTACTTGGCCATCCCCACCCCTACCCCATTTACACATCTTAGCTTCTACTGTCTGTAACAGACAAGCTATTCTCATACTGTATGATTAAAAATGACCCTGTATATTCAAAAACTTCAACTGGCAGTAAAACGTTACCCTGGTTTGTGTTGTCCAAACCCAAAGTTATTTTCCTGGAGCCAGGGTGTTTGATCAGGTTTCAAGTTTATTTAGATATAAGCATAAATTCTCATTTATAGGAAACTGCTTTTATAATAACAGTTATAATGTTTCTGTTTACATAACTAGCTACAGATCACCAAAGGGGTGGGTTACCATGTTACATTAAAAAAAAAATTCAGACAGTAAGTTGTATTTATAGCAACCAAAGGGGGGAGAATCCCCTCCTGGCTTAACCTAGTTATTTCTCAAATTCAGAAATGACTGTCATAATCTTCCACTTATTTCAACGTAGTATTTTTCTTAAGCAAAGATGTATGTTGCATATAGTGATTAAAGCAGGAATATGTTTTAGTTGGAAGAGGTCATATTTAACCAGAGGAGCAGCAAGCATTGCAGGTGACAGGCACATGATCGAGTGAATCGTCACCTTCGCTTGGTTTAGCAGTGGTTCTGTCTTGGCTGGACATCAGAATCACCTGGGGAGCATGGACAGACAGCACACTTATGCATCCCAGAGGAATTAAATCCCAGGGCGCCTGGGTGACTCAGTGGGTTGGGCGTCTGCCTTTGGCTTGTATCATGGTCCCGGGGTCCTGGGATTGAGCCCCACGTCAGGCTCCCTGCTTGGCGGGGAGCCTGCTTCTCCCTCTCCCTCTACGCGCCGCCCCCCCCCCCCCCGCCCACTCATGCTCTCTCTCTTGCTCTCAAACAAATAAATAAAAATCTTAAAAAAAAAAAAAAAAGAATTAAATCGCAATGGCCGGCTTTTGTTGTTTTTGGGGGGCCAGAGGGGAGGCTAACTTCAGTATTTTATACTAGCTCTCCCAATAGATTCTAAGTGCAGCCAAGTTGAAGTGGGTCTAACCCATGGTTCTCAAAGTGTGGTTCCAGAATTAATAGCATCATCACCTGAGAATTTGATTGACATGCTTATTCTTGGGCACAACCCTGACTCACTGAATCAGAAACTCTAGAAGAAGGGCCAGTCCTCTGGGATTTAACAAATCCTCCAGGTGATTCTGACACGTGCCACAGTTTGAGAACTACTGATATAACTAGAAATTCTCCACTTTGGCTGCACGCTGCAATCACATGAGAGCTTAAAAAAAAAAAAAAAAAATACTGATGCCCGGGCTCCATCCCTAGAGATTCTGATTGGGATGGTTTTGAGATGCGGTATAAGAACTGGGATTTTTTAGAAATAGCTTCCCAGATAATTCTAATATATGGCTAAGTTGTGAACGATGGATCTAAACCAGCGATTCCTAAAGCATGGTTCTGAACCAGCAGCACCAGCTTTCCCTGAAAACTTGTTGGAAATGCAATCTCTCTCTCTTTTTTTTTAAAGGTTTTACTTATTTATTTGACAGAGAGAAGAGAGATCACAAGTAGGTAGAGAGGCAGGCAGAGAGAGAGGGGGAAGCAGGCTCCCTGCTGAGCCGAGAGCCCGATGTGGGGCTCAATCCCAGGACCCTGAGATCATGACCTAAGCGGAAGGCAGAGGCTTTAACCCACTGAGCCACCCAGGTGCCGGGAAATACAATCTCTTGAGCCCACTCTAAATCTACTGAACCAGACACTCTGTGGGTTGGGCCCAGGCCTCCGTGTTTTAGTAAGCCCTCCCTGTGATTCTGAGGCTTGCTAAAGTTTGAGAACCCCTGATCTAAACATAGATCTGAAGTCGGAATATATATATTTTGGGTGAATCATAATTCAGTACAAAATGATGGAGTAGACCCTGGAGGAACACAGTTTCTTTGTTTATATAATTAATACATATTATTAAGTTTTATTATTACCACTGTAATGTTCCCCTAGTTTTTAATTATTTCACCTCTGTGGATTTGAAGGATGATCTCCTGTATGCTTTCATCTTTTATTTGCTCATTTATTTGGGTTTCAGATGCGTGTACATTTCAATTGACATGGGGGGGGAACAACAGCTCCCTTTCTTCCCCATGGGGCTCTTCCCATGGGAAATTTATTTTGAGAGGCCATGGTTTCTCAAGCAGGCAGTGACTTCCTTAAAACATCAAACCATTCCCAACAACGAAACCAGCAAATCCAAATAGCTCAGTGGAGGAGTTTAACATATGTCCTGAATTAATTGGAAAAGTATAAGGTTCTTATCATTTGAAAGAGTCTGGCTGACTTGTATACTGTGTATCCCGTCACGATTTTTCTTTTTAAGATTTTATTTATTTATTTGACAGAGAGAGAGAGAGAGATTACAAGTAGGCAGAGAGACGGGCAGAGGGAGAGAGAGAAGCAGGCTCCCTGCAGCGCAGAGAGCCCGATGAGGGGCTTGATCCCAGGACCCTGAGACCATGACCTGAGCCGAAGGCAGACGCTTAACCCACTGAGCCACCCAGCCACCCGTCCCGTCACGACTTTTTGACAGACCGGAAAACAAGCAACTTTTCTCCTCCCCTGTCCTCTGTTGGAGCCAGGTTTCTTTATTAGCAAAGACAAACAGCTTCTAGATCAGTGGTTCTCAAAGTGTGGTCCTTGGAGCAGCAGCTGCGGCGGCGGCCATACCTTGCCTTCCAGCTAATTGCGATGCGTGCTAAAAGTTGAGAACCACCGTTTTAGAGCAAGAAGTCTGGGAATGATTCTTGATTCCCTCCCTGGCAAGGCTCTCTCATCTCCTCCTGAAGGCATGCCAAGTATTGCTCCGTGTTAGTTCAGAATTCCTTTCCCTCTTTCTTTCCCTCCCCCATACCATAGCTTGAATCCAGGTTCATTGCTAGTGGATTCTCCAACTCTGGGCCCTCTTTCTCCTATAGGTGTGTATTTCTTTCTGTATCAACTCAATTATGTGTGATGGGGATTCAAAATTCCCCCTTCTGTCTCTCAGCCCAACTAGAGTGTCTTGTGCCGTTTCACTTTCTTTGTCCTCCTGGCCGTGGTGATCACTTTCCACTGCTCTCTCCCGCTGCTGCCCGGTTTCCTTACACCTGAGGCCCTCTTCGCTCCACTTAGGCACAGACCACCACACCCTCCCCTGTCTTCTCTCCGAACTCCGTAAATGCCACACGCACAGGTAGAGGGAATAAAGGCAGCTAAGTGCTGTTGACCCATCGCATTGAAATGTCTACTCTTGCACACTTCTTTCTTAAATCACGATCCACATATTCTTACTCCTCGGATTGCCCTTAAATGTGTGGGTCCTGGAGACCAGATTTCATGAATAGACACATGGAATGGGGCGCCTGGGTGGCTCAGTGGGTTAAGCCTCTGCCTTCAGCTCAGGTCATGATCTCAGGGTCCTGGGATCGAGCCCCGCATCGGGCTCTCGGCTCAGCGGGGAGCCTGCTTCCCCCTCTCTCTCTGCCTGCCTCTCTGCCTACTTGTGATCTCTTTCTCTCTCTGTCAAATAAATAAATAAAATCTTTAAAAAAACACACACACATGGGAAACGTGATATGAAAATTCTTCTTAGAGAACAATATGGATAGCCTTGTGGGTTCCTTCCCTGTCAGTCTTGTTCCAAAAAAAGTGAGAGAAAATGCTAAGAAAAATGACACTATGATGTGCTCTTGCTGCATCTTCTTTAAGATTTTTGGTGTGTTCGCACAGTTCGGTGTTGTGGGCCACACTATCCAAATGAAGAAAGAAAAATATAGTCTATAATATGGTGACTTGTGTAGAAAACTTTTTTCTTTCTTTCTTTCTTTTTCTTTCTCTCTTTCTCTCTTTCTCTCTTTCCTTCCTTCCTTCCTTCCTTCCTTCCTTCCTTCCTTCTCTCTCTCTCTCTCTCTCTTTCTTTCTTTCTTTCTTTCTTTCTGAAAGAGAGAGAGAAGGGGGGAGGAGCAGAGGAAGAGAGAGAATCTTAAGCAGTCTTCATGCCCAACACGGAGCCTGACTTGGGTCTCCATCTCACAACCCTGAGATTATGACCTGAGCTGAAATCAAGAGTTGGTCCTTAACTGACTGAGCCCCCCCCGGCGCTCCTTGTGTAGAAAACTCTTAGTGTTTAACAATGTAAAGCAAAATCATGTGTGTGTGTGTGTGTGTGTGTGTGTATTTTAAGTCTGTGTTTTGCATGGAAATTGTACACTAAGGGGGTACAAATTAAATACTAAAAAATTTATCATGGACTGATAGCAGAAATGTTGGTTCAGGTGACCAATTTAAGGAATACTTGAAATTTCTTTTTTGGGTTTGCTTCACTACACCAGCAAAATATTGAATGAACTCTTAAAACTGGGTGTGGAAATTTACTGAGAGTCATATATTTTACGGAGGACAAACTCTTAACTCGGAGCTGTGGATTCTTAGATAAGTGTACTTTTTTTTTTAAAGATTTTATTTATTTATTGACAGAGAGAGAGAGATCACAAGTAGGCAGAGAGGCAGGTGGGGCAGGAGGGGGGAAGCAGGCTCCCCGCTGAGCAGAGAGCCCAATTCGGGGCTCCATCCCAGGACCCTGAGATCATGACCTGAGCCGAAGGCAGAGGCTTTAACCCACTGAGCCACCCAGGCGCCCCTAGATAAGTGTACTTTTAATGAAAGTTTTAAGCAACGCTTCAGTATTCATTATGATAACAGCGTATGGATGGAGGCAGTGATGGGTGATGGCTCATAGAAGCAAAGACGAATCAAGCTCCCTAACAGCCAAATACATTCTGCTTCTCGAAAATTCCGGTATGTGTTAAACCCTATGAAAAATTCTGCCAACTCCTCTTTCTGTTTTTATTGTTTTTCCCCCCAGTGGAAAAAATACATTAACTTTACTCTATATACTATGTATTGTAATTACTGAATGCAGTGTAATGAACATAAACCCCAAACAGCCAAAATAGTTAAATATTTTATAGTGTCTTTGGATGGCAAAAGAAAAGTTTATTCAGTTGTACATTTTATGAACATCTGAGGAAGCGAGTTGTGTTCTCCAGGGGGTACTTTCAGGGAGGGTGAGTGATCTGCCCGCTGCAGTCCAGAAGGTTGTTCACAGAGGGACGGCCACAGTTGCTAGACTGGCCAAAGGAAACCTCAGTCCCACTTCTGGGAATTTCGTATGATGGGGAGAGGAAGTAGAAGGCCTTCCTGGGTTCCCGTGTCTCATGGGCCAGTGAGAGGCTCAGTAGGTCCCTACAGTGCGAATGTGCAGTAGAGATGAACCATCTCTTCATTTCATTGTCATTTGATGAGTATCTCAAAAAGGAGAGGGACAGGAAGGAAGATTCCGGAATGAAAACCCAAGCGCTTGTTAAATGGTGATACTGGGGCACCCGGGTGGCTCAGTCGGTTGGCCATCTGCCTTTGGCTCAGGTCATGGTCCCAGGGTCCTGGGATTGAGTCCCCAGTCGGGCTCCCTGCTTAGTGGGTGGTCTAGGGGACAGAATAACTTATTATGATTTTAAAAGATTTGGGGCACCTGGGTGGCTCAGTCTGTCAAGCGTCTGCCTTTGGCTCAGGTCATGATCCCAGGGCCCTGGGATCCAGTTCTGCATCAGACTCCTTGCTCAGTGGGGAGCCTGCTTCTCCCTCTGCCACTCCCCTTGCTTGTGCTCTCTTCCTCTCTCTCTGTCAGATAAATAAACTCTTTTAAAAAACGGTGATACTAACCAGAAAAACTAAGCCTTTTGCCATTTGGGGGAAAAAATACTTATCTGATCTCATTAACTTATCATTAATAAGGTATTTTAAAAAGAAAAGTCACTGAAAAATAGAAAAATATCTTCGATGCTATAAAATAGGGACTTTTAAGTAGGAACATCTGTAAAAACCTTTTGTTTAGCTCTTTCAGTTACTGAAAAGGAAAATATATTCTAAAAGCTGTGAAATAGAACACATCTATAACAGAAATGCCTACTTATAGAGATATAGATTAACATTCTATAAATTTTGAAATGGGAATTTTCTCAGTTTGGGCTGCCATAGCAAAGTACCATAGATTGGGTGGCTTAAACAACACAGATTTATTTTTTCACGGTTCCTGGATTGCAGAAGGCTGCCTTCTCAATGTGTCCTCACGTGGCAGAGAGAGAGCAAGCTCTCTGGTGTCTCTTCTAAGGGCACGAATCCCATCATGAGGGCCCCGCTCTATGACCTCATTTAAACCTAACTACTTCTGTGTCACCTGGGTGGCTCAGTCAGTTAAGCGTCCAACTCTTGATTTCTCCTCAGGTCACCATCTCAGGGTCATGAGATCGAGCCCTGTGTTAGGCTCTGCTCTGGGCACAGAGCCTGCTTCAGAGTCTCTCTGCCACCCCCCACGCCCCGCTCCGCTCCAAAAAAAATCCCAAAAAACAATAACAACAAAAACCTCCAACTACTTCCTGAAGGCCCCATCTCCAAAACTATCACATGGGGGGGTAGGGCTTCAACATACGAATTTCGGGGGGACACAATTCAGTACGTGGAAAGATCATATCCGAACACCTTTCACTTCATTTTCCCTCTTGTAATTGGAATGTTGCCTGGCTCCATTAGCCTTTGAGTATAAACAAAGTCACATTAATACCCAGATTGCAATGCAACCCTTCCTGCCTGTCAGATTTTGATCCCTTTCTAAGTACTCAGCCCTACCTGGGCCGTGCCTCCTCGGTATTCAGGACTGAGTTCATCACTGCGGGGTCCTCCCTAAGCCTGCTGTCTTGCTGAGCTGGTGCATTACCCTGCACCCTCACAGTGCCATTTGGGGGTAAGTGTGCATGGAGGGGTGGGTGCGGGGTGCAGAATGACCCTGTCCTAGCCCCAAACATGTTGTCACTGGGGCGCTGGTCAGCATTATATTTTTCCCCCAGAGTAAACATGCAAACTGCTCCTTCAGCTTTGGGTCCTAATCCTTCTCTCTTCTGAGACTTGAAGTGGATCCCCTCAGCTCTTCTCTTCTTCCTCATCCCTGCCCGGGGCCCCTAAATTGAAATGTAACAAAACAAACAGAAACCCAACAACATTCCTTCCCATCTAAAACCAAAGCTCCAGCGTAAATCAGTTCAGGGACACAGACGAGCTAGGAGGTTAGCAGCCTGCTATTTTCAAAGACAGAGTCTGTGAGTTCCGGTTTGGGGTTCACCTGGGATCTCCTGCCACACTTTGCATTTTGATAATTTAAAATCATTGAAGATTTATTTGTAATAAGCATCTATGAACGCAAAAATGCCAAATTATGGAATATTCAGGGTCCAGTGAAGTTGTAGGCCTCACTGTGGCCTCACTATGAGCCTCTGGGCCACTAGGAACACAGGCCTTCACTTCCCCTGAAGGCAACTGGGTGCAAGTTCAGAAGAGTCATGATTCACAAACTCGCTTTGGTGACACCTTAAGATTTATCTCAGTTATATCCAGAGCTGTCTTGAAGGTCTGGAAATAAATAGTTGAATCATTTAAATCGTGAGAGGAATACACTACAAGTTTGTACTTGAATTACTTTGCCAAAACAGTGTGTTATAAATTACTATTTGCATCATTTTAACTGAGGAAAGAATACTCTGGAAATTATTCTTTGAGGCAAAGAGGGCATCATGGAACCAAACCCCTAGCAGGGAGTCAGATACGATTTTGGGCAAATTTCCTATCTTCCTCTGTGAAAACTAAGAAAAATAATAATTCCTCCTTCCTGGTTTAGCATGAGGATTCATCATAGAAAAGGTTTTTAAAACTGTGCCTGGCAGACGGTAAGTGCCATAAAAATTTGCTATTACAAAGAAGTCATGCAGAGATTAGCATGGCCCCAGCACAAGGATAACACACAAATGCATGTTCCATATTGAAAAAAAAAAGTTTTTATAAATTTCTTGAAGGAATTGGTCTCACAAATTAGTTAGCAAAGAACTTTCCAAGCAGAAGTTCTATTATCAGAGCTCAACAATACTTTTTATTAAATTGCTTTTCACTTATAATTAATTTTCTTATGGGTCCAAAGTTGGGGAAGTGCGGAGTTAGACACATGTCCATGAGGGTCCCTTACTAAGGACTTCTCAGAGCCATTCGTGCTCTTCTGGTGCCCTGAGATCTCCAAGAATCTCCCCAATGTATTTGAAAACAGATTCTTTTATTTACAGAGTCTTGAGAGATTAATGGTCTGTGAAATGCACTTTAGCATTTTAAATACCCCTCCCCCCCTTTGAAAGACAGAGTGGTTCCTCCTGGAAGAATTCTCGGGGGGGGGGGGGGGGGCAAGAAGAGCTTACAGAAGCATCCTCTTAGGTGGCCCTCGGAGCTCCGGACTGCGACCACCACCACCACCACCACCATCATAACTCACAAGCATAAGACATAACGCGTGTGCAGTATTTTACAAAATGCTTTGTTTCATTTTCCCTTTCAAAAAAACCAAACCAAAACCAAACAAAAGCGGAGGGATTATTCTTATTTATAGATGAGGACACAGGCTGGGAGGAGAGAGGTGTGGTCGTGGGCTCAAGGGCGCACAGCTAGGAAAGGGTCCCTCAAACCCAGCAGGCAGCTGGGAAGCCTCTTCTCCTCCCCGTGGACCCACGGCTGCCTGCTGGGTTTCCAAGTAAGCAGTTCCCCCGGGGGTGAGCATCAAGGCGTCTTACATCTGACCTCAATTAGGGGAGCTGATAGTGGAAATGCACTTCTGCGTGGCATGACAGGCCACAAGGCAATCTGGCATTTGAGGCAGCAGCCACAGAAAGCAGCGAGCGTGAGGCACAGAGGGAAACTGGCCTTCGGTCAAAATTCCGGTATGACAATTTTGGGCGACTCTGTCTTGCGGTTTCTGATTTGGGGTATTCTCCTAAAGGAGCCATCTCGGAACTCCGTAAGTATGCAACTTATTTATACACAGATTTATAGCACCGCAGGCTCGGGGATGTTCCTTAATAAGAAACTCAAAAAACACAACTTTCACTAATAATGAATAGCAGATGCTTATTTTTAAGCTCTACTCGAAATAATCTAGTGCTCTTAGCAAAATGCACTGGTTCTTTCTCATCATCTTTAAAGGATATTACTTTCCAGAGACTGTTTTTAATATATCCAATTACTAGATAATAATTTTTTCCTCCTTTCAACCTCATTCGATGTGTAACGGAGTATCAGAAGAAAACTGAGGGGTAACCCGGTGTCCAGTTTACTCACTGGCAAATCAGGTATATGAATAGCTCATAACGATGGCCGCTGTTTATTAAGTGCTTGCTTCCTCTTGGCCGAGCACCATTAAAGTGCTTGATAGACCTGATTTTATATAAAATGACAGCAGAAAATCATGATTATGAATATCCCCATTTTACAGATATGAGAATCGGGGTTTAAAGGGGCTGAGTAACTTGCCCACTGTCGTGCGGCTAAGGCTGGTCTGACAGAATCTTTACCACACACTCTCGTGAGCAGCTTGATGAAGACTGTGGGCTTTTCCACTCATTGCTCCAGACCTGGCTCAGTGCCAAGCACACAGTAGGGGTTTTATACAAGTGTGGCAAGTGAATACATCAACAACCAAGACTCAAGATGTCTCCAACACTGGCTGACTTCACGTGAAAGTGGGATTTTTAAATTTTAATATTTATTTATTTTTTTTGTGAAAGTTGTTTTAACAAAGAAAGGTGTTTTGCTTCAGACTAGATAAAGCAACTTGCCTAAAAGTCCAGAGTGAGGCAGCCCCTCTCTTTTTTGGGGGGCACTGGTATAGTCTCTGGCCTTCCTGCATACCATTTCTAGCACTTACAGTCATGATCACCTGCACTCACTAGCAAACTGACAGAGAAAGGGCCTCATCCGGGACACCCAGGTAGGGACCTTGACAGTGGCGAAACCTCTGATGAATGGACAAAGATTCAAGGCTTTTTCCTGGGCAGTCCCCTACCCAGCCACTGTTTGTGTCCCTTCTAGCTAGATGGCCTCTCTTAATGCTCTTTCATACAGAAATGCTGGAGCTTGCATTTTGAGGGTGGGATCTTTCCCTTTGGAGGTCTCACTGGTTCAGCTGTGGGAAAACCCTACCTGGGCCTGGCCCTGTGAGTGAACTCCAAAATACGGAGTACCTATATCTTCCAAGGTGTCTGGAGCATCCCTTCTGCAAGAGAACACAGAGAAAGGCAACTTGCTGGATACAAGTGGGTAAATAAACCCGGATTCCCCAGACAGGCGAGGAAATGGGCCCGTGTGCAAATCTGAAGGGGTTGCTACCACAGGACAGGTGGATTATGAAAAACACTCCCTCCCTACCGATGTTGGAAAAAGGCCCTTTCCTGAGGGGCCAGGTCTAGGCAGCCCCACTCGGGTTGGAGAGCGGGTCGCTTTTGCAGGTTGTACCTTGCTCAGGGGACTGCTAAGAAGTTTACAGCAATGCTTTACTCAAGGCCTCCGGGGATGAATCCCCTCTGCAGGTGGTGGAAAACTGGGCCTCATACTACTCTCAGTCCAACTCTTTCCTCTAATTCTGCTACCCATGGCAGGGCCTCAGCCCTTTCTTTGGTGGCTCTAACAGAACTGCCTAGTTCTTTTTTTTTTTTTTAAGATTTCATTTATTATTTGAGAGAGAGAGACACAGTGAGAGAGGGAACACAAGCAGGGAGAGTGGGAGAGGGAGAAGCAGGCTTCCTGCTGAGGAGAGAGCCCGACGTGGGGCTCGATCCCAGGACTCTGGGATCATGACCTGAGCCGAAGGCAGATGCTTAATGACTGAGCCACCCAGGCGCCCCTGAACTGCCTAGTTCTTAAGTGCCTTCCCAAGCTCAGAAAAGTCCTTTCCAGACCTCATGGGGTATCTTCACACCTTTGTTTTTTCTGAGCAAAAGCTGCTTTCAAGCATTAGCACATCTACAGCGATTTCATCTGTTGTCTAGCCGCCCCCCTTCCCACCCCCACACCCAGACGAGGATGTGAGTTCTAGGAGGGCGGGGGCCATATCACTCTTGGGTCACCACTGCATTCTCAAGCCCTAGCACAGGGCCGGGCACACAGAAGACCTCAGTTTTTGGATGCATGCATAAATGGATGCATGCATAAATGAGAGTTGAGATTGAGAAGCAGGAGAAACATAATGTTTTAATGTAAACCTCGCTTTTGATAGAAAGTAATAGTGAATGTGGGAGAAATAGTTTGCCTAGGTACTCGTGTGGAGTCAGGAATCCTCAACCCCAACTTTGTCTCTTCTTCTTGCACACCTATCTGCAGCCCGCCCATGCCCTGCATGGCAGCTAGAACGGGTCAAAGCAGGAAAGGCTCATTCACTGTAGATTCCAGAGGCTGGGGACCACGGAATCACAGAGAAGGAGTAGACACACTAATTTCTGGGGTAGGTGCCCTGTCACGTTGGGGGAAGAAACTGAATGTTAGAGGGACTTCTGGAAGACAGAGGAGGAGTGGTGAAGGGTTTCCTATGCGTGGCCCATTAGGTTCTGGAGGTGGGGGGAGAAGCAGGTGACAGTGAGCGGATACGACTGACTGAAAACTGTGGAGGTTGGGAGGGGGCTTGGGAGGCTGAACCTCTAGCAACCCCCAAAGAGCTGTCACCTGTGAGTATCGGCAGAGGAAGCAGAAAACGCGACTGATCTTGAGTGGACAACTAACAAGTGGCAAGTGGGGGATATCAGGCAGCAAGGGCAAGAAAAAAATCCAACGTGGCTTGATGGAGGGACCCAGCCCAGACAGGGAAGCAGAGGAGGCCAGAAGAAGCGCTGAGGAGGGTGGGGGTGAAATGAGGAGGAGGAAGGTGAGGTGAAATAAGAGTTCGGTGGGAGGCAGGAGGTGGGTAATATGTGTGTGGAGGTGAGGGGTTAAAATCGAACACACATATTAGGCTCAGGCCATTCAGAGGGTGTGGCCCCTGAAATGTGTTAAGATGGCACTGGGCTCACTAATTAAGGAGGGATACAAACAGAGAAGCTATTTGCAAAAGTGAGAAAATGTTTCTTAGCCTCAGTATCTATCAAGCGCTCCCTCACTGACAGGACTGCAAGGTCAGCAGCCAAAGAATGGACCTGAGAGGAATACCAATTGCTCTGCTCCTTTGTAAGGGATAGAGAACCCTGGATTTCCAAATTCAAAACCCCCATCCGGCTGCTCCTACAAATCCTCGAATAGGGCATCAGTTCAGAGATACACAATTTTCTCCCCCAGTATCTTCTGGAGGACTTGGGTAAGTTCGCAGAGCTCCCAGTACACGCCAAGAACCCAAGCCGGAGATGTGGTGTGTGTGTGCGTGCCTGTGTGTGTGTGTACGCGCGCGTGTGTCTAAGGGTCAGAGACGTGCATTCCCGCAGTGAGGGCGGCCTCAGACGCAAATGCCCAGCCCCGCCACCCTGTCGCCCGCTGAGAGGATCTGGCCGCCAAAGCCTGGAAACAAAAAACAACAACAACAAAAACCCCAGAATGGATATCCCCAGGGGTCTTTTTTTTTTTTTTTTCCACCTAGTCAGCCGAGAAAACAAGCGTTCCACTTGCCCGGAAATTAGATGCACAGGGTACTCATTCCACTCTGGAGGATGGGAAGCCCTGCAGAAGCGAGACTGGCTGTATGTGGGGACACGGTCCGCCCCCCAAAACGAAAAACGACATCCCCAGAAACCACATCTTGCTGGTGGCCGCTGCGGCGGTGCACGGGCTCTGCTCCCCCGGCGCCCTGCGGCCCCCACGGAGCGGCCCGCGCGCCACCCGGCCAGGTGCATCGCGCCCGGCTCCGCCAGCGACGCGCGCCTCCCGCCGCCGGGCACGGGTGGCCCCGCAGCCGAGATTTACCGCGGCGCAGGGCGGCGGTTTCCGGGGCCGCCCGGCGCCCGGGCTCCGATTACAGGTTCACACGGGGGGCCCGGCCCGCGGCCGCCCAGCCTCCGCCGGCGCGCCCTCGCGCGGCCCCGCTCCCCCGCCTGCCCATTCTTCTCCATTCATGCGGACGCCCAGCGCCGCCGCCGCCGCCGCCAGCGCGGCCGCCGTCGCCGCCGCCGGCCGCCCGGATTGGCTGGCGGCCGTGGCGCCGGCACTTTCCCACGGCCCGCGGCGCGTGCGGCTCACCGGCGGCGCTGCAGGCGCGGCCCTGGCGTGCGGCCAGGCCAATCGGGGCGCGCGGGGCGGGGCCGCGGCCGCCGGCGGGCTTGTGTCCCGGCCCGGCCTCCCCCGCCTGCCCGCCGCCGGCCCACAGCCCCCCGCGCCTCCTCTCCCCCGACACCCCCGCAGCGGAGACCCAGCGGAGCCCCCACGGAGCCGACGCACCGCCGCCGGGCAGGGGCCGGCGTGGAGGGCGTGGGGGGGGGAGGTGGTTCGCCCTCGCCCTGAGCCTCTCTCTGGTCCCTCCCCGGATCGGCTGCCAATCAACGGAGCGAGAAGCGGGGTTGGCGGAGGGGAGGCTGTTGCCCAGGAGCCGCCGCCCCGCCCCTCCGCCCCCTCGCCCGCCTCCTCCACCCCTCCTGCCCTCCCCCCGGGACCTGAGTAGGGGCGCAGCGTGGGAAAGGGATGGTTGAATTTTAACCGGAGGCTGAGCGTGAGCGGGATCAGTGTGTGCGGAACGCGAGCCCCCGAGCGCGGAGAGGCGCCGCTGCTGTTAACTCCTCCCTGCCCGCCGCGCCGACCCTCCCCCGGAGCCCCCGCGCAGCCAGCATGAAGCGAGCCCACCCCGAGTACAGCTCCTCGGATAGCGAGCTGGACGAGACCATCGAAGTGGAAAAGGAAAGTGCGGATGAGAATGGGTGAGTTGGCCGCGGCAGCGCGGAACCTGGGCAGGAGGCGAGCGTCGGCTGGCCGCGGTGACAGCGGGCGAGGGCCCGGGGCACGTCGGTGCCCTCCGCTGACCTCTGCGCGTCTCGGTCTGGCCACTGTCCGGGGTGAGGGACCCCCGAGGCGCTTCCAAACCCACGTTGCCAAAACAGTCTGAGTGCGGGGAGGGCGTGGGGGAGACCCCACGTATCACTTCCCCTCGCTTAACAGCGGTTCTTGTTTTTTTTCCCCCTCCCTCATTCAGAAACTTGAGTTCGGCTCTAGGTTCCATGTCCCCAACTACATCTTCACAGATCTTGGCCAGGAAACGACGAAGAGGCGTGAGTCTCTTTACAGTGTTTCTTGTTTTGTTTTGTTATTAATTAATGGAAAGAACTACCTTGCTTCATTTTGAAATTTACAGTCTTGATGGAAATATCCTCCTTTGTTTTGCCTGCTTTCTACAGATCATCGAGAAGCGCCGACGGGACCGGATTAATAACAGTTTGTCTGAGCTGAGGCGGCTGGTACCCAGTGCTTTTGAGAAGCAGGTAATGGAGAAAAGTGCGTAGATCTCTCAGCGTAGCTGTCCACACCTTCGGAATCCTTCCCCTCATTAATCCGAACCTCATCTGTGTCTCGAAAAATAACCATATTGCTTATGCCTTAGATGAATCATATACGGATTCCAACATATTTTGCGAAAACAACCCATTTTGCTTTAGTTTGTACTTTTATGATTTAGAGAGCATATACATGCATATCTATTTTAAGTTGTTCCCCAAAGGCACTTGGTGCCAAATCTTTTTTTTTTTTTTTTGGCCACGTTCTTCTCTAGGGATCTGCTAAGCTAGAAAAAGCCGAAATCCTCCAGATGACCGTGGATCACCTGAAAATGCTGCACACTGCAGGAGGGAAAGGTACATGTCACTAGTCTAGTGGCAGCCCTGAGTGTTCTGGATAGAATGAGCAGCCGCCGCAGGCCAGCTTTGGTGCAGTCACTGCCTTATTTTTTTGCTGCGTGCTTTGGGGGTGGGGAGAGAATGGTGTGGTGTGTACAGTCGCCGGTGAGGGCATTTGCAAATGCACATAGGATTTTCTTCAGTGAATTCAGCACCCCAGTCCTCTTCAGAGTGAGCTAATGCACCTTCTTTTGGAGAGTACCTTTTGTGTGTGAGGTGCCCTAAAGTTGTAACAGTCCGGATTAAGATCAGGTAGCTCTCACCATATTTGTTTATTGACATTTTGAGAAAAAGACTTATTTTTTCTAAAAAAAAAAGTATATGGTCTTAATTTTATCGACAGCATTAAAAAAAAAAAAGCTCCTACATGACTCTTGAGGAAAGAAACCTGTTGTGATTAATTAGAGAAAACCTAACAGAAGATAGGAGACCAGGGTCTGTGTGTCTGTCTCCAGCCGGAAAATGCTTTACTCAGGACCAAGTGCCTAAAAGCTCCATGATGATAACTTACATCTGTGTGTCTAATGAATTTCACTGCTCTGTGGTTTCTCTGTCCTTGATGTATTTTTTGTTGTTGTTGGGGGAAAACATTAAAGGAATGAACATAGTTTCATCTGCTGGTAGGGTATAATTCCACTTTCTGCATAGCAGCTTCTAATTGGGCTTTGAACTTGCATTAACAAAGACATACTTCTCCTGTTGATTAATGCAAAGACTTTGGTTGACTCCCGAATATTTGGACCTTCATAAGAACCCGTGCAGGCCATTTTTAAGGTTGTAGGTATTTATTTGCTAGGAAGGGCTGCCTTTGGTATTGAAGGCATGCGGGGGAAATGAGCAAAGCCTTGAGGTTTTTCTTTTGTTCTTTCCCTCAGGCTATTTTGACGCACACGCCCTTGCTATGGACTATCGGAGTTTGGGGTTTCGGGAGTGCCTGGCAGAAGTTGCCCGTTATCTGAGCATCATTGAAGGACTAGATGCCTCTGACCCGCTTCGAGTTCGACTGGTCTCACATCTTAACAACTACGCCTCCCAGCGGGAAGCGGCCAGCGGCGCCCACGCAGGCCTTGGACACATTCCCTGGGGGAGCGCCTTCGGACATCACCCGCACGTCGCGCACCCCCTGCTGCTGCCCCAGAACGGCCACGGGAACACTGGCACCACGGCCTCGCCCACGGAACCACACCACCAGGGCAGGTTGGCTTCGGCACATCCGGAGGCGCCAGCTTTGCGGGCGCCCCCTAGCGGCGGCCTCGGACCGGTGCTCCCTGTGGTCACCACCGCCTCCAAACTCTCGCCGCCCCTGCTCTCCTCGGTGGCTTCCCTGTCGGCCTTCCCCTTCTCCTTTGGCTCCTTTCACTTACTGTCTCCCAATGCACTGAGCCCTTCGGCACCCACGCAGGCAGCAAACCTTGGCAAGCCCTATAGACCTTGGGGGACGGAGATTGGAGCTTTTTAAAGAACTGATGCTGTAGAATGAGGGAGGGGAACACTTACAATCCCAGCTGAGCTGGGCGGTTGCCAACATCACCTTAAAGTCGTCAGTAACAGTAAAAAGGAAAAAGGTACATTTCAGATAAATTTTGTTGAAAGACTAAAGGTTTGTTGGTTTACTTTTTCTTTTTTTTTTTAATTTTTTTTTATCGTGTCATGTATTAGCAGTTCTTAAAAAACTAGTTGTTAAATTTTGTTCCAAACAGTAAATTGAAATAGTGAGTATAAACCAACACTTGGTAATAGGTTTGTTCTATGCCTCATTACTTTGTAGACCTCTCTAAGAATGATCCCGTTTTTGCCTCAAAGTTTGGGGAATCTTAACATTTAGTATTTTGTTCTGTTTTTCTTCTTGTATAGTTGAAGTCTGTTTTTAGAATTAATTTTCCAAACCACTAAGTTCAATGTTAACACGATGCTATTTGTTAATATTTTGACAATTAAGGTGTTGTATGAATAATATTCTTTTGCTGAGGGGGGGGAAGATCTATGTTGAATTTTATATTTCTGAACAAAGCGTTGACAAATCAGACGATCGGCTTTATCCAAGAAAGAAGGTGACTTAATTCTCTGCCTCCTACGGCAGTCAGGTGAGTGTATAAACCATCAGGGGCCCTGAGTCCACCTGACCAGCTGGTGTCAACTGCCAGGATTTGGCACTTGTGGCTCAGGGAGGAGAGAGCCACTTGGAGGCCAGATCCCCATTTGGAGTTGGTGGGGAGGAGACGGAAGGTAATTGCATAGAATATGCCTGCATTCACCAGCCCCAAGCAATGCAATGAAGTTCCAGTCTCACGGCTCTCAAATTCACAAGTGTTGACATGGATGAGTGATCTCGGGGTGCAAGCGGTCAATGCAACAGTCCAGTGGAACCCGTTAAATGCATAAACTACTTCTTCTCGGAACTGCTAGGTTTTCTTTCAACTGGAAATGTTAATGTTGTGTTTTCCTTTTCGGTGCATGGACATGTGGTTGTTGAGATACTCCAAAGGGCTTTCCGGCCTTCTTTTGGTTTAATTTGGTTCAGGCTCGAAAAGCATCATTTTACAGCTTTATTCTTTTAGCAGGTGTAATGTAAACGACCTCCACTGAGCTGGGCTTGGCCTCTGTTGTACTGATGTGTTGTGACTAAATAAAAAGGAAGAACAAACTGTTCCTGCTGCATATGTCTTACGTGCCTTGGCCTTTCCCTTTCTTGGCTCAGAAAAGATAAATTTGCTCTCCTTTTCATTTTGCCTGGCCACCAGTTTTCTTATGGCGAATGACTTCATTCTTTCTGGCATCCTAAACTCTGAATTTGCTGTTGAATAAGGTGACTCCATTACGGTGCCGAGCTTTGGCCTGACTCCCACCGGGAGAGACAGCCCTCTGCCTGTTCCCTTGGCCCATCGGCCTTGAGCCGGCCCCGTGGGGGCCAGGAAGCCTCAATCACACCGGCAGTTGCAGGGTGGGAAAAAGCCCTGATGAAATCTTCGAAAACCATGTTGACCACTCAACAGTTTTTTTTTTCCCTGACAGCATTTACTGTGTGCATCATTCGGTGCTGAGAGAACAGAAGATTTGTTTCATTTTCTTCTTCGTCTTTTTTTTTTAAACTGCAAAACAAGAAAAGCCTAGTATTGCTATCTCGGAAACCCTGGGCAGGGGCTCGGGAATCGGGCGTGATGAGCGGTGGCAGGCTGTAATTCTGCACCTGCACAGCTCCAGGAGTCTTTCCTTGTCTTGTTGCAAGGAATTGGCTTAACCCTTTCGTTGCAGTGGACTCCTGAGCTGTGTAGTGAGGAAACTGACATGTGCTTTAGGTTAGAACAAAACGCTGCCAGAACGGAGGCAGTAGCGTGGGCTCCAGCGGGGGAGCGGTGCCTTTCTGTTGCCTTCAAAGTGGTCCCGCCAGTGCAGGAGTGCTATCTCCTGGCTTGGACTAAGTTTGCCTTGATCCTGAGGTTGGTGGGGAGGAGACGGAGAAAACCCACTCTGGCAGATGACAAAATAGAGCCTGCCTTTTTGGTTTTTTGTTGCCGGACCGCTGAGCTCCTCCTCCCTGCTCTAATTAAAACACAACAGGAAGGCAGACAGACGTTCGGACTTTGAACTTCAGCAGCGACTTCTGGGTCTCTCCAAAGGGAATGGGAGCTGCAGCATTTTGGGGATTGTGGGTCTCCCAACTTTAGCTCCCCGTCAGACTTTCTCCACGTGGCCTCCCATGTTGGTCCCTCTCGGGGTGCACAGCTCCGTTCTGAGCACCCGCCTGTGCCACGCAGACACTTCCTGCCTGTCATGATGCTGTGATGGAAAGTGTTACGGTAATTTCTGCCAAGCGTCAGTTTAATTTTAGCAACCGTGATTTCAAATGGCATTAAAGCGTTACTGAACAGCATTGTGCTCAGACTGCCTTAGATTCTCTTACTCGTACCTAGGCTTAGAGGGTTGCTAAAGGGGTCAGAAGTAAAGCCCGTCCTGTTGTTGGCTCTGTGAAGACCGCTGGGGACCTGTGACACGTGTGGCAGGATCCGCTGGTGGCATCAGAGATCCCTGGATCCTCATCTGGCTAGTAATTGTTTCTTTTTGTTTGGAGGGGGTATGGGGGTCATTTTTAAGATTACATAGTCTTCCAAAGAAATACTTTGGTTTTCTTTTTAAACCCCTTCAAGGTGACAGGTTTCTAGAAATAGTGCAGGTGGAATGGGATATTCCCGGGAAACAAGATGGAATGATCATGATAAGCCAGTGGTATGCAGAAAAATGAATGCAGGAAAACTCATTTCTATTCTGAATTGATGCAGTAAGAAAAAGAACAAACATCAGGGTCATTAGTGCCAGCATACCTTTATACTATACCCTACATTCATAATATTCCTACCCCTATAAACAAAAAATTTTTATATGGCCCATAAATTTCCCTTATGAAGAAAATAATATTCATCACAAAGAATCTTAGAAGGTCTCAATAATTACTCATTTATTTTCATTATAGGTATTACCATGGATTAATGACATCAACAATAGATGGGTAGAATTCTTGCATTAAAAAAACTAATTTTAAAGAAAAATCTAGGAAGTGTCATTTCTAATTTATTCAGTATAGTTAAATTAGGATGTGATTTTTATTCGGCTTCCCCCCCCCCCCCGCTCTGTTACTCGCTAAAATCATGATATTTTAAATATAGATTACTTATATTTAAAATCCCCCAGGAAATGTTCTGTCTCCTAGTTATACTTTTCCCCAGCCCTTCTGGTCTATACCAGTATCACAGCTTTGATGCCTTCATTAGTTTCCAGTGATGATTTATAATTAAAATAACTTCAGAGCTAATATCATCTGAGACACTGCTTCAAATGTGGCCCAATTTCTTTTACAACCAGAGCTCTGGGGGATGGGGACGTCTTGGAAAGGGGCCTTAAATTCTGCTTCTTGCTCTGCTTTTACCTAATTGAGTGACCTTTAAATTTAAAATGTAAAATTCTCTGGACCCCGCTTTCCTCATCTGTCAGATAAAGTGGCTGGACTAGCAGGGGGTCCCCGGTACATACACACGGGGACAGGCTCTAGTGGGGAAAGGATGCAGGAGCATCAGCCGGGCGGGTGCCGACCTGGGGAACACGTGTTTCCGGCACCTTCTATCTGAAGGTGTGTCTGAAGGGCCACACCACTGGTTTCTACGCTGGAATTTTGGTCCAGTGTTGCCAGATCTTTCGAGTTTTTGAGAACATGTCCAATTCTTGATGTTTATGTGAAACAGGCCAGTTGATATGGGTTGGTAAACTAACCAAAGCCTGTCTGCAGGTAAGACTGGGCAGGTGAGACTGGGCCTCAGCCTCTAGGGCTCTAATCCGAGTGGCTCTCTGAGGGCTAGAATTTTCTAGTATCTTTGTCATGCATGGCCTATGAATATGCTTAATGGATGAACACCCACCTAACACAAACAATGCAGTAATTAGGCAGTTGAAGGTGGTTTCCTCTAAAGACTATCATGTAAAGATAAGGGGCAGAGATTTTCTTACTTCTGAGTTGTGAAATTTCCTCAAGGAGAGAGAAGGTAAAATCATTCCTCTTGTTGTGAGTCTGGTCACTTCACAGGAACGACTTCTGAAGGGGTACAGGGTCCTGCGTTCCCTTTCTACCAAGGAGGGAGATGGGGTCTCAGCCGGGTGGGGCCTTCAGTGACAGAGTGAGTGTGCAGCTGGCCATGACTCAGCACACTCAAGTCCTAAGGCGCCATCTGAGTTCAGGAAGTAAGAAGTCTCAGCAAAGAGCAAGCTGTTTTGAACCTCAACTTGAAACATGATGCCTGCCTTGATCTTGATGAACTGCAGGGCTTTTCACTCAGATCCTTTAGTGCTCTGCTGTGGGGCGGCGGCGGGGAAGAGGGGAGAAGGAAGCAAAAGAAAAAGAAACCCAGGCCTCCCTTTTTGAGCTGTCTGTAGGGATTGACGCGCATTTGTAGCACAATTGTTGCCCAGGCCCACGGGTACACAGCGGTCTGGAGATGGGTCTGGGGAACATGGGCAGGTTTCTGGATTTTGTGTGAGTAGGCTGTCCTATTACGCTCCTTCGGAGTTATGTGGTAAAATTTCCCCTTACATTTACTCTTACATTAGCATTTTTCCTTAAGTGCTTTGTGTTGGGTTTTGACATATATTTAAGTTAAAAGACCGTGCCTAAATTTGAAAACTTAATGATTCCTAGGCCGTTAGGGTGGCTTAGGGCTTGATTTAGCAGAAGAAACCTAAAAACATCGTATTAGGCCGAAAGAGAGGCGAAGGTTACCCCTGAAAGAGTTGATTACTGAGAATTTTCTATAGTTACTTTTATTGGGTCCCCGCCCCCCAACTATACCCCCTGGGGCATGGTTTTGTTTCTGGTGCGTAGGAATGTTCATGAATGCGGAATTGAATCATAAAATTAAAGAATGACATATCTGAGCCCTTAATCATCTGCTTTGACTCCGTTTCCTACCGCTCGCCCTAATCTGCCTCTGCCCCAGCCACGCTCCCCATTTGCAGGCGCTGGAACGTGCCAAGTCTGCGCTCGCCTCCAGGCCTGCGCACTGGCTTCCCCTCCGCCTGCACCCTTCCTCCCCCGCGGTCTCCCCTAAGCCAGATAGGATCTGCTAGCGACTGGGGGGGGGGCGGGACGGGCCTTCACACAGCCTCCCTGCCCTGCAGTCTCCCTCGCAGTCTACTTAAAACAGTCACCCCCCTCCGAGCCCTCTGCCCCCTCCCGCCACTCCCCACCCCCTGGCCCCCTTTTGTTTTTCTCTGGAGTGCTCAGTTCGCATTAGCCAACGGAATAGTCATCAATTACTGGTTTACTCTCTGTTTTGCCTGCTTTGTTCACCTCTAGAGTTCTCTCCCTTCAATAAGCGCCTCACATATAAGAAGCACCCAATACATATTTGTGGGAGGAATTGGTGAATCCAATCCGCTCCTTTGTTACCACTAAGAAGCGCAGCAAAGCAGATTCAAACAGATAGGTCTCTATCCACCCCTCCCCCAGCCTTTTATTTTAAAAACTACCAGGGAAGGTAATTTCCTGTTTCACTCCATATTTTTTCTCCACTACTATAAAATTCTGCTTTAAAAGAAATTCAACTGGACCACCGTACTTCAAGTCTATTTCCTTTTTTTTTTTTTTTTTTTGGTGTGTGCTTCGTGGGTATTGAGTTGAGGGCCGTTGGTCACTTTTTAAAAAAGATTTATTTATTTTAGAGAGTGGGTGTGAAGAGGGGCAGGGGCAGAGAGAGAGGGAGACCAGCAGGCTCCCCACTGAGCAGGGAGCCTGATGCAGGTCTCGCCCCAGAACCCTAAGGTCATCACTTGAACTGAAACCAAGGGTTGGTTGTTTAATCAGCTGAGTCACCCGGGGTGTCCCATGGTCACTTTTTTATATTCCCCACAGAAGATCCTACTCTCCACTGAAGACATTCAGTTTTTTGTTTTTTTTAAGATTTTATTTATTTATTTGACACACAGAGAGAGATCACACGTAGGCAGAGAGGCAGGCAGAGAGAGAGGGGGAAGCAGGCTCCCCGCTGAGCAGAGAGCCCGATGTGGGGCTTGATTCCAGGACCCTGAGATCAAGACCTGAGCCAAAGGCAGAGGCTTTAACCCACTGAGCCACCCAGGCGCCCCAAGACCTTCAGTTTTAACTCATCATCGCCTCCACGTTCTCGCCAGGTAGGGCGTTTCAGCATTTTCGATCTTGTCACGTTGAAGTCTAACTGGTCGGGGTGGGGATGGGGGAGCAAAGCATCTGCATTTATAGAAACGGAGAGAAGAGAACTTCTACTATGGAGGGGGTGCCTGGGTGGCACCGCGGTTGAGCGTCTGACTCTTGATTTCAGCGCAGGTCACGATCTCGGGGTCATGGGATTGAGCCCCTCGTGAGGCTCTGCTCTGGGTCAGGAGTCTGCTTGACAGGTTTAAAGGAAGTACAGTCTGGAATAAGTTGGAGGCTGAAGAACCGATACATAAAGTATTGCTTTAAATATGCAGAGAAAGAGGCCAGTGGTTCTCAGGGGGAGACCCACAGGACAGTGTAGGGTTGTGATGGGGAAGGGGGCTTCATTCTTGACCTTGATTCTGACCATCAAGCAGTCATGGATTTGTAGCAGGATTTTGAGGGCAGCTTTTTCTGCCGAGGGCACAGAGCAGTAGGGACCTCACATTCTGAAGAACCAAAGCCCACTTGGGGCCCAATCCCCTTCACGATTTTTAATCAGATGTCAAACTATTCCTGCCGTGTTCTACAAAAGCCCCACAACCGACCCCCTATCCCGGCTTACGTAAAATGACTGGGGGAGGAGATAAGAAAGGAAATAATTGCCAGTGTGTGGACCTGGCCTGAGTGGGGCGCTTTTCTCTCCCCTCCCTGTGGGGAGTAGGCAAGTTGTAAGGTTTCATGAGGGATGGTAGTGGCTAAGTGTGGGTATGGGAGTCACAGAAAGTGGGTTTGAGGCTTGGACCATTGTCAAGACCGAAGGCAGAGAGAGCTACCTCCTGTGTGGGGTGTGGTTCTTAGACGTGAAGGGCGTTAAACCAAAGCTAAATGTCTCCCCCCAAATACCACGCACGTCATCACATCAGCAGAGGCCTCTGGCACCAGAGGGAAAGCAATAGAGTCAGAGTGAGAAGAGGGTACCTGCCCCTCACCCCAACTTACTTGAGAAGATGTCTTCTTCTCTCTTTTCTCTCTTTTCTCTCCCTCAACACCGAAGTAGTCAGTCTGGGGAAGGTAAGGGGTGGAAGAATACGAGAACCAGAACTGACGTGGAACGCGGACCCTGCAAAGGTGCTGGAGGGGGAGAAGGAGCCAAAGAGCAGACAGTGCCTCCCCCGCATTCCCAGGGCCCCTCTCCACATGTGAGCTGATGATGGGATGGGAGACAAATTTCAGAAGAGAAAGGAGATTGGCATTTCAAAACGGACTGGTTTCCTTTAGCGAAAGTGACAAGAAACTACTTTAGTCTAAGATGTCATTAAGAGAAGGCAGAAGATTTGTCAGAATACGGTTGAAGGCAGTTACTGTAAAACACAAACAACCCCCCCCAAATATTTATTAACTGTTCCTTACTTAGTGGAGTTAAAAGAATGAGACCCCAGTACATGGAAGGAGCTAAAGCATGAGATTGCCAGAACAGGGATGGGGATCTTGGGCAATGGTGAAGCCTTTCCTCTTTCAGGAAGAGAGTCTAGAAGCCTGGATCTTTTTAAAAAGATGGATTTTCTATACTGCAAATCACTGAGTTTAATGTTACTACAGGGCAAAATTTTAAGACAAATGATTCAATTGTCACCTGGAACGCTTACAAGAAGTAAAGAAAAACACTTGTTCTTGTGCCTTGCACACCTCCATTCCTTTTGAAAAGGCTTCCGCTGCTGGCCCATTGGGACATACGGCAAAATAACGTTTCGGTGCTACAGCAACTCATTTCACCGAATGTCTCCCTATCTTTCAGAGCAGTCACAGAAATGTGAGCTGGATGATGGAGCAGTTAGAAGGCTCAGTCATCTGTCGAATGACAACAGTTCTTTATTTAATGCTTGCAATATGCCAGACATGGGGCTACGGGATTTGCATGCATCATCTTTGATCTTTAATGGTGATTATTCTGAAAGGTCAGCATTATGATCTGATTATGAGATTTTGCGAGATGAAGACACTTGTCCAAAATCCTGTGTTCAGAGGCAAAGCCAGAATTCAATCAGGCAGGTCAGAAGTCTGTGTTGTTGTTGCTGCTGTTGTGTAAACGCACAAACTCAGTTCATCAGTTGATTGACTCCAACTTGGTAGGGGGTCTCCTGTGACACTCTCTAATGACTTCAGTAACCTGAAAATGGAACAAACTCCTTTGGGAGAGGATGAGCTCCCCGGACAGCGGGCGGTGAAGCAGAGGGTGGTCCAGTCTGGATGCTGTAGAACTTCAGGTGGGAAATAGACGAGGGCGCCAAAGACTTTCCCAGGGCAATGGATACATGGATACATGTTTTAGAAGCATGATCCCCAAATGCTAAATCACCACATGTATGCAATTCTTGACTTCCAGCTTTCCCACCTCCCTGCTCTCGGCAGACTTCCCCCTATATTACAAAAGAAAGCCATGCCTCTTACCCATCCCAGATCTAGGGACACAGAAACTTACAGGATACCGAACAAAGGGACAATTCTAAAACTTGGTTTCCTTAGTGATAACTGGGGAACTAGAGACTTACTTTCTGCTTCCTCTTTCGGGCGTCTCACACATATTTTTGTTATGGGTAAGACATGAGCTCTAGGGGCGTCTGGGTGGCTCAGTCTGTTGAGCATCTGACTCTTGGTTTTGGCTCAGGTCATGATCTTAGGGTTCTGGACTCAGCACTCAGCGGGGAGTCAGCTTGAGGATTTTTCTCTCTGCCTCTGCCCCACCCCCTCTAAAATAAATAAATCTTTAAAAAAACAACATGAGGGGCGCCTGGGTGGCTCAGTGGGTTAAAGCCTCTGCCTTCGGCTCAGGTCATGATCTCAGGGTCCTGGGATCGAGTCCCTTGTCGGGCTCTCCGCTCTCAGCGGGGAGCCTGCTTCCTCCTCTCTCTGCCTACCTCTCTGCCTACTTGTGATCTCTCTCTCTCTGTCAAATAATTGAATAAAATCTTAAAAAAAAAAAAAAAAGGAAGGGAAGGGTCCACAGACCCTAGGGCAGGCCCTGTCTCCCTGGCAATTTTCTGTATGACAATCACAAGTCCAAGTTGTCACCTTCTTCTGACCTAGTGGCTATTGATCAGAGTTTCTTTTTTTTTCTTAAGATTTTATTTATTTATTTGATACAGAGAGATCACAAGTAGGCAGAGAGGCAGGCAGAGAGAGAGGGGGGAAGCAGGCTCCCTGCTGAGCAGAGAGCCCCATGCGGGGCTTGATCCCAGGACCCTGAGATCATGACCTGAGCTGAAGGCAGAGGCTTAACCCACTGAGCCACCCAGGTGCCCCTTGATCAGAGTCTCTAATCTTTTAAAAAAAATCTTTTTTAAAGATTTTATTTATTTATTTGACAGAGAGACAGTGAGAGAGAGAATACAAGCAGGAAGAATGGGAGAGGGAGAAGCAGACTCCCCAGTGAGCAGGGAGCCCCAAACGGGGCTCGATCCCAGGACCCTGGGATTATGACCTGAGCCAAAGGTAGCCGCACAACTGACTGAGCCACCCAGGCACCCCTGGTTGCATTAATTTGCTAGAGTGGTTCACAGAACTCAGAGAAACATTCACTTGTGGTTACCAGTTTAGTATAAAGGATATTATAAAGGATACAGATAAATAGATGAAAAGGTTAAGAAAGGGGGGCGCCTGAGTAGCTCAGTGCGTTAAGTGTCTGACTCTTGATTTCAGCTCAGGGCATGATCTCAGGGTTGTGAGATCAAGCCCCGGGTTGGGCTCTGTGCTCAGCACAGAGTCTGGTTGTCCCTCTCCCTCTGCTCCTCCCCTACTACCCCTTCCCTCAAATAAATAGATACAATTTTTTTTTTTTTTTTAAAGGGAAGCTACAGAAGGGTTCCCAGTGCAGGAGCGCCTGTCCCTGAGTATGGCCTGCATCACCCTTACCGCCCATGGATGAGTTCATCAACATGGAAGGTCTCTGAGACCTGCCCTTTTGGGTTTTTATGAAGGCTTCATTATGTAGGCACGATTGATTAAATCATTGGCTCTTTGGTATTGAACCCGATCTCCAGGCCTTCTCCCCTCTTTGGAGGTTTGGGGGTGGGATCGAAAGTTTCCACCGTCTAATCACATGGTTGGCTCGGGCAACCAGCCTCCATCCTGAGACGCTTTTTCCAAAAGTCGTCTTATTAACGTAAATGCAGGTGTGATTGAAGAGGACTTGTCATGGATATCAAAAGACATGTTTATTGCACTTATCGCTTAGGAATTTCCAAGGGTTTTAGGAACTTTGCCAACTATAACAAGATATATGTTTATCTTATTATAAATAACAGTATCACACAATCCGAAAAACTTTCATACCACTGATCTAGACGGTCTTAAGCCTGAAACTCTTTTATTACAGAGAAATGTCTGGAATTAAATTCGGTTCAAATCCAGATCACCAGCTGAAACACTGGGTGAGTTACTTCAACTTCTCAAGTGTTAATCTTCATTGGAGAAATGGGGTGTCTGCAGGACCTTCCTCATGGGGTCGGGGTAGCTGTGAAGATAAATGGGGACGACGTGTTTAAAGTGCTTAGAACAGTGGCTGGCATATCATAGGGTGTCAGGAAGAAAAATACTCACTTAAGAAGTTATTTGAGTTTGGTCTGGCTGGCCTCCAAGGAACACCAAATTCCACCCAGGAGAGGGTGTCCTTTGGTGCGTAGAGCATGGTGATGGGTGGGTGTGGCCGTGGCGTGCTGGGCATGGCGGTTTCGGTGGGCTCTTCATATCGAAACCCAGTCACCAGTGCCCCTCCTCTGCCTGCTCACCTCTCATTTTCGCCTGGGCCGCCAAAAGTTCTCAGCTTCTGCGGTGTGGTTAGGGCTGGGGTGAGGGGTTAGGGAAGAAGTGGGGAGGGAAGTACAGGGATAGGGGATGTGGGAGCAGGGACAACAGTTCAGGGAAGGGTGGGCATCTCATTCTGGAATGTTGGGAGGTGAGGGTTGCAGTCTCTCCAGACCCGGTGGAAGAAAGGGTTGCCAGCTTCCCAGAGATCCTATATTCCCTGCGTAGTCCTGGAAGTCCTCGCCGGCCAGAGCATCCAGAATGATCCCTGTGGATATTGCAGCTGTCTTTGGAAGGCACAGCCTGATTCCCAGATTGCCAGCTTTGCAGCTGGCCAACTGCCGGGGTTCAAGCGGT
>CM052900.1:44913189-44933497 GCA_028534135.1 Potos flavus
CCTCCCTCCCTCCCTCCCTCCTCTCCTTCCTTCCTTCCTTCCTTCCTTCCTTCCTTCCTTCCTTCCTTCCTTCCTTCCTTCCTGTGCTTATTCTGTGATGAGGTGCTTTATGCATAGAGCACCAATGAAAATTGTATACAGGAAAAAAAAAGGAGCCGTGGTGTCTTGGGGAATTTTTTTCTGTTCAAATTTATGCCCACTCTTCCTATTGTATCACTATCAAAGCACCTCATTTTTTTTTTTAAGTTTTTATTTATTTATTTAATGGGGGGGTGGGAAGGGGACATAAGCAAGGGGAGTGGAAGAGGGAGAAGGCTTCTCTCCCAGCAGTAGCCCCATGCGGGGCTCGATCGCAGGACTCTGGGATCAGGACCTGAGCAGAAGGCAGATGCTTAACGACTCAGCCACCCAGGCGCCCCCAAAGCACCTGATTCTTGCCTCAGGGTGGGTTGACCTGGGCACACACATTGCACAAAGCATCGCGGCATGGAGATGGGGAGAGGACAGAGTTGGTTTCTATTAGGGAGGTCACACGGAAGGACTGGAAGATTGTTCATTAAGAAAGAGCCAGTGCGATACCTGAGCCAACATGCCAGGGTATGAAGTCTAAGGGCCAAGGGAGGTCGGAAATGGGAGACGGAGAAGTGACGTTGGCAGCCAGGGCCTTCGGGAGCAGGGGAGCACAGACCGAGGGGAAACTTCGGCACGGAGCCTGGGAGTCGGGAGAAAACGCTGCAGTTCTCGGGTGGGAGGCGGGCGTGGAGGTGGGGGGTGATATCTGGCGGTGGATCAGGCCACGGGGCCTACGGCAGGCGCCAGAGCCTTCCCGGGTGTGGGTTGGCATCCCCGCGGATCTGGAGGTGAGGAAGTCAGTAAGACGGTGAGGAGCTGCCCCTGCAGAAGGACCGGATCCCTCCCAGAAGGGAGCCGCATCCCTGCTTTCCGGCTGACAGCCCTTCACCAGCAAGTTGCTCTGTACCGCGTGGTCCGACACCGGACTAGTCCGCCCCGACGTCGGCGCGACTGTAATCCGCATCTGGCGCTTCAGCCAAACTTGCAAAGTCTCTTGTGGTTTTCCCTTAACGTGTCTACATAGTTTTCTGCTAATAAAGGCGTTTCTATATTCTCGCTATTTTATATCAGACACTGAGCCATTTAATATATTTAGATTATTTTGGAATTAAAAAACAGTGCATATGTATATTCTTTCTAATCTAATTAAAAATAGGATCTCTAAGTGAATTTTAAGGGGGGGCGAAAATGTCCTGAGGGTCTTCTATCGTCACTACCTTCCCCTTCCCATGGCCCCGGGGTAGGGCTCACGCCTGATGGGCAGTGAGGCAGAAATCCTACAAGAACTTGCAGCAGAGAAGTTACCTACACAGGGACCAGACCGGCTGGTGGGCCGAAGGCTTCCGCCAGGGTGGCACTTGTTAAAAAACCAGAAATGCTCGTGGCTGCAGCCAGATCTACTGAATTAGAGTTGGGTGGGGGGAGGGAGGAGTTGTTTGAAACCGGGAGGTCTAGGTGTTCAGTCCTAGATGATTCTGGAATGTCCGCTCCTATCACTGCTTCAGGACTCTCCTGGCCCCCGGAATCTTCCTTATCAGCGGTGACGCTGGTGACTCGCAGAATCTCTGGCTCCCGCCTACTCCCCTTTCCCAGAGTCTTGTCTTTTATAATAACAACATCAACACTTATATCTGTGGCAAAGATGACCGTATGCCTGGGACACCATTCGTTGTCTCTCTCTCTCTCTCCCTCTTTTTTTTTTTTTTTTTTAACAGAATCTCAGTTTATTTACAGGACAGCAATGCACCCAGCCTCTGGAGGTGTGTGTGTGAGCATGAGGCTCAGTTCTGCTCTGTGTGTTATTCTCAGAAGGGCTGTGCAGTTTTTGAAAGTAAAGGTAAAGGTGCAATCGTCTTCCGCCATTTCTGCTTCGTGCACGTGGATGTGTTGGAGGGAGCTCCGCAGCTACCTTGGCTCACGAGGCAAGGAGCTCAGGGCGGTGGAACAGAAAGAGAGAAGGACTGGGTTCTCCAGTGTCCCAGTAACTTCTAATCCAGTCATGCTCTGGGCTTACATCGCAGGAGAGAAAAGTAAACACTTTGGTATTCAAGCCATTGATAATTTTGGCTTTTTGCTTATTCACAGCTGACTGAAATCCTATAGTAATAGGGGATGTGTATTAACTATATCCCACATGTCAGGCACCACACTAAGCTGTTTATATATATTTTCTAGTTTAAGCCTCATGAAAATCATTTGAGAGATTCTACTGTTAGCCCCATTTCATAGATTTAAATTAGGCATAAAGAAGTTAAGTAACTTGTTTAATATCACCCTGCTGGTATGATCTGGGGCAATATTTGATCTTCGGTAGGCAGAATTCAGGAGCCGGGCCCTCATTTCTGTATATTGAGGACATCCCTCTTAGGCAGTTCCCTTGACATCAAGGGCCGAGAAGGTTTACGTTCTTCTGTAATGAACCACAACTCTGTTCTGTATTTCTCCATTATCACTGATGGCATGGAAACTTTTCTAATCTACCTTCCTCCATCCTCCTTCCTCAGAGGAGGGACGTAGGGGAAAGAAATAAGGAGATGATCTAAGGCAATGCTCCTAGACTTCTGAATTTGAAGGATCCTGTTTAAAAAAAAAACCGGGTGACAGACATAGAGTTCACAATTTTTTATTTTTCACAGTAAGGGCGTTAATGAAAAGAAACTATCATCTACCCTGAACAATATTTGATGAAAAAGCAAATGTTCTTGTGGGGGAAAAGATGATGTAATCACAAACTAAAGGGCAATCTTTTAAGCCAAATACATTTAATTATAAACTTAGTATTTGAAAAGTACAATGCATCTTTTCCCCCTCTTGCTCATGCTTTTCAAGGACTGACGAAAATGTCATCAGGGTTCGAGAAACCTTTATTTAAGATCTTCAAGAAGGGGTAGCTAGTTAGAAAGTGGAAAAACTGCCTCAAGGTGCAAATCAGGCCAAACAGTGATGAAGCGGGACACCAATATCCATTCTATCTTTCTTCCTTAGTCCTACAACCCTGGTTTTTATTTGGGGCAATATTGTGCTCGGCTAAAAGAACATACGTAGGTCCTTGCAGGTAAGATTGGCCACGTGACTACATGTTGGCCAGGGAGACATACGCAAAATGTTGGGCGGCATTTTCAGGAGGGGGCTTCACTGGGGCTCAGCTGCGAAGGGGGCCCTCTTGTCTTCCTACATTTTCTCTTCCTGCTGATCTAGTAGGAAGACATGGTGGTAGTTAACTCTAGGGTCTGTCTTAGACTGACGATGGCAATGCAGGAAGATGGCGGCCTGTGTCCCTGGAACTGGGAAGATGGCGGCACCTTGGAACTCTGAGTGGCCCACCTTCGGGCTTATTTTACGTGAGACGGAATTTCATCTTATCCGAGATACTATTTTTTTTTGTTTCCTGCTGCAGGCCTCTAATCCCAACTGATATAAAGAGGTAAATCCAAATCCATTTTATTTTATTTTATTTTTTTAAAGATTTTATTTATTTATTTGTCAGAGAGAGAGAGAGCAAGAGAGTGAGCACAAGCAGGGAGAACAGCAGGCAGAGGCAGAAGCAGGCTCCCTGCTGAGCAAGGAGACCGATGTGGGACTCGATCCCAGGGCCCTGGGATCATGACCTGAGCCGAAGGCAGAGGCTTAACCCACTGAGCCACCCAGGCGTCCCTCCAAATCCATTTTAGACAAAGAGCATCATAATAGTGTTAGACAAAAATTCACGGGATCAGGGGCGTCTGGGTCGCTCAGTCGGTGGAGCATCTGACTCTTGGTTTTGGAACAGGTTCTGATCTCATGGGATGTGAGATTAAGCCCCAAATCAGGCTCCGTGCTCAGCAGGGAGTCTGCTTGAGATTCTCTCCTGCTGCCCCTCCCCCATGTGCACACACACACACTCTCTCTCTCAAATAAATAAATGAATCTTTAGAAAATATTTCAAGGAATTATCTGCTTTATTTATCAGGAGGAAAATCAGAGCCAGGGCCGGGAAATGGCTGGCCCGAAGTCACATCATTCAGCGTTCATTCTACAAACACATATTGAGCAGGTCCTATATGTGAGGCTCTTTGCCAGCAGCTGGGGATACAAAGATGAAGCAGAGAATGATTCTGGCAGGATCCACAAAGTGGGATTAGAGGGAGTTGCTGCCTTTCTCCTGTGTTGTATATCCGGCATCGTCTATGGGGTTGGCTTTGAGGTGGGTGTTGTCCCGAGACTCCAAACCAGGGGCTGAGACTGACCCTGGGGGCAGAAGTGCATGGGACAAAGAAGAGGGAGGGACTAGTTGCTAAGCATCTGGGGCTATCTTGTCACCTGGAGAAAAGCAAAGGTAGCAAAAGAAGAAATGATGTGATTCACTTTAGTTGTATTGAAGACTACAGAGAATGCACAGAGAAAACAACACAGACTTACGTTTTCTCTTTTTGTAACATTCCCACTTATATGCAAACACGTATTCAACCACACACACACACACACACACACACACACACACGCACGCACATACGCGCGCGCGCGCACACACACACACACACACATGCACGCACGCATATGCAGGAAACTTTCCAGAATTGCATTTCTTTTGCTCCTTTAAAAACATCTTGTGTGTTTGGGTGCCTGTTTATGTGGTTTATGTGGAATGGGGGTGAGGTAAGGTGGGGGCAATAAAACAATACAGTCTCTGGGGGCCCCTGGGGAGAATCTCTGAATTCCCTGGGATAGGAAGTTCCCTAAGAAAGCAGGAGCCACGAAATTCCCACGAAACAACAAAGCCCGCGTAGCCGAGATAAAAGGACAGTGGGGGTGGAGAGGAAAAAAAAAACAAAACACCTCACCCTGGTTAGGGAAGCAGGTGCACCCAATACAAACAATATCATTTCTTCTATTATTTGTAGAGTTTAGGAACAAAACAAAACAAAACAATACGGCACTCCTCCCCTCTGGGGTGGGGGTGGGGGGCAGTGTGCTGCAAGGATGCTCAGGGCAACAAGATAAAAAAGATCGTTTCTCAGCACATGTAACAGCAGAGAAACTAAATTTAAAACTAACAAACAAGAAGAAAATTTCCAGACTATCAGACAATGAGGAAGGTTGGGCCGAATCAAGTGAAAATGACACGGAAATGTTACCTTTGGGCGCGTTTGTGGTCGAGCTTCACTCGGCCACCAGAGTTAATGATGGGGGGCGCCCTCCCTCTCACACTACTTACAAGGCTGTCTCTGGCTTTAAAAGAATCAAAGGACTGCGTGTTTCTGTGTCTACGGGGGGAGGGGGAGCCGCAGGGGCCGGCGGCTAGCGAGGCCCACGAGCGGAGTCGGAGGCGTATGGAGGGGAGGCTTCAGGGCTCTGCCCTTAGTGGGCTTTATTAAGGCTTCCACTACAAGTCCTTTCTGACTGATGAGAACCCCCTTCAGCTCTCAGGACTCAAGGATGACAGTGGCCTATATGCACAGCGCGTGGCCCAGGCTGCAAGTCCCAGGGGCAAGAGGTGTTATTTCAGGGGCGCCTGGGTGGCTCAGTGGGCTAAGCCTCTGCCTTCAGCTCAGGTCATGATCTCAGGGTCCTGGGATCGAGCCCCGCATCGGGCTCTCTGCTCAGCGGGGAGCCTGCTTCCCCCTCTCTCTCTGCCTGCCTCTCTGCCTACTTGTGATCTCTCTGTCTCTCTCTGTCAAATAAATAAATAAAATCCTAAAAAAAAAGAAAGAGGTGTTATTTCAGGAGTGAGATGATTGAAGAGCTGGAACTTGGGGGAACCCTGATGAGCTGGGGCCAGGGGTCCCTTTGTGTAGGAGTACTAATGTTGCAAATGCGCACTTCAACTTGCTAAACCCTTCTGGGGCCTATGCAGGAATCTGGGCTAGCACTTTGGTATTTTCCTGTGTAGTATTTAGTGATATTTTGGCCAAACAATCCCAAGCTTGAACGATTGCTCTTCGCTTTGGCTTCAGGGTTGGGTCGGGGGCGCTAGGCCTCAATCGGGGTCCCCAGGCTGGTTCTGCCTAAGGACGCAGTCCAAGCGTGCTTGTCTGGGGAGAGCGGCCGATTTAAAGGAAGGACTCAGGTGACTTCTGGGCAGAACTCAAGGGGAGAGGAAATAGAAAAACAAGGACAACAGCCTTGGAAGACAAGGGCTTGTTTTGAACACAACATGGTGTCTGCCATCTAGATTTTCTTCCAGCTCCCTCCCCAAGAATCCATGCAGGGGTCTGCAATAAAGAGGGCCCAGAGGGGCGCCTGGGTGGCTCTGTCGGTTAAGCGTCTGACTCTTGATTTCTGCTCAGGTCATGATCTCAGGGTCATGAGGTTGAGCCCCCGTCCGGCTCCAAGCTCAGAGTGGAGTCTGCTTAAGATTCTCTCCCTCTCTCTCTCTACCTCTGCCCCTCCACCTCTCTCTAAAGAAAAAGAAAAGGGGGGGGGTCCAGAAGATTAAAAAGGCACTTCACCCAAAATGGTCGTATGGTACTGAGAACCCCAGGCTGAACTACAGCCCAGCACGATTTGGGATGAAGAATATTTTCTCCACGGGTCACAGTCCCCGCTCCCTCGCGGGGAGCCTTCTGACACGAAGCATCTGGAAGGGATGCCGGGAAGACAGGACGCTCCTGTGGTCTCAGCAGCTCCGAGGCGACACGGGCAACTTTGGTAGCAGCTGTTTAATAGGAGAGAACAATGTCATCTTGAGGCCAAAAGAACGCGTGAGCCTTCCCCGGGCCACTAAAATGAACGAGCCGGGGGGTAGCGACCATGGTCAGCACAAAACAACAATGTAACAATGATGGTGACAGTAGTTTAACAATATGTAATAAAATTTATATTTAATATAACAGTTTCTAATAGCCTGTGATTATATGGGCCAAGCATCTGGTTTAGCTTTCTACACCTTTCTTTAATGTTCGCAGCACGGTAAAGCAGGTTCCATGATTATCGCTGCCCCTACAGATGAGGAAGCTGAGTCTCCAGAGAAAGTAACTGGCCCAGGACTAGCACACAGCGAGTAAGTATCGGTCTGTCTCCATTTTGAGCCCAGCTTCTTAAATTTCACCTACATCGGAATGGGAGTGAATGAAGCCAAACCACGAATGTTATCTGCTCTTACTGTGAGTTTATAATATTACTGCAAAAATTAATCTGATTATGCATTCCTTCTTCATTTATTCATTCAAAAACATTTCTCGAATGCCTAGAGTTGAGTTCTGGGCTATGCCAAATGGTGTCCTTCAACTCTATGCCGTTCCCATGTTAAAATTCTAAAAAGTCTGCATGACGATAGGCTCGTAAATGTTTCCTATCACTATTTTGCTGCGTTTCCCCCCTTCTAGGCAGGGATAGTTCTCAGAATCATAGCTTTTATCTAACTCAAGCTCAAGTAAGGACCACCTTCTTCATGAGGTATGTTTATGTGTTTGGACAAAAGGCTAACCTTCGTTTATTTCTAGAAAGTCAGGCCAGATGGTGAAGGTTGAATTGTGTCTCTCTGGCTGAAGGGAGGAAATTGGAAAAATGTTCTGCCAAAACGCACTTACTGATTTACTGCTGTTGCGTGTACAGGAGTCAAGGTTTATTGTCTGCTTTGAGAGACTGACCATATGTAACTAAAGGCCTTGGCCTCTAGGGTAACTTACACTGATGCGTAGATATATGCGCCCTTGTTCTAGCAAAGAGGAAGATACTCAACTTCATGAAGGTGGAGGGTTTTTTTTAGGCACCATATCTGCCGAGAAGATAGAATGAATCCACTGAAGAGAGAATGCTTGAACCAGAATTTCCACAGTTCAGAACTCTATGACTGATAAAGCTTTGCCGGCTGAATGAGAACATAGTTTGGCATTTAAATTTGCCTATTGTTTATAACTTATTTCGTGGAAATGTTCGACTCTGGAAAGGTACACATTGTGATTCTGACTATATATAAAACTAGTTGGGGGTAGGGGACGCAGGAATCCTAAGTGTAGGGGGAACCTATTCTTTTCTGGATAAAAATAGTTCCACTCACTCTATTGCCTTGCAAGGAAAACATCAATTAGATTGAACAATGTTCCCTGCCGAATGTCCATGCCGCGTTGTCTCTGGACACCTTCTTTGAATTTGGTTTGGACTGCGTCGTGTCTTCTGTTGGGAGGAAATTATCAACAACAAGAGGAAATCCTGTACTAGTATTGAATAGTCCTTATTTTAAAGGTACTTCCCTTCTTGTGGGAATTGTATGTAATCTGAACAACACTATAAAATGTCTGAATTATTTTACAAGGTTTGACTTTCAACCCCGTTTTTTTTTTTTTTTTTTTTAAGATTGACTTATTGTGCTCAAGATACAGTCAATTGTTGGACTAGACTGCATTCTTCTTGAGCTGCGTGAACCTCACCAAGGTGGGGCGGAGGTTAAAACTTTGGGCGCAGGAAGCAGGAGGTCCTTAGAGACACCCGAGTATTCTAGAGCACACAATGACTAATAAATGCTAAAATTACTTTGGAAAGAACCCTTGAGTCACACACACATTTGCCCCTTTCTGAAGAGAGTTGAACAATCTTCAAGCTGGAGGGAACTGGGGAAACCTGCCTGTGATTCTCCGCCAGTTCGCTGAGCTCAGTCGAATGATTGGAGGGGAAGGATGACGGGATCCTGAAGATCTGGAGTAGAAAAAAATGTCTGACTTCCTTTTCTGCTTCTGAAAGTAGCTGATTATTACCTGTGGGTAGGAAGCTGCTTAGAAGCAGAACGAGCCTAAGAGAATAGTCTTTATTTCAAAATCTTGCTTTTCCTCTGGTTCATGAACCCAATAAACAATATATACTGGATTCCTGATGCAATGTTCTACGTGCTGACCACTACCAGGATGCTTATCAAACTTTCCTGCTGAATCGCTTCCAGCAAGGAGAGGATGAATTGGTACACCTCGAGGCCATGGAGGCTGAGCTCACAACAGCCGGGGGAAAGCACGAACGGTCACTGAGTTCTTATATCTTGTCTTAAAAATTCATAAGACTCTTATATTCTGCTCCATTTATATATCAGTGCTGGTTTCGATATAAGTTTAATAGAACTTTCTGCAATTTGACTAGCCCCATATGGCTGGCGCCTGCCATATTGGACAGTGCAGCTCTAGCCAGAAACCGTGCATTTAGCCACTAGCTTCCGGGATTTCCTGTACTAGAGTATTCTTTCTGGGGACAAGTACTCCCCTCGTTGCTCAATGTGGGTCGTCCATGAGTAAATCTAGAAGGCCACAAGGCGGCTGTGATGCTGGCTATCCTGCCATTCTCTCTGGGGCTCTGGGGCGCCCAGGGGAGGTGAACACCACTGCCATTGGGCGCTGCTCACCTTCCTGCAGCTTCTCTGTCTCGGTCAGCACAACCTTTTACTCCTCGTCCGGTCCCAGGCAGCAAGCCTGTGATTTCAGGAAACCTAAGGACGCTCCTCTGAAGGACAACATGGGTAATCTCTGCTCAGGCTGCTGACCCAAACTTGAAGACCATGCAGCCCTATTTTCCATCTCTCAAGATGGCGGTGCATCGCATTTCTACCAGGCTACCCTGAGAAGAATAGTTCCTGCTGCCATTGTCCTCGCCGTGAGCATCATACAGTTCCCATGGCAGGACTCACTCCAAGCTCAGCGCTTGTCAAAATCCTCCTGGCTTCTACCCTCTTTTCAGCAGTTGTATTGAAGTTTCCCTTCACATCCCTTTGCTAATGGAAACTGACAGTCCCAACATTGCATTATCTGTAGACAGGGCCATTCCCAAGTTCTCTCGAGCCACCTTGCACGGTTTCTTTCTCTTTTTACCGTTTCCATGAATTCTGTTTTTGTAACTCCCAGCCCCCACATCGTAAGGGTAAGCTCAGCGGAAAGAGCCCAGAGGCTGTTCATGCTCTCTGCTTTCTGAACAATTTTCGGTGAATATATATGCACTCCAGTGTATTCCGAAATATCAGGGAATAGGGTATCCTGATGAACAATTTTAGCCTTCTGAAAGTAACTTCACCTGCCAAATGTAGGTTAGCCAATTTTCAGAGAATTCAGCACAGTGAAACAGTCTTAACAATGCAGCTATTCGCAATGTAATGCAATCTCTCTTTGGTGACTTAGGACGTATTTCGGCGTCTTGCAATGCCTTAGAGTCATCATTACGAACCGTAATTACCCTTCAATTGTACAGCATGGAATAATTATGTTTATCTTAGTCTTCTAGTGGACTGCATTCAAGATAAACAGACTTTAGCTGCAAATAAAACAATTTCTGATTTTATTTCTAATAATGATCGCATTTTAATTTTTTGGACTCCACGTGAGTTACGTTTATTATGTTACATTATTAACATAATGTTGTCCATGTGGAATATGCTTAGTTATGTATTCTATATATTCTGAAAATCTGAAAACATGCCTTTTAAATAAAGGTGTTTTTGAGGCAACAGGTGCAATCCAGGAAGTTGAGTATAAACCAGGCTTTTAAAGACTGAATTTTGTATAAGAAAAATGTATACGAACATGAATGTACTCATCATAATAAATATGGAAATTCCAGACTTAAAAAAATCTATAATCTCATCACAATAAGTAGCAACTGTGTGATTTTTCTCCCAGTCATTTTTCTGTGCATGGGTATGTAAATAGGTTTTTTATATTTATACAACAGAATTATACGAAATATGCTTTCATATGATGTTTTTCTATTTAAGATTTTGCCATGTCATTGAAGTCATGGAAAACAATTTTAAATTGAAACCATATGATTTATGTAACCATTTCCTTCCTTTGACATAGAGTTGTTTCCATTTTCTCATTATAATATATAATGATACTGTGAGCATCCTGTTCTCAAATTTTTTAACAAATCTTATTTTCTCAGCATGTATTCCTGGAGATATTACTTGCAAAGAATGGGAACATTTTTAAAGCCCTTGACATGTATTGCACAATTGCTTTCTAGAAAGATCGTCTTCCGGTTACAGTTTCCCCAACAACAGATGCCCGTGTCTCCCAGCGCCCCCTGCAGGACTGGGCTTCAGGAGGCAGCTACTTGGTGGTCTGAGCAGAAGTTACGGAATCTGAGGGGTCTGGGTGGGCCTGGTCGCTATCATATCCTCGCTGTGGGGCTTGAAATAAGGTACTTAATTTTGCCGAACCTCAGTTTCTCAAATGTCAATGGAATGGCATGAAGACGAACTGAGGTGGTAATCAATCATTTAGCGTATTATTCAATACACAGTCAGTACATAATAAATGTTAGCTATACGGATGATTGAGAGTTAAAAGGGCTAACCCACTGTTGTAATGGGCAATATGACATCTCATAACATTTTATTTTGTATTTTAAAAAACTTTAAGAATTAGTAATGATACCTACTTTTTCATTATTACAAAAGCGGTCCTGGAAAAATGAGAAGCTATGAATCAGCACTAGAGGGGAAAAGCAATCCATAATCTCAACAATTTCAACTTTGATGTCTTTGCTTTTGCACTTTTTGGGGGAAGGGAGTGTTATTTTATTCATAGCTTTCTTAGTTTCTTTCCCGGTTGTTGTTCCTTTCTTTTTATGTTGCTATTTTTGTTCTGTTTTCTTTTTTTTGTTTGTTTTTTGTTGTTGTTGTTTTTAAATTTTTTTTTTGTTCTGTTTTCTCAGAATTTGCACTTATGACCATGTATTAGAAGGTGAGAGAGTTAAAGATCTTCCCACCTTCTTCCAGGTGAGCCATTTTACTGTTTCAAGTGGCCCGCCTCCGGTCTTATTGGTTCCAAAGTGGATGAAAATTCCTTTCAGTTCTGGCAATCGCTTGAATGTACCCTAATCTTCAATGTGTTATACTTCCCTCCCGATTCTCAACAGACTGCCCCTCCTACCTCCCATGACTCACCTCCCACTACTGTCCTGGGGAGTTGAGAGAGGTTGTCTCCAACTGTTAGTGTGTGGGGGCCGGTGGTAGGCAGGAGAGGACACGTCCCAGCCAAGGGGTACCCTCTCCTTAGCTCTTGTTTGTCTAGCTTGTGGTCGCCATGCAGGAAAACAAGCTAGTTTTCAAATTTTTTTTTTTTTAAAGATTTTATTTATTTATTTGACAGAGAGATCACAAGTAGGCAGAGAGGCAGGCAGAGAGAGAGGGGGAAGCAGGCTCCCTGCTGAGCAGAGAGCCGATGCGGGGCTCGATCCCAGGACCCTGAGATCATGACCTGGGCCGAAGGCAGAGACTTAACCCACTGAGCCACCCAGGCGCCCCCCCTTTTTTTTTTCTTTTAAAGATTTTATGTATTTATTCGACAGAGAGAGACATAGTGAGAGAAGGAACACAAGCAGGGGGAGTGGGAGAGGGAGGCTCAGGCTTCTCGATGAGCAGAGAGCCCGATGCGGGGCTCTATCCCAGGACCCTGAGATCATGACCTGAGCCGAAGGCAGCTGCTTAACGACTGAGCCACCCAGGTGCCCCTAGTTTTCAAATTTTATAAGAGATTGGAAATCTAGATTTGCGTGTGAAATTTCATGATTTTACATGTTGACTTAAATATATTTAAACACATGATTGGTGACGGCCAAATAAGACACATCTTTGGGCCACACTTGGCCATCGCCGGTTACTGCTGGATGAGTCTGGGAGGCCACCGTGGCCCGGGCAGGGAGCATGGCGGGTCTGAGGCTGAGTCCTGCATCCAGGTGAGGAGAGCTTTACTTGCTGTCTGTAAGGAACCTCCTTCTTGTTCTCAGCCTAGGAGAAAAGCTGGGGCAAAACTGTATTGGATCCTTGTGAGATGAGATTTTTCTGATATCCTTACACAGTTGAGAAAATATTTTTCCCTTGTTAGATGTCATACTTACCCAACTGCACACAGACGGAGCCAGCGGACTGGATGATGGGCATGGACAGAACTGGGACTTTGCATATCCACATTTAGTGCAATGTTTTGAAGCGCTGGTGAAGGGGAGCCTGTGTCCTGATGGTGCCCATGGGATCGTCACTTCGAGAAGTGACTGAGTGACAGCCCAGACAGGCTAACGCCATTGAAAGGAGATTTTTATTCCTGACATGTCCCAAGAGGAGGGGGCATGTCATGCTATGCAGGGTCACCTGGGGAAGGGCCAGCGTTGGTCAGGAGACAGAAAGGAGAGAGAAGCAGAGGCCAGAGCCTTTGCTGTGTTTTCTGCCACAAAGGCAAGGCGGGACAGGGGAAACCGCTTAGGACTGCCTAGTTCTAATCACTCCAGCAGGCTTCAGGGTGTCTGAGTTGTCCTTGGTTGTCTGGTAGCCAGCCCCAGGGTGATTTGGGCGGGGAAATATTGACTTAGATCAAGGAAGTGGTTGGAAGTTGGCATATGAAAGGCGTGTTCAGGGTGCCTGGGTGGCTCAGTGGCTTAAGCCTCTGCCTTCGGCTCAGATCATGATCTCAGGGTCCTGGGATCGAGCCCCGCATCGGGCTCTCTGCTCAGCAGGGAGCCTGCTTCCCCCTCTCTTTCTGCCTGCCTCTCTGCCTACTTGTGATCTCTCTCTCTGTCAAATAAATAAATAAAATCTTTAAAAAGAAAGAAAGGCATGTTTACAGGTACGTTAGTATCTTGGGAATTAACCAGCCCAGGGAGGGGCACTCTCCCCTCAGCCAGCTAGACCCCTCAAGTTGTCAAAACATCATAAAAAAAAAAGATTAATATAGAGTTGCATCAGTTCCAGGAGAAGCCTGGCTTGACAAAGAGGTTAATTTTCAAAAGCGGCCCAAGTGTATTGCGTATCCTGTAGGTCTCATTTCTTTCAGGTTTGCTCACCAGAGCAGACCGGTTCCTGTGCCATTTGGAGTCAGCCTCATTCCCTGGTTCTCACCAGCCTGACATCATTGTGTTTGGATTCCCGACGCGGCCAGCGGATGTTTACATCCCCACCCGGACAGCTGTGCTCATTGAAAGCGAAGGAATGGGGATGGTGTTTATTTCTAGAATGGTAAAACACTGAAGCCCCTGGTCTCTAAAAATAGGTCACTATTTTCCTTGGAGGTGAAATGGAACTGTTTACCCAAACTCCTCGCTGTCTGACAATGCTTCTCCCAGGTTAGTGTAGGTGGCGAAATGGTCTTGGGTTATTTTCAAAGTGTCAAAAATGGTAGGTCTTTGAAATTCCGTGGGTTTTTATTTTCTAATCAGAAACTTTGGAAGCATAGTCAAGGAGTGTTTTCATGTATTTACGCTAAATTAGCCAAGTCTGGGGAATCATGGATATAGCCAGTCCTGTTCTCATGTGTTCTCTAAGTCAGAATTTGCATGGATAATGGCTGACCTTGAAAAGTTTCCCATGCCACCTTAATCCTAAACCATACTGGCCCAGTTAGGAATAAGATAAAAGGTGCAGAGGAGCCTACTTTACCAAGAAAAGGCCATTTCTGGTGGCCCTAGGCAATGGAGATAACCCTCTTTGGGGTCGATCTTAAAAATATTACACAATTTTGGGGCACCTGGGTGGCTCAGTTGGTTAAGCGGCTGCCTTCGGCTCAGGTCATGACCCCAGGGTCTTGGGATTGAGTCCTGCATCTGGCTCCCTGCCTCCCTGCTCAGCGGGGATACTGCTTCTCCCTCTCCTTCTGCCCCTTCCCCTGCTTATGCGCTCGTGCACTCTCTCTCTCTGTCAAATAAATAAATAAAATTTAAAAATATATATATTACACAATTTTCAATCTGCAAATCTCAAGATAAAACATAGTTCTGTGGACAAGCTAAGCTCTCAGAGAGGATCTCAGGTCTGATTATTTGTGTGACAGCGGTGTCTTTTCACTGTTTAGCACTCCCTAGACCTGGCATCAACCTTCCCAACACCTATAGCTGTATTTCTTCCCTCCCTCCTTCCTTCCTTCCTTCCTTCTTCCTTCCTTCCCTCCCTCCCTCTCTTCCCTCCCTTCTTCCTTCCTTCCTTTCTTTCTTTTTTTCTTTTTTTCTTTCTTTCTTTCTTTCTTAGATTTTATTTATTTATTTGTCGGTGGTGGTGAGCACAAGGAGGGGGAGCGGTAGGCAGAGGGAGAAGCAGGCTTCCGCGCTGAGCAGGGAGCCCGATGTGGGACTCAATCCCAGGACCCTGGGATCACGACCTGAGCCAAAGGCAGCTGCTTACCTGATTGAGCCTTGTATTTCTCACATTTCATATACTGCCCTCATTCTTCTAAGAGCGTACATTGGAAATATAGTAAGAGAAAACATTGATGGGTCTCAGGAAATTAAGCTTACTTGACAGGAATACCTCTTCCATTAAAACAGCAAAAGTCATGAAAAAAATGAAAAACAAACTTTTAAAGACCCTCAAATATGTTTTCAGTCTTTGGCCTGCAGGAAAGTGCTGTAAGATGTTCAAATTTCCATTATTCACATGCAAATGGAATCCTAGAATACTACTCCAGTTTAAATTAATTTTTGGCTTCCTTGCTGATTCAGGTTATCCGAGTGGCACAGACTGTTAGTTGCCTACTCTGTCTGTTCTCGCCTTCTTCTTGAGTGACAGATTTTTAGCTGAGCACATTGCTGCCTAGAATAAGCCACATTTCCAGATCCCCTTGTGGCTTGGAATGGCCAATTAGTTCCAAGTGGAATTTGTTGAGAGGGACTTCTAGAAAGTGCCCCTTATGGCAGGGACAGACGGAGGCAGAGCATTTTTCCTTGCCCGTCCTTACTTCCTCAGATGCCTACCTGGATCATGGACTTGATGGCTAGAGCTTGGGCAACCATCTTGGACCTTGAGGAGACCTTAAAGATTGAAGCTGCTATGTTAGGAATGGGGGAGCAGGAAGATAGGAGTGTGGATCTTTGATGATCCCGTGGTGCCACTGTCACCACTGTAAACTGCTTACTCCTGGACTTCCTTCCTGTGAAAGAATAATAAGCTTTTATCTGGGTTGCCTTACTGTGTTGATTCGTGCTAGCCCTGTTCATATGACTGAGGATGGAACCTATTTGAGAATTTCACTTATCTAATGTGTAATTAATGCTTGTTGAAAGCAAATGCTTCCCGGACTAAATGTGATGTTGATATAAAAGAATTTTAAAAACCCAAGTAGAGAACTTGACTTTGAAAGCCTCTGCACTCATACTCTCTAATTTCCCTAGAAATAGCAGAAAACTGTTTACACACACACACACACACACACACACACACACACACACACACACACGATTGTCGGCCTTCAGCTCAGCAGAACAGAGTTTGAATTCAGGGCTATGCCTCTCCCTGATCGGCTATTTGCAATCAGCTGCATGACTGTGAGCAACTTACTTAACTTGCATAGTAGTCGCTGTTCTTTACCTACAAGTTGGGGAAGAGTAAGTAACTCACATCTGTTGGACAATTAAATGAGATAATATGTGTACAGCAGAAGCCAGTAAACTATAGTGGGCTGAGCATAATAGAGCATAGGGGAACAATTTTCAAGAGTTGAAGGGAGGGACGAAGTGCCCAAAATAGACTCAATCACCCTTTCCTCCAGACTTCAATGTATGAGTTGTTCTCTCAGTTCTAGTGCCTTGCTCTGGGGACACGGCCAACGCACTGTTACCAGGCCGGTCTTCTGAGGCTTGTTTCTGCTTCATGAACCTTCGGCAGCCTGGCATTTGAGACACTGCGAGATCCAGTCAGGCCTTTTGTCTCCAACACCGTAGTCAGCCTTTCAAGACCTAGACTTCCTGCTCTAAGTGTCCCGCCTTCTTCCTAGTTCCCATATAGTTCCATCCCTATCTGGGATACCTTGGGCCAATCCTCTGACCTTGTAAACCTACAAAGCCAACGGAAGCCCGTTGTCAGCTGACCACACTTCCCTGCTCATGAACCATGCAGTCTAGTTATTGGTTGCTTGATATTATTCTCTGAATAGCAAAGTTCCCCGGGACCCCCTCCCCACCGTTCCCCTCCACCGCCCCCAGGGTTTTATTTGTACTGGTCTATGTGAGAAACGTGTCAGTTGCATGTTTGATCAAGGAACAATCACGGCGGGCTTGCTCATAGCGCCGGAGAGGCCAGCAGGATAGCTCTCCAGCTGCTCACAGAGAGGCATTGCCTACAGGGATTTCCCATGGCTCAACGACAAACCTTCAATCTTGCAGGCAAAGAAGCCCCATTTCATTCATTTTCTCACTCCGTGAATGTTGATTGAGTTTACCACAGGCACTAAATTCTTCAGCAGACTCAACATCTCGAAGGCAGATTTATAGGAACCAAGATTATTTGTAAGTTAAGTAACCAAGTCCATTAAAACTAAGAACCAGAACTGCCGAAGGAACCAGAGCGTGCTCTGGACCCTCAGCTGGTCTGCTCTCCCACCACGGCCCCCAGGAGGATCTCGGTTATCAGCAGAGGTTGCCTGGTGAGTTAAAGGAACAGCGTGTTTCCTGCCTCGGGCTCCAGCCAGCCTGGTGCACCTGCCTTCCCATGGTGCTCTGCGTGGACTTGGATCGCAGAAGCCAGTGCAGACTACAGGCCACCCTCTCCCGGGTCAGGCATCGCCAGAGTCCTGTGGTTGGTTGACCAGCCCCGCGCTTCTCTACCCGGCACTGCAAACGATCGACATATTCAGGGAGCTCTTATGACTCATGAAGGTACTGGCCTATCTTTCCAGGTACTGGTTTTATATTTTGTGTCTCGAGGTGTACTCTTACCTCTTTGTTTTAAAGTTTCTTGGGCATGGCTTACTGCTGCCTCTAAGTGCGGACAACGGCCTTCTCTGGATCTGCAGCCTCGCACCTCCCTACGGAGAGCACAGGTGTACCCCTGTACCCCACCAGCTTGAATTTGAAACCACTGGATTTCAGAAGGGCAGCCTTCAGAAGATTTATACTCTGAAGACAGTTATGTTTCCCCTGAAAATTAAAAAACGTGATTTCTTAGGTCATCAGTGAATTCTAAACTCCGTGAGTTGGAAAGGGGAGCTATGATAACCATTGCTCCCTTGCCAGCTCTTCTGTTATAACTGGGGGTCTCCTCTTTATGTTCTGGGCCAAAGGTGTGGGAACACGGGGTAGGAATAAGGGAGCCCAGACACCACCTCTTGAGTTATATTGTATCTGGACTCGGCTCTCCAAGGAAAGCCTTGCAGAATCATCCCTAGTCAAAGGAAAATGTGCGTCAGTGGCCGCTGGGCAAGTGGGAGGCAGTTTCTCTACAGGAGTGTGGAAGGGTGATTTGTGGGTTCCCACCTCAGCCCCGGGGGGTCTGAAGACACTACTAATTTATCGTGGAATCCCTTTGGCTGGGGAGCGTGGCAGCCTGGCCTCTGCGGCAGAGGTGGGCACTCTTCTGTTGTTTCTTCTTCTTCTTCTTGTTTCCAACGGGACAGGACTTCCAGCCATTTAAAAGCTGTTTTTATGTCTTCTTCCTCGAGACAGCTCATCCTGCCTCTAGCTGGTTGCTTGTGAAGAAAGAGAGAGGAAGGAAAATAAAGAACGATGGAGGAAGTCCCTTCCCCACACTGTCAGTGGCTGGTCTTCTTCCTCAGACCCCTCCCCGCGTCCTCCCCGCGCCCGCCCGGCGCCCCTCCCCTAACTCAGCCTCCTCTGGCTCCGTGGCTTGGTCACAGCTGGCCACTCAGACCTCCCACCTGCCCGTCTCGCTGGTCCTGCCTCTTTCCCAGACCAGGCTGGGCCGTAGGTAGGAAACAATGAAGCAGCCCCCAGTGCTCGCCGCCCACAGTGTCGGGGACAGGTCCACACACCCTCCGCACCTACTGTGCATGCGTGTCCCTCCGCCTACTGCGGAACTGTCGCCTGGCATCCCTGTCCCCTGGCCTCCTGTCTGCAGGCCCAGGACAGCAGCAGCTGACCTTTGCAGCCTGAGTCTGTCCTCCACCGTGTGTCCTGGTTTCTAAGTCTGCCATTCTGCTGAGGACCTTAGAGCAGTGATCTTAGAGAATTCTGAGTCCAAGAAACTTCAGGATTCGGCAGTGTCAGAGGGTGGCCGGCAGTGTGTGATTTGGGAGATATTAGCTCTCCTTCCAAATCTCTGTGGCACTTCCACGTTTGATATAGGTAACTGACATTTTCTTAATCCTATGGAAAGTGCTATCTACATTCAGCGTTTCTAGTTCTCTTCCAACAGAATTGCTGCCTCTACACGCTTCTTAAACTGTAATTCTAGAATCGCTCCTGCTGAATGGGACTTACCTTACTGTTTCCCTAAACCCAAGCCCTGACTGCCCTCACACACACCCTCACACTGGTCTGACCCTCAGGGCTTTGGCCGTGATGGGCCCTGGTTTCCCATGTTTGGGTTCTGCCGATCTGCTGTGGGATCATTGTTCTGATCACCCCTGTTTATCAGCCCTGGTGATTTGCCTGAACCATTCCCACTGTGTGCCCACGCTTTCCATCCTGAGACTCAGTAACAGTGGCCTGTGGTTCAGACCAACTGGGTGGGGCGGCATTGGGGATCACCAGAAGGATGGAGGTTTTGCGTCCCTTCAAGCCGACAATGTCTAAATTCTGTTCAACACTTATTTAGTGGGGGCAGGGACAGTGTGGCAAAGAACGTGTCTAATTTTTACTTCAGAACCTAGTTTCCTTTTGTGGCAAAGGAACCTGTTTACGTTTGACCGTTCTGTCAGGAGTCCCTGGTGGTGATCTGAGTTACAGTGGGCCATACTTTCAGACACATTCCAGTAAGATCTTAGCATTTGTTGTAGTTGATGCTCCACACAGCCTGACAGGGCTCTGGGCCTTTCCAAGTATCATTGGCACCTGGATGTACCTCACCCTTCGCCAGGCTGTCTGTACTATGTCATGCCAGCCTCTGTCTGTGACTCCAGCTTGCTCAGTTTTCCTGTGTAAAACACCTTGCCAACCCGCTAGCCTTGAGATACAACCAGCACTTTGCAAAAGAACTGTAGCTTTTCAAAATGAGGAATAATTTTGACATACAGTCTGTCCTCTGGGGCTCAGTGGAGTTTCTTCTCCAGGGCTTTCCCGGGTCCAAATGAAAACGACCCTTCAAATGAGCCTTCCAGCTGACCCCTCAGGACACTCTCCAACTCTCATAAATTTTGCTATCAAGACAATTTTAGGGGAAAAAAGCGCCATTTTTGTTTCTTCTCCAGGAAATTGAATTTGACATTTCCGCTCTCATGGGAAGATTCTGATGGAAGACATTCCGTACAGCTGAATGGCTGTGTGACATGAGGTGGACTCAAAAGTCCTCAAAAAAATAAATGAAGTGACCAAGGTCCTTTGAGGATGAATCTAGTTAATGATAGTCTTCCAGACTTTGAAAAAGGCACAGGTATGACTGGTTTCAGTGGGTCCAACGGGGTCAAAG
>CM052900.1:44933997-45000034 GCA_028534135.1 Potos flavus
CTCAAAAACTCATATGCTTTGCTCTATTGCATATTGGCCCTTAGATTATATTAATATTAAAACCAAAATGCTCTAATTGCAGTTTTTAAAAAATTAACTGTGAGTTATCAGTAAAACTTAACGATAAAAACCACACCTTGCAAACGAGGAGATTGGAGCTGAGAAAGTTTTAGTGACTGGCCCAGCATATACCTGGTAAATGGCTAGGCTGGGACCTGCGCCCAGGGATTCTGACTTCAAATGCATTACAACATCTTACAATCAAAGTATGGACTGCCGATGGCCCCACTTCCCCTGAGCCTCACTACCGCGTCGTTCCAGAGCTGGTATCGCCATCAACAGCCGGCCCCCCACATCACCACCCTAAAGGACATGATCCCTTTTGAACTTCAGGTGATATTATCAGCGAGAGATGATTCTCCCTCACCAAGAAAGAGCAGAGGCCAAAGGCATCACAGAGAAATGGAGCCAGAGACACTGGATTACACCATTCCTGAAGCCCGCCCAACCGCAGAACTTCCCAATACATGAGTATATCATAGGTCAGGTTTTGCTGAGAGTCATGCATTCCTAAAGTAACAATGATTTAAACAGGATAGAGGCTTAACTCTTTTTCATGTAAAAGTCTGTAGGAATGCAGGTCAGGGGTAGTGTTGTGACCACATTCTATGAAGGAGTCAGGGACTCAGGATTCCTCCAGATCATCAGCCTACTATCTCTAGGATATTTCGTTAAGGTTCAAGATAATGGCATCTGTTTTCCAGGCAGCTCTAGGGAGGAAGGCATAAGGAAGAAGAAGGCAGAGTGTTATGTACCATCTGTCTCTTGGGGAAGATTCTTAGACGCTGCCAAATACACTTCTGCTTATATCTTTTTGGCTAAAACTTAGTGTGAAAGCGGCTGGGAAAGTAGTTTTTATTCTGGGTAGCTAAACGCTACAGTAATAATAGGGGATATATGACTACGGGATATTAGGGGACAGCTCAGTCTTTGACGCAGTGAGACAATAAACTTCTTTACTATTTAAGATGAGTTTATACTGGATTTTCTGTTAACCTGTAGCCAAAGACATCTTGACTGACACACCCTCTTTCTAGTGTGTAGTCTAGAATACCCTTTTATCGCCAGTCTGTCTACTCAGAAGTTCAAGTCCTGGTGACCTCGAATTCATAGTCAGGGAGAATCTCTCATCTTATATCTTCTGAGGGAGAAGATGTCATAGCACAAGGACCAGTCTAAGTCAGGGATGGAAATATCTTTCGTATTGAATGCCAACCTCATCACACTAACCCTGCAGGAGGACAAGCTCATATTCTGTTTTGTTTGCTGCTCTAACCCAGCACCTGTTCCAATGTCTGGCACAGGATAGGTGCTCAATAAATAGCTGCTGACTAAGTGAATGCCTAGATGAATTCCGATAGGTTGACATAGATTGCCTACGGAGCTGTGTTGAGGAGGATTCCAGAGCTTTGTCTTGGCTGAGCTCAGGATGGGGGATGCTAGGTTATCTGCCATCACTGGGGATTGATGCAGAAACACCTCAGGTGATTCTTAACAGCGAGTATCTGTTATGCATCTTACACATTCTATGCCTGTTTATTTTCAATTAAAAACTATCTTTTCCCGTAAAATTACATTTTTTTTCCACATAAGAAAACCTGCCACAGTAACTTGCACATGGTAGGAATCAATCAATATTTATTAAATATTAGTCATGTTTTCCAAAAACAGTGCTTTGCCGTCAGTGGGCAATCGATCAACTGTCCACTGATGGACGTGTCTTAGTTCAATATTTCTACATATGGCTTCACATGTATTTACCCCAACGAACACCTTCTTAACCTAAAACAGAGATATAATGAGTATATCACGACTTGTGGGTGATGTTAGAGGAGCAGCAAACACTAGGAGAGGACTCGAACCAATAAAAACAACCTAAAGGAAGATGGTTTTTGTTTACTTTCAAGGAAAATAATTCAAAGTACATATTAAGCTCTAGGAGCAATGACAAGAACCAGAATGTCAAAGTAGTCACGGTAGTAATGGGAAGCTAATGAGACCCATGTGTGCAATGTGATCTCCCAGTGGGAAAGAGCAGGGCTGTTTGGGATGGAATGCCTCATGAAGAAAGGAGGGCCAGTCCTTCTCTAAGAATCTTCTAGGTGCCGGTGCATTTAGAATGCTAGGTCCAGTTTTCAGACTTATGTCCTCCATCCTTGAAAAAGGCTCATGTACATGGAATAAAAAGAGAAGTTGGGGCACCTGGGCGGCTCAGTAGGTTAAGCCTCTGCCTTTGGCTCAGGTCATGATCTCAGGGTCCTGGGATCGAGTCCTGCATTGGGCCCTCTGCTCAGTGGGGAGCCTGCTTCCCCCTCTCTCTCTGCCTGCCTCTCTGCCTACTTGTGATCTCTCTGTCAAATGAATAAATAAAATCTTAAAAAAAAAAAAAGAGAAGCGCACACAAATAAAAATGATTACTAATAGCCACCACTGAGAGAGGTCTTTTCATGTGTTGGACACCACTCTAGTCACTTTATATTTGTGCTTAATTTAGGGCTCATAACAAGCTTGTGAGGTGGCTACTACCACTTTAAGGAACTCGGTATTGATTTGTGATTAGAAATATAAGCGGAGCCTTGTGTATAGCTCAGTTGAGAAGGATCAAGAAAGAAGTCAGAGTTGTTGACTCTAGAATACACTGCAATTATTTAAGAATGAACCATGGTCACTGGTGTTTGACTTAGAACATGGAGAAAAGAAATGTACTTCAGAAAAGGAATTCAGGCTGCATGCCGAAAATAACATTGTAATGGTCGTAGAACAGTCCAGATGGGTCCTCGGGCTTCTGCTCTTCCGAGACTTTGGACGGCATCGGCACGGACAGAATGGGCACCTTCTGTGGGCATTTTTTTCTTCAGTAGTAGTCACACATAGGATACAGATCCTTTGGCAGAAAAATGGTAGAGGAGATACTGGCACAAGGGAGATATTCTTGGAGGAGATATCTCTATGATCTTTCTAACCCTTAGAGTTTATATATTTTTAAATTAGAATATACCCAACTGCAGACATTGTATTAAATAGCCCCCATCTCTTCGTTCTCTCCTTCCCTTCTCTGCTTTCTTTCTTAAAAAGAATTAGATTACCGTGCTGTGAGCTACAACGGGAGCATATTAGATAAATGCACTGTCGCCATCCCTTCCCTCTTTATGACTTTCATGGCCTGTGAATTACTGGAATGTTTTAGGAAATTGACTGGGATGTTATCTTAATAATGGTAATGAGGGGGAGAAAGCAAGTAACAGAGTCTCTTATAAACTCTCTCATTAGTAGCAGTTCTCTCATCTCCTTAGGTCCCTCCTGACATCCTTCTGCCTGGAAACTTCCTGAGGAACTCAGAGTATACTTTAAACGAAGCTATTATACCCAGCTCTGTGATGGAGTGCTTCTGCCCAACAGTCTGGGAACATTCCTCACACGATGACAAGGATGAGGGCAAGACCTGGAGCTTTCGTGTCATCCGGTGATGAAAGGCAGATCGAGGATGGTTCCTGAAGCCCACTCCCCTTTCTCAGGAAAGCTCTGGGTTCCTCTGGGCAAATGTCTGCAAGCCCCCCGAGAATGTCTAATTCACTGCTGTCCACAAGATACTACACTGTGGAGGAGACCCTGAGGAACTATTTCAGGGATGGAAAAAGATCGGGCACAGGTGGTTAAGTAGAGGAAATTATGCAATGCCCAGGAGGAGGACGTGGAGTAAAAATCTAAATCCCGTTTCCATCCTTGGATATTTTCACTCCGATGTCCTAGCACGGGCGAAAGTAACTGGCCAAATAGGAGCTGTGGGTCCTTCTTACCATTAGAACCTGTGATACTCTTTTGCAGAGATGCAGAGAAATTAATACGAGGTGGTATTCGTCCCACACTTTCATAAGAGTTTGAACTAAAATTTCTGAAAAACGAGAGAGTGCTTGAACAAACCTATGAGATTGCTAAACGACTGAAGGGATACATTTAATAAGAACAGGATGAAGTCACGAGCGGGGGTGGGGGCGCGGAAGTGGGATCGGAGAGCGACAACAGCGCCTCCTGCCGGGTGCTGCGAAGCAAGGAACCCAGTGAGAAGACTGCTGGCAACTTAAATTTTTTTGGAAACAACTTCCCGGCTGCGGAACATATACTGGAATTTTTTTCCCCTCTGCCATCAGGACCCCTAATCATTCGAGATCAGTATCTCCAAAGAAACCAGAGAACGTCCATTGACTTTTAGAGCTCTGTGACTCTCTGACCAGCAGTGGAATTGTCACCAGAGACTAAAGCATGACCTTTGGTTATGTGTCAAAGCTTTGATATCTTCCTATGCTTCAGGTGCCGAACTGCAAACCTTACTACTCTGAGGGTGTCGGAATAGTAAGAGATTCAATTTTGGCAATAAAAGTGCTTCCATCTCCTGGAGTCTTCCCCTCTGGAGTGCTTGTATATTTCGGGAGAAGGCTCTCATGGCTTGAACACGGGGAGTAAAATCTTCTTGGGGTCTGCCTATTTTCCCCAGCGATCTTAGTCCTATGCTTGAGTCCTTCTGCTTTTTCATCCCTTCTTCTGCCTCTCCTTTTTCTTTGGACTCAGCTTGACATGGAATTATAATGTTAGGAATTCTGAGCCTGTCCAAACTGGGGGCAGGTGGGCGGAGGGGACCTGCGAAGTGTCAGGGCTCCCCGGGGCAGAGCTAAGTGCTGATGGATAGCCTGCCTGCTCCCTGAGCTGGGACTTGGCCCTGTGACCTAGCTCTGTGACAGCCACACTTTAACAAAAACTGTTTGAAGAGCCTGCTGTGCTTACTTCCAGATTGTTCTTTAGGTCCAGCTATGGTTCTTCAAAGTCCGAATGCAAGGGCGCATTCTTGCCTCCCACACCTGGCAGAAACGTGCCAGGGAAGTTCTAGTTTATCCCAGCCTCTGTTTTCTCTCTGGCCCTACAGAAGGCCCTCTGGCTCCCCCATTCAACGAAGGATCTGGTTTTCTTTCCTCCTTTCCTGCCTCCGTCCCTCCTTCTTTTCCCCCCTTCCTCCCTCCCTCCCTCCCTTCCTATAGTTCCTGTGTTTTACATTAGAGCCTCAGACCTTGTAGCTGAATCTTATAGAAATATAGAAAATATAGAAAATTTATATAATATAATTTCTTATATATTATAAATTATGTACAATTTTATATAATCATATAAAATTTAATATAATTTCTAAAATATTAGAAAATATAGAAAAATATAGAAATATAGAAAATATTATAGCTGAAAGTTTGTGCTGTTTTGTCAATGTCTCCCTCTTCCTTCTTAGATAAGAATCTCGTTTCTTGTCCCATTTTTAGTTGTGAAGTGGGTCCGTTTCTAACTGGGTTAATATCATATACAGCCTCTGATTTTAACCCGGTTTCCAAGCTGAAACTTGGCACTGATTCTGTGGCCCAGGGACCACAGAGGCGATGGTTAGGGATGGAAGCTGCTCCAGGGGCTGAGAGGAATAATAATGAGTCTGGCACCTGGGGCTCCTCTAAGGTAAGCAAGGAGCTTATGTTTCTTGGAATTAAACCATTGTCGCTCCCCAAGAAGCAGAGGGATGATCCAGTGACTTTATTTCTGCTGGGAATCAATGAAAATTTTTTTTTTTAAAGAATGGATCCAGTTTTCAAAACAATAAAAAGATTTTTTTGTTTTTGTTTGTTGCTTTTCCTTTCTTCTTCCTTTGTTGTTTTCTTCCCTCTTCCCTCTTCCTCCCTTCCTCCTTGCCTTTTTTTTTTCTCTCTTGTCAGTATTTCCTAATACAAAGAACCCAAAGAAAGTTATTTCTTTGTTGAAAAGTAAAGGATGTGTATGAATGAACATCATATTTTACGATGTCCTGGAGGGTGCTCTATTCATAATCACATCACTCTTTTATGATGCCTATCAAGAATTATGAGTGCAGGCATTAGGAAAAATTGCCTTTTATGTTTATTCATCTCATAGTCATGCCATATACTTCCTTGGCTTCCATATTAGTAGACAAGAAAGAGAACCTGGACAGCTGTTGGTGTACCAGGCATTTAAAACTCAATTGAGCCACTCGAGGGGACTCGTCATCGTGTCTTTGCCTACAGAGGTCTTGCTTCCTGCACTTTCATGTCCCGTCGCGTGTGGCCTAGTGTCTCCCACAGAGTGCATGCCCACTCAGCTCTGACCGTGGAAACGGAAGATGTTAGTCTGAACTGCCCTGTTCCCTCACTCTATTGTGATCTTCTGGAAGGAAGGAACCACGACTTAAAAAAAAAAAAATCAAAACTTCAGGTCCCATCCAGATATTATAAAGCACACTAACTAAACCACAATACATGATTTGTGCTCAATATGAGATGAGAGTGTTTTGCCAGTGTGTAAGCAGCTCCTGGGTTGCCTTTAAGAATGTATATGTAATTGAAGGGACCCGGAGCCTAGGGCCCCTGTTTATCCTGTGATCATCCTAAAAAAGGAAGGAAAAGACACCAAGATAGTATAGTTCAGGCTGTGATCATCCAAATGTGTGCCAGTAGCTGGGGTAATAGTTCAGTTATAACCCCACGTTGTAGCATTCAGTCGCCGTTGCTTATTGAGGTCCCCCGTGGAATTCTCCAGAAGCCTTTTCTGGAATAATTAGCATGTGAACACCAGCACTGCGAGAGCCTCTGTGTGCAGAGCCTGCATTCAATGCTGCATTCGAGGAGTGAGCCGGGCAGGACGAAGAGCAGACAGCAGAAAGATAACCACGGGTCAGGTCCTTTTGGCTTTAAGAACTTAGCGTCTTGCTCAGTGAACCGAAAATGCATGCAAACCCACGTGTTTACTCGCTCCCTCTTCAATGACTCCAAAGAAGCTGTTTGGAGGCTGATAGAATGTGTTTCCCTGAAACCCTGAAAGAAACAAAGTTTCTCAGAACAGAACTGGTATCTACAGGCTCCCGTCTGCATGGCTGTATTTTATTTTATTTTTTAAAGGATTTTATTTATTATTTGACAGAGAGACACAGCGAGAGAGGGAACACAAGCAGGAGGAGTGAGAGAGGGAGAAGCAGGCTTCCCACTGAGCAGGGAGCCCGATGCGGGGCTCGATCCCGGGACCCTGGGATCATGACCCAAGCCAAAGACAGACGCTTAACAGCTGAGACACCCAGGCATCCCTGCATGGCTGTATTTTAAACACTCATGGTTTCTTTGCTTTCACTGGTCCCCTTTGGCCTTGCCTGACGTTTGCCACGTCCCTTCGCGCACACAGTGACTGCTGAAGATATCAGGTCTTTCCTCACAGCTCGGGGGTGTGGTTCTGTGTGTAGCTGGCCTACTTCTCAGACACTCTCCGCAGGCTTCCCCTCACCGCGAGGGGAGGAAGGGTGTGATGGCCACGCTGTAAATCATCGTCCTGAACAGGTTCTCAAGGAGCCCCCTCTAAGGGAGCGAGATCATGGCAACCTGTGTAGTACTTTCTACCAGCAAGTTCAAAGCTCTCGTAAACAAAGCCCAGTTGATTGCAGCACACTTTTTATTTGGAGGAAGGTAGGGGATCCTATTTGAAGGGAGGGAAGCTAAGACACAGGGCTGAGGTGACTTTCTTGAGGTCACGGGGAGCTTGAGACAGACAGGAATGGAAACTTCCAGCGGGCTGCCTTCTTGGTCCCGCTTCTTGCCTTCGGCTCGGGAACGGTAAGGCTGATTTTGATTCGGAGAGGGTTCTGACCGATTCTCTATCCGGCAACGGGTGGGGGCTCTCCTTCTGCCAGCCTGCTGCCCTTGCCTTCCAGAAAGAACCTTCGCACTTTGGGGCTTTTGCCGAACAAGACATAGGGGTTTGTTCCGGGAGAGCTGATTGCCCGGCCAGTGGGGTCTCGTGGGAGCCGTGTGGTCTTGGGAAAGTCACTGTATCATCAGGTTCGGTTTCTTTATATGTAAAATGGGAAGGCAATCCTCATGACGGGGCAGGGTTCTGTGAGGGCCTAAGAACCAGCAAGTGCTTTAACTAAAAAAAAATCGTGCATGTTTATTTTTGTAAATTAAAAACTTTATACAACCCAAAACATATACATCAAATATTAACATTCTCTAAGGATCTGTTTATCTACCACTCACTTCCTTTGGCATTTCTTTAAAATCGGGATTTTTCCGGCTGTCTGCCTCACCCCCTGACCTTCCCTTTCCTAAACTGTTTTCCTAGAGAATTTTGCTCTCCTTATTGTCATCTCCAGCGGCTTTGTCTTCATGTTCATTCTTCTAGAAGAATGTGGCTTCTGATACTTTTCAAGTTGTCTGGATTACAATCATTTATTTGGATTAAAAAAATCAAAACAAATAAGTCAATCAGAGAAAGACGATTATCGTATGGTTTCACTCATATGTAGAATATAAGGAATAGCACGGAGGATCATAGGGGATGGGAGGGAAAACTGAATGGGAAGAAATCAGAGAGGGAGACAAGCCATGAGAGACTCCTGACTCCAAAACGAACTGAGAGTTGTGGATAGGGAGCTGGGTGGGGGGATGGGGTAACCGGGCGATGGGTATTGAGGAGGGCACGTGATGTGATGAGCACTGGGTGTTATACACAACTAATGAATCACTAAACACATCAAAAACTAATGATGTATTATATGTTGGCTAATTGAATTTAGATTAAAAAAATCACAATCTGTATGGATGTAGTAACAGATCAGATGATATCCAGAAGTACGTGAAGTAAAAATGATTCAATTTCCCTTCCCTCCTATCCCATCCCAGTGTAGTAGCCGGAATTAACCAATGTGCATGCTACCTCCTCTTTCTCCTTGCTTATGCAAATACATCTAACACAAATATGGCTCATCTCCTCTATTTTATCGTCTACAGAAAGGGGATCATACATTAAATATTAGTTTGCAACTTGCACTTTGCTTTAAAATATAACATTCCTGGGTGGCTCAGTTGATCAAGCGTCTGACCCAATTTCGGCTCGGGTCATGATCTCAGGGTCCTGAGATCAAGCCCCACGTCAGGCTCCATGCTCGGTGTGGAGTCTGCTTGTCACTCTCCATCCCCCTGCTTGCTCTCGTGCACTTACTCTCTCTCTCTCTCAAATAATAAATAAAATTAAAAAATATATATATAACATATTCCTTCAGGTTAAAACACATTTTTTTAATGGATGCACCGTATTTCATAGTATGGCTATGCCATCATTTCTTCAATTATTGTCTTATTTATCTTGATTCGGCTTTTCAAGTTTTCCTCTCCCTGCTACCAGACAATGCTGCAATAGTCAAATACAAGTATTTTTAAACGTATTGGTGCTTTTATTGCTGTGTGATAGGTTTTCAAAAGAGATGTCACTGGGTCAAAGGGAATGTGCATTTTGAAATTTATTAAATGTCAGATTGTTGTCAAAAAACTTGTAACAACTCATGCTTGCACCTGTAATATATGAAAAAGCCTGACTCCCCACGTCCTGGCCACCAGGGATGCCATCAACATTTCTGATCTGTTTTAATTTGTGTTTCCTTGATTATCGATGAATAGGAGTATTTTTTCATGTATAAACTGGCCGTTTTTAATTCCTGTTCATATTCTTCGCCCTTTGCTCTATGGAAAATTCTTTTCGTATTAATATTAACTCATTTGCCATAGGTAGTTCAGATGGGTCCTCCTGGTCTATATTTTGCTTTCTGCTCTTATTTACGGCATCTCTTGTCGCATAGAATTCTTAAGTAATTCACTCTCTTTTTAGAAATCTTCCTCTTGTTTTTTGCGCTGCTGTAGTATCTCTGGTTTTCCCCTTCTTCCCTGAATGATTCTTTTTCCGTTTGTCTCCTTGTCTCCTCTTCTTCCTCTTCATTTTGCCCTATAGCGATGAGTTCTTCCCGCTGAGTCTTCTTAAAATCTTGGAACACATCAATTCTTGTTCATTTCTCATCTTTATGCTGATGATGCCCTGATCTCCGTCTCTGACACCAACCTATAGCCTCGGATGTCCGGTTGGCCGTCGGTTATCTGAGCTTGGATCTGGCTTCCTCGCCTCATGGACGACTTGGGTAAGATCACACTCCTTGTTTTAACTCCCCAAACCCGTTCTTCCTGCCAACTTTCCTGACATTCTCAATACACTAGTTGTCTGTTACCTGGACTTGAAACTTTGGGTTCACCTTCCACCCCGAAGCAAGGCACTCATCCAAGTTTGGTCACGTCCAGTCCTTTCCTCTCTATGCCTGGTGGCCCCTCCCTGGTCTAACACCTGTCACCTTGTAAGGAAATACTCCCATTTTTATGGATGCGTTGTTCCTCCTGTGAGGACACAGCGATGATACTAGGAGATGCTCTTGTGCTTCAGAGGGCGGAGGCACACTTCAGGGGGAAAGCCGTGGACATGGGGGTGATGGCCGGGAAATCTCACTGGTAGAATGAAGTCATGTGTGACGTCATTACTTGAGAAACAGGTGGTCCCCGCAGGTAAATCTGTGGAAATGAAAGAGTTCCACCCACAAAGATCTTCTTTAAGTTAGATCTCTAGGTAGTTGCTCCATCTCACATGTTTAAAGATGGTTTAACCATATGGAACAGGCTAGAAGGTGAGGGTCTCAGGCAAGAGACGTGCGGGGATATCAGCCTTTGGGGTAGTGTAGTGTTCCAGGGAGATCATGAAAAATAGGGCAAGCTAGCTATAAAAAGGATTAGAGACTTGTGTTTCATAAGTCAGATCGGTTTTCTGAGTACTCTTCCTGTGTTTCTACTTTGTTCTCCTTTATGATTTAGCGAAAACTCTTACAAGTTTGGCTTGTGCCAGTGCTGCAAAGGGACAGAGCAGACGTCTCCTGGAATTAGCGTGGTGGGGGTGCTGGGTGGACTCAAGGGGAAGGGACCGAGTCTGGGCAGCCGCAGTACTTGGGAGGCAATGTGGCGAAGTGATCGAAGGTGTGGCTGGGTAGCCAGACTCCTGTTCCCCCATCTACTACCTGTATGACCTTTATCAAGTTACTAGACCCTTCTGTGTCTCTGGTACCTCCTTCATAAAATGACAATAATAAGGCTACCCACTCGATATGGTTGCTAGGAAGATTAAATAGATTAATACATGGAAAGTGCTTAAAGCAGTGCCTGTCATATTACAAATATTATATCAATCTCTGCGTTTCACCAAGGAACTACTTTAGGAAGTAAAGTTTGGAGTTTCTGTATTGTACTTTGTTAAAGGAAAGGACATTATCTTCTATTCTCCATGCCCTGAAAAATTACTCACCTCGGTTTGTCACCCTGGTCCAGATACCATTTGCTGCCAGAATACTCTTCCTCAGCTCACTTTCACCGTGAACTTGGATTTGTTCTGTCTGGGAAACATTGCCTTTTTTTCTTACCCTTTGCTTTGTTCGGGTTGGTCTCATCTACTACCCTTGTTCCCACCTCTTTAACTTCATTAAGAATATTCCCTTATCTGGTATGTCCTTCGTTTCCAACTCTTTCCCTCCCTTCCACTTCTACTCCACAAAGCCCACCTATCCTAGATCTAGATTAATGCAAATATTTCCAGGATGTATTCTTTGACTACCTTAGCTTTCAATGTTTCACATGTACCTTTGACTCAACATATTTAAATATGAGCTGTTTATCCCTCATTCTTCCCATTCACTTTCTTATACTTGCTCTCCTTTTGCTACTGCCAGCATGTGAGTTGAGGACACTCAATCATGGCTCAATAGAAATTAAGAGCACCCACTAGAAACACGTCATCACTGACACTTCTCATCCCTTCTTCCAAATACCTATTGGCTGCCATGTTGTCTTGGTTTTATATTCTAAATCATTCCTTATTTCATCTTGCTCATTACCTTTCGTCTTGATTACTGAACTCGACTCCTAATTAGTTCCTTGACTCTAATCTTGTTCTACTCTGAACCATCTTCCTTGCAGCAATTATACTAATTTTCCTAATACACGAATGAAATTGTCTTTGTCTCCTCTTTTGATATTGTAAAGGCTTTCCACTGTGGAAAGATAAAATCCCTTTCCCTTTTGCCATCTGTTCTCTACCCTCTACTATTCTCATCTGTCATCATTGCTCAACTTTTACGCTGAGTTTCAGCCATTAATGAATCATCATACCATTTCCCAACCGTGTACCTTTGCGTGCTTCCTTCCTTCTCCCTGGAAGACTCTTCACCCATGAGTCTACTTGGAAAACACCTTCAAAACTTTCTTTAAATGTCACCTTTCTGTGATGATTTTTCTAGTTCTTATGCTCATCTTAAGCATTATCTTTCTATCTCTGTCATTTATCTATAAATAATCATAATTATATTATAAAATAAAATATAACTATATCTCGTAAGTTATGTAAACATAAAAGTTTATGTACACTCTGTAAATTATAAAATATAAAACAATTCAATTTTTATATATGTTATATAATATACATATATAATTTATGCAATTATACGCACACACTGCATTGACAGTAAATTATTTGTTTGTTTACAGGTCTGCTCCCTTACTAGACTGAGTTCCTTGTGGGTGGGATTGTGGGCTATTCATATCCCTCTTGTTTATCATGATGCTTCATATGTTATAGGTGGCCCATTAATATTTACTGAATAAATTAATAAACAGAATAATTCATACACTTTACAACTAGAAGGTAAAGTCTGTAAGGCAAGCATAGTGCCTTTTATAGACGCTCTTGCATCTCAGTCATGTTTGGAACTTAGTAGGTGATCAAAAAATATTTATTGACAATCTCTGATGAGCTCAGCCACATGGGAGTAGAGTCTGTTTTATATTATTATTAACAAATGTTTTTATGCATATATGCCATACTCTCATAATTAGATTTCAGTTCCTTTAGGGTAAGGACAATATTTTATGCATCGCTAACCTCACAGAGACTCTTCCAGTACTGTTTAATGAATGTCCATTGATTGAATAACCAGGTAGCAAAGCCTGGATTATTTTCTTCCAACTTTTATGGCTTTTTATTTCCTGGAACAGTATCTGGGCTCTCCCATTAATGGTTCCTCGTGAAGATGTTGCCTAGGCCTCTGGGAACAACCTACTTTGGGCCAGGCAAGGGCTCTAAGCTCTTTATACACGTCCTGATGTGCTCTGACAGGAATAACATCTCTAGGTGTCTCAAATAACACACTCTTGAAAGCACCTGGTCGTTGACTTTGCCAGGAAATGGCGGTGCTCCAGGGCCTATTCATTCTGGCTGGTGGTGACTTGAGTGAATTCTGGGCAGCCTGTCAAACTTGGGTGGCCATTTTCAATTCTGCCCCAACCAGCTGAGAACTCCTCTGTGTTTCCTTAGGTGCCAAGCAAAAATGATAATTGCCTCTCATCTATCTCAATGAGTTATGATGAGGCTAAACAAGATTATTCAACATGAAGGAAGCAGCGGTTGGAAGTGCTTGAACAGCATAAACGCTGAGGAGAAACCGGAAAACTCCTTCTCACCCAATATTAATACCTGCTGTGACCTATAGTCGAGTGATGAAAATTATAAATGATTAGGAAGTGGGGATTTGTTCCGTTAGATAAGGATAATTATAGAATTATGAATATGAAACGCCTCTTTTTTCTTCCATTTTAATACATTTTAATCTAATGAGTATTTATTATCTTCGAGGAATGTGTATTTCATTAGTAACGTAAAAAAAAAAAAAGTAGTATTTTTGTTCAAGTCCTCTGTTTCTTAACAGATGGAGCAGAGGGGAGTGCCGCCTCAACAAGAGGATTGCCTGGGTCGGGAGTCTCGCATGTGATCAGATAGTGCCCCCTGGTGGTCCAAAGTTATCCTGCATTTCCTCCAGAGAGGGGAAATGGGAATGGGACACATCCTAGGCTGAGGTGCCTAAGGATCTCTCTCTCTCTCTCTTTCTCTCTCTCTCTCGCTCATACACACACACCCTTTCTTTCCTTATTATTCTTTCTTCTTCACCGTGTTATTTAAACCACCATAGCTGCCATGTACACTTTAAAATTCCAGTGTCGTCTTACTTGCTCAGTTTGATAGTCAAGGAAACATATCGTGAGCACCTACTGTGTGCCTGGAATTTGCTACCACCAGAAAATTTTGGACGACTTTATCTTATCTATCCCTTTATTCTAACAGAGTATGAAGCTCATCATTTTCCTACGTTGTGTGCATGTGTGGATGTGTATGTTTTTACTTAATGGTTGTTGACCTCTTCTCACCATTGCGTATTTAGCACCTAGCTACGTATTTGGCACTTAATAGTCCCTCAATAATATTTGTTGAGTAAATGGATAAAAGGTAAATCACTTCAATTGTAATGTGACGATTGTTGAAAGAAGCAAACACAGGGGGTTATAGAAGCAGAGAGAAGAGCCAGCCAATTTGGGGAAGAGCAGGGCGGAAGGAGGTGTGTTCAAGACAGGCTCCTTAAAGGAGTCATTAGATGCCTGAGCTGCACCGGGAGGTAGGTCAGCAAACAGAGAGAACAGCATGACCGAAATCATGGGCCAGGGAAGGAGCATGGAATGTATGGGCTGCGAGGGTCAGTTGATGAAGACTCTCCAGGGGGCAACTGGCAGCCACCGCAAGAGCACGAGATCACTACATTTGTCTTTGAAGCAGATCACCCCCTGGATGGCCCCAGAGCTGAGGATCCGGTTCTCTTATACCCTGAGACTGGTATGCAGGAGGCACGCCACAAAAGTCAAATGCAAAGACGACTCGGTAAGAACGGAAGTCCAATAAGGGCATTCCTTAGGGTGTCTGATGGAAGCAGAAGTGACATGAAGAGAGTGGACATGTGTTTGTGTGTAGAAGGGAGAGCAGAAGACTGAGAATGAATGTGGCGTTTTTTTCTCGGCTTGTGTAAACTGCACAGTAGATCCTCAATGAATGTTTGCTGAATGAATCAATGAACCTTAGGGCTGGTTGCCAGAGAAAGAGTGAGCAGAAGATATTGCAATGAAATCCTCCAGATTCTGTGGTTTCTTCAGCGTTCGTCAGCTGCATTAATCAAGCCCTACTTTTGTTCTGTTTGGTGTCGTGTTGTTCAGTCTGTGCCACGTACAGACGGAGAACACGGATGGGCTTAGATTTTTAACCTACATTTCATGACGTTCCAACTCTAAAATGATTGAGGAAAGAAACCCTGAAATCTGGGTATCACTCCTAAAATTTCACCCCCTAATTCAAAGTGTATAAGCTTTGTTACTGGTGTCCTGCCGTGAAAATTATCTTCCCACTGATTCATAGAATAGGAATTTGCCTTAGATTTATAGGCACAGCAATATCCATTTTGCAATAGTTTTCTTTACACGTTTTTACCTTTCAATAAATATATTACTTGGGTCTTTCAATAAATATATTACTCTAAGTGAAACTCTGAGTGCGTTTCACTGCATGACGAAACCTTCCTGGAATTTATTGCAGTTTCTAGAGGACATGAGAATGTAAAAGTCTAGCACTAATACTTTGTAAGTATTCTAGATTTTGTGAAGTTTTAAGAAATAATTGATTTTTCCTGAGGTTTCCTGTATTCTTAAATTTGCTGAATTATTATTATTATTATTTATTATTATTATTATTTTTTAAAGATTTTATTTATTTGAGAGAAAGAGAGCGGGCGAGCAAGGGAGAGAGCACCAGCAGGGGGAGCTGCAAAGGGAAGGGGAGAAGCAGGCTCCCCGCTGGGCAGAGAGCCCAACATAGGGCTTGATCCCAGGACCCTGAGTTCATGACCTGAGCAGAAAGCAGACGCTTAACCAACTGAGCCACCCAGGTGCCCCAAGTTTCCTGAATTTTTAAGTATTAAGACAGCATGTGAGGAGCCTGATAAGAGGCTTGAGAAGAAACCCGATTTGAACTTGAACTCCAGACAATTTCACTTTATGAATAATACTTTTTTGGATAACATTTTTTTTAAGTTCCAAACTGTTATTACTTTTAAAAAGGGCCATTATTAGTCAAAGTTCGTTCAGAAACCAGTGTGGTTATGTCAAATGGAAAGAGATTTAAGGGAATTTAGTGTTCATCAGAAGTTTAGAAGTCCTGCAAGAATGCAAGTCAGAAGGTCTTTAGCTGGGTTTCCAGGAAGTCAGAAACTTGCTGCTGCCACCTGGGAGACAGGAGATGGCGGGAAGGGCCACTGTCCATGGTCACAGCTATCCTGAAGTGATGCCTTCTCACGGATATGTGACTGCTACAAAAAATGATGTTTACTGAAGCCCACACATCCACTGTTAATTCCAGACGGGAAAGAATGCCTTCTCTTCCATCTTCCAAATCTGACATAAGCGCTTATCATTGACGGGATCTATAGAGTATCGAAAACTCTGCTGGCAAAGGAGATGTGGTTCACAGGCTTCTAGTCTCTGGGGATGGTACAGAGGGAACGAGAATGATCCTGAATGATGTTAGATGATGTTAGATGATATCTAGCATGTATTCACTGACAATAATGAGAACATCTACACGTTTTACTGGTTTCTTATATTGGCAGAGTATAACCTTGAGTAAGTCTTTCAGAAATGGATGATGACTCTTATGAGTTTTTATGTCTGAAAATATCTTTATTTTGCCTTCACGTTTGATTGGTCATTTGATGAATATAGAATCCTATATTGTTTCCTCAAGACTTTAAAAATATCATTCCAGCGGCTTTTAGCCTTCAGAGTTGCAAACAGGAAGAGGTCAGAGGCAACCTGATTTTTATTCCTTTGTAGGTAAACTATTTTTACCTCTCTTCCTAATTTAAAGGATAGGATGTTTCAAAATTTCAGCATTTGTATGGGTCTAGCTTTTTGTCATTTACCCTGTTTAGCACTTAGTTGGCTCTGACAAGAACAGTGTAGGTACAGTAGAATGGGGGTAAAAGCCTTCTTGGAGAGGGCTTGTGAGGGAAGAAAGGATGAGAAATGATGGTGAGTGGAGAAAATGCTTTAGGAGTTTTGCTACAAAGTGAAACAGAGAAATATGTCAGTAGCTGGTGGAAAATGGAATAGAATTTTTTTTTTTTTTTTTTTTTTTTTTTTTTTTAGGGTGGAAGAGATAGTAGCATGTTTGCACACTGACATTGTAGAAACAAAAAAATGATGAAATAGGAGGGAGAGGAGAGACTTCCTGGAGCAATAGATCTTTTTTGGTTAGAGGAGATGGGCTCTAGTGAACAAATGGAAGGCCTGGCTTTGGAGAGCTCATCTGCAGTCACGTCCAAAAAAGCAGAACATAAGCGTGGTAAGTGGATAGATGTGTTGGTGGGAGTTGATGGATATTATATTCTAATTACTTCATTTGCTCAGTGAAGTAGGCAGCAGGTTATCGGCTAAGTGTGAACATAGGGGAGGAGATGTTGGAAGTTTGAGGAGGTGTAAGAGAACATAAGGATAAAACCAGAGAACTAAAGTGTGGTTGCTGGGAAAAATGGAGGGCTCCACTGAAGTTCATAACCATGAATTTAAAGAGAGATCAGTCAGAAGAGCTGTGATTTCTGCAGCTACGTTCATCTGCCCAGGTACAAGCATGGGCCATATGGAGAGTTAATTTATCTGGGGTTATGGGTTTGGCCAACTAAGCACAACACATTAAGGGAGGGAGTTGTAAGGATATATAAGAGAGAGATGGCAATGGTTGTCCATGGACATACAGTTTTGTATGCTGGTAAATGTGTGTGGGGTGAGGAGTGATGACTGAGGAGGGAAAGGAACATGAAGAGTTACTATCAAGGGACTGGTGCCCCGGGGTGGTTGAAGGGGAGGAGTCAAGGTACTAAAGAAAATCAACCTAGAAGAACGGAGATGCTGGTCAAAGAGATGCAAGGAATGGAATTAAAGGTGGGATTTGGATTATTGATGATAAGAAGGTCTAGGAATAACCACAAGGTTGAGTGACGGAAGAAAACTGGGGAAGCAAGATCACTCGGGGAGGAGAGGCCAAGCAACCCAAAGCAGAATGTGGAAGCTTCAATTGTGCGAATACTAAAATTGCCAATCATTAGAACAGAAGTAGGGTTGGAGAGAGTTATAGTGATCCAGGAACTAAAAATCATAGAAAAATGAGGGAACATCACTTGGAGGTTGGTAGTGAATGCCAACAATGAAGAGAAGGGGTTGACTAGTAGGGTGACACAAACTTCAAGACTGAGTGTTTTAGGGAGGAAGTAGAATGATCTAGAAGTGGCAAACAAGAGCAAGGTTGGTACTTAGCATGTCTCCTTGAGATACCGGCAGAGGAAGTAGTGTACTCAGGGGAGAGAGGAGCTTCCATTGGGAAGACCTTGTTTATAGAGGGAATTTGTCTTTTGAAGGAAACAAAGCACATCCAGTGTTCAGGACATAAACACCAGGGATTTATTTGTTACCAAACCCTAAGAGCTGTGCTGATGCTACACTTTCCCATTTCTGAAAATAGTTCAGTTCAGCTAGACGCCATTTCCTCAGGAATAAATGGGACCTCGAGGCTTCTGAGAGCTGGACTAGCAGCTGCCTGAAATGGCATGATGTGCAAGACGAGTGGGCAGCCCCGGGGGTGGATCTGTTGGGACCCGTATAGGCTTGATGGTGTGCAGCCGAAAGTTCTGGTCAAAGAGTTCCCCCCAGGTGATTTTATTCTGTTTTGCCTTGTGGTTAGCTGTAAGAAAGTTTTCCATTTTTCACAGAAGTTTGCTTTTCTGGTCATCTAAGATGGTCTGTGTGACATAAAGCTTAATTGCAAGCTCAAATAATTTAAAACCAAGCAGACACTATCAGACTATAGAAGGACGAAAGAGATGGGAACTAATATTTATTAAATGCCTCTATATACCAGACACTGCATAAGTATTTTTGTCATTCGGATTCATAAATTCATTTTGTTCATTCCCTTACTAACGGAAATGTGTGTGTGTGTGTGTGTGTGTGTGTGTGTGTAATACTTGCTAAAAATTAGAGAATCAACAATAAATTAGAAACTCCATTTTAGAGGAGCTTATGGTTAAATGAGAGAAACATCTAAGCAAGTAGAAATTGTAATACAGTGTGATATAGGTTAATAATTAATAATTATTGAATATTTACTATGCACCAGGTGCTATGTGGAGATCTTTTATATTAGCTCATTTAATCTTCTCAGCAATGTTCTCACACATTATATTAATCATCTTATAATAATGTTGTGTTGCAAACCATTTCAAACCTCAGTGGCTCATGACAACAAATATTTACTTTTCATATATATATATATATATATATATATATATATATATATATTCCTTTTTTTTTTTTTTTTTCTGTTTCAGGCCATCAGTCAGCTGGTCTTGGCTCCAGGCTTTTGACTGGACTTAAGTCAGCTTATGTGTCTCCACATTCCTGTTGTTACAGTAGGATGTATTTTCATGACAGATTATAGGAGTGTAAGGTAGCCAGCCTCTGCCCATTTAGAGAATTTACTCACATCGAATTTGTTATTATTCATTTGGCCAAAGTATGACACATGCTCAAACTCAACATCAGTGGGATAGGAAAATATACTCTGCCTCCTCTAGTGAGAGCTCCTGCAAGTCACATGGCAAATGGCAAGGCCACATGGAGAGAGTAATGGATTGAGAATGGTGATTCAATCGGCCATAGGCATTTAGTATTATATCATCCCTGACTTACAGGTGAGAAATTTAAAGAAAAGAAGCAACTTGCCCTGGGTCAGAGAGTCAGGAACCTTAAATCCCAGTGACCATGCCCTTGACCACTACACTACTTTGCACAGGTACTTTGGGACATGGCGGCAGTGGGGGAGTGGTGGTGGCTTGCCAATCTAGTGGGGTGTGAAGGGTACAAGGAAGGCTCTTAGGGAAGGTAAGACCTGAGGATAACCTTAGTAGTATTTGGTCAGACTAAGAGTTTCTATTTGGTTTAGCACCAAAGAGGCCATTGGTATTGTGGTACAGGTAGTTTAACTGGAGAGGTGAGAACAGAAGGCAGATGGTCGTAGGTTAAGGAGTACATGGGAAGTGAAGGGAGAGAAAGAGCTTCTGGAAAGTTGACTGAGATGAATAGGGAAAATAGGATTGGAAGAGGCTAGAGAACAGGAATTTTTTTTTCTTCAAAGACCTGAGTGCTTAATGCTAACCTGAAAGTTAGTAGAGATGCATCATTGGATTTGGATTTGGCCTCTAAGATATCTACCACATCCTTGCCCGTTGGTACAAGATGCATTGTTAGGGGTAAGGAAGAAAGAAGATTTGGAAGTGACTCTAAGAAGAGGGAGCGAAGATAATTTCCATGATTGTGTGTACCACCGCATACTAACATGTGATCTAGCCTAGCACCTGTCCTATAGGCTTACAGAACTGAACTGATGCATTCATTTAACTGGTATTCGGGGTGGGGAGGTAACATATTTATTGCAAGCAGGTGTGAAGACTTTCCCCAAGTACCCACTGATTTAAATGAAATGTTAGTACACCTTACATCTCCCTTTAATACACAAAAGGGTCTATTGAAACCTCAGTCACCAGAATTGGTGTGTTAAGCAATTATAACCTTTAGAGGTAGTCGACAGAGTATGCCTGTGAAGTTTTGTATGCTAGAAGTTTTTACCTCTTTGCTCTCTTAGCCTTTAAAACAATGCAGGTGACTATAGTTGCCATCATAATAAACCAATGAAAACATTCAATTTGCCTTTTAGCATCTGAGATAAATAGTTCAGTTGGTTAGATTAGGCCTCCCTCCCAATATCATGGCTTTGATTGGTTTCCTTGGCATTTAGGGTTCAGAAGAATTGAAGATATGGAAGCCACTTGAAAGCTGTTGAAACATTCAATTTCGGACTGAGGATGATATGGCTAGCTAAGGACCCGTATGATAGTGAAAAGAGTTTCAATCTACTAATCCTTATTAGTGAATAACGAACAACTCCAAAATTCAGAGGCTTAAAATAGAAAAAGTTCACCTCACTCATGCTATATGTCTCTCACAGAAGTGGGCCATGTTCTTCTTCATCTTTAATCCAGGCCACAGTAGTGGCGGGAAAGCAGGACGGTGAATCATGAATGCGCTCTTAAAACTTCCACTTTCAGTGGCACACGTTATTTCTGCTCACACTCAGTGACCAAAGTAGGTCACACAACCTTACCTAACTCCAAATGTCAAAAAAGTACAATCCCGAAAGGAAAGACGCCAGAAATAGTGAGCCGTGCTAACGACGAATAAGTGAGAAGACATCATAGCTATCATTAGTGCTGTCCACTGAATCAGTCTGTGGTCTGTGCTGCAGGTGGCTGCATTCTCTGTTTGTCCCTCCAGGGCCTTTCTCTACCTTTCTTCTTCTTACCCAGCCCCAGAGGCTGATTTCTATGCACTGTGTCAACTGGGCTCCCTTGCCCTCTGGTTTGTGGTCGGGGATTTGGCCAATGAGGAGCCTTGGCTAGAGATTGAAGGGCGAGAGTAGAAAGATGTTGAGACGTTTATTCCCCAATCCCTCCTTGCCAGGCTGTGTTTGTTAGAGGCTGAATTCCTCTCCGGGAAGGTCATAGCCCCAGGTTGGGCGACCTTCTTCTACAGGAACAACTGTCTCCTGGGTCTTCAGACTGTGGGTGGAAATCGCTTCTCTCTGTTGGTGCACCCCCGGTGCCTCACCATCCTTAGTTGTTTTCTTTTCATCTGTCCATAACATTCTATTGCAATAGAATCATCATTAATTTTTCTTCAACTACCCATTTATAGTGATGTATCACCTGTTTCTTGCCAGGATCTGAACCAATAGGATGATCAGTAGAACCTCAGCAACTCTTGGATCCACATGGTGGGCAGCAAGCTGGCTGAGAGAACTCCTTGGATTCCAAGGAAGGCATATTCTCCAATGCTTCTATGGATGTGGCCAAGGAGAATGAAGGAGCAGGCAGATCTACTTAAAGCCAAGAGCCATGGATGGGAGAGCTCCTCTCTGGGTATCAGAATAGAGACAGGAGCAAGGAATGTTCCCTATTTATCCCAAGGGTCGAGGGCCCTCACAACGTCTCGCCAGAATCTCCCTCGTCAGTGAATGCTATGTATCTTCTATGGTTTCCCTTTAGAACAGGTGTGTTTATTGTGATCATCTTATCCCCATTTCATCATTGTATATTGAATATGTTGGGGAAGATAATTTGTCTTCCTAATTAATTTGTCTCTACTCAACAGGACTCATGTCCACATCTGTCAGAGGGAGTACTGTGCATCATCACCCAGAGACCCTGGACCTCGAGCTTGCTGCTGTGGTCAAATGGACCAGGGGATTTGACTGCAGGGACAGTGTGAGTGTGCTTTACATGTGGGAAGGAGAGCGACTGAATGTTTGGTGACAAGTAGCGTGGTAGTCACCTGTGCTGTTTGTGAAATATTTCTGGCTTTCCTCCTTCTGAGCTTATGTTGGGATTGCACTTTCCTGCCCACTTGGAGTTAAACGTGGACATATCGCTTGCTTTGGCCGATGAAATGTGATGTGTGCTGCTTCTGGGTAGAAGCTTAGGAGAGCCAGTGCACGATTTGCCTGCTTTCACTTTCCCTCTTCCACAGTGACCGGCAGTGTCTCAGAGAGAGGCAGCTCCCGGCCTTTTGTGCAGAGCGAGGAATGACGCACAGTCCACAGTGACCCACGCTGGCCGCATAGCAGGAGTAGGAAATAAGCCTCTGTGATTTATTAGCCTGAGATTTTGTAGGTTTTATCACAGCCTGGTCTAGCATCTCCTGGCTCATTTGTAGTGAAGATAATTCTAGACTGAGTGCAGCGCGTGCATAGAGACCAGAAGTTTCTTGTCAGAGTGAACAGTTTGGTGTCCAAGGGCAGTAATGTTCTTGACAAATGAGGGGGATAGTGAGGCACTTTAATGCCTTGCAGAGGAGTGCAGGTTGGGGTGCCTGGGTGGCTCAGTCTGTTAAGAGCCTGCCTTCGGCTCAGGTCATGATCCCAGAGTCCCTGGATCGAGTCCCACATTGGGACTCCCTGCTCTGCGGGGAGTCTGCTTCTCCCTCTGCCTCTCACCCCACTCTTGTGCTCCCTCTTCCACTCTCTCTCTTTCAAATAAATAAATAAAATAAAAAAAAGAGCAGGTTGGAGTGAAGGAGACATGCTTGTTGTTATAAGAGGCTAATACTACCCAAACTAGGGCAGTGATTATGGAAATAGAAAAGAAGCAAGAAATGAGGGACCGTTTGCAGGTCAAATTGATGCTACTTGATTTCAGCAGGAGGTGGGTGGTGGGGACAGTGAGGGATCCAAGATGACTCTGCAGTAATTGGGGGGAGGAGCTTGAGAATCTTAGTTTTGCTTTGGACTATGTGTTCGCCTTAGGAATTTTCAGCAAATTGCCTGATTAGAACTCAAGGATATGCTTGTTCAGGGCTGGGAACACAAAAGGTGATTGATTATTTGGTTGCTAACATCAAGGGTGCCATGTTTCCTCCTTCTCGTTCTTTCCCTCAGTGGGATGGGGATGGATGTGGTGGACGGCCATCAGTACATTTTTGCCTAGTTTTCTCCTCAGAAGTGTTGTAAAGGCCGGTGCTTGCCTCCAGAGAAAACAGCATTTGTCAACCTTCAGTTGTGCCATATATTTTTGAGTACAGAAGAAATAGGAGAAGAGGGTAAATCTTAAAACCAATGAGATTACATGAATTTTCTTCAGAGTGCATTTCAGAGTCATATATACAATTTAAACATAGTCCTGAGGAAACCAGACCATGTAAAAAAAATTATAAGTGGAATAAGACGAACTGGATAATTCACAAAGTGACATCATCCCTGCAAAGAGCTCGTAGTTCAACTCTTAAAGGGTCAGAAGCATCTGAGATGTTTTAAACTGTACTGAAATAATACGTTGTGTTGGATGCAAGACTATTGGTTCCTTGACCTCATCTGTCTCTTAGATGCTTTCTTTCTGTTGTTTTATTAACCTGCAAGGTGTAGTTGTTCATTTTTTCTTCCTCTCGGATTCCTTTGGGTTCCACTTCTACTTTTTTGAGTAAGATGGAGTTTCTTTTCACGCCCTACCCCAATGGAACATGCCCTGACTGAAACAATATCGCCACTGTGGCCGTCACCAAGAGTCCACACATCTGTACAGATCCCATTTTGTAGAGGGGTCATCATTAACTTCTCTTCAACTAGGACCGCTAGGACCACTTGGGAACATGATAGAAATGCACACTCTTGGGTTTCTACACAGACCTCGGCAACCAGAAATTCTGGGGTTGGAGCTCAACAATCTCTTTTTAACAAGCCCTCCAAATGACTCTGAAGCATGCCAAAATTTGGGAACCAGTAGTCTAGGGGAGCTTCAAAGACATAACACATCCTCACTGGTGTGGTAAGATTCGAGGATGGTCTGCCGATGAGCTACTAATAAGGAGAGAAATCATGCTAAGTGGGCGTTGCAAGCTGGAGCAAAAATCACTTATCCTTCTCTGTCTCTCTGTGCCTTAGCCTCTTTACCTTTGGGACTAGGCAGTTGGACTGGTCAGGATTTCCAGTTTAGGGACCCACAAAGTAGTGCGACAGGTTTGTCAACTAATTCTAATATTTCAGAAAACTTCACAGAAATTTTACATTTCCCCTCAATATGCTGAAAAGACAGACCAAAATATCCTACTTGCTAGTTCTGAGCCAAAAACAAGCAAGTAAATTGTGAGCCTCTTGCGGTCACTCATTTTTATATTTCCAAGACTTAATCACAGGGTCCAGCCCAATGGGAGCCCTTCAAATAATGTTATATAAAAAATATTATGAATGGGGTGCCTGGGTGGCTCAGTCGTTAAGCCTCTGCCTTCGGCTCAGGTCATGATCCCAGGGTTCTGGGATCGAGTCCTAGGTCGGGACTCCCTGCTCAGTGGGAAGCCTGCTTCTCCCTCTTCTCCCCCTGCTTGTGTTCCCTCTCTCGCTGTGTCTCTCTCTGTCAAGTAAATAAATAAAATCTTAAAAAAAATTATGAACCAAGTTATGAAAATACAGATTCCTTTATGCTAATCAGAAGCTGCGATCGATTTCCCAAAGGAAGATAATGGCGCCCACGTTTGTAAGCATGCGTCTTGAGGGTTGCAGCGGTAGAGTCCTACAAATAGAGGATATTCAAGGCAGGGACCAGGTGGCCTGCCCCCCCACACTTGGCTTGTTAGTGCTCCTATGGACGATAGCCCAGTTCACTTATTCATAAGTCTGTGTGGTTTCAATTATTTATGATTTTCTGCTAAACCTGACTGTGGTTCGTTTGGTCCTGGAGGATCCATCTGGGTCACTGACAAGACCCCGCTGTGTCCATGTGTGCCGTGTGCTTCTCGGCAGTGCAAAACTCAGTAGCATGGCAGGGAAATCACATCTCACAGGCTGGCGAAGGGGGTCTGGGGCCACATGGGAGAACGCGAGGTGTGCCAGGAACCTCCCGAGTGCTTTGCAAGGGGGTCTCTTTCTCCGAATGATCCGTCTGAACCTATGGTTATCTCCCTCAGTCCTGAATGCTTTTTTTAAGGGGAACAGATTGAAGACCTCTCCTGCCGGGCTGGCCTGTCAGAGGCAGAGAGAAGAGAGAGGCCGCCTGCTGACCCAGAAGGGAAGCAAATCGGCAGGGCACCAATTTCCTTCAAACTCTAATTATTGTCTCTTTGCTTCGGAGATTGTCTAATCCCGTGGCTACCCTTTGGAAATCTGAACTCCGGGGTCAGATACGTGAAGGGGCAAGAGACCAGACCGAACCTTTATTAGTTCACAGAACTCCAATTCTTTATTAATCACAGCTTGCTCACAATGACATACAGGAAAATAGCACTAATGAAGAGTAAATATGCAGGCAGCAACCTTCAGGAGTTGGGATTTGGGGGAGAAACGACTTCAAAACTGCGATAGGTACTTATGGTGGGTGTCTCGTGATTCTTAGTTGGCACAAATGCCCTGCCTAGCCCCCTTAGCTGTACCAGCCCTCACAGATGGAGTAAGTTTCTTTTTAGTTTAACAGGCAGGATTGCCTCACACTGGGGAAGAAAGACCAGCTTGAGTGAAAGTCCGCAGTGTTTTTGATCTTGTTCGTGTGTGTGTTTTAATGCAACAACCAGCTCACAGTTTCCAAGTGGAAAAATACTCAGTAGCATCATGTACTTGTACTATAGGTAAGAGCTTAAAATGACATCATCAATCATGGCATCCACAAATAAGCCACCTGACACATTAAGTAATTCATTCCATCAAAAGAACTTAAACTAGAGAATTAAGCCCACTTCATGAAGAGCGATTTCATGGCTGCTTGAACCATTGGGATTTGGATCTGTGTTCAGCAGTTTTAAAAGGTTCAACTTTTTGCTTCTATCCAGACTGATCTCAGATCTGTCTTCTCATCCATCCCTTTCTAAAGCCAAAGCACATTTGTAGCACATAATCCAGTAGAAGCAGAAGTAAATGCTATGATTGGTGTTTTTTTGTTTTTTTTTGTTTTTTTTAGCCTGGTTTTGTAGTTTCTAGGCAGTTAGTAGATTATGAGTGAACAAATGTAGAGTTTTGCATGGAGTCGTAATTAATACCTGTAACCTAGGCATGGTCTTAGTCAAGTTCAGAGATTACAAAGCCGTCTAGGTCATTAGGCAATGGTGGGTTTCTAGCACCATGGACTGTCTACTGACCTCATTTTTCTGTTGGAGTGAAAAGGGCAGGGAATGGAGTTCAACATGAGGGCTTCAAAAAGAACAGACCTAGCAAATTCATTTGAGTGGAAAGACACAACATCAAAAGCCTGTTACAGGACATGTAAGATTATGAAATAACTTGCATAATGCAATACTTGTATTTTTTAACAAAAATGTAAGTATTTACAAAATAAGATCCAAGGTATTTTTTTAAACATCAAGCAAAACATTCTGCAAAGAGACCGCATTGAATTTTTTTTTAATTTTTGATTCTGTTTTTTGATTTTTATAATGAGTTCTTTTTAAACCATGTCATACATTTCCCATACTGATATCGCATGATCCATTATAATATAGGCAGGGGGATTTACTAATCGTGGGGCGTGCCATACCCTCCATCGCTTCAGCCAGAAAGTTCAACCTGGAGCTCCTTGTTCCTGCGCACCTCGGCGGCATGCCTCTCCTGGAAAACACCAAAGGGATAAGCAAAGTCACAGAGCCCGGCCGTCTGCTCCATGGAGAACCAGGAAGGCCCGCCCACTCCACACAGTACGCATCTCACTGGACATCACCCAGTTGTTTGGTGTCTATCTTTAGGAAATTTTCTCATTTCACGAGAAATGACCACAAGAGACCCAGGAAGTATCACATTAGGGAGGACCGTATAAGACTCATGGAGACTAGGGGCGCCTGCGTGGCTCAGTGGGTTAAAGCCTCTGCCTTCGGCTCAGGTCATGGTCTCCGGGTCTTGGGGTCAAGCCCCACATTGGGGTCTCTGCTCAGCAGGGAGCCTGCTTCCCCCTCTCTCTCTGCCTGCCTCTCTGCCTAACGTGTGATCTCTCTCTCTCTATCAAATAAATAAAATCTTAAAAAAAAAAAAAAGACTTATGGAGACTAAAAATACCTTCACGCCATATTTGCTCAAAACCATGATCAAAAGGTCCTATGATTAAGAGAATTTTGAATATGACACTACTAAGTCCAGAAAATAGCAATAAAACATCATATTGTTGTTTACCCTGTCATTTTTAATGTTTTTTTTTCCCTCTTCCCGAAAATGTTAAGGGCTTTATAATTGCCAGTGGACACTTTGAGAGGATTAGTTGCAAGAAGAAGACTTTTTGTATGCTTCCTAAATGCTTACCCTGTTTGTCAGGGCCTTTCAAAGTTTGAGTCCAAATGACCTTTCCAGCTTTACTCTCCACTCTTCCCCTGTCCACATGTACTTGATGCTTGTGTATAATGGAGTTGTCTTTTCATGCAATTTTTAGTGCTTGAGATTCCTAGTCTTCCGTCTCTATGTGGTCAGATTCATAAACCTACTCTTTAAAGCCTGTAGCAGTCATGTCTTCCTCCACCAAGATTTTCAGGAGACCGTAAAATAAAATTAACCCTACTTTCCTTTTGAACACCTGCATAAATGTTTGCTTATATGTAGCCATTTTGTTTTAACTTCAACTATGGGCATTTCTGTTCTTGTCTCATCTTCTGTATTAAGTAGATGCTTATATATAAGCTCACCGAGGGCCAGGACTGTATTTTCTCAGTTTCGTTACCTTGCTGGGCGTGGCAGAGTGTTCTGCACTAAGCCTGTGATTGGTGGATGTTTATTTATGTGAAGAACTGAGGCACTAAGTTTGGTTTGGGAACTGAACTTTCTGTGGAGGGAACTGAGAGGAAAGGTGGATTGGGTATTTTTCAGTACACGGTTCTGTACTGAACGACTATAAACCTCTTGTCTTGCATATCATAGGTACTAAATAATTGCTTGTTGAATTGAAATTTTAAAATGCTAATGATTACTAGTATTACTTCTTTTTCTACTTAGCATATTACTTATATTGCTATTTTTTCCCCTCTAGTTCCAGAAATTTCTTGTGGCTCTATGGATTCCCTTAGTTCAGGGGCAAAGACCCGGACCAGCTCTAAAGTAAATCTTACCATTAAACTCCATTACTCTCAACGAGTCTCTGCTTACTGTGTTCTTTATAATACTGAGCATTTGTTAGGCACTTAATATGGAATTAGTTCTGCATAAATACTGATTTTTACCTCTTCAGTTCCCTGTTCCTCCTCACAACAATCCCATGAGAGAGGCGATATTCTGGTTCCCACTTAACAGATGAAGAAACTGAGGTACGGAAAGCCTGAGTCACTTGCCCAGGATCACAGAACTAACTAGGGGCAGAGCTGGGACTCCACCTCAGGGCGCCTGCCTCCACAGCCCACTCTGTTCACCGCTGCTATACAACCTCACTGTTAGCAAAAGGAGAAACTTTAATAGTTGTGAGGAAAAATGCGTCTTTTCAAATGTACGTGCTGGGAGAAAAAGACATATAACATCTGACACTTCCTTCCAAGACAGAATTGGAGTAAGCAGGAAGTTGTCTCTAGAGAGTTGAAATGCAATTTTATTTAATTGGTTTAAATGAGCTTTTTGTGTTTGTTGAAGAGCCATGATAAGAAGGGGAAAAGGCATTTTTAGGGAAGTCACATCTGTCCCATCCAGAAATGTCACAGAGGAAGGAGCAGGGATAAAACTGGCTCTTCCTTCTTTTTGTCCCACCATTATGAGAAAAAAGATGCCACAAAACCTTTCTCAGGCAGAAAGAAACTAATTAGTGAGAGATGAGAGCTCTGACAAAAATTGAGAAAAAGCCCAGACCATCAGTATACTGGAGCAAAATAGCAGACACCCAAGCCTAAGGATTGATACAAATTCAAATTTATAACAGGGAGCATTATAATTAATATTACTGGGCTACCCTGGAGCACACTTCTTATGAAACCCAAAATTAATTGTAAGGAAATGGGTTTTGCTACAGGAAAGAACAACTAGATCTGTGAGCTGGAGATAAACATTAAAAAAAGGGAAATTAAATAAATTCTGAGTTTCTAGGAAAAATATTGTTTATTTTCAGTTATTTTACTAAATATATTATTTGAAAACTTTGTATTCAAATCACCGAATAGATACCTATGAAATTGTAACTTGATTCTTTATCAGAATATGAGAGAATCAAAGGGCAGACATGCGGAAGTTTTTCGACACAGTCTTTTTTTTTTTTTTAATCCGGAAACTCCAATTGTCAGAGGTTACTAAGGTAGTTGGGATATTCTGAGAAAGCTCATCAAAAAGTCAAGGCTATTCTTTGATAAGATGCATCTCATTATTGAGTGGGTGCTGTCAGATGGTTGGCGAGACAGACTGAAGCAGATCTACATTTACCAAGTTCTCTGCAATTTCCCTCCTTTCTCCTGTCAGTATAAGGGAAGTGTGTAATACATCATCTTTTAGCATTGTATGCAACTATTCCCTTTGATATGCAAGCATGTATGAAAGGAAAAATTAGGAAAAAAATTCTGATTCCTTAAGAAAATGTGGTTAGAGATGTCTTTGCTGGAAGCCAAGAAATAAGAGGTCTTCCTTTTTTTTTGTTTTCCCTTTACCTTTTAACGTCTCCTTTGCCTCACTAGGTATCAAATACAAACCAGGGATTTGAATTAGATGACCTAGAGTATCAGTTCCATCTATGAAATTCTGTTATGTGAGTCTATTTAAATGCACAACGAGGTCAATCAATATCATCAAGAATTCTTTTGACAAAAGACCATGCACTTGCAAAACAAAAGAGGGGTCAAGAGTGAGCTGTAAGTGCCAGGAAGGCATGTTTTCATATATATCAAGATGACAGTGGTCACCGCAGTATAAACTTCCAGTGGTACTGCCAAGCCTACTTACCGAGCAATGTTTGATGATTGACAAAGAATTGCAGCTTTAGTTCAGTACAGAAGTTGGGAATCAAAAAGACATGGGTTCAAATCTAGACTCTCTGGTCTACTTAGCTTTGTGATCTTGACCAAATGGTGCAATCTCTCTAAGGACAAAGTTCCTTAGATGTGAAATGGGGACAATAACAGTATCTCCTTTCAGGGTTGTTGTTTGGATTACAAGCAGTAGTACATGCAAAATGGCTGGTCTACAGGAACCAATCAGTTACCGCTAGTTTTAACTCCTCTTTCCTTTCATTAGTCATTCATCAGACATGTTCAATAGTAAATAGTTACACAAATGGCACTCATGAATGAGAATGACGCCCCCCCCAAAAAAACAAAGTCAGATGAGAAGAATAAAAGTTGACAATAGATGAAAACTAATAATGGCTGAAATCGCGATCTAAAGTTATATAACGTTCCTTCAAACTATTTTTATTATTTTAAGCTATATCACGTTATATGATGCGATTGTCACTGAAATAATGGCTATGATGTTTTCATTTCAACTTTTCTGTATTGTTATAGGTAAAATTATCAATTATAGTAAGACGACGTCTCTTATTTCCTAAGTACTGTCCTTTGTGGTTGGCTAGGTAAAGTAGCTGTCAAGGTCATCCTCGTTTTTTTGCTTCTCTCACTCCTGAACGCTGTGGAAAGCTCCTTTGGTCACTGTCACAATATTATGATCTGAGCAGTCTTGGCAGGGGCTAGTGAATGGTGGGATTGCATTATAAAAGCAAGAGGATGTGACACCTTTGAATTAAGTGAGAATTCAACAAGGTTCAGCGGAAGTCCTCTCAATTGACCTGCTAGACTAACCAACATTCTCCATCCTCTCCATCATCCTGGAATCTCCTAAATGTTGGGTTGCTTGTGAGGCTGGGAGGCTCTTCGCTACTATTTCCATGTACTTTTCCTCTCACTGGTTGAGTTACATGCTTGCTTGCAGTCAGTGATATTTCCAGCCTGTTTGGCTAGCTAGTTGAGAATTTAATTTTATGATTCGGTTAAATATTACAGTAATAGAAAATTGTGAGGGTGGAGGGAAAGCTTTGGAAATATTCAAGAAAGGGAATTATGATCAGATATTGGATCGACTATAAAGCAAGGGAAAACTGTAAAAAAGAAGAGTTGTCAAGATCCTATGTATCCATGTTATTTTGCAGATGTCTTTAGTCTTCGCCTAGTTTTAAAGAAATTGAAACTGTAAAACATGGCTAATAGGATATAGGTGGAAAATGGGGGGGGAAGGACATAGGACCCCTATTAACTGATCCATTTCTCACAAAGGTCCTGGCTTATAACAGAAGGTTGGTAATTGGCTATACTTTTAAATGTTTGACGTTAAACTTCTGTGTTTAATGAACGTATGTATTATTGTTAAAATGATTATACCTGCTTTAACTGATTTTTCAAAATTACCCACTACAGGTTTTGTTTGGGTCTGATGAGAGAGCTGTTACTCCTCAGGGCTCCTGATGGGCCCGGCGGTGAACTTTCTGCAGGATACTGTCCAGCGTTAGGGGAGGAAGGACATGTTAAGGGAGGAAGAAAGTGTCTCTTTAATCTTTTCTGTGTGTCAGGAACAGGTGCTTTTCTTTCTGTCTCTGTCTCTGTGTCTCTTTCTGTTATACTATTCCAAGAATAAGAACATTTTAAACTTCACCAGACTGTCAATCATAATCCACAGACTACAATTTTGAGTCCTGGGTATGACTATTTATGTCACTCAGTTTGAAGACTGTTGGGTATGTGTAATTTCAATTTGAGTGAAACAGATCAGCCTAGTGCAGGTCTTTGTGGCCTAGGCATTCCTTCTTCCACACCTTTCTCCACATTTGATTCCTTTCTATAGAATAAGTTGGAGTGTTGAGATGAGGTGTTAGGAAAACAGAAATTGAAAAAAAGTGTCACATTCTTTTCTGAAGGAAAAAAAGAACAGTTTTACGGAACAAAGATAAAAAATATTTAGATATAATTTATGACAACCTAACGAAGCATATTTAAGGAGTCTTTAGCTCAGTAGTTCTCAACTCCTGCTAAATATTAGCACCCACTGGCAAATTTTAAAAGTAATACTGATCTCTGGGTCCCATCCCAGATAATTATATCAAAATCTCTTAGTTTCAAGAGGATTTCAGAGATTCTAAAGTTCAGTTGAGATGGCTTTTGCTTTAGGCTTTCAATTTTAGCTAAAGACTTTGAGTCTAGCATGGCTCGGTCTCCGAGAAGTCTGTGGGAATTAATCAGTGAATGACACCAAAGAAACCACAAATACCACAGGAAGACACGTGCTGCTCGGATGCTCCGTTCTCTTACTTGAGGGGTGGTGGGGTGGTGGGGGGCAGAGTGCTGGCAAGAGCTCACGTGGAATTGTACCACGTCTCCTGGCTAATTGATAGGGTCAGTGAGACCTGTCAAAATGGTGGGAATTTAGTGTGTTAGCCTTGATGTAGATTTATCTTTACCAACATTTTTCCAGTGTTTTTGTATTTACTATTTTTTTTTAAAGATTTTATTTCTTTATTTGACAGAGAGAGACACAGCGAGAAAGGAAACACAAGCAGGGGGAGCGGGAGAGGGAGAAACAGGCTTCCCGCTGAGCGGAGAGCCTGATGCGGGGCTTGATCCCAGGACCATGAGATCATAACCTGAGTTAAAGGCAGATGCTTAACGACTGAGCCACACAGGCACCCCTGTATTTACTATTTATATTGGTCCATATGATACGTTGACTTATTCTCTAATTTTTGCTGCTAGGTTATTTATCGCTGGGCTTTATATTGCCTGCACGGGGAAAGAGATGGTTAGTAAATGCTCTTTGATATTATATCCCCTTCCAGGTTCCTAAGCACACAATCAGTACTCATAAATACTCATTGAATGACTGACTCACTAATAGGTCTCATTTTCAATGGTAATCATCTTTTGAAGCATCAGATTCCAGAATAACTTATGTATGTTAGCAGTTTCATGCATTTTCAGCATGACTATTACTACTGATTCTCTTCATAATTTTAATCTCATTGCAGTAAATTCATTCAAACAAAAGGCTAGCTATTGGTAATAATAAAACACTTACTTTGTCTTATTTTAGGAAAAAGAAAACATATTTAAAATACATCAAAAGGGGGGCACCTGGGTGGCTCAGTCCTTAAGCGTCTACCTTCAGCTCAGGTCATGATCCCAGGGTCCTGGGATCTAGCCCCGCATCAGGCTCCCTGCTCAGTGGGAAGCCTCCTTCTCCCTCTCCCACTCCCTCTGCTTGTGTTCCCTCTCTCACTGTGTCTCTCCCTGTCGAATAAATAAATAAAATCTTTAAAAACAATAAATAAAATACATCAAAAGGAAGTAAACTTGGTATTACGTAAGGAATCTCTCCACTTTATGGAGAAGATAATAGATCTTGGCTAACACTGGCCAAAGATCTCATTAGATTTGAAAAACATCTCTGTGGCTATGAAAAACCAGGGGAAATGTGGTCTTAAAAAATGATCTGTGCTGTATCATTCAGCATGGGATAGAATACTGTCAGCTGAGGGTGCCTGGGTGGCTCAGTCGTTAAGTGTCTGTCTTCGGTTCAGGTCATGATCCCAGAGTTCTGGGATCAAGTCCCATGTCGGGCTCCCTGCTCAACGGGAAACCTGCTTCTCCCTCCCACTCCCCCTGCTTGTGTTCTCTCTCTTGCTGTCTGTCTCTCTCTCTCTCTGTCAAATAAATAAATAAAATCTTAAAAAAAAAAGAATACTGTCAGCTGAAATTTGAATCAGAATAAGCTATAAATCCCTAGTTCTCAATCCTGGCTGAATATTGGAGTCATCTGGGGAATTAAAAAAAATATATAGATGTCTGGGTCCCACCCTTGGAGATTCTGCATCTTGATGTCAGGAATGTTAAGCTGTCCACAGGTTCATTATTTCCAGGACAAATTGCATGTCCGTATGCATGTGTGTGTCTGAAAGGGGGTAGAGACTAAATCTGGGTGAGCATGGGGAAGAGAGCAAAAAGGTGCTGGGCAGGGAGTGAGTGAAGAGAAACACACAGAGAAAAAGAAATTGCCTATTAAAATCCAACACTTCTAAAAATACTAGTTAAAACATGCAAATTTCATGTACCATTTTATAATTTCAATCAAGAGGGACATGCTATAGATTTGTATATGTGTAATTTCAAAAACAATCATAGTCCTGGTTGTCGATGATCTAAATCTTACACTGGATACTGAGGTCTAATGGAAAATCCTGGAATATGACCAGCGTGCCCCATTCCTAGCAACTCCACTTGATTTATTTTATTTTATTTTATTTGGGTCCTAGGATATGAGATGGTTGAGTCATAATTATCCAGAACAGAATACATGGTGGTCTTCTGCTGTCCATGGTACCAGCGAGAATCTCCTTGCTTGTACAGAAACGTGAACTGAGGGCAAATGGAGGAAGACTGAATGGTTCGAGGCGAGGGGCATCAATTTTACTCAATGGAACTTTGCTCTCCTGCATCTCAGCAAATCACTTGCTATGTGTAACATGCAGAGAGTCGAAGGGCCACCTTCAAATTCTGACCTGATGCACTTAGGTGAAGCACAATGACATTGTTCTGAGAGTGTGGAAACACCAGCTTATACAAGTAAATTAAATTTTAACTTTAAAGTGCTGACTAAGGCATCCAGTGGCTCTCCATTCCTGCCCAAGTCACCTAGTACTTTCTCTACACACCTCGGAGAGCCTCAGTGTCCTACCGCTGTGTCAGAGCCCACACACGCTTCCCTGGTGACGCTTTCAAAAGTTCCTCAAGAGCACAGATGCCCACCAAAATTTCCATGGAATGAAATGTATCTGTTTTCAGGTTTTATGCCTAATTTCCTTTGGTTCAGGCCTGAAATATGTAATCAGAGAATGGGAGCAAAAACAGAGTCATCAGAATAGATGAGAACATCAGCATGGGGTTGCCTGATCCTTAGATGAGATGGGCCAATTCTAACAGAAGACACGAGTCTTCCTAAGAAATACTCAGAAAACAGGAGGTTAGTCTTGTCGAGACTCTTAATGCTCTGATGACAGGGGCGGTCCTACTTCTCTCTCCAGGGCCGACATGTCGTAGTACTCAGTACTAGTATGGGGGTGGAGGGGGGAACAACTGCTCAGACAAGGACTGAGGCATTGTTTTTCAAAAATCGTATTTCTCAATGCTTCATCCAATTTCTGGAGATGGACAAAGCTAAACTATTCGTAATCATACTCTACATTTTCAAAAGAAAGTTTTCTGGGCGGTGGTAGTGGATAGATAGCAGTGGAGTCCACAAAAGGAAAAGAGAACACTTTCCAGAGGCTCTCCAGAACTGCTCGTCCTGATAAAAGGGTTGGTGGGAAGAAAGACACCAGGATATCAGAACTTGGGGAAATGAACATCCCTTACTAGCTCCCCTTTGCTTTGGCTTCAAGCAATGTTATTATACCCTAGTTTCCCATGTAGATTTTCCTACCTGGAGAGTACGGGTTTCCCGTTTTTTCATAGATATTCTGTCCTTTTCCTACAAGTGTATTTTTCCAAATTATTATTTATATATTTAGCATTACATTTTAATTAAATACTGAAATAAAGATTGAGTGTATTATTTTATTCTATATTATGTTACTTATTAATATTATATATTTGTATGGCATATTTCATATTTCCAATTTAATATTTTTCTAAGAGATCGGTTCTTCAAGTTTGTACAGAAGTCTTTGCTATACTTGAAAAGCATGGATCGGTCTCCCTGATTTCATTCACCCCTAAGAAAATCTGACACAGTTCTAGCTTTAATGTTGGATTCCCATTCTTTTACCATGTTGCAGTGCCCATGAAGTCAATGCTACGACGGGAGAACCTGCCCAAAGCGGTTGGCTGTCTGTGCACTTGAAGCAAGTTTTGACTAAGTCTCTGGTGCCCGGGCATTTGAGAGCTCACCCAGCTGTGTTGTATAGGAATGCATGCTTATGCCCAGAAGTTTGTCGGGATTACCTTTTCCTGCAGACGTTCAATAATAGCAGCTAGATTAGCCTCACGGTTTTCTTTAATTTGTTCCATTTTCAGGATCAGCTTTTCCTCCGCCATTTTGCTGAAGTTGTTGTTCTCCTCCAAAGCCTTCTGAAGGACTTCTCGCTCATGTTCCCTCTTTTCTGCCAATTGCTTCAGCACCTGGGCCTCCTGAGACTGGGGAAGAAAAACATATCCATCTTATAGTCACCCACACGCGAACCTGGTGGAACAATGGCCTACTGATTCGAGAGTGTTCTTTTCAAATGAACACTACTTCTAGCCCAGAGCACTGTTGCCATTCAGTACTCATCTGCATGGCTTAGAGTTTTCTAGAGAATGTGGTTAGCTGGGAGATGTGGTTAGCTGAAGTTTCAGCTGTGAGTTTTTGGATGCACTGTCTTAGAAGAAGCATTTAACCCCGACTGAGGAGTTTTTATTTTTTTTAGAGTAAGTTGCTGCTAAGCATTTATGCAACCAGGATGCTGCAATTAATCACTGGAGAGCAGCGTCCATTGAAGCCTAAGGAAAATATGAGAAGATTGGGGCAAGTTCTAGTCTTTTCCCTGCCCCATTTTTTGACCAGCTGTAGGCTGAGTCCTGCAGCAAGCTTTCAACTCTAGCCAATCAAATCCTCAAATTCATTTTCTCATTTTATTCCACCTCCCACCCCACCCCCACCCCCAACCTGCTTGTTTTTCTTCCATTAGCCACATTCTCTTTGGAGACTTGTGACCACTGCAAAGTTAATGTTTACTTGGCCACAGAAAAGAGAAAGCCCTTGTTCTGGCCTCGTCTTGAACAAGCTGAGGTCACCTGGGTAATCTTCGAAACCCTGTGGTTACTTAGTGATCAGAGCAGAAACCTCAAACACCTAGAGCAGAAACACCCCGCCCAGCATCCCCCCACATTTTGTGCCCCTAAATCTCTGGCAGCATCAGGGGACTGTATGATTCTGTACAGCGTAGGTTAACAATCACTGAGGTGCTTGGTAAAAATGCAGAGGCCTGATATTCAGCCCCCTCCCCAAATTCTGATTCTGTGGTTCTTTGCTAGGACCCAGGAATCTATATTTTTGATAAGATTCCCCATTCTAATTCAAGCTACTCACAGAATACCTTCTGGAAAATGCTCTTTCATGGTCTTTAGTGTCAGGCCCGCGCTGGTGACCTAGATGTGCTATTTAACTTGATTTTTTCCTCCATAATATGCAACTAAAAGAAGTCTTACTCAATGCTGAGCTATCTGGGTTTAAGACTAAATTACGGCACAGTCATCGTTCCTGGGTAATGCCTTAGGACTGGCTGGTGCTCTGAGGTGATCCTTCACAGGAGGAAATGTAAATGTGAACACTTGAACAATGGCAGATCAAAAAATATCTCGTGGCCTGTCAAATATTGATTACTATTCAAAGCATTAATAGGAAACCACTTTAGTTAGCAGTGGTCACGGGGTCTTACAGGAGAGATCTTGGTACGTAAACACTATGAAGTCTGACAGGGGAAGAAACTTCTCTTCAGATACAATTCTACAGGAATGGTAAAATCAGGCAGCCTTAAGACTCTTTGCTGATGTGTTTGTTCTGAAGTTCATCAGGAATAGGTCTAGTGACTCACGGCGATTAGAATATTTTGGAAACTAGTCCCATGTCTTCTTTTAACCCTCAAATGGTTTCACTGACATCCTTAGTAGACTCATCAGTCTTGCTTCGTTATAGCTGACAAAAAACCAGTATGAAAAATAACTAGAAAATGTTAACACAGAATAAATTCAAAATCAAATGGTGCCTTTTGGGAAGAAACATGAAAAAATATTTTCTAGCTGGTTCGTCCTCCTGCCTCTAGGTGGGACTATTGGTAAAGCATCCTACATTGATTTTGCTTCTTTATTGCTACTAGGACCGCTGATTTGTGACAGAGACACACTGACTACAGATGCATGTGTGTGTGTGTGTGTGTGTGTGTGTGTGTGTGTGTACGTGTGTGTATACAGTTATAGTTTCTCTCCGATGGACTCCAGGGCAAGGGGCCGTGTGCCTGCTGTTCTTCACTGTATCTGCTCACAGAGAGAGTTACCATGGATCAGTATCAAGGCCCAACTGAGGAACTTTTAATTTTCAGGTGCTCAAATTTATCATGGCACTTCTAAAATTGTGTTCTAACTTACAGCTTATATTTGCATTCTTAATTTTCTTTTGTGAAAGACCTAAAGACAGTCAGGAGATAGCAGGAGAACAGAATTGAGAAGGGAAGCCTTGGGGATTCAAAGGGCAATATGGCAGCACGTACCTTTTCAAATGTCTGGCCTTGGTGGGGCACGTTTGGTCTGCGTGAACAAACACTCCCACAGGCCCCATCATCAGTGACGGAGAGAGGCCCAATGCCTCACTGTGTGGAGCGTTTGGCTCCGTTTGAGCTGCCTCAGTTAATGGCATTAGTCCTTTGGCAGCCACTGGGGCTAAATGAGATGACCCAGCATCACTGTCAAGTGTATTTCTTTAGCACAATTAATGGGGTGAAACAGAAGCAGAAGGCAGTCCAGAGCGTTCTCACCTGAGGCTGCTGCTAAATGAAGAAGACCGGCCAAACTGGGCCAGGCCACTTCAAGGCTGCTTCTTCCTGTCGTGCCTTTTCTTATACAGAGGCAAGGTTATGTTCGCGATCGTCTCAACTAATCCATTTTTAGGACCTAATGATTACCTGTGTTTCAAATATCTAAAGCCCACATCCATTAAAGAAATATACGATGTGAAGTTGATTAAAGAAAGAATTCCACACTGAGAAAATACTTAGGACGGTGCCCCATTTTGGTTTCTCCTCACAAGTACTCAACTTTTAAACACATTCTTCCACAGAGCCAATAGTCTTGGGGCCTCTACCTCAGTTCCTAAGGTCTCCGTAGTTCCACTGCTGAGACAGTCATACTCCTTTTTCTTTCCTTTGCAGCCTAGCACCCAGCTATCTCTGCTTACAACTTCTCTGACTTTATCCTTGCGGAGAAATGGATTCTCTCATATATATACCTTAATCTCCCAAGGGCACCTGGGTGATTCAGTTGGTTAAGCCTCCAACTCTTGGTTTCAGTTCAGGTCGTGATCTCAGGGTGGAGAGAGGAAGCCCCTCATCGGGCTCCATGCTCAGAGGAGAGTCAGCTTGAGATTCTCCTTCCCCCTTTCTCTCCCCCTCCTGCTCATGCTCTCTGTCTCTCAAATAAATAAATAAATCTTAAAAAATATATATATACCTTAACCTCTCAGTCACAGCCTCAAGGAAGAAAACTGGTTATGATTCTAATATTTCCATCGGTGAGCAAATAAGCATGTAGTTTAAAAAATTGCCTTACAATATAAGGTGCGTGTAAGGATATAGAATAAAAATATGTGCTAGACAAAAGTGGAAAAGTTTCCCTTCATTTTGGCAGATGTAAAGTTCTCACTGCATGGTGGAAGAGGCATTTTTATTTTATTCCTTGCTTGGGCAGATTAGCAGAAAAGAACCCCGACTGGGAGGCTTGAAAGGTAGGATTTGTTGAAAGTTGTTAAAAATAAATTGTTTAAGGGAAAAGGATCTGACCATGGAGGGCCATCTCTGAAGAGCAGGTACCTAATATAGAAGATTACGGACACAATGAAATGGAAAATTAGGGCATGATAATCACCAGCTGATATAATGCAAATGTCAAGGCAAACTATTTATAGAACCGAGACATCCAACATGACATTCTGGGAGATCAGGGAACCTTCTCCACCTTGCTATTGTAATAATGGAGGTGCAGAAATGGTGAACACCTTTTGCAGGCATAAACCTCTTCACACTGCACTAAGTGTCACTGCAATGATTACATGAGACTGCGTGAAGGGAAAAATAATGAGACAGGGAGAGGAGTTATTGTACATTTAGGAACACTGTAACATTTTCCAAAGAGGTTCATTACCATTCCTTGTATTACTGAGTATGAATTTAATTACTATACAAATGAAAGGGAAGATAAATTTGAGTTAAGTGGTATATAAAACTCACTTTATTTTATGTACACATAAGAGATTTAAGACTATATTTTAGATAGTGCTAGTGTTCCACTTATTTCGGAAGTGAACACACTTCTAGCCCTTTATTTTATTGGCCTTCATCATTTGAATATATTACTTGCCACTAACTAGAATCTTTTATCAGACACTGGATCTCTTAGTATCTGAGTGTCTTTACAATGACAGGTTAGAGGATGTGTCTCCAATTGTTGGCTTTACTGTGAACAATGGAAAAACACTAGTAACCCAGTTGGAGTCATAAATAATGTCTTGTTAAGATATGGTAATTGAATATAATTGTGTAAAACAAAAGGGTGCCATATTCACTTTGTGTTGAAGAGTGAGAAGCTTAATAAAAATTTAAAAATGATTAAAACCCAAAGACCTTTAGAATGAGCTCTTAGACTAAAGCCTGTACTGAGTTTACCGTGGTGAACTCCTAGGAAAAGAAGTACCGGGGGGTGGGGGAGGGGAGGAGACTGCTCTTCACGGAGGGGACAACACACATGAGGGTTCTGTGGACCGGGTGTCACATTCTCCAAGAGCAGATGCTTTCCGAATGTTGAAGTACAAATGATCTAGCACTTTAGCTCATAATCCATTGCTGTACAAACCACCTCCTCTTTTCCTGGATGCAACTTTAATTGCCATCTATGAGATGCCAACAAACAGAAAAGGTAAGTCTATCAAGTTTGGTGACTAATGCTCCACTTTATTCCATTTTCTTAAAAATAAGCAATGCATCTTTCTTTCAGAGATTCAGGGAATTTAGAGTTGATAGGTGATAATATTGTCCGTATGGGCATCTCACTGAACCGTGTGAGTAATGCTCTTTTTAATTCAATCTATTTTAGGTTGAGATTTTATCCATGTCATTAGAATTCTTAAATTTTCATCATTTTTTCCTAATACTAATTTTTTTCAGGCCACTGGTAGTTGGGCAGACCTGTTTATATAGATGTTACCTATCAAACTGTTTCTCCTTCTTTGTAACTTGATATATAATATTTGATAATATTTGAAAATATTTATGAAATGTATGGTAACATTTCAGGATCTTTGTGATTAAGAAATTTCTTTTCTTTATAAAATTGTGAATTTTCAAAATCAGAGAGGGAGACAAACCGTAAGAGACTCTTATAGCTACAGGAAACAAACTGAGGGTTGCTGGAGGGGAGCGGGGCGGGGATGGGGTAACTGGGGGATGGGCATTAAGGAGGGTACTTGATGTAATGAGCACTGGGTGTTATATGCAACTGATGAATCCCTGAACTCTACCTCTGAAACGAATAATACACTATATACTTAATTGAATTTAAATAAAATAAAATTTAAAAAATTGTGAGTTTGCTGGACTATATAGTCTCTGTGGGCAGGAACCAGATGTGTTTTTGCATAATAATAGCTAATTATCTCACAGTACTTGACATGTGTCTTCATGTAGGATAGGTCTTCTGGTTCTCGCATTAACTCTATGACAGAGGTCCTATTACTAGTCTCGCTTTACAGATGGGTAAAATAAGACACAGACAGGGTAAGGACTTGTCCAAGGTCACACAGATATTGTGTGGTAGAACCAGACTTTGATCACAGGTATTGTCTTAAACATATGTTCTTACCCACTGTGCTTTTAAAGATGCTCTTAAACACTATGGTTGGCTTATGATGACCATATAATTTTTTGTCCAAACTGGGGCACTTATAAAATAGAGCTAGAGTTGTCCTGGGCCAATTGGGATATTGGGTTACTTAGCTCTGCTGTTTCTTGCTAAACGTTTGTTGTATGAGTAAAGGGCTGGCTGGCTGGCTGAGCGGATGGATGACTGAAATGTTTCACCCATGTGGGTCAGTTGCAGTATGGAAACTTTGATTTCAAAGTACGAGCTTCAAGCTGACCTCATGAGATAATTCGGTCTTATGGAGGTGAATGCTGATTCCCACAGATAATCAAAGAGAGGAGGAAAAGCAAGAAGAAGGCTTATTTCCTGTGTAACAAATTTCTTCTGTGAGCCAATCAATGGGGCATCAATTCTGGTTCAAAGGAGCCTGAGGGAGGACTGTCCAACCTAGTGACCAGATGGTCGGTGCTGCAATAGCGTCAGCAGATGGTGTGAGGAATTGGGGACACTGCCAGAACATTTTCTGTGAAGTGGGTTTGAGCCCACCTGGAGATGACTCCATGGCAGCCCTCCAGTTATGAATCCCGAAGGCCTCTGTAACATAGCCTAGGTCACTGGTTCCCGAATGTGGTCCCTAAAATCCCAGAAGCAGGCCTTTTGATGATACCAGTGGAGGGGAAAGGGGCTCAGAAGCTTTTATTATGTCTTAGAAGCCCTATCAGAAATCATATTTCACCTTCTTCTTTGTCTATTTTTATATTCACATTGATTAGAATTAAGTCAGTTTAGTGAGAAAATGCTTATTTTTAATGATAATCAAAAATATTAATGAGCAATTACAGATTCCTTTGCTTATAACCATGGCAAAGGAATTTATTAATACTATTATATTAATTTATTAATACTATTATGTTAATATTATACTACTATTAATAGTATGTTTGATAGGCAGAATCTTTAAAAACTTGCAACTATGAGAAAGGAAATGGACTCAGGGCAAAATGTTGCTGACCACTGGACTAGGTTGGACATGTGTTTATTTTTGAAAGCCTTTGGTGATTTTTTTATGTCTTCTGTAATAGAGTTTGAACACCTAATCTGGGTGCTTCAAGGCCCTCCACAATCTCGCCTCACTACTCTCCAACTCCCTACCCAACTCCACTAGTTCAGTGGTCTACCCACTGCCCTGAAAACATACATTACGCATTCTTACCTCTGAGTATCCTTAGCTCTGGAACCATTCTTTTAGTCTAGAACACTTTCATGTCTTCTCTATCTAACACTATTTATTTTTCTAGTTGGCCAGTTTTTTTTTTTTAGTAGATATTTTTCTAAAAAGATGCTGTGATTCACATCAAATAGTGAAATGTTTTTATTTTCCTCAATGATCTCCCATTTCAGTTGAAGTCTAAGTCATTCAAATGCTACCTTCTGACCCCAATTCCTGCTGGTCCTTCCTTGCTCTTTCTGCTTCAGTAACACTGAACTCTGTGTTCTTAAACTGTCCTGGCACACTCCTACCTCAGGGCCTTTGCACTTGCTAATCTCTTTACTTCAAATGTTCTATCCCCAGAGAAGAATTGTAAAGCTTACTCCTTTCTTTCATGATTTTTTTTCCAAATTTTCTCATATTTAAGAAGTCTTTTTTGATCACCCCATATGAATAACGCCTTCCACTCCAGCATTATCAATTACCTTTGTCCTGCTTTATTTAGTGTTATCTAATGTATTATATACTTATTTATTAGCTGTTTCTTCCCAATTGGAATAAGGTTGATGAGGCATCTCTAATAACTAGAAAAGTGCCTGTCAAATAGTAGGTTCTTAATATATCTGTTGATGGAGTGATTTTTCCCAGACTAAGAATTCTTTGGACTGTATAATTTATTTAGTGCACTTTCAGAAGATATCCTTTGGAAATGTATTGACTATAATTTTGTTTTAGGATGTGAAGATGAAGTAAAAAGTCAAAACAAGTGATATACTGCCCCTTTAACATTTGGCTCTAAAAATGATCATTTCCTTAGTCATTTAAAAATATTTGTAGTACTAACTCTTCCTAGGGACTAATTACAAAAGACACAATCCATGCCTTCATGGAGTTTATAATCTAATGGCGGGGATATTAGGGCTAAATAAATATGCAGATAAACATACGCTTGCTAATTGTGCTAAGTGCTAAAATAATAATAATAATAGTAATAATAATAAACTTGAACACCAAGAGAGAGACCAGCAGGTGAAAACTGGGCCCAGAGAAGCTCCCTCCCCACAGTGAGGACTTGACAAGTAAATGCAGACAAGAAGAAAGTGTGAGATTTAGAAGATCCTATTACTTCCAATAGGTCCTAAACTTCCCCTGGGTTGGTTCGGATAACGTAAAGATTGAAATCACAGCATGGCAGTTTCTTTTTAACTTTCTGAGTTTAAGTTTCAATGCAATTCTTAGAAAATATGTAAAAAAAAAAATAGTAAAATTGAAACTGAAGAATTAGCTGGTACCAATTAGAAAAAGTTAGGCTTAAAATTCCTCCATGGTTCACTAAATTTTTTCTAGTCTCATTATTTGTATCTGTGCTGTCTAACTCAATAGCTACTAGCCACATAGGGCTGTTTCATGTTACTTTTTACTCCGTAAAATGTGACGGCTAGAAGAATTTAAAATACCTATGTGGCTCACATTATATTTCTGTTGGACAGCACTATTCTGTGTAGCTGCAGAGATTGCTTTTTTCATGTTGGCAGGGTTAGGAGAATTACCAATTGAATAGTGTAGGAGCTAAATGGTTACTGTAATTGTTACACTCACACTAAACCTCTAAAGATAAAAATTGTGGCTATCTGTCATTTTGCTTGTCGAAATTCCATTTCCCCTTCTTTGGATAACAACACTACCTCAATTTTCTTTTAGCGCTCTACTCCTCCTCATTTCGCTGCAGGAATCTTACCTCCACGCCTCTGCAGGTCATGTGATCCAAGCTAGTCAATCAAAAAGTACCGCATCTCCTGGGGGCTGGGGCAAGGATGGGCTCAGGGTTGGGGGTGTGACCCAGGACCGAACACTGAGGCTCAATCCCAGGACTTCTGTGGGAACTACTGGGAAAGAAAAACGCTCTTTCTGCTCGAGTGGCTAATTCGTGAGGAAAATAAATTGGGAGCGACTGTTGGAAAGGAAACTCTCTTGGTCTTGAAATCGATTAGAGGCAGGAAGAGATCCATGATAGATATAAAAAGGTTTATCTGACCCTATTGCTTCATCTGGATCCAGCTTGTTTTTGAAGCTGTACCCTTTTCTAGACATTTTAATCACATACCCACTTTGTGTTTTAGCTAGTTGAATTGAGTTTTAGTTATATGCATGTCCTCACTAAGGTAATCACTGATATATATGCACTAGCTTGAGGCTCTTTGAGGAGAATTAACAATTCTTCTAACGAGCACTAATTAAGTTGGCACAAGCCAATAGAATAAAATCAATTAATGATTTTTTAAGTTGGTACTTTCTGTTAATTAGTTATATTCTCTTCTAATTAAAACTCTACTACCAGGACATAATCGATATAATGATTTTTGCCTTGAATATTGTAACAAGTAATAGCAGACACGTGAAGGAATACTGATTTTAAAGGCTTTCAGAGATTTTTCCTGGTGTCATAGTGCCGGATGATTATATTTGTAAATGTCTGTTAGCTATGAGGCCAATTTCTAGTTCAATTCATTTGTATAAATGTGTAATTGTTGATAATTTATCATTATCAGGGTGTAGGAATTTTAGCAGAACTAGTAATTAGCTAACTCAGGGAGTTTTATGAGAAGACCAAGTTAATTTTGATAATCTCTGTGTTGTTCTTTCCTTTTAACAATATCCTTCAAATTAAATACGTTACTTGAAAACACCAGCAACATTCATGATGCTGAATTTTCTTCTCAAGTTTCAGTCTCAGCTCAGTCACTGATTTTCTGTTCTAATCAAGTCACAGCATCTCTATGGGACAACCTAGGAACTGTACCTATTGCCCCTTACCTATAAGAGAACTTGAACTGCCTTGAATGTAACACACTGTTACTGTTGTAGTTAGTTACTTATATCTGTTGGCAGCAAGTTGGGAGATAAGTTCTCGTTCTCTGATATTATATATGTATGTATATGCATGTGTGTGCATTTACATACACATGTATCATACACACACATATATGCACATACATGTATTCGGCTTTGTGCCATTTTGACTGTTAGAGAATTCAGTGAGAAAGACTATCTTTGTTTTCTTTTGTTATCTTTGTATCCAACATAGAGGTGTTGAACGTATTGCCTAATTTTCTATAGGCAATATATTAATAAAATAAAAAATTATTATAAATGTAGAGTTTTCACTTAAGTAAGACTGTGCATGGAGCATATTCTTAGTGACTACATGCTTCTAAAAATACTTTATGATAAAGTCAGTGGAAAATACAATGGAGGCATGAATTACCTAAAAATAATTCCATTTGGGTTGGTCAAGAACATTTGGTGGGACGAACTTTAACAATCACATGGTTGGTACAGGTATATTCAGACCTAACTTCTATCTTTACGAGTAGAGTCCTTGAGATTTCTGAGTGCCCCCTATTTTTAATGCCTTTGGCTTCTTAGTCATCTGCTTGTGAAAAATTAGAGATTGGGCAAAAGAAAAGTGCTCTAATACAAACAGGGGCGAATGGAAAAGAGAGAAAAAAAGGCCATCAAGGCTTAGAACTGGGTAGAGGAGGATACTAATAGATTTAGAGGGTCCTGATCTTAGAAGGACCAACTTTAAAGGCAGGAAGTGAGGCCTTGAGGACAGAGGCAAGCTTGGGGTCCTTATTGGGTGAGCAGCATCTGGGCAGAGATATTTTAGGGGGAGGATCTGGTGCTCTATAGTTTCAAGGAAAACCATGGATTGCACTGGGGATGGGACACCGACCCTGAGAGGAGTAATCACCACTCGTGCAAACCCTAGAGCTAAGTTACCGAAGTCTATGCTTTCCTGGATATGCACCGTGTACTAAGGCAGGGAGATTTTTATGATAAGGGATCCAAGAGAGGGAGAAGGGCGCTAAGGTACTGAAGCTCTTTTAGTATCTAAGATCTTTGGTTTCAAGGAGCCCAGAAGCAGCAATGTTTACTTGAACTAGCCTGGCTCTGTGTTTGTTGAAGGCCTACACGTGCTGGGATATTGTAGGGTCACACATAGTTGTCCCCTTGGGGGGGGGGGTGGAGGGAGGAGAAGGACGGAGAGAGAAGAGGAGGAGGGAAGGGAAGAGACAGAGGAAAGAGAGAAGAATTTAAAAACCTATGAGAGACGTTACCTTTCTTCTTTCCTCTGCAGCCTCCAGTTTTTTCTGGATCTCCTCCAGAGACAGATCTTTCTTCTTTGGAGAAGCTAAAGTTCGTGGGGCTTCTGAAATGGGAGATGGTGGCTTCAGGATCAGCTCAAAAGCCTGGCCAGAGGCACGTTTGTTGATTTGCTTCACTTCCATATCTGAGGAACGAATATTTGAGAATGTTAAGCACACAGAGCGGTGAAGCAGGGGTTTATTTAAATAATCGAGTTCTGACAACTGAAAGTAGCCTTGTTATTCTGGCAAATAGGAGTAAATGCTGCATGTGATTATCTGTTCTACGTGGTTTCGAACATACAAGACCTCTTTCTTTAGTATCATTACAGATATATTCCAACAGAATAAATATTGACAGTGTTGGGAAATTCAACAACGTCCGTAGGGAGTCAAATAATGGCAGGCCTACTTAGGAGAAAAGAGTCCGAATTGATTTTAAACCGAACTTTATTTTCCTTTTGAATAAACATGAGCTTCACATGAAAATATAGTGGCACAGATTTCAATTTATCCTTTGAAAATTATCATGGCTGGAGGCATTTTCAGGCTAAATGAGGAAGAAAAAAATAACAAAGGTTTATCGGAAATTTGAAATGCTTTACCAATTCTTCTAGGAAGCAGTGCATGAGCAATGTTGAATTTATATATTTGGCTTCTAAGACTCAGCTTACCCATGACTTCTGAGTTTCTCTGTCTCCTGTCTTCAATCCCTAACGCTGTAGAACCTGCCATGGTCTTCCCTGTCTTCCCAGTAAGCTTGGTGTCACCTCCAGCTTAGCCCTTAACCACACCGTGTTCTGCTTGCTGATTATTCGTCTGCTGGACATATATGTCTCTTCTCGTCGGCTCTCAGTTCCCCCAAGGAGAGGCTTGCTCAGTATTTATCTTTGCAGCCTCTGTGACAGGGCATCGTGAGATATTAGAATCCCAGAAGAAACGTGGCTGGGTGACCAGTCACAGCCGCATCTGGCAGAGGAAGCCTCTGTCTGGGCTATCTGTTCACTGAACGAGCCTACACGAGGTGGGGGTTGACCCCACATTCTAATGAAGGTTTTGGTTGGAAACTGAAACCCTTTCACATGAAGGACATGGTTACAAAACAGTGAATTAGCATTTACGAAGTTTGTGTTACCTTAGCATAACTTTGGAAGGAAAAAGCCTCTGAGTCCTGGGCCAGGCTTTAAAGGCACAGACGGGGGGCACCTGGGTGGCTCAGTCGTTAAGCATCTGCCTTCAGCTCAGGTCCTGATCCCAGGGTCCTGGGATCGAGCTCCATGTTGGGCTCCCTGCTCAGCGGGAAGCCTGCTTCTACCTCTGCCCCTCACCCTGCTCTCTCTCTCTCTCTCTCTCTCTCTCTCCTTAATAAATAAATAAAATCCTAAAAAAAAATAAAGGCACAGAAGGGGTTACGTGCCACAGATGCCTTCAGCTTATCTTTAATGTATGTCTTTACGCCTCTGGAAAAGAAACATGATAAGCCAACAAGTAGCAAAATATACCTCAGCTCTGACTACTACACATAGAACTCTATCGAACATTGTAATTACATTGACTGAACTAAGTGAGGGTGAGATCATTGGTAATGATACCAACCATTTTTGAGGGCTTACAAGGGGTCAGGCTTGATGCCAAGCATTTGACCTGCATTAGACCATTTAAACTTAAAACAACTGTGGGAGGAAGATAATAGAGTTAAATAAGGCTCAGAAAAATCTAGGTAACTTGCCTGAGGTCACACAGATAGTGGCAGAGCCAGGAAGAAAAGCAAACTAAGTAGAATGAACTTGGGTAAACCCAATGGAAAGTGTTGCACTACAGCGAAGTTCGCAGTCATGCCAATTCTTTAGGCTTTATTAATTTATTTATTTCTTATTTTAGTTTCCATTCTTTTTATCTGGGGCCTCAGTCATAAGTCACTTTTATCATGGGAACTCGTTAGCTTGTTGACATGCATATTCAAAATATGGGAACTTTATGAAGACCATAATAAGGGGGAAACAGTGATGGCTGTTGATTTTTTTCTTTTGAGTTTCCTGAGTATAAAGCATTTTCTTACAAATTACTGTTTTGTCTAACGAAAGCTTAGTATATTGTATTATTTGCAAAGAAAAGCCTTAGACTTGCTATCGATGTTGGTATGCTGGATGTGTCTTGCTAACAGCCATCTAGCTCTTTTTTTTTTAAGAGACACAAATGCGCTGTTGTTAGCATCAAACTCGAACTGCTTTAGGGGCGCCTGGCTCGCTCAGCCAGTAGAATGTGTGACTTTTTTCCCCCAGATTTATTTATTTATTTATTATTTTAGAGGGAGGGCACATAGGGGGGCAAAGGACAGAGGGAGGGGGAGAGAGAGAATCTCAAGCAGACTCTCTGCTGAGTGTGGAGCCCCATGTGGGGCTCGATCTCATGACCCTGAGATCATGACCTGAGTCAAAATCAAGAGTCTGATGCTTAATCCGACTGAGCCACCCAGGCGCCCCAAATGTGTGACTCTTGATCTCAGTGTTGTGAGTTCGAGCCCAACGTTGGGGTTAGGGCTTACTTAAAAAAGCAGAAAAACACACAAAAAAGCACAAAACCCTCAAACCGTTTTGAGCAATAGGCAATCAATAAGACCAAATAGCTAGACACAACAAGTCAATAGTGAGATCTACAAAATATTGATTTAATTCGATCAGGAGCTGAGAGAGAGACACAAATGTATCTAAGCTTTTCCAAATGATGTTAGCGGGAGCATTTCTACTGTAGGCAACTCACCGTCATAAGTATAGATGTTGATGTTGCGAGGTTCGGGGTAAAAGCAAGAGCAGATCAGTGACAGCATGGACAGCTCCTTCATTTTTTCCTTGTAGGCTAAAATAAAAGACTCGGGATTAGTATCTTTCATTTTCTGAATTTCCTCTTAGTGCTTCTTTTTATCTAAGTAACAATTACAGACCCTTTTGGAATGAATATTGCCAGGGACAGAGCTTCACATATATAAATATAAATGAAAATATAAATGAAAGATTGAAACAGGTGCATATTCCTTATTACAGAGGACATAAATGACACATTGTACCAGGTTAGATAAATAGTAAGAGAAAGGGAGTGAGAGAAAGGAAGGAAAGTAGGAGGAATTAAGATCCAGCAGGACAGGGAGGAGAGACAAAGAAGACATGGAAGAAGCAAAACCAGACAAAATTCGCCGAGAGACAGGTCGGTCCGAGTACACGCATGTAATCTACTGGACATAAGTATGACTCAGGAGGTGTCCTTTGCTGCTTCGGCTTCAGTGGCCACGGATGCAGTTGGGGACAGGCAGAGAACCCATCAGGATGGTTCTTAAGTGGATGCGTCCTCCAAGGATCTATGTTCCTGCTTTCTCTTTATCCCCAAACACACTTTCTTGTCGCAACTTCTTTCCACACACACCATAAAGCTAGATCTGAGATCCGATAAGGCTCTGGTTTCCTCTGTGGAACCTGGTTAGGGTGCCCACCTTGCCAAGCAGCTGCAGGAGTTCAGTGAATGATCTCCTTCCTCCTTCACTCCCCTCCCTATTCCATTTTTCCCTTTCTCCATCAAGAGGCCTCCTGCCCAGGTAACCTTGGAAAGCATCTCATCAGTCCTGGTTGTCACTAGGACAACAGAAGACCAGACGGGGATAAGAAGGTGGAATCTTCTCACCATTGTTGATTATCGAAAATTTAAGAAAATGAAAGAGAAATGATAGGTATACTGTGCACTAACTTGTGGAAAGGTACAAACAAATGGTGATGGCCTAACGTGTTGAATCTCATGGGTAATGTTTATCTTTTGGCAGGGGTTTCTGATCATTATGGTAACTCAAGGGAAGGCAAGTACCTTGGGAAGACAGGAATTCCCAGATGATTAATTTGGGCATTATTGACAAAGTCCATCTTTTGTTGGCTAATGGGAAACAGATTCGACACCCAGATGCTTTAGAGCTACCGAATGCTAGATTAGGAGTGTCCTAAAAGATCATTTAGCTAACACTCCACCCATCCCATCACCAATTTTGCAAATGAAACTGGCCCCCAGAGGCTAAAGTCATATGTGGCCTCCAGATAAAAATGCAGTAAATCAATCAATATCAAGATTGCCCAGTGACCTTTTTCTATTTCTACTTTTAGGATGACGTTCAATGTCAAGGCTGGGCATACTTGCATATCATTGAACCACATGAGAAGATCAAATATTGCCATATTGTATATGGTTCAACCTAACACATCCAGAGGGTCACTCTAAGAGAATTTCTCTCCTTGTTTAGCTTATTTCCTTTAAAATAAGCAGCACAATTTGCCTTTCCTGCTAACACCTACTTTGAGAGATTTCATTGGATGCCTTTGGAATTTTAGGAGGCTGAAACCATATTTCTTTGTCTTATTTGTTTATTTGGTTAATAAAATTATGTCACTTATAAAGTTCTAAGCAGGTCTTTACATGGATGCTTAGTGTGAATTAGTTTCTGTCAGATAGAAACATTCGCTGGTTTAATACATTTAATTCCAAGAAGAACAAAACCCCAAACAGCAAGTTTTTGTAGGCTGGGGCCATTTTTATAAGAGAAAACAATATGGTATCCAAAATATTTTGCAAAATTAAGCACATATAAGGAACACATGTTAAAGATACCAACTTTATTAGGGAAGGCCAACCCAAAAATAAAAATAAAATAAGATTCTCTATCTCAAAGAGCAGTAACAGATTAGAGCTATAGAAGAACATGCATTTCTACTGAAAAGAATATTCCTCAACACCTGTCTTCCATTTCTTGGAAATGAAATTCAATACTTTTTGGTAAGGCCACTGCTCTATTATACTTGATAAGTTAATGAAGGCAGAAGATAGAAAGGTTGTCAGGGACCAACGGTTTAGAACCCTATGTGTAACGTATAACCATGACTGGTAAAAAGTTTGTCTTTCCTCTCCTAGGTGGTTTGGGGACAACACTCAATTGACCTATGTGGGCAATTACTTAAGGGAATCCTTACATTGTTTTTATTGAGGACCACAACTCTCCATGACATGAACATATATTTTCACTCATGTATTTGCTCTGAATCCTAAGGAGCTCCTTAAAACTACTTGCAACCCCAGTCCAAGCACATCTTGATTCTCCCTGCAACAAAGGCGCGCTCTCCAGTGAAGAAAGGTTTCCTCTTCACTTGGTACAGTTGCTCAAACTTTCCCCAGGTGGCAGTGCTCTTCCTAATCCTCTTCTCTCATCTAAATTCTTGCCAAAATTTCAATCCCAATTCCGATTCTCCCTCCTCAGGGTTTCTCTCTTTTAGGGGTGCTGCCCACATTGATCTCCAATTGCCCTTAGTTGGCTGTACTACCCAATCTTGATTATATACTGTTATGTGTGATTCTGTACTGTCTAAGGTCAGTCACTACTGGGGTTTGATGTGTAATTTTTGTTTATGAAACTATAGGCTCTTTGAAGGGAAATGCTACATCTTACTCATCTATGAAAAAATTCACAGCACAGGTGTGGATGGAGCAGAAGGCTATTGCTTAACAAATCATTGTTGGCTACCTTGCTCATTGATTTTAAGTCAGTCTTTCAAGTAACAAGTATTTATGATCACCACTGATGGACGGGAGTTTCTGTGAGGCACTATGGAATTACAAAGAGATATAATAGTATCCTCATTCTCAAGAAGCTTTCAAATCTAGGAAGTGGAGTATATGGATATAAAAATATGGAGTACATGGATAGAAACACATGCAAAAGAGGGTGTCAAATGGAGGTACAGGTGATTTGTGTTGGAAATTCAGAAGAACCTCAAAGCCTTGGTACTACGAGGAGAGTGGTCAGGAATGGCTTTACAGTTAGAGTTGCCTGATTCAGCAAAAATACAAGGTGCCTAGTCAAGTTTTAATCCAAAAATCGCATGGGACATACTAAAAATCATTCCTGGCTTTTCTGAGGTTCAAACTTCATTGGGTGACTTCTATTTTATACAGCAACCAGAACAAATGGACCTGGATGGGACAGACTGAATAGTGTTAGGGAAAACAAGGAAGGGAGAAGGTATGTTTATTATTGTTGACATGGAAATGGGGTTCTGAAGAAGCTATCTGGAAGGCTTTTGTGGGTGGGCAGTGAGTTGAGTTCATGCAAGAAAGGATAACTGAACTACGGGGAGAATCATTCACTTCATTTTCATGGACTACACTACAGTGAGGCTTTCAGGAGTTGGGTCCTGACAGAAGACTTCCTGGGGCTCAGTTTTGCTTTGAGATGTCAGGTAGGATGTTCTGAATTTTTGTTCATGTGCAAAGCTTATGACTTAAGATATCGTATTTATATTAAGACACCCATCGGTATATTTTTTACCAGAATGTCAGAATATCATGAATTTTCTACAAGGTACTTAAAAGAAATTCAAGCTCGAGTGTTTGGTTTTGAGTCCACTCTCAGGAATATTTCTGCAGGAAAATTTGAGAAGCACAGAGGTCAGAATGAGTGGTTAGCTGAGAGTCCTGCTTTGCCTGCATGGCTCAGGGTGAAGCCCACTAATAATATCCCCTTTCACTGTCAGAATTTGGCCATTACAATTATCTTAGCGACAGGGAGCCATTGAACATTTTGAAAGGGGGGGTTATCTGATGAAAGCCTCTTCTTAGGAAGATTTATCTAGTCATTTTATTATGCAGGAAGGACCTGTTACCAGGAGATACACTTAAGATACAACCGAATAAAGTTCAGCAGGTAATGTGGTATAGCTTAAAAAAATAGTACTGAATGGCAAAGGGAAAAGAAAGGGAAGATAGATACTAGAGACCTTATAAAAGAACAATGGCTAGTAAACAATAACTGTATTTGGAGTTAAGGGCAGAGGAAGAGAGCAAGAGATCCTTCCAGATGGGTGGTTAAGGAAGCATTCCAGACAAACGGTGGCTAAAGCTGAGTCCAGTAGGATAGGTTGGCCGAGCAGAAAACAGAGTGTGAGTTGAAATATATGGAGTTTGGATAAACTTTTTTTTGTCAACAGTGAAAAATCCCAAGCAAATATGAAGGCTATTAGAAATGCGCTAATAAGATTTCACTATTGATATTTCATACTTTGAATTGACAATCCCGTTCACTGGTTTTTGGAACTCAGCATGTATTAATTTTTTCATTATACCCCAACACCAAATAAAGTTTTGTGCGTGTTTGTAAGGACGTGGGAAGTAACAGGTAATTCCATATAATCTTTCTCATATTTGGTTATATTTGCTATTAACTATTAATGTTTGCACGTTAGTGTATTTCTCTAGTGAATTCATTTAAAATTCAACCCATATGATTCTATAGCAATACCCATTTAACCTAATGATGTATGAACACTAATTGTTTTTCCATTCTTCTAAATGGCTACAGTGAACTATGAATCATGGTAGCAATTGTTATTTGGGTTTGGAGCACAAAGAACGTATCAGGTACCATGCTAAGATATGTGCATGCGTTTCTCATTTAATCTTGATAATGTTAGGAGAAAGATAATATAATTAGACTAGATTTACAGATGAAAGGAAAAGATGCAGAGAAGTGGAGTAGTTTGCCCAATACCCAACAGATCATGAAGTGTGGAGTTCAGTTTGAATGTAGGTCTGTCTGGCTCTAGGTGCCTTGCTTGTAACGCGATTCACTTCCTCCAACGATCTGTTCAGATGCATTACACACACCTTCACCATCTCCATATTGTTTTTAATGAGAAAGTGATGTATATTACTGCCTTTGAAAATAAAGAATCCAAGACTTTTTTCTCTTCCCATTTTTCTTTGGCATTTGTTCCTTAATTAATTCCCACATGTGAATTACTGACTACAAGACTGTAGGTTAAGTACAGAGATTTATAGAAAGAAAGTATAAGTTTTTTTTGTTTTGTTTTTACTTGTATGTTTTACTTGGATAGTAAATATTGGTGCAGAGATGGCTAGAAAACTCAGGAACAGTTTCTCAAAAGGAACTCTGAGTATATGTATTCTTATACGACTGAATATATCTTTATCCACTCCTATCACAGCTAATGAAGTAAGTGGAGAAAGTGGTAATTATCTAGGCATTTTAGAGGAAAAAAACCCATTGCATCGGTTATTTGGATATTTTAAGTGATATATTTTGCCTGGCAATTACCTGAATTTTCTCATTTTTTCCTCTTTCATTTGTGTTTGTGTGTGTGTGAATCTGAGCAGTATTTTTTTCTTTGAAGAACAAGGAGCATCAAGGAGAACAATACAATCCATACTAGAGATTTAATAGTCAGATTAGATCTTGGTTTAGATTAGACTAAAGTAGCAGAGAGGTTAATTGTACTTAGTAAAATATGAAATAGACAAACACATATATAATTATTTCCTTACTCTCCTGTGTAGTCTTTGCATAGATCAGAACCAGTGATCTTACAGCTCTTTCTTTGGCACCTTTTTCCATGTCATAAATTAAGCTCCTCATCCTTCTTTTAACTTGATTTTGACCATATCGTGTGTGTGTGTGTGTGTGTGTGTGTGTATTGCATTTGACAGTTTGATTGCTTTGGGGTCCTAGAGTCTGAGGTCAGATTATTTTTGAAAAGTCAAATCTATCATCCTATTTAGAAATACTTTTGGGTGCTCTATCACTGTGATTTTCTTCCTGACAGAGGAAATAGATGAAATGGATTTTATTTAAAACACTTGTATACCACATTAGCTTGAATTCGGACCTTAAAAAAAGGTTGATGAATATAGTTGATGAATATGTAATTGAAGATTCAACATTTACATGAAAAATAAATCTCTCATTTTTGAAGATCTATTTTAACATCCCAGAAGATCACTGATATGAGGTAATGTTCTAGATATTTCTGCTACGATGATGTAATGCTAATTGGCTTAGTACAAAAATGGATTCAGTCTACATTCATTCTACCCACCTCCCCCCCCCTCCAAATTATGGTTTCCTAAGATATAATGACCAGGGAGGGTTTGAAAGATTAATGTTTGATCAGCTGAAACGGCATACTTTTCCTGCAGGAATAGATATCAAATCAAATTAGGGGACATTTAAGAAGGTCAAAGCTGTACAACCCATCACTGGGTTGTACAGAAACATATGAGGCTCTTAAATTTCAATTCGACTGATTTTTGGCAAAGCAGCTGTGACAAGGAAAAGAAATTGGATGACATGAATCAGTCCTTGTGATCAAAACTGTAATAAGAGCGGTAAATTGTACCAATCTGAGACCTCACCTTACCCTTGATTCCAGTTAAACATCCTGCCGAGTTTAATGAGAATCCCACTATATCATGCAGGGTCTTGCCCTTTTTTTCTCTCCCTCTAATGAAAGACATTCTTACAGTCCTACATGGAGATCAAACTACACTGGTGTGGAGGAGTAATGAAAGCTCTTTATTCTGTTCATATTTCAAGACTTTATGGCCAACCTAATTTTGAGTATTAAAGGATATTTTTTCTTAAGCCCTCAACACTACCAGGTAGTATGAATAAAATGATAGCCTAAAGTGATAGCTAGATTGGTGGGGACTTAAATGAGAGAACGCCATCTCAGACACTCAGGAGAGTCTGTTCACCTGGCTGAGTAGAGTTTTTACATGGGAATGAGTCTTCCCTTCCCTCTAGCCTCCCGAGCTGGAAGCAACCACCATCTGAGGCTGCCATGATGTTCTCTGAATTGTGTCTGCAAAATGGCTTCCTCCAGGATCTAAGTAATTTAAATCACTCCCTATTACTTTTTTCCCCCTTCCCATTACTTTTTAATTTTTTTTTTTTTTCTGAAGACTGGAGAAATACTTCCCATCCATTCTTAATTCAGCAAAAACTCACACTTCCTATCCAGACTAATTATTGCATCTGTGGGTTCAATTTCTAGAATCAAAAATGTTTTGGTTATCAACGATAAGGATGTCGGTTTCCTCTTTCACTTTGTTGTAAAGTGTGGCCTCTCTCCAGAAAATAAGCCCTGGCTTCTACTTCATGTGGATTTGAGAATTAAGTCCATGACGTGTGTCTTTGCATTGAATAAAGTGGTATGAAACTACAAATACAGTAAATTACCTACTATGTTCTCAGTGAAAGCAAGAATTTTCAGAAATGGAAAATGCAAGACTTTTATCACAAGTGTAAAATAAAAAAAAGGGGCGCCTTGGTGGCTCAGTGGGTTAAAGCCTCTGCCTTCCACTCAGGTCATGGTCTCAGGGTCCTGGGATTGAGCCCCGCTCTCTGCTCAGCGGGGAGCCTGCTTCCCCCTCTCTCTCTGCCTGCCTCTCTGCCTACTTGTGATCTCTCTTTCTCTGTCAAATAAATAAAATCTTAAGAAAAAAAAACTTAAAAAAAAAAACCTTGTCATATAAGAGTCATATGATTTTATCTCAGTTCATATGATTTTATCTCAGTTTTCCCCTGAATGGATCAGTGGTTTAGATATTGAGGATCCAGAAAACGAATTCAGAGAATGCTATCTGTCAATCACAAGACGAAGCTGCCTGTCTTCATATAACAGAACACGCTAATTTATAGAAAACACTGTGAGGAAACACAGTAGGATTAAGCTGAGACTCCACAGCAACTTTTGTGGCAAGCCTTAGACGTAATCTTGATTTAATTAATCTATCGGGCTGAAAACTTACTAAAAGTTGAAAGCATATTTCTTGAAGAGTTTCTATGTAAACTTCTGTTTGCTTGGAATGGTGTGAAGTTTCTATGCATTCAAGAAACTCCATATTGTTGTTTTAGATCTGAGTGTGTCCTACAAAATACATTCTACTTAGAATAGCTCTTAGCATCAACCGAGGATAAAGGTATTTCATCTTGGTGTGATTGCCAAACATTTTTTAAGGTTCCACTGGATGGAATCTTTATCTGGATAGTATACAAACTGCATTCAGACTGGTGTCCCTAAATGTTTTCTTAGGAAACACAAATGGTATGTAAATAATTAATAGAAAATAACTATTTCAGACAATGGCCACAAAAGCCTCATGGAAGGGCAAGCATTTTGCTTGCTTCCAAAAACCTAATGAGAATTTCAGGATCTCATTCAATGAAACTTTGTAAAATGCACAGGATGTAACATTTACTTAAGACATTTACTTAAGAGCGCCCTAAAAAAAAGTCAGATTTTTAAACCACATTCAGTAGAGTTTTATTTCAGCCATCCATTCAAAAACCACACATTACATGCTTCTGTAATTGGTATAGTGAACCAAAACTGAGCAATCAGGTAATCTTTCCCCCGATCGAAAATAAATCCATGACTTTGCTAGTCACACTTAATACGGGCCACGGTCAACCTGTGTTACAGAGAGTAGAATGAACAAATACATTAAAAAAAAAAAGGAAATATAAATATTGTTAAGGTTTAGAACTACCTGACAGTAAAAAAAATTATTATAGTAATATTCTTGAGTAGCTCTGGGAGGACGTGGGAGTAGCAGAGCCTTGGAGGGGAGCCTGAAACATCTTAATGTTACCGTGTCCTCTGTGGGATCTTCAGCGTCCGAGGCATGAAAGAAACTCTTCAAGTTAATCCAGGGAGGTGACGGAATTGCTTTTTTGTTTTGCAAATTAAATGCTACTTCCTCAAGATCTGCCACGTAAAGGCTCATTTTCTGAAATACGATTCATCATATCGTACATTGGCCCTTGAATTAGTAGTTTTCTGCAGAGAACGTAAAGCAACATACAAAGCCAGTATGTAAAGCATCTGGAGTCCGATTCTACAGTCAGCTGGGGTCGTCGCTGCTACAAACGGGGTTGAAATATAAAAGACCACGTAGTCTAAAACAGTTGGAAACACTGGCCACAGCGATGGCCAGATGTTCCTTCCACTGGCCACAGGCCTGGAAGGAACACTTGAAATCATCTATTATTCTTATTTTATAGATGAAGAAATCGGATCTAATCACCTTTACTGCTTTGAAGGCTTCCTTTGGGGGTGCTCTGTGGTGGGGCAATTCTTGTGGCAGAGACAGAATTGGAAAACAGAAATGGGAAAGGGGCGTCCTAATGAAAGTGATGGTGGGCTTTTAATAAATCATTGTCTTAATAAATCAATGTCTCTCTTCAATATTTGCCTCTCATGTTTCTAAATCTGACCATTTTTGATGTTGGCGATAAGAAGCAATCTATTTCGCATTGTGGCAGGGACGTGGGAAGTCTTTAATCTCCTCTTTTAGAGCACTTGGGGGCAGCCTTTCAAAGATGGTCACATATTTTAAGTCCTCTTGGGAAGCAAATCTTCCTGCGTGGGAAGACTGCTGCCTCAGGTGTGGATACAAAGTTCCTGGGATACATTGTGCTTATCGCTGCTTCTACCCACCAATACGAAATGTGTACTCGGTATTAATTCCAGAATTCCTTCTAGTCACAGAATTTTCAGGAAGAACAGATTTTTCTTTTACTTTGCAAAATTATGAAATGTGTGGAGACCCTTTCAAGTGAAACTATGATCCTGTGGAGTCGTCCTCCGCTGGATCAGTCCCACGTGAGAGGTAGGAAAATAAGCCTGAAATGCTGATAGTGTTATATGACCTTAAAGATCTCTTCAGAACTGTAGGTTTTTTATTTTATGACCTTGAGCAAGTCATTTAACCAGTTTGGACCTTTTTCTTATCTATAACTAATAGCTCCAAGCTCTGAAATTTTATGATCCTACAAATTTAGCAATTTTGTCTTTAAATAAGTAAGTTTCCTGTTACCTACAGATTCATCTTTTTGTGTTTTCTGCAGTAGGTATTTTCTTTACCTATATTTTTTTTTAACAAATTATTTTAAGGCATTGCATTTTTTTAAAGGTTTTTATTTATTTATTTGAGAGGGAGAGAGCAAGAGTGCAAGAACAGGGGGAGGGAGAAGCAGCCTCCCTGTTGAGCAGGGAGCCACACTCAGGGCTTGATCCCAGGACCCTGGGATCATGACCTGAGCCCAAAGCAGATGCTTAACTGACTGAGCCACCCAGGCGCCCCAAGGCATTACATTTTAAAGACAAGGAAAACAAACTTACTCTTGATATTTCTACTTTGCAAAAATGTTTCCTCTTTCCCAATTTTGATATTTCATAATAAATATTTGTATGACATAAAATATTATAACATATAACATTCTTCATAAAGCAATTCATGTTTTAAACTTCAAATTGCCCAACTATTAGGTCAAATTTCACTTTCCCACATGTAAGATTTATTTTTGGCTTTGGCTTTAAATATATAATTTTCACTATTAGACAGAATAAATGATGCAAACAATGTAAGCTTCTTGGATACCATCTAGAACTCTTTTGGAATTCGTAATACTCATTCTTAAGATATGTGAAGGATTACATGTTGTTTTACTGATTGAGGTTGGAATAGCCTATGCATTTTATTTATTTGTGGCAGCAAGTATCATATGATTTGGTGATAAATATTGCCAATAAAATAAAAGGAAGACAAAAATGGAATCAAGTGTTTGATCCGTATAGACAAATGTGGGTTGGAATTTGGCATGAGTTGCTGATATTGTTTTACAAATCACAACTTGGTAATACATAGTGTATAAAGGCACCATGTTGCCTTTATTTTATGGTCTATTTCCTCTAGATTTATTCTGTCTGAATATTATTCATAAAAGAGTGGCCTTGTGTTTGGGAATACTGCTCACATCTTCAAAACATTTGCCAAATAATAATAGATGGAGCAGGACAGAGGATCTGTGTACTGGGATGTGGGCCAATTGAGAAATGTCTCCCACAGTTGTGATTCATGCAATTCCGTAAGGCTAGGCTTGTATCTCCCTAAATACAGGAGTGAATCGACCCCAATGGTTTCCATCACAAGGGCCTTAGACTTTCTTCTCCTTTCAAAGACAATCATTTCCTGGCTTGTTTCATAGAGGTTAACCCTTATTTCTCTTCTATTTTGTTTGCTGCTTATTGTTTCTTCTCAACTAAAGTGTTTTGAGGATGAGGGAAGGTGTTTCATTTAATGTTTTCTATAGTTTCCCCCCACATGTAGGAGTGTGTATGGCAGTTAGAAGGTGTTCTGTAAACACGTATCCATTGGGGGCCAAGCAGGGTAGGGCTGTTCATTAGCTACAAATGATATTTGAATGGGTCAGTGGTCCAGCTGGCTCTCCCATTGAAAGTAGGTGTAGAGTGGAAGTTAAGAGCCCAGATGTTGGAGGCAGATTGAGTTCAGCTTTTCTCTCCGCTAAATGTACTAGCTTCATTTTATGCTACAGACTGGTATTTCTGCATACTTGAAGTTGTTTGCTTCTCTCACTCAGCACTTATCCCCTAGCTGTAGCTCTGTGGATAGTTTCAAAATGGCACTAGTTAATGGCACGACTACGATTGTGTGGTTCCCTGGCAAAATTTAAGAAGGCCCTACCACCTTTATTCTTCACAACAGTAGGTAATCGACTCTCTCTATTCAAGGAGAAAAAGGAGACAAGTGAATGTTTCCTCTACATTTATATGTTGTGTTGCTTTCTATCCCCCTCCCCACATGGAAAGAATATGAATAGGAGCTGAAGACTTATGCTCTCGTTCCGGATCTTTTAAACTTTAAACAATTTATTAAACCTGAATAGGAGTTTATTTATCCACAACATGGAAGTAGGATGTTGTTGTCAGGATCGAATTAGGTATGTGTTGGGAAATTGAAATGCCGTACTGATATAAGATATTGTCAGTGAAGATTCTTCTTCTATAAACTGAACTTTATTCTTGAGTGACCTTTTGAAGCTTTACTGGGCTGGGCTAAAGTGAAATGTCGTGGAACCTCGTTTCATACAATTCTGCCAGCTTCTCTTAGTTCATCCTTATCTCGAGTCAACAAACACAGTCAGAGCTCCTACGGTGTCCAAGAGAGACATAGTGGTTAAGCAGGTGAACTCTGAGATTTGACTATTTGTCTTGACTCCTGACCCACCACTGCGGGTGGTGACCCATCACAGGCTGTGTGTGACTTTTCCTCTCTCCCTTTCTCACCTGTGAAAACGGGGATGATAATATCACTCGAAAGTGTTTGGCATAGTCACAGAACCCGACAGAGTAAGTACTCAGTATATGTTACCCAATAGCAGTATGATTATTACCAGCCACAGAGGTGCTACCGGGGAGACAAAGTAAGTGGAACATGGTTTTGTCCTAAAAGAAGCCCTCAGCATAGTTGGATCGAAGACAAAGAAATGTCTGCAGCAAAACAGGAACTAAGAACAGCTCATGATGAGAAAGCTGGAGTGTAGGGAGGTGAGCGCTGGATTTGAAACCTAGCTCTACCCTGAATATTTATGCCCCAGAGCAAGTCACTTAACTTCCCTTGGCTTCTGCTTTCCTTCCTTGTCAGGTGGGGATAATGAAACCTGTTTGGGGGTTGCCATAAACATTAAGTGGGGAAAAGGAACCTGAGGAGGATGTGTGGCATGTAAATGGCTCAGCGTAGTAGGGAAGAAAGAAATGACCAAGAAGACATCAGCAAAAGGTGTATTTGATGACATATGGCCAATTCCCACATTCACTGGGAGACAGTAAATCTGCCGTAAGAGTTCACAGGAAAGAAAGATCAAGGAAAGCTTGACTTGGGAAAGCTGCTAGTATTTGCTTCAAGGAGAACAAATCCTTTCTCAGAAGTAATTCTGAGAAATCCTATTTGACTTCTTAGCTGACTACCCTACATATTGCCCATTCGCTTCTTCTTTTTTTTTTTTAAAGATTTTATTTATTTATTTGACAGAGAGAGAGAGATCACAAGTAGGCAGAGAGGCAAGGGGGGGTGGGTTGGAGCAGGCTCCCTGCTGAGCAGAGAGCCCAATGCAGGGCTCCATCCCAGGACCCTGAGATCATGACCTGAGCCGAAGGCGGAGGCTTTAACCCACTGAGCCACCCAGGCGCCCCTGCCCATTCACTTCTAAAATTTAGCAGAAGTGATAAAACGTGTAGTTTTCTGGATAGTAATTCAGATGCATAAGCTTTCATTCCACCAGGCAAGCAGGACACAAAGCCCAGCGTTCTCTGCAAGTTACATTTTTCTGCATTTCTTTTCTTGGATATGTTGTAACATAGCTTGTAGCAATTTGTTACCAATACAGACTACAACTGTGAACACCCTTTAATGATTTCACTTTAAGAAAATCTTCAGTGGGAAAAATCCAATTTTTTAAAGCTACTTAATTCAATATTTCTTGAATTAGCCCTGAACTTAGAAAAAAATTTCATTTTAAATAATGAGTTACATTTTATTTTTTTCTGTTACTAAACTTTTTTTTTTAAGGTTTTATTTTTTATTTGTCAGAGAAAGAGAGAGCACAAAGAGGGGGAGCAGCAGGCAGAGGGAGAAGCAGGCTCTCTGCTGAGCAAGAAGCCAGATGCTGGACTCGATCCCAGGAGCCTGGGATCATGACCTGAGCCGAAGGCAGACGCTTAACTGACTGAGCCACCCAGGCATCCCAATTTTATTCTTTTCTAAGCCGAGTTTTTGGTTGATAGAGAGGTGCAGCTCTTTTCTCTCTACTTTGTGCTTGGCTAAGTATTTCAGAGCCCTGCTAGATTTTTTTAAGTGAGGAAATATCTACACTTTCTTTAAAGCTGGTCTTTCCTATCACGTGCATGTATTATGAACTTGTGAGGATTTACATTGTTTTAATGCTTTCATATAAAGCTCCTCCTTTGTCATTATTCTATGTTTATGAGAAGTAGGAGTCTATCATTACCTGCATTTTATGGCCTTTAGATGTGAAAAAATATTGAGTACTTTTAAATGGAGATCGCTATAATCAACAGTATCTAATTTGAAAAAGGCTTATACAACACTTACAAACGTAAGCACACAATTCTATTAATATGTCTGCAGTTATGTCATAAATATAATTCCTAGTTTATGTACCATACATTTATATGAAATTTTGGAGGCAAATATTTAAAATGCTCTTTTCTATTGGTAGTCAATTATCCTCCCTTAAGCCTTTGTATTATTTTTTTTATTTTTTAATTAACACATAATGTATTATTTGCCCCAGGGTGTCTGTGGATCCTCAGACTTACACATTTTACAGCACTTACCATAGCACATACCCTCCTCATCCTTAAGCCTTTGTAAAGTCAGATGCCAGATGAATGCTAATTTGATTTCTCAGGATATCTTTATTATTCTAATGATGGCATCCTGCTAACATCTTCCAGATTTATATTGGCTGGTACCTGAAACACTATTGATTGAAAAGGTGTTACTGTCATGAATGACTGAGGAATAATATGAAACTCTGTGTATCCATAGCCTTTTCCCACCACAGTCATCTAAGGAATATTATATTCATACTGTTTGGCTCTAGTGTCTTTGCTGTGCTCCATCTACTAATGGACGGAGAGGAAGAAGGCCAAATTGATCCAGGTAAGACGGTACTTGGAGTTCTCTCTGAAAGAAAAGATCTAACTGGAGGAAGGGTGTCGGAAACGGAAGCAGGACAGCAGGAGAGTGCCAGGTAGGGAGGAAGCTGAGGAAGCAGGGGGGAGGGATTTCGCAATAGCCAAGGGCATTGGAATGAAACTGATGGGTTAGTAAGATTGTAAGGAGAGGAGACTCTGTGTGTGTGGTGTGTGTGTGTTACATGATGTAATCCTCCCTTCCCTGCTCTTTTTTTTCTTTCTTTGAGAGAGAGCGCGAGAGCAAGAGGGAGGCAGAGGGAGAGGGAGGCAGAGGGAGAGGGAGAGAGAGAACCCAACAGGCTCCATGCCCAATGCCTGAGCATCTGCCAAGGGGCTTGGGCAGATCTCACAACGCTGAGATCATGACCTGAGCCGAAATAAAAAGTCAGAGACCTAACCCACTGAGCCACCTGGGTGCTCCCCTTCCTGCTCTTTCAGAGAACTCAGTGTAGACTTTTACATCTTAATGTTTCTTAATTATTTCTACTGAATGTGGCATTTTATGTAGATGAGCCTTACTGGGCAGACAAGAATGGTCAGTTTTATTGAAGTTTTATATATATTCGAAGTTGGATGAGATATGAAATATGACCGTGAAACATGACATGAGAAATAAATGCAAGAGAAGTGTACTTTTAATTTTGGCATTACCTAGAGTGGATTTGTCTTGGAGATATACTGTATTGGCAGTGACATAATAAATACAGTGTCAGCTCTCCCTGTATCACAAAGAATTGAATAGTGATCGTTTCTTAAATTCCAAGTAATTTCTAGTAGATTTGTTACCACATTCACAGAGCATAAGAATTTAGATGTTTACTTTAAATGATTACTTTTACTTAATATTTTCATCATCTATCTAGGGGGACTTGGAAGGAGATTAAATTTCTTTCTTTATTAAAAAGTGCCTAACATTTAATTGTTTAATGAAGTCTCATAACAACCATGTGATTTAGGTGGCATTATTTTCACATTTCATAACTGAGAGAATTGTGGTATAGAAATGATAATTTGCTCAAGGATTATCTGATAGTGAGTGGTGGGGCAGGGTTCAAAATTGTCCATCTGGGGCACCTGGGTGGCACAGTGGGTTAAAGCCTCTGCCTTCGGCTCAGGTCATGATCTCAGGGTCCTGGGATTGAGCCCAGCATTAGGCTTTCTTTTCAGCGGGGAGCCTGCTTCCCCCTCTCTCTCTGCCTGCCTCTCTGCCTACTTGTGATCTCTCGCTCTGTCAAA
>CM052900.1:45000534-45047896 GCA_028534135.1 Potos flavus
GTCAAGAGAAATGAAATCTTGCCATTTGCAATGACGTGGATGGAACTAGAGGGTATTATGCTAAGCGAAATAAGTCAATCAGAGAAAGACAATTATCATATGATCTCTCTGGTATGAAGAATTCGAGAGGCAGGGTGGGGGGTCGTGGGGGGTGGGGGAGGGAAATGAAACAAGAGGGGATCAGGAAGGAGACAAACCATAAGAGACTCCTAAACTCACGAAACAAACTGAGGGTGGCTGGGGGGTATGGGCGGGTAGGAATAGGGTGGCTGAGTTATGGACATTGGGGAGGGTATGTGCTATGGTAAGTGCTGTGAAATGTGTAAGCCTGATGATTCACAGATGTACCCCGGGGCAAATAATACATTATGTGTTAATTAAAAAAACAAGTTAGTAAGATACAAAAAATATTGTTAGAGTTAAATTAATTGTTTTGGTCTGGCCTCAGTTGATTGCAGTGGAAGTTTGTGGGAGGAAAAAAGGCCATAGAATTTTTTTAGGTGGTTGGGAATGCAGTTATAGCTGAAGATATCTAGAAATGTGTCTAAAATAGTAAGATGAAAAAAAAGTTAATCGACTAACATTTTGACTATTTTGCTATATTTAAACCCTTACAGATTAATGAAAAGTAAGAAGAATCAAATATCCTTTAGTAGACTTTTTTCCAATATAGTTTATTTAAAAGGAAAGGCATCTGAGGAGGGAGAGTTAGTGTTTCTTATTAATAATGAAATCTATGTTGTTCAGGAATTTTCCAACGTGTTAGAGTTGTTTTCTGAAATGGTGAATGAACATATCTTATTATTTCTTCTAGACCAGTTATTTAAAGATGAAGAATGCTTAGTTAATTATTATCTCCTTTTTTGTACCTAGGGTTTTCCTTATGTTCAAATGGGACTTGTACATATTAGTAATTAGTATAATTTACCTGGAAGGAAAATGACCTATTGAAATTAGTAAGTCCTATTGATGATTTTATAATTGAACTTTTCTAAAAACAAATTTGCTCTAATCATAAGAAGGACTTAAAATAAATTTAATACATTGAATCTTTACATTAAATTGCTATGTTGAAAAACTGTTTGCTCTCTTGGCAGCAACTACTATGACTCTTCTTCTCTCTGTGAGTTGATTTACAGCTTGAGTCCAAGGAGAGCATTAGTTGGACACCACTGAAGCTGGGAAGTTGATTCCCCTTGGGATTCCACTCAGCATTTTAGCTTACAACATTTGAGTGGGAACACAATGGAGACAATACTGAAGTGCTGGAGGAGAAATCTAGGGGAAGTATGACTCACTCTGTTTATCCCATAGGCTCCATTTTATTTTATTTCTTAAACAGAAGTCCCACTATGAGCATTGCAGTGTACATACTGTTAACAGTAGTTGCCTAAGAACTTTGTTTATTTTAAATCACACCAGGAAGAGGTGGAGGAATTAGGGAAGGAAAAAGCAAAAACCATTTATTATACTGCCTTCCAGGGATATTTTGCCATTAATCATTTATTAACTCATTCTCTGACCCTCTGAACTTCCCTCACCCCTGTTCTGCTTTATTATCAAATGGAATTGAATTAATAGATGTAGGTAGGATTTTTAAAAAGCTATTTCATCAAAAATTCAATTTGACGGTAACATTAGCCTTGAGCTCAAGCATCATGTATTTAACTATTAGTTAAAACTTACCAGGGGAAAAATGTTCCTTGAAGCAAAAATATTCCATATCAGGGAAAGCAACTGTAGTTATTTATGAGTATTCTGATAACTCTTGTGACTGAAAATGATGTGTTTTTTTATGGGTATGACTATTGCTGAACTCTTGGCTGGACTTTGTTGAATGCTCCTCCTTAGTCAAACTGATTGTACCATTTCTCTCATAATAACACTGTTCTCCTTTTGGTCAAAGTGGGCTAAGTGAGCTGTAATGGCTTCAGTTTTTTTTTTTAGGGTGACATCACCAGCAAGTGTCACTCTGGTATAGTGGCAGTGGGGTAAATTATAAGCATATGATTCAGTAGAAAAGGCAAGATGTATGGGGATGAGCATAACGTTAAAAGAAATATTTGCAATCCCACTTTGTATCTAATTTTTAATTTGCCTAGAATCAACCAGGATATAAGTCTCATGGATCAGTTTGGCCAGTCTTAACAACTATGTGCCCTTTTCCTACCCCTCACCCCTCCCCACACCCCGCCAAATAAACGATTCCACTTTTCCTAAAGTGTTTCCCCAGGCATTAGTTATTGTATTGACTCAGGATTTGGTTGGCCTGTAAATAGTCAGGGACAATTTTATTAGCTGGAACTATTCTAGCCAACAAATTTTTGTGCGTTGAGTGGACTTCTAAAGCTTAAGCTCTTTTATTTGTCATGTAGTTATAGTCCGTTGTAAATTGGGGATCACACATTTCAGTCCGAGGACGACATTTTCATGATATCTGGTGTCTTGGATCTTTTCTGATAAGTTACCTAGCCAGGTTTCTCACCAAAAATAGGAGATGCAGAGGGATTTGTCTTGAATGCTCACAAAGGCAATATGATCTTCTCAAAGTGTAAGTCATATTTTGATGTCATTAGCATGGAAGACTCATCTAATTATATAGGAAAAATAGTCCCATGGGTGTATATTGAGACGACATAAGGATAATCAACTGGTACCAGTTGCTTCCTAATTGTAATTGGTCTAATTGCAGAGAACATTTTTGGTAGTTTTAAACAAATGATGTGATGGTCTGAATTGATTTATGACAAAGTAGTTGAATTATAATTTGTATTATTAGTGACCTGTCGCTTTCCATTTTTGACATTCTATGGATGATCGTGAGGCCTTTGATATATATGTAACAGCAGTAATTGTGGGAGGCCTAGAGTTCAATTGATTATAGCATTAGCTGTGTTTGGGTTAATAATTTTTAGGAGGATCTGGACCAGATAAGAAATTCCACAATTGGCAATGTTAGTAGCTATGGCAATTGTCTCTTGCAATTGTCATTTTATTTCTGTAAATTTCCTGCTTCTGAATTAGATTTCCAACGGAAATTGATATCTAGATTGTAAACTCCTTAGTACGTTTGCTTTGGGAGGTATAAATCCGTGGATTATATGTTCTGGAATTTAAGAACAGCATTGGTGGTTTGAAACACTTGAAATGAGCCTGTTTTCAATACAGTTCTAAAACTGACTTTCATTGGTGTCTTTCCCTATATAACCAGTCTACTGGTTGTATATTATATAGGGGTGTGTTCACTGGTATCTCTTTAGGAAATAAAGTTTGCACTTGTTGGATATGATTGTATATGATACTAGGTTTTGAAAATACCTGGTAAGATCAAAATGTGGTAAGGATAAGGTTGGTAAGTAAGAAAATGAGAATTTATGGGGATTTTGTAATGCACATTATGTCATAATTAAGGCTAGGGTAGAACTTTAAGATAAGGAGGATTAAATTCTTCCATAAATATTAACTGTTCTAATTTAAAATACCATTAGTTCGCAACTTTTAAACAGTGCTTTGATTCTATACCCTCAGTTTAAAGACAACAAAATTGTAAACCGCTTGCCCCAAATCTAAAACAACTATGCCCAAATCCAAAAAACAAAACCTTGAACCTTGAACATTTCTTAATTGTTTCTTGTTTGTATATATGAATGTAGAAATTCTGGAATCATTTTGTCTATACATCCTGTGAATGAGAAACCGAATCAATGTAATCTTACTGTTGGGAGCCAGACGGTTTACCCCTGTGGCAGAAGAGAGATACCAATATGGAATTTGGGAAGGTGGAAAAGAATATTGTGGTATTAGATTGGAATTAGACATATAAAAATTCATAGTATAAAAATATATACCCATTTCTTAATTCATGATTTAAAATACACCATATGTATAATAAAAGCCTGTGCTTCTGAGTTTTATCTACTCAATGCACTTAGAAGCAATTATACACTGGTATAATGAGAACAGCTAGCACCCAGAGTTTGTTTTTGTTTTTGTTTTTAAAGATTTTATTTATTTATTTGTTTGATAGAGAGAGAGACAGCGAGAGAGGGAACACAAGCAGGAGGAGGGGGGGGAGGCTCATGTAGGAGGGGTGGGAGGGGATGTGGGGTTCAGTCCCAAGACCCTGGGATCATGACCTGAGTTGAGAGCTGACACTCAACAACTGAGCCACCCAGGCACCCCCAGAGTTTGGTTTTGAAATACCATCCTCCACTAAAAGGAGCTTGGGCAGGATGATCTTGCCAAAGTATATGCCACATTTTTATGTAGTCAGCATGAGAAAGCCATCTAATTACATAGGAAGAAGATTCCTTGAGAGGGTATATTGAGGAGATATAAACTTATTGATATGAGAACAAACACTCTAGGTAGATTTAAACAAACCATGTAATGGTTTCTGAATACCTTAGAGACTTGGCTGATTCCAGGGCTGGGACAGAGAAAATTCAAGATGAGTCTGAAGCACCTTATTGAGTCAAAAAGGGAGGAAGTTCTAAAAATTAATGGATATTATAGAAAGGGCACAGGGGCCGGCTTGAAGAAATCTTAGTGGCCAAATGTGGGACAATCTAAGGCATCGATACAAATATAGCAGCAATGGCTAAGAATTCATTAAATAAAATAGAATTCTTGGGTTTCTACTGATGATAAATAAATAGGAGAGAAGGAAAAGCTCTTCTTTTTCATGGAATTTTATATAATTAATGTAGAAGGGAAGATAGAGTTGGAAAAAAAAATCACCATTCTGCAACTGCCATAGGGATCATTGACTTAGGCAAGAATCATTAATAAATGCTAAAACTACTAGGTGAAAGTTTGATGGGGAAGAGATAATTAAACTGTCTCAGAGCATTTCCTCACAGATTACTTACTAATTACAGAGGAAATATTGATGATTTTACATGGAACCTTGAAACCTTGTGGAAGCCGACTGAGCCATGCGATAAAAGTTAACATCACTAGTAATGTGATAAATAAGCATCATGTGCCTCTAGATGTAGTACACTAAGGACATATCATCAGTTACTTGGCATTCCTGCCAAACATACACAAACTAATTGTGACAAAACAAGAAGGTTGTGACAAAAAAACAAGAAGCCCATATTGATGGAGAGTCTATAAGACAACTCACTTGTATTCTTAAAAAATATCAATGTCATAAAGGCAGAGACTGATGAGTGCTGAAAGGACATGACAACTAACTGCAGTGGATGATTCTGGAATGGATTCTAGATCAAGAACAAAATTATATAAAGGATCTATGTGATAGTAATATAGTTCATGCTATTGTGACATTGTATTACTATTGATTTTTCTGAATTTGATGAGTGTACTGAGGTTATGTAAGAGAATATGTTCTTGAAAGATAAACATGGGAGTATTTAAAAATAAAGGGCCAAAAATTTAAAAAATAAAAATAAAGGGTCATAATATCTGTAACCAACTTTCAAATGGTATAGCATTATTAATAATTATTATTTTATTATTTTTGTGAATATGTATTATATATAAAGAGAGAGAGAAAGGAGAGAGATATAAAGCAAATGTGCAATTTGTTAACAATTAGTGAATGTAGGTGAAGGTCATACAGGAGTTAATTGTTCTTGGGACGTTCTTGTATATATGGATTTTTAATTAATTAATTATTATATTAAAAGATTTATTTACTGAGAGAGAGCGCAAGTGAGCAGGGGGTGGGGAAGGGCATAGGGACATGGGGAGGGAGAGAGAGAGAGTCTCCAGCAGACTCCCCGCTGAACATGGAGCCTGACGTGGGGCTCTATCACAAACCCTGAGGTCATGACCTGAGTTGAAATCAAGAATCAGAGCCCAACCCACTGAGCTACCCAGAAACCCTTAAATTGGATTTTTTAAAAATAAAAATGTAAAAAGTTAAAAATATTATTAATTCATGTTACCTCCTCAGTTTAGGCTAATAGATCAATGAAGATTCTGGGTTTGATTTATTTATTTAAAGATTTATTTACTTTAGAGAGAGAGAGTGTGTGCACAAGAGCAAGTGGTGGGAGGGGCAGAGGGAGAGAATCTTCAAGTGGATTCCCTGATGAGTTGGACATGGGGCTTAATCTCACCACCTTGACATGGTCAGTGGAAGCCAAGAGTTGGTCGCTTAACCAGCTAAGCCACCCAGGCTTCCTTTTTCATTATGTGCTATTTTCAGCAGTGTTTTTTCAGTAGGACTTCTCCAAGTCGAGCTATGGGCTCAATTTGAAGTTTTATTAAAATTTTGTTTTTCGCCTGAAAAGCTCTTCTTACATCTTGATTTGGCTCATTTTGTGTATTTCTATGGGATTTCTATTTCTTTTCTGAAGAGAGGAGAAAAAGTCATGCACCCAGGAAAGTTCAGGTTTCTTGGGAGGTCCTGAATCTTCAGATAAGCCAGAAGCTATGACTCCCATTCCATCTGCATCCTCTTTCTAGTGTATTAGTATAAGTATCATACATATAGAGTTCTTGGTTTTTCAAGTAATGCAAATGTTTGTTAATTCCCTATTATTTTTGTAATGTCTATTCAGATTTCTATTTAAGTGTCCTTTTTCATTCCTGACCTTGGTAATTTGTATCTTTGCTCTTTTTTTCTGGATCATTCTGACTGTCGGTTTCATTGATTTTTTCTATTGTACTTTGCTTCATATTTCATTGATTTGTACTTTTTTCATTATTATTTCCTTCTTTCCGCCTGCAGATCTCAGAGACAGCTAGCTACCTGTCCTGGAGCTGACTGACAGTAATCAGGGAAGAGAGCATTTTCAGCTATTTTCAAAAAACGCTTATGACTATGGGATGCGTGTGGTATGTAAATTTCTGGGTAATGGCTGCTGGTAATGCTTTTGGGGTCTCCATTCTAGTTAAGGTAGGCATGTCTTATTCCCTTCATTGTAATTCCCTCAAACTTTTTGGTAAGAATCTCTCACAGGTGGCACAGGGTGCCTTATATCACAACACATTAAGGTGCATGCATTGTGTAAATTTTTGTGATGCCTCAAATGGTCAGGGGGTTTTGGGTGGTGACAGCCTGGTCCCTCCCTCCATTGTAAAGACCCCTGTCATATAATGATTTCATCTATTGACAAGATTTGAATCAATTATTTCATTTCAGGGTGTAAAACGGGTTTTTAAGAATTCTATATTACAATCCCATAAATTCATCCACACCATTCTACAAAGAAGAACTTTTTCTTATTAGGAAGAATGATTTTGGGGGGCACCTGGGTGACTTAGTTGATTAAGCATCTGCCTTGGGCTCAGGTTGTGATCCGGGCGTCCTGGGATTGAGCCCCACATCAGGCTCCCTGCTTGGCAGGGAGCCTCCTTCTCCCTCTCCCACTCCCCTTGCTTGTGCATGTGCGCTCTCTCTGTCAAATAAATAAATAAAATCTTTAAAAAAGAAGAAGAAGAAGAAGAATTTTGGATCTCTGAAGTAGTAAAGGCAGATGGATACTTAATTTCATCCTTTTAATTGACATTTTTTGAAGTAAGGTTTTTTAAAATATTGTCTATTAAATAGATTTTTTTCTGCTTTCTTTCTTTTTTATTATTATTTACTCATTTAAAATACATCTACATTAAATGTTTTAAACAATTACATTCATTATTGTATCTGACACTCAAATCATTTCAAGTTTGGCCAATAGGCACCCCTTCATGTTCTGTAGCCTTGGAAATGATCCTTTGACTTTGACAATTTCCTTCCTCCTTGACACAGCAAAATGTTCATCTTCTATATTTACAGATCCACATTTAGAATCAGGTCTTCCTCTGAAGTCCTTGAATTCTTTTAGAAGGAAATGGCATTTGGAAACCATAATGCTAGTTATGCTCAGTACTATTTGGTTATCATGACTTCTAGGTTTCTTCAGTGGACAGAACTAGGGCACTTGTATTTTTTCAAAGGAGAAAAAAAAATCATGAATTTATAATGATATTTCAAACTCAGATTTAACATTAAAATATTTAAGTCAAATTTTTGATTTTGTACTTCTGCACAGCAAAGGAAACAATCAACAAAACAAAGGGACAACCCACGGAATGGGAGAATATATTTGCAAATGACACTACAGATAAAGGGCTGGTATCCAAGATCTATAAAGAACTTCTTTATAACTCAACACCCAAAAAACAAATAATCAAGTCAAAAAATGAGCAGATGACATGAACAGACACTTCTCCAAAGAAGACATACAAATAGCTATCAGACACATGAAAAAATGTTCATCATCATTAGCCATCAGGGAAATTCAAATCAAAACCACACTGAGATACCACCTTATACCAGTTAGAATGGCAAAAATCGACAAGGCAAGAAACAGCAAATGTTGGAGAGGTTGTGGAGAAAGGGAAACCCTCTTACATTCTTGGTAGGAATGCAAGTTGGTACAGCCACTTTAAAAACTGTGCAAGTTCCTCAAAAAGTTAAAAATAGAGCCACCCCATGACCCAGCAATTCCACTACTGGGTATTTACCTCAAAGATAAAGATGTAGTGAAAAGAAGGGCCATATACACCCCAATGTTCATAACAGCAATGTCCACAATAGCCAAACTGTGGAAGGAGCTGAGATACCCTTCAACAGACTAATGGATAAAGAAGATGTGGTCCATATATACAATGGAGTATTACTGAGCCATTAGAAAGGATGAATACCCAACATCTGCAACAATATGGTTGGAACTGGAGGAGATTATGCTAAGTGAAATAAGTCAAGCAGAGAAAGTCAATTATCATATGGTTTCACTTATTTGTGGAACATAAAGAATAGCATGGAGGACATTAGGAGAAGGAAAGGAGAAAAGAAGGGGGGAAAATCAGAGGGGAAGATGAACCATGAGAGACTATGGACTCTGGGAATCAAACTGAGGGTTTTAGAGGGGAGTGAGGGGGGGGGGATGGGTGAGCCCGGTGATGATTATTAAGTAGCACATGGATTGCATGGAGCACTGGGTGTTATATGCAAACAATACATCATGGAACACTACATCAAAAACCAATGGTGTACTGTATGGTGACTAACATAATAAAAAAAATTATTGAGAAAAAAATAAAAGTCAAAAGTTCATACAAGTATTTCTGTACCAGAGCTAGATTTCTCTTTAGTATTTAACAGACACAGACTGCGTTCATTTCAAATAATGTCAACTCAAACTCATCCTTGAATTTGGCTATAGAAATTTCATGTTAGGTCTTAGCTAAATGTAAACAGGTTAAAAACAGGGGCAAAATTTCCAAGGCACTATCCTATGCCATACCACAAAAATGTATAAGGCATAGATTCTGTAACTAGGAGCTTATACTCTAATGAGAGAGACAGGTACACAGAGACTATTTCAATATATTTTCAGTGTAAAGATTACTGACCTATGCACAGCATTTGCAAAGATATATGTGTGGACTCGGATTCTTCAAAAGTAAGATGTAGAAAAATTAATGAAGGCAAGATAAAACAATTATATTTATTTTATGTCTACTCCGTGATTATTATTAGTCTTCTTTGTTTTAATTTTTCTTTTCAAAGTCATGCTAGAAGACCCACATATCCGGTTGAGTAGATGCAAATAAGGAAAGAAAATTACTTGTGTGAAAGGCAGAGCACAAGGATAATGGATTCTTTAGGTTCTCGTGAAGAAGGAACTCTGCATTTCATGTTTAAGGCTACAGTATCTTTTTTTTTTTTTTTTAAGATTTTATTTATTTATTCGACACAGAGAGAGATCACAAGTAGGCAGAGAGGCAGGCAGAGAGAGAGGGGGAAGCAGGCTCCCTGCCAAGCAGAGAGCCCAACTTGGGGCTTGATCCCAGGACCTTGAGATCATGACCTGAGCCGAAGGCAGAGTCTTTAACCCACTGAACCACTGAGGCACCCCAAGGTTACGGTATCTTATGAAAACAGAGAAACTTTGAATTCTCTCTCTATTCTGTATCTGAGAATTTTCCCACATGGGCAGAGGTTTCCTCCCTAGGGCCCTAAATGCTTGACTACGTGGCACACTTTTCAACCATGTGGTCATGTGACTTGCTTTCTGCCCGAGGCTTTAAACTTTTAATTGACGCCCCTGCCCCTTGGGTTTTGGAGGGACTTTTATTACTGGAAAAGGGTGGTTCTAATTCTCCACTAAGAAGGTCAATTAAAGATAAATTTTCTTCCTTCCTGCTTAGCATTGGCATGATTGGAAGAACTTCTCATCAGTCAGATGCCGAGGAAACTAACTGGAGGATGGATGTCTGGACAAAGGCATGTGAGCCGCTTCCTCACTGTAGAAGTTGTTCAGGAAGAGCTGCTTATGAACGTATTTCTCCTTCAGAACAAATAAATGCTTATTCCAGACTCGCACTGTATATTGAAATGCTGCACTGGGGAGAGAGGCAGAAAAAAGGAATGTTAAAGAGATGTCTGAGCTAACAGCTCATATGAGAAATAGCATGTCATTTCTCCATCACTGTCATTTCTAAGTCCTGCAAGGAAATTATTTGCGGGGAATGACCACCTGCCTGTTCATCCATCATTTTGATCCATAGCTGCCCCCTAGGTTTGGTCAGATGGATTCGGAGATGTAATTTAAAAAAATCACCTTTGGCTGCTCTTTTGAAGTTTGGTTGAGTGTTCATATGACTTCCTAGGCTGAGGTTGTATTTGTATTCATGGAGTTACTGTATTTGCTTCGTTAAAGCATGGTTGAGGGGAATATTGGAACACACATCATGAGGCGTGGTAAAATCATAGGACTCGGAGAGGGAAAGAAAAATAATATTCGCCACTTAGCTACAAAATAGGATTTGTGTACTTTCACCTTCCAAATAGACTCTCATCAGAAGAGCACATGGTAGCCTACTGTTTCTTAAGGGCTTCCAAGTCAACTAATTCTTTTTGATATTTGGCTTATCAAATAGATGAAGTATAACCATTTCATATCAATAAGTTTTTGAGTACTTACCTTATACTAGGCATGGCGGGTTTACTATTTACAGTACTTAATTTAATCCCCATGCCAGCCTTATATGACATGTATTTTATCCTCATTACAACTCTGGAATCTGAGGGCTAAGCGAGTTTAATAACTTGCACAAAGTGAGAGAACTCCTAAGATTTGGATGTAGGTCTGTCTGATTCCAAAGCACATGTCCTTAGCAACTGTGCTTTATCTATGTGAAAACCAAAACAATATTTTGTAATTATAACTGTATTTTAGACTTAAAATATATGTTAGAGATTTGATGTGATATTTTGGGGAATAATGAGAAGAGGTCACTATCAGTGATTTGAGGGCTGGATACCAGTTCCTATGGTATAGTATTGGATACTAAGTATGTCAATTTATTTAGCTATGTGTCTATGAACGAATAAATAAGATTTTAAGATTTTGACTAAGAAATTAATATTTATACATGTATAGATATAGACACATATAGGAATTCCTCAACTAACTGATGGGATTACTGTGGTCTGTAAGATTATTATGAACTCAATACACAATTTCCTATAGGATCAATGTTATTTATTCATCATGTTTATGTATTAAGACCGATCCGTAAAAAAACCCATAATTTTATCTGTTTGTTATGGTCATTTTCCCAGACTCATAAATGGTGCCTGAAATACAGTAGACAACAGCAAAAAATATTTTGTTGAATAAGTTAATGAATAAATGAATGAAAAGAACAGAATAATAATACCAATTACATTAAAGATGTAATGTTATCTATATTATTCCTTACACTGGAGGATACATTCAGAATTCTAACTTAGGTTATCTGTAACTTATCTTTCCTCTCTTCTTTTCTGAATATACAGAAATATGTGTGGAGACTCTTCATCAGCTCACTAATTCAGTTTCCACAATTTGGGAAACCATCTCTAGCAGGCCTGGATGAAGGGCTGACAAGGTTATCCAAGAATTTGGGAGTAGAGGCTCCAGGAAGGGGATCTTGGAGAGGCACAGGAGGTGGTGGGGGACTGTCAGAACAGGTGTGGAAGAAAGGGAGGGCAGGAAATCTTTACTGATGGTGAGGTGGAAAGAACTTCTGCAGTCTGGCTCTCAGCATGGAAGTATTGTGTGTAAATCAGGATCATGTGTGTGTGTGTGCTTACGTAAAATGAGAGATGATTTTTTTGGTAGACTCATCATAGAAATCAGTCTCACCATTTTATAGCCATGGCACAAAACGTGGTTTCTTTTTTTTTTTTTTAAGATTTTATTTATTTATTTGTCAGAGAGAGAGAGAGAGCACAAGCAGGCAGAGTGGCAGGCAGAGGCAGAGGGAGAAGCAGGCTCCCCGCCAAGCAAGGAGCCCGATGCGGGACTTGATCCCAGGACCCTGGGATCATGACCTGAGCCGAAGGCAGCCGCTTAACCAACTGAGCCACCCAGGCATCCTAAGAACGTGGTTTCATACTTAAAATCCTAAACCAGTGGTAAGAAGCAATTCTCAAGAGACAAGAAATTCAGCTACACCAGACTGACAAGATCTGTGAGTCAGACAATTGCATTTAACATAAAACTGGAGAAAATATAGCTCTTAGTCCATTTTTGATTCATGCATATTTCTTGAGAAGCAAATGGTGGCTTGTGAAGCAAATAAAGTCCAAGGAAGCAGAATACCGGCATGGACATACTTGGAGGTAGGCTCACATTTCTTTTTGAATTATCAGTATCAACACCAAAAAATATTAGTAACTCTGGAGGAAGTAGAAGATATTTTATTTCTTTCCCAGTTTACATATGCTTCCCTGAAGACCTGATTGCTCTAAAACTTATATTAACATTTCCCACTGTTGTGTCAACAGTATCCAGATATTGCAGTCTTTGTTAAAATCCTCTCTTTTGGCCAATACTCAAGTCATTTCTTAGTAGAAAGCTGGTTAATAAAAGTAGCTCTTTAATCCTTTCAATCCACCAGGCTACAATTTTGTGCATTGTAGTAGCACTGCAGGAAAATGTTCCAGAAAGTCATTAAGGAAGTATACAGGTCTAACTCTCAAATTACTAGAATATACTCAATGGATCTTTAAATAGAATCATTCTTCTCAAGAGCATTATAAGAACAACTTCAATCTGAGGTCACCCTTATGTTTTCTCCTCAAATAAGTGAATTAGAATGTGGATCTTGAGTTTTTTCCTCAAATTTTCTTAGTCATCTTTTATTTTGGAATGCGTTTATAATCAGCCATCGCTTTTACCACTTATCAAAATTCCATTCAAATTAACGTAAGCAAAAATGGGATATGTTGAAAGTAAACACCAACCTAGTGAGAACAAAAGTCAGAGCTCACGAAGAGCTGGAGCCCGAAATGGAAAGTTATTCCAATTCACTACATCCTCCCTCTCTCTGTCTCCCTCCCTCTGGGTCTTTGTGGACCCATCTCTGCTGTCTTTCTCTCTCGGCTTCTTCATTTTCCTCTCTCTTAGCAGGTTGACTTACTTGTGCATGTACTATAAAATGGCCTTCCCTGACCCCTAACTGTCCACTCAACTTGATGCTAACACAGACAATGTGCAATTGCCAAATAAATTCCTGGGAGAGGAAATCTGAGTGGTTTGCGTCAGATTTCTACCCCTAGTTCAACCATCTGCAGTCAAGGAGGAGGCGAGTTGATGGCTGCAGGAGTCCATTACTGAAGATAGCCGATTTTAGAGGAGTGGAAGAAGAAGGAGGAGGGGAGGAGATCATCAGAGATAACAACAACAGCAACAAACACTTGTATAGCATTTACTATAATCCATGCACTGCCCTAAGTACCTTGTACGTATCAACTCGCATAGTAAGAAGTCATCGGTTGTCTCAAAAGGTGCCCACACAATTTAGCATTTCTCAAAGTCTGTGCAGACATTTTAAAAGATTGCTCTTTATGTGTGTTCAAATAATATCTTAATGTAACTTTTTTGTGACTTCTGTTTAAAGAAAAACAATTATTTCATAGTCTGATCTTACCTTTCTTCTCACTCCAACTCTGTTTGATATTCTTAATCATTTTATGTGACTTTTTCTAGTCATGAAGATTCCTAAAGATTGTGGGCTCCCTTTTGCTGAATCTCATGTCCTTACAGGACGGATTAGTGTTACAGAAAAAATAAGGTCTCCTGGGGTCAGGCAGAAAAGCGTTTAAATCCTGACTTCCTCACTTCTATTTCTAGAAACTTGGGCACATCTTTTAAGGTCTTTGTGTCTTGGTTTACTCAAGTTAAAATGCAGACATAGTGTTACACGTAGAATTATAAATAATTTTTATAAAGGTCCTCGCACATAGTAGGCTTTCAGTAAATCTCACATATTAATATTTCCCACTGCATATATATATATATATATATTTTTTTTTTCTTTGTGTGAGTATGGCATATTGGCATCGCTTAACGGGAAATTTTTGATATATTTATGTTGAAACATATTAAAGTTGATAACTTACCTGACTTTCATGGTTAAAAGACCCCTGGCCCCCATGAATAAAGGGGATAGAAAGAAAGCACAAGTCATGGTGAAACAGGCATTTGATCAGTGATTAAGTTATGAATATTGGCAAGTAGAATAAAAATGCAAATTGCATTTTGTGCGTCAGTGTGTATGTGTGTGCGTGAGAGTGTGTGTATATATCTGTGCGTGGGTGTGAGAAAGAGAGAGAGAGAGGATAATGGCTTTTTACAGTCCCTGTTCAGAACCGTAAAGCTGAGCTTTATGATCACTCATCATCGGAGGTTGTCTATATCTGATTCTTAATAGAAATTCGGCAACCTTGTTCTTCCAAATACACTTTCAAGCATGAAAATGAAATTACTTATAGATTTATTTTCTCTGAAGTTTACAGCAAAGGCTTTTGCAGTGCTATTTATGCCTTAATCTTGTTAGAAACCGCCTTGGTAGCTTCGTCTTTGCAGTGTCTTCAATTACTCTCATCTACTGACTTTGGACGTACTAGTTTCTTCCTTGGGAGGTCTTTACTCTCATCGACTTTTATTCCTTTGGGCAATTGCATCTTTAACTCTTTTAAAAGGCCTAATTATTTACCCAATTATATAACCCATCTCATGTATTAGCAAAGAGGGAGTTTAATAGAGCTCCAATTTGTATTTCTGAAATTAGGAAATTTTGATACAAAAATAGAACAAAAAATAATAAAGTTATGCCTCACTTATAACGGTGACACAGGGAAATAACATGCACAAGTCGTTATTGCAGTGTGACTGGCATGTGAAAATCACATTGTGTGTGGCTGGCTGTGTGTGTTTACTTACACAGTACAACGAAAAGCAGGATAGCATAGTGGTTAAGAGCTGGACCGCTTTGTATTCTTCTGGTCACTTTCCGTGGCAAGGAGTCCTTAGTGATTAGCATTCCCAGTTTGAAACCTCAGGAAGATTACATGGGTGAGGAAGAAAATCTAGAGTTTTACCCTACTTCTGGGTGTTCTTAAGGGTCTATTTTGATGTAAAAATTTCCAACTCAATAAAGAGGTAACCATCTGAGCATTCTTAGAAAGAACCCAGTCATTTCAGGACGAATTTTTACCGAGAAATAACATCACCTCCCTTCACCACTCAGGATAACAGCAATTTATCTCACTGCCATAAGTTTTTTCTATTTTAATATAGGCAACTTCTTGTACTGCTTTGCATTTTTATCCACGTCTGTAAGTCTGAATTTCTCTGAAATTCTTTTATAATAAAAAAGAGATCCACATATGAAAAATGTAAAAATACCTAGCAAGAAGATTCCACAGGACTATGCTATAGTCTGAATGTGTCCCCTCAAATTCATATGTTGAATCTTAACCCCCAATGGTGACAGTATGAGGAGGTGGGATCTTCGGGAAGTGATGTCATGAGGGCAGAGCCTTTATGAATGGAATCAGTGCTCCTATGAAAGAGGCTCCGAGAGATTTCCTCATCCCTTCCACCATGGGCGGACACAGCAAGATCAGGAACAAGAAGAGGGCTCTCACTAGAATGTGACCATACCGGCGCCTTAATCTTGGACTTCCAGCCTCCAGAACGGTGAGAAATAAATTTCTGTTGTTTATAAGCCACCTAGCCCGCGGTATTCTTTCACAGCAGCCCGAACAGACTAATACAGACTATGAATTGTCCTTACTGTAAACACATCATTAAAAGTGATAACCGAGCTGCCACTCAGAAGTCAGCTTTTCTTTTTTGAATAAACCTTCCACAGACAAAGATTTTTAAAAATTCAGAATATAACATAGTTTCCTTATAAGACAGACACATATTGAAAAATAAAGCAGGTAACAGTTGTGCTTTAAATGGGAAATTCTTTGTGTTTTATTTGTTTTTTTAAAGTTTTTATTCAAATCTACAATGAGATACCACCTCACACTGGTCAGAATGGCTAAAATGAACAACTCAGGAAACCACGGATGTTGGCGAGGATGCGGAGAAAGGGGAAGCCTCTTACACTGTTGGTGGGAATGCAAACTGGTGCAGCTACTCTGGAAAAGAGTATGGAAGTTCCTCGGAAAGTTAAAAATAGAACTACCCTATGATCCAGAAATTACACTACTAGGTATTTATCCAAAGGATACAAAAATAGTGATTTGAAGGGGTACATACACCCCAATGTTTATAGCAGCAGTATCCACTATAGCCAAAATATGAAAGAGCCCAAATGTCCATAGACTGATGAATGGATAAAGAAGATGTGGTATATGTATATGTATGTGTGTATGTATGTTTACATATATATATATATATATATATATATATACACACACACACACATATATACGATATGGTATATATACATATATATGTGTGTATATATATATACACACGCACACACACACACACACCCTGGAATATTACTCAGCCATCAAAATGAGCAAAATCTTGCCATTTGCAACAATGTGGATGGAACTAGAGTGTATTAAGCTAAGTGAAATAAGTCAGAGAGAGAAAAATACCATATGATTTCACTCATATGTGGAATTTAAGAAACAAAACCCATGAACACAGGGGAAGGGAAGGAAAAATAAAGTAAGATAAAAACAGAGAGTGAGGCAAATCATAAGAGACTTTTAACTATAGAGAACAAACTGAGGGTTGCTGGAGAGGCGGTAGGTATTATAGGCAAATGATGAATCACTACATTCTACCCCTGAAACAAATACTACACTCTATGTTAACTAGCTTGAATTTAAATAAAATCTTGAAAAGAAATTCCAGTTAGTTAACGTACAGTGTAATATTACTTTCAGGTGTACAATATTCAACACTTCCATATGTCACCCAGTGCTCATCACAAGTGCACTCTTTAATCCCCATCACCTCTTTAACTTATCCCCCCACCCACATCTTTGTGTGTGTGTGTTTTTTAAAAATCATTTTATGTATCCCTTTGAGAGAGACAGAGCAAGAGAGAGAGCGTGAGCAGAAGAGAGGGAGAAGCAGGCCCCCAATGACCAAGGAGCCAGATGCGGGACTGGATCCCAGGATCCTGGGATCACGACCTGAGTGGAAGGCAGAAGCTTAACCGACTGAGCCACCCAAGCGTCCCTCTTTGTGTTTTAAATAACAGTTTTTGAGCATGTACACTTCAGATAGGAAAATAAACTCGAGGTCGGGAGATGGGGGCTGTCATCAGGGTCCATGTGTATAAACATGAATATGTCACAGCCAAATGGGCATCATAACTCTGATCTGTTTTGTGGATAAAATAATTTGAAATATATGAAAGGACCTTGTAAAGTTATTTGTCATCAGGAGTGTGTGGAATTTTTGATTCTTGAATATTTACCACATGCCCACAAAAGAGTCACTTAGCCTTTTTTTTTCTTTTTTAACAGAAAGAGAGACAGCACAAACAGGGGGAACAGCAGAGAAAGAAAGAGAAGCAGGCTCCCCGCTGAGCAGGGAGCCTGATATGGGGCTTAATCCTAGGACCCTGAGATCACTACCTGAGCAGAAGGCAGAGGCTTAACTGACTGAGCCTCGCAGGCACCCCTATCTTAGCCTTTTTATACATATCTTACATGGAAACGTTTAGGAATACTTGTAAAATATTTGACAGCTTTGGCAATGCCTAGGTCCAAGCTTAGATGCAAATGAGTTTATTTGTAATTACGCTCTTGAGAAGAAATGTCTTTAAAGAAAACGGGGTAAATGACACTTGAAACATTCTGCTTTAAAATCGAATTTTTTGGGAAAATATTGCTTCTCAAAAGACAGTTGTTCTAATTTGATCAAATGAATGCAATTTGTGCCAGTCACCAGTGGGGATTATAGCCTATAGGCATACGCATAGCATCACTGAAGGAAAATGACTCCATTCTTACACCTGAAAAACTAACGAGAGAGTAAGGCAAGAGCGAAGAAATGCGGTCGCCTTCTGCAGCATAGAAAGGGATTAGTCATTGAATTAGAAGGGAATGAAATGGCATCTTTGAAGAAATTGACTCCCCGATAAGAATTCAAATCAAAGAACTGAGTGGGTCGCAGGGGCCTCCTGCAATCCAAGACCGCACACATCCGCGTGTGCACCTGCTTCAGAATTGCTTCCCTTTTTAAAGCAAATTCACCACTTAGAGCAAGGACTGGAGTCCAGCTTCCGGAAATGAGGGCGGCAATTACTCCCAGGCAGAAGAACTGGGCAAGAAAACTTGTGAGACATCTAATTCCTGCTCAGAAAAAGATGTCTTTGGTAGGGAAGAGGCGAGCCCTGTGTATGCCTATCATTTGGGTAACTTCCGGTTTGTGACTTCCGGTGGCAGGACGGCTCATTACATCCAAAGAAATGTTGTGAGCTATCTTAGAAAGAAAACAGATTGGGAGAGTAGGGTGGCTCACTGGGCTTCCTCCCTTCCCGCCTCTCTGCCCATGAGAATGTAGGCTCTGGGGTACATCAACCCCTGGGGTCACTTCTGTTTCTAACAGGCTGCAGGGGGCTTTATAATATTCTAGGCCTGAAGACTAACCTGTCTTTACCCTTCCTGCTGATCAGGCCCTGATTTGTTTCTAGTAATCAAGCTCTTGCCTACTCCCTGTGGGCAGGTCACGGCCCTATTTCAGTAACTGAATCTGCGTCATAGCCTTGCCTGCCCTGGTTTTCTTTTTTCTTTTTTTTAAAGCTTTTTATTTTGTTTTATTTTATTTTATTTTATTTATTTGAGAGAGAGAGGAGAGCACAGTGAGAGGGAGAAGCCGACTCCCCACTGAGCAGAGAACCCAACCTGGGGCTCGATCCCAGGACCCTGAGATCATGACCTGAGCCAAAGGCAGACACTTAACCGACTGAGCCACCCAGGCGCCCCAATCCTTGTTCTCTTCTAAGACTGCAACCTCACCTCACTCCATCTCAACCCTCTTAGGGACTGGAGAGCAGGCTCTGAATCACAGCCACCTTTGCCATGTACTTGTTTTCTCCTGGTCTGCTTGCTGACAGCAAGATGTTCTCAGCCCGGTTGACCGCTGTGTGGGGGCCTCATGTCATGTTTGCCATGTTCTGGACTGTAAGATGCCCGAAGGCAGTCATCGTTTCTGTCATGCTCAGCATCTCCAGGATCCTGAATGGTGCATAACATATACTGTGGTCAGTAAGGCTTTCGTTATTGTTGTTTTTTATTTTTCTTTCCCTGCTAATGTCTGTTTGAATCATTTATGTTGCTCTGACTAATCCATCTTATCTAGTTTGGCGTGACCCTTCCTTTACTGATTGATTCCCAATAATGACATACAAAATTTACTTGCAGTAGCACACTAATTATTATTCATAGCAATGCTTGCACTTTTCATCATCAAAATGTCTTCCAATTTTAGTTAATTAATCAGCCACAGATTCGCGTGGAGGTGACTATAGAATCTGATGTGTGATGATAAATCATCACAAACTAGCATGACAGTTTAAATAGGAAAGAGATAAATGGGAAGATACTTTCAGATTAACTATTGTGGGGAAGTCAGCTTGAGGAGTGTGTGATGTCCCCCATAGTTTCTCAGATTAGTTTTGCACAATGAGTGGAGGATACCTGGGTTCAATCTTGAACCCACCAATTACTGCCTAACTCCCGTGGGCAGGTTGATGAACCTGTCATCTCAGTTTCCCTGTATGTGAAATGGGGGCTTGATGATTTCCGTATCAGAAAGCTATGAGGATTAGATGAAATAACATGTAGAACACCAAATACTGTGTTTGACATGTGGTAAGGGCTCAATAAATGCTTAGTAACTACGGAACTTGGGAAAACCACAGCTCAAATCTGAAAAGTAAAACTCCTTGAAATTCCGAAGCAATGGAAGTTTACTTTTTGGTGCAGTACAAAGGATGAGCCAAAGGCCCAGAGTTTCCTTTTCCAGTTAAGTAGGTATACGTGACCTGACCAGCTTGTACAAGTCTCGAGGGGCATGATTCACGCAAAATACGTGGGAATGGAACCCCTGAGTTGGACCTCATATCTTGGTATCTCAATTTCCTTATTTGTAAGATATGTATATTAATAATTATTTTTCCGGGATGTAGAATTAACTGAAGCAACGTTTATAAAGTTTCGTGCCTAGCATATGGTAGGTACTCGATAGTGTTACTTATTTTAAACTAAAAGTGGTATTTGGTCCTTAATATCATGTATAGAGTTAGATCTAAAATCATTTTAGTTACTGAATATTGAAATATATTATACCTAACTTGGTTTGAAACAATAGCGTTTAGAGCTATGAAGGCCTGGAGAAAATTGTCACTTTATTAAAAAAACAAAATAATGTCCAGAACTTTAATTTTCTATTCTTTTTTTTTTTTAAAGATTTTATTTATTTATTCGAGAGCGAGAGATAGAGAGACAGAGACAGCTTGAGCAGAGGGAGGGGCAGAGGGAGAAGACGCCACTGAGCTGGGAGCCTGAGGCAGGGCTCCATCCCAGGACCCCGGGGTCATGACCTGAGCTGAAGGCAGACGCCTAACCGGCTGAGCCATCCGGGGGCCCCTAATTTTCCATTCTTTAATTTTAAATTCACTTTCCTTCTTCTGGTGTCCATTCTCTGTATCCCCACTGCCATGCCTCTCCCCACTCAGATCTGCCAGTTTTGAAGTGTGGCCCAGGGTCAGCTGAGGCGTAGGGCAGACCAACGCCATTGTATGGTGATGGTGGAAGGCTTTGGAAGGAGCCACGTTGAAGTTCCACAGGGCTCTGTGGCTGGGCAGCTGGGGCAAAACATACATGATAGGGTTACCCACTAGCACCAGGTTACCCTCATCCCAAATTCCTCTACAGTTCTTCCTCCAAGGCCACCACAGACAGTGAGGTAGCTTGTTCACTGGAAAGAGGAGGTGGGGGATGAAGTCAGCCTGCAGGCACCCAGCCACCAAGCTGTCTATGGTGTGGTGTGTACACACCAGGAGAACAGGTGTCTTCATCTAATTCGCACAAAGTCATCCCCTGGGGTGGCAGAAACTGCCTTCTTTTTGGGAATTCCTAAAAATCCACACAATGTGGAAAAATAGAGGTCCTTTTATTCCATTCTAAGGACTAATTATTATTTCAGAATGTGTTTCATACCTTCCCTCCTCTGCTCTGTTGTCGCTAAGGCTTTTCAATTTGCTCGGGATGTATTTTCTTATCTCTTTCCCCACTCCCATCAAAGGCAACCTACAAAACTCATCTCAGACCTCCTCTTTATGAAATTTTCGTGTCATCTTGTGGCAGACACATCCTAAAAAGACCTCCATATGAGTCATGCTTTTGTGTCATTCTCTCCTCTGAAGTGTAGGCAGAACTTGTGACTTGCTTCTGGCCAATAAAATATGGTAGAGAGAATGGGATAGTTACTTCTTTGGTTATCTTAAGTTATATAAGACCCTGCCTTAGCAGATGGGAGAGGAGATTCTCCTGCTGGCCTTGAAGAAGTAGACTCTTAGTAACTTTGAATAGAGCAGAAAGCATTTTATTTAGGTAAAAAAACGAGTTTATTCTGTAATAGCAGAGGAATCGCAATTTGGGACAAGCAAGCGACAGTGAGCCACAGGCAAGTCCAAAGAAACAAAGGGAAGGTCAGCTTTTCTTATCTTTAAGAGGAAAGTGGGGGAGGGTTGATGGGAACCGAAGTTCACCGAGAAGGATGAGGGTTGGCGGCTCTGGCGGTTTCTCATTGGCAGCAAGCCGTGGTTCGTGCGTTGCTGCTGGGCGGGCAGGAGGGATCTTCCCTCTTTTCCCTAAAAGCAGGAGAGAAAATTCCTATGTGAAAAATGTCCTTCCTTGTCAAAATTATTCTTTGCTTCGCTCCTCCTACAGGTTAAGCAGGCCACCAGGAGCAGTAGTCGTGTGAAAGCGCCCCCTTCAGGCCTTCGGACTCCAGTTTGAATAAGGTCTCTACCTGTTTCCCCCGCAGGCCAGTCTGAGAGGGCTGGGGAGTGGGCTGTGTGGCCCAGACCTGCGGGCGGCCCTAGGACACGAGAGAGCCCCAGGACGACAGCCTGACAGCCCGCAAGAAAACAGGGACCTCTGTCTCACAGCCGCAAGGACCTGAAGACTGCCAAGGACCACCGGAGCTTGGAGGAGTGCCCTGAGCTCCAGGTGAGAATGCAGGGGAGCCGACCTCTGCATTTCCCTCCCGTAAGACCCTGAGTAGAGCCCAGCTAAGCTGAGCCAGGACTTCGGCCCCTAGAAACTGTGAGATAATCAATAGTTTTTTTCTTTCTTTTTTTTTTGAAGATTTTATTTATTTATTTGACAGCGAGAGAGGGAGCACAAGTGGGGGGAGTGGGAGAGGGAGAAGGAAGCTTCCCACTGAGCAGGGAGCCTGATGCAGGGCTCGATCTCTGGACTCTGGAATCATGACCTGAGCCCAAGGCAGGCGCTTAACGACTGAGCCACCCAGGTGCCCCTCAATAGGCGTTGTTTTAAGCTGCTAAGCTTGTGGTAATTTGTTTCACAGCAATAGAAAACTAATGGCACCGCCCTCCATGGACATTAGTGTACAAAGAAGTCCCCAGCTGACTGTATGAGGTGTTGTAATATTGCTGTACCTTGATATTACTTTTATTACCGTATCTATTGGACTATATTGTTATTGATTATTCACTTGTCTGTTGCTTATGCTTGGTTGGATGACCCCAGATTATAACAAACATCTAGGCAGAGAATCAAGACATATAAAACAATACGTATTTGTAGAACATCTCCAGAAGTGAAGCAAGCTTCTTGGACAGGGAATATCTCAAAGTTTCAGTCTTTGTCCAACTCAGAATAGCTGGACAGTATTGTCAGGTGTCTTTTACTATTGCCCTTACCTGTATCCCCTGAAAAAAGGAATATATGCCATTGTATCCATTTGTAGGAATGGAGAGAGGAGGTAAAGAGGCAAATTTTGGTAGTTTATAGGATAAGGAAATGTATGGAGGAAAAATACATCTTCACGAGGCTAGTGAACAATTTTTTATTGATTTGAAAAATGTTCAGCATTGCCATGCACTTCTTTTCAAAGAAAGGCATGTAATTTTTGCCTTTTTACATTAGAAAACATAGAATTGCCATATTTTCCCCAAATCAGCATCTCATTCTTTTGATTGAAACCAAGTGCACAGATCAACATGGTCATATAGGTTGTTCCCAACTTCAGTTCTCCTCACAAGAAGACCAGAGATAGGACACTGTGGTAAAAATCCCAGGAACCCAGAGGTGGGCTGAAGCGACAGCACTCCCCCCACCCCGCCCCTTCCTCCCCAAACACAGATACCCAGAAAGACCACAGTAGAAGGGTAATAGGAGAGGCTACACTCTGACTTTGTTGCCCCTCTTCCAGGACTGCATAGCGCTGCACCAAGGGGGCACTCCTGGGCTTATGGTTTCTCTAGGGGGCAACAAAGAACCCAAGGTGAACATCCAGCTCCCCCATCACTGTCAGGCACTTTCCAAGATGCCCACTTAGACATCACCTCATAGGAATCACTGGGGAAATCTGCAGGCCGTGACCACTGAGAATCAGACAGAAACAGAGAAGAGGGGCAGGGCTTACAGCAATCAAAGCTGTACCTGTTAAGATAGCTATTATCGAAAAGACAAGAAATAACAAGTGTTTGGGAGGATGTGGGGAAAAAGGGAACCCTTTTACACTGGTAGTGGGAATGTAAATTGGTGCAGCCGCTATGGAAAACAGTGTGGAGGTGCCTCAAAAAATTAAAAATAGAACTGCCATAAAATTTAGCAATTCCACTGGAATACATATTCCAAAGAAACAAAATCACTACCTTGGGGGCGCCTGGGTGGCTGAGTTGGTTAAGCGACTGCCTTTGGCCCAGGTCATGATCCCAGAATCCCGGGATCATGTCCCATATCAGGCCCCCTGCTCAGCGGGGAGTCTGCTTCTCCCTATGACTCTCTCCCTTCTCATGCTCTCTCTCACTCTCTCTCTCTCAAATAAATAAATAAGATCCTTAAAAAGAAATCACTACCTTGAAGAGATCTCTGCACCCGCATGTTCATTGCAGCGCTATTTACGATAGCCAAGACATGGAAACCACTTGTGTCCATTGACAGATGAATGGATAAAGAAAAAATGGTTATATATACAACGGAGTATTATTCAGCCATAAAAATGAAGGACATCCTGCCATTTGCAACAATGCGGATGAAACTTGAGACATTACATTAAGTGAAATAAGTCAAGACAGAGAAAGACAAATACTGTAAGAAATCACTTATATGTGGAATCTAAAAAAGCCAAACTCATGGAAATGGAGAGTAGAATGGTAATTGCCAGGAGCAGGGTGTGAGAGGCGGGGGAAATGGGTAATTGTGGTCAGAGGTACAAACTTCCACTTGTAAGATGACTAATTCTGGGGATGTAACGTATGGCATGGTAACTATAGTTAACAATAGCGTCTTGTATATTTGAAAGCTGCTGAGAGAGAAGATTTAAGAAGTTTTCACCACACATGCAAAATCTGTAACTATGCGAGGTGATGGAACTGTTAACTAATCTTTTCTGTGGTAAGTCAGTTAAAGTGTCCACTCTTGATTTCGGCTCTGGTCATCATCTCAGGGTTGTGAGATCGAGCCCCACATTGGGCTCTGTGCTGGGTGTAGCCTGCTTAGGACTCTCTCCCTCTCCCTCTGCCCCTTTAAAAAAAAATTAAAGCTGGGAGAAAACATTTCCATAGTAATGCGGAATGACAAAATGGCCTTATATAAGGTGTGTGAGTAGAAAAGAAGGCCTTCTGATGTGAAGAATGACTTCCAAACCCCTGACCCCTTCCTTCTTTTCTGCTCTTATGCTACTTTGAGTTTAAGGCCTCCAGTAAAGCAGTTACTGTGCTGTACTGGGATTATATGTCTGTTACCACCTGAGAGAGGCTGAGTAAGGGGTGGGAGGAGCTCAAAGGGGGAGCCGGTAAGCAGCCGACAGCACCTAGGAAGAGAACTGGGCCAGTGGCTGTGAACATCTGGGCCCTTTCCCCAGAAATGAAAGCCCAGGGGAGTGTCAGACCCCCAGTCCACCAGCTTAGCCCCTTTTTTCCAATGGCTAATGATAGTGAAAGCAATGGGAAGTGTTCACAGCCATATTCTATGAAAATGTAAAGGAAGGATGGATTAGGGATTTAATCCCTCCACCCCCACTCCATCCTTTGACTAAAAGCCCTCCTCCTTTAAAATAGTTTTTAATGTTTTGAAGCTTTAACCCTGTGGTTATAATTTACAACAGTGCTCTTGACAAAGAATGAGGTCCCCGCAAACTTAAATATTTTAAAATAACAAAATCTTGAGGGTTTTTTTTTTGTCCCAGTAGAAAGGACCCAAGACCCATACACTCTTTTTTTTTTAAAGATTTTATTTATTTGTTTGACAGAGAGAGAGATCACAAGTAGGTAGAGAGGCATGCAGAGAGAAAGGGGGAAGCAGGCTCCCTGCTGAGCAGAGAGCCCAATGTGGGGCTCCATCCCAGGACCCTGAGATCATGACCTGAGCCGAAGGCAGAGGCTTTAATCCACTGAGTCATCCAGGCGCCCCAAGACCCATACACTCTTACTGCTTCATGAAATCCTCCTCTTCATGTCCTGTTGACTGCTCCACTCGGCCAAACAGAATAGCACCTTATTTCCTTAGAGCTCACTGTCTTTTCCCCCCATCCACCCCACTGTCAAGCTCAAGTCTAGAGGCATTTGTCCCTAATCTATTTGTCCTATACCTCTGAGCTCTTTATTATGTAAATGGACTGCATTTCTTTGCTAAATTTTTGCTTCTCCTAAGAATATTCTATATTCTTAATCTGTGCGATTCTTCCAATTTCCTACCATCATGGCGGCTACCGAACACTTGCGTGTGGCTAATCTAATTTGAAATATACGGCAAGTGTATACACATTGAATTTCAGTGTGAAAAAAGATTGTAAAATACCTCATTAATAATTTTTTATATTGATTGCATATTGAAATAATATTTTGGATATAAGGGGTTAGATAAAATATGTTAACATTTAAAAAAATAAACTGAGTGCCCAGGATTCACCTTCTAACATTTCAGAAAGCTCGAAGTGAGAAAAACTTTACTTTTACTCTTTAGTATTTTAAATATTCAAACTCTTCTTTTCTCTAGTGCACGAGCCCATCATTTTTCAAGTTTTCATTTTGATCATTATAGCCTCAATAAATGAACCTATTTCATTGCCATCAAAAGAAAAAAAAAACTTATTACACTATAGCATCAAAAAAGATTATGAATAATTATTCATATAGGCTAAGTCTGCAAGGCAATTAGAAGAGCAATTCACTTTTATTTTTACTGTATCTGCAAAATTCCTCCTCTGACTGTGCTTCCAAATATGAAAAATGGATATAACCTGATTTTCAAATGGAAAAAGATGAAGAGAAAAGCTGCCTACAAAAATCAAATCTATCTAATCAAGTGCATTATTCTGAGGTATATCTTATTTTATTCTTTCTCTCCCTATCTGTCCCATCTTTAAGAATAAAATGAAGCCACTGAACCATTTTGATTTGGGGCCATTTGTTGAGCTGATCTGAGGTAAATCAGGAAGTAGGTGATGCTGGTGCCTAGCATTTTTTTTTTTTTTCTTTTTTTTTGAACTACCTTATTCTGTTCCATTCATCTGTATGGTTCTCAGGCCACTGGGGAGGATCCCCCACTGAGGTGAAACCTTCCTCCTTTGTGGACATAATCCCACTTCAGAGGTCTCCTCCCTCCCAATCCAAAGTTACCTGTGCCTAGTCTCATTTCCTCATCATTTTATTAGATAATAGGCTAGCGGTTCAAATAATTGAGGTTGTTCTGAGAACTTAATGGCTTTTTCCTCCCGAAAGATGGTAATTCCTTATTTTAGATGACATTTTAGACTTTGCAAACTACTTCCCTGTGCATCTCATTTGACATTCTCAGTAACCTAGAAAGCAGATTATTTCTTTCCCTATTTTACTGAGGAAGAAACTGAGAGGTTAAATGACTCCACCAAGGTTAGGTAAGTAATTATGAGAGAATCCAGGGCTTTCGGTTCAAGACTTTTCTCTTATAATGTATCTTCCCAGCACATGGATAATCTATTTTTAGCCAAAGAAGAGCCAATGTAATGTCAGGCATAATACTAGGCCAGAGGGGGTTATCTTATTATTTTTATTTTTTAAAGATTTATTTATTTGAGAGAGAAAGCATGTACACATGCATGAGTAGGGGGAGGGGCAGAGGGAGAGTGATAATCCTTAAGCAGACTCTCCACTGAGCTCGGAGTCTGACCTAGGGCCCAATCCCAGGACCCTGAGATCATGACCTGAGCTGAAATTAAGAGTCAGCTGCTCAACTGATTGAGCCATCCAGGTGGAGGGGGTTATATTATTAAAGAAATCCTCTTGTTACCCCTCAAATCATATCATATTGCTAATGCCTTTTTTTGCTTTTACTCGTGATTCCTATTTAGCAGCGTTCATGGCAATGACCTGTGATGTTAAAACAAAGCCAATGTTAGCACCTCATCTCAGACTAAATGAATTAAAATTTCCAGTAAATGGGGAAAAAATTGGTAGTTTAAAAAAGTCCACTGGTGATTATTATGCCCATGCCTGGTTAAAAACCATTATCACAGATCCTGACCAGGAATTTTTCCCTTATCTTGTGGTAAAGGGCTCAGTGCAATTTTGGCCTGACCTCAGTCTAACTCTTGGTGGAGTCATCTTCCCCAGCAGGCTTTCCTATGCATGAAAGAAAGAATGACCGTGAGGCAGATATTTCATGATCAATTTCCACACGCAGCAATGAACTAATCCGGCACTGAGGCTGCTTCCCAGCATTCCGCTAGTAATAAATCAGGAAATAGGGTTTAATAAATGGATTACTAGAATAATAGGATAGCTTGAATGGAAATCATTTGAAAGTAACATATTAGAGTTTTCAAATACTGTAAGCTAATTTCGAAGACTAAGCGTTTGCTAGAGGGTCAGTGGTGGTATAAATTGCAATTGGGTGAGACTGAAAATTAACATAACAATCATACTTTTCTTTCCTCTTTTTTTCCAATTAAAGCATTGCTTTGTTTACCACCTCTCTTCTTTACCTCTCCTCTTTAAATGAACAATTGCTAGCTGTTATCAGAAGATGAAAAGGTATTCGTGTATTAGTTACGCATTGCTGTATAACAAATTGTAAAAATAATTTATTGACTTAAAGTAATTTCAGTTGTTTATGATTCTATGAGTCATCCATTTGGGAAGTTTTTTTTTTTTTTCCAGTGTTCCAAGATTCATTGTTCATGTACCACACCCAGTGCTCCATGCAATACATGCCCTCCTTATTACCCACCACCAGACTCACCCATTCCCCCTTCCCCCTCCCTTCCAAAACCCTCAGTTTGTTTCTCAGAGTCCACAGTCTCTCATGGTTCACCTCCCCCTCCAATTTTCCCCAATTCACTTTTCCTTTCCTTCCCCTAATGTCCTCCATGTTATTCCTTATGCTCCACAAGTAAGTGGAACCATATGATAATTGACTTTCTCTGCTTGATTTATTTCACTCAGCATAATCTCCTCCAGTCCCATCCACGTTGATACAAAAGTTGGGTATTCATCCTTTCTGATGGAGGCGTAATATTCCATTGTATATATGGACCATATCTTTATCCATTCGTCATTTGGGCAGTTTTTAAGCTCAGCTGGGCTGATGGTCTTTCCTGGGCCAATCACTTGGCTGTGGTCTTCTGGTGGCTTAACTAGGACTCAATTGTCAAAGATGGGCTCACTCACAGAGAGGTGGTTAGCAGTCTGTGAAGTTGGGGTGCTCTGCTCCACTCCAAATGCTCTATCCGGTAGGCTAGTTCAGGATTGTCCACACTGTGGTCTTAAGGTTCCAAATGGGGTCAAAAGAGAGCAATCCCTAATGTGCAAGTACTTTTAAGTCTTTGTTCATCTCATGCTTGCTAATATGCCATTGGCCAAAGCAAGTCAAATGGCTAGGTCCAGATTCAAAGGGTGGAGGAAAACACTTCACTTCTTGATAGGAGGAAAAGCGAGGTCACATTGCAAGTGTGCATGTATAGGAGTGGTCATCTTTGCAAAAGACCTACCACAGTTGGTAAAAATTGATATATGGTTACTTAAAACACAGAGAAATTCAGATGACAAATATCCTAAGAATAAAGAATAGCACAGAGGAACAGAGTAGATTATAAAATGAATTGGAGCATTTCTTCTAAGCATCTCGCAAATACAAGTTTAAGTAAACATTTTCTTAATATCATTCAAATCTTGCTTCCCCCCCCCCAAAAATGGTTTTATCCATTGGGAAAGATTATGTTAAACATCATTTAAATATTTGAGCCCTGAGGCATACCAGGTCATGAATTGTATTAACTTGCACAAAATGAAAGTTTACATAAATGGCCAAACATAATTTCCATCCTAGAATATTTTATCATAATTATGAAATATCATATTAAAGTATGAGTGAATTGCTTGAGTGAACTAGAAACATGTCACCAGTTCAGTGCTCTGACTGCAAAATGAGCAGTATTTACTCTCGAAAGCTTCACTCAAGTAATGAGGCACATTAATTCCGAGCAGGGTTTCAGTTATTGCTCTGAATTTAATCTGATCTTTTAATTCTTCTCTGCCTATAAAAAATTCATAGACTAGAGTTTGATGTATCCCATGTTCCTGGTAAGCACACACCTTGCTTCTAATTTGAGGTATATTTAAGAACAAAACAGGCAGGGAAAATGCTTGATCTTGCTATAAAGTACAAAGTACATGACCAAAGAGAGCTCATTAAAGTCAGAAAACACCTTATGTGAAATTTTATGAGAATCTCTGCCTAACTACTCTTGTGATAGTGTACTTAGTTTGGAATTAAACCACTACAAAAAGACTCCTTTCTTCCTTTCTACTTCCCAAGCTCTGACATCAGTCACTGCTGTCCCTTTGGTTTGTTGTTGTTGTTGTTGTTTTAAAGATTTTATTTATTTATTTGAGAGAGAATGCGCAGGAGCACAAGGAGGGTGAGCAGCAGGCAGAGGGAGAGGGAGAAGGAGGCTCCCTGCTGAGCAGAGAGCCCAATGCAGTACTCGGTCCTCAGGACCCTGGGATCATGACCTGAGCCAAAGGCCGATGTTTAACTGACTTAGTCACCTAGGCGCCCTTCTTTGGTTTGTCTTCCTCTTTCTTGATGCCTCCACACAAACTCATTCAAGTTCAGTTTATCCATTAATTTCATCTATGGACTACCCATGCCTGTCCCTCACCTAACCTCTCCCATGGCTTTTTTAATTTTTTAAATCTTTTTTTTTTTTTTAAGGATTTTATTTATTTATTTGACACAGAGAGAGAGATCACAAGTAGGCAGAGAGGCAGGCAGAGAGAGAGGGGGAAGCAGGCTCCCCGCTGAGCAGAGAGCCTCATGCGGGGCTCGATCCCAGGACACTGAGATCATGACCTGAGCCGAAGGCAGAGGCCCCAACCCACTGAGCCACCCAGGCGCCCCCTTTTTTATTTTTAATGTAACTTTTACTTCACTGCTAGGAACTTTGTCATCTTCAGACTTTCTTTATTCCTTCCATGGAAATGTGGCTTCTTTAAGTGAGATTATATATAACTATATGAAACATCATGTATATCAGTAGAAATAGCTCTAACTATAAGTGTAACTATATAACTCTACATATATATGCATGTATATATATGGTTGCCTACTTTTGTTATTCTTGTAAACTCAGAAAGGCTCAGCCTGTTCTCTGCATTTCAAAACCTTTTCATTTCAATTATATCCTGCTTGGACATTGTGTTCGTGCTACTGCTCACATTGCTCTTTCATATTTCTTCTTATCTCCCACTCAATACTTAGCAACCTTAATATCCATGTTGAGCATGAGACATCGAATAAAAATTTGTTGCTCAATATACTGCCGGCAAACTTACCTTCCACTTCCTAATCCTGCTGATTATTACTATCGTATGCTGGATTTTGCCATTATCAACCTTGCCCCCGGTCACAGACAGCTAACTCATTTTTAGCTGATAATTACCTGATGTTTCTTTACATCTGCTAAGTCTCGTTCTCACCTTCTTCATGAACAGGAATGTTCTCTCTTTGCCTACTTTGCACTTGTACTTGGTGCAGTAGAAAGAGTGAGACTCAGAAAGTCTGAGCCTCGATCTTCCTCCACCACATGGTGGCTGAATGACCCTAGCTCACTGCTTTGGGTCTCAACTTACTTTTTTCAGCAATGGAAACAAAATAAAAACCTATTTCACAGGATGAAGTGAACTCTCAAAGCACCGGAGTTGAAGTCCTGGGTGAGGATTATTGAACATGTAAATCTTATTGAAGTTATTATTTGCTGTTGTAAGAACAAAAGAAACATTTGAAACAAAGTATCATAATTAGTAGCCATCAAGCGTGCCTGGTCATCTGGCAATGATAAAATGATGCCATGTCTCTGGGCGCAGTGAAAACGTTGTAGGCGGTCTGACAAGTGCAGGTCTGACCACGCTTAGTACCTAGTCTTTGGTGAGCACTGAGTGAGCTACTATTTGGCAAACATTTGGGCACATGAATTTATTTACTGCTTTGCTTTTCTGTGGTACCATTTCCCAGTGCAACATTTGTTCCATCTGCTTTTGCTTCTCGCTCATGGAATGTTTCTGAAGAAAGTCATTCACTGGTGAAGTAATTTATTACACTGTAGATTGATGATCTCTAATTTTAGTTGGACTTTTTACCGCTCCTTCTTTCTTCTCTTGTTCGTTTCATAGATCGTTCTCCCTGAGCTGACATCTCTCTCTCCTCAAGCTCCCGGTATCACTGTCCCTCTTCTTTCAGGCCAACCGATCTCATGAACTAGATTTAGATGTTTTAACTGGACTTAGCACCTTTCCCCAGAGGTGGTTACCTTCACATCATGAGACCTCTGTTTTTAATTAATGGCGTATCATCCCTGTCTCTTTCCAGGTTACTCATAGAGACAAATTTGTGTCCTTTGTTTTTTTAATTCTTTCACATCCAACTACTTACCAAATCCTATTCTCTCTTATATTTTTTCCCATTACAAATTTTTATGTGCCTTAGTTCGGGTTCTTACGCAGTTTGTCCTGCACATTTCTTTCAAACTGGACTTTTCCCCAGAGCCATGCCTCTTGACAGCCCACTCTACCCTGGGCCCAAATCTTAAGGGCACTGCTTAGCCTCAATCACTGCATGGTTTTAAAATACATGTCTAATAAATTGATTATCTGAATTTCTTATCCATCAAAGAAGACATGAGGTAATTTGTTTGGTCAGAGTAAGAAGAGATAAAAGAAGTCTTTTCATTTTTAAGACTTAGCTGAGATATCATCTCCTCAAGGAGATCTTCCTTGAGGGATAAATGTTCCTTTTCTAAGCTTTTATGTTATTTTTACTTACTTTTATTCTAGTGGTTACCATATTATATTAAAATTATCTCTAGGGTCCCTGGGTGGCTCAGCGGGTTAAGCCTCTGCCTTCGGCTCAGGTCATGATCTCAGGGTCCTGGGATCGAGTCCTGCATTGGGCCCTCTGCTCAGCGGGGAGCCTGCTTCCCCCCCTCTCTCTGCCTGCCTCTCTGCCTACTTGCGATCTCACTCTGTCAAATAAATAAATAAAATCTTTTAAAATAAAAAATTAAAAAAATAAAATTATCTCTTTAGTTACTTGTTTCTCCTACTGGACTATAAACTTTTCAAAGGTAAGGTATCATTCAATTTTGTAACTACAGAGATGACATAGGCATCTCTGTAAGCATTCAGTAAAGATTTGATGATATGGGTTACTATAAAATGATGAGTTTGGACCTCAGTCCATGGGCTTTATCAGTTTCTGCTGGTTCCCAGGATAAGCTCAGATCCACAAGTGAGCTAGGTGAAAAAATTTTCCTAGTCCCTTCTTGAATTTTTGATACTTCTTTTGTTAAATCATCTTTAATGAGGTATTACCTTATTTAAGTTGTAGTTTAATTTTACACAAATATGTTATTGAGTTCTTCAGTACATGATCAAGAGCCATCAGTCAATACTTTGCTAAGTTATGATGTCTGTGATTGCTTCCCACTGGCACTATTTTTAAAAGTGTAACTTGGAGATCACATTATGTTGACCAATCTATACTTGTATTGGTGATATTGTATTAGGTGATGTTGAAAATGTCAAAGCAAAGGAATGTATAATTTAGCTGATGCATTCATCAGTTTTGCTTTTATCATTAAATGTGATGGGCCACAAAAGCTGCTTCTTTATGGAAAGACTCATACAATGGAAACATAAAGCCCTTGGAACCAATGAGCCCTTTACATCGGTCAATCAAAAACACAGATAAAAAAATGTGATCTGAAGAAGTTTCAATTTAAAGCCTGGAATTTTACCAAGAGTAAGGTTTTCTCCAATCCATATTCTTTTTGATCCATTCTAGGAAATTGCTTTTTAGAATGTCAAATAAAAGAAGCCTTACGTAATGAGCAACTTTGGTGAATCCATTTGTGCTGGAAATGGTGGTGCTTATTTGTAATTTGGAGCAGAATGAGAACAGAATCAGTCTTTTTTTTTTTTTAGAATCAGTCTTTTTAAATGATGTCATATACTCCAGAATTGCTGGCATTTATTCTAGTAATTTGAAGTGGGTAATGAAGGAATTGGAAACTACTCCATTTTCCCTCAACATGCAACTGAATCTACAGATGTTTTACTGATCTTATTTTCGGATTTTCACATACTATGCCTGTGCTGATATCACTGTGTGGGCCTTTTTTGGAAATTGTGATGTTGACTTCTTCAAAATGGTTAGTTATTTTGCTAAGAAAGAATTCAATTGGAAGAAAATTCCATCTACTCTACCTGTAGAGCGAGTATCTGTAATGGTTGACAATGCATCTGTTTTTGTTGGTTTGTTGAAGAATGATGTCCATTCTTCATTCTCCATTAGTAGACATGGCATCAGAGATTCTGAGAAGAATCCCAAAGGAGTCTTTGTCTATGTGCCATGAAAGTCATCCACTTTAGGAGAGCTAGAATCTTAAATCAGCATATTTTCAATTAGTTTGTTAGGACATAGTCGCAAAATAGAAATATGCCTTTAAAAATAACCATGTAATATATAAATCCATATATTTACACACACACATATAATAATAAATATGCCTTTAATATTATGTTTTAAAATACATAATAAATACATAATACATACTGTAAATCAATACATATCATATAAATATATGTATGTCTTTAAAATATATAATATATATGCCTTTATAATGTGTATACATTTGCAAATATATATATTAGTATACATGTCCTATAAATATGCATTGCCTTCTAAGAAGAACAATTTGCATTGTGATCAGCAGCATACACGAATGCCTTGCTCTTAAACCCTTGCCAACACTGCACACTATCATTGTAAAAATATTTTCTGCTTCGACAAGTGAGAAAAGTATGTTATTATTATCATTTTAATTTTCAATCCCCTGATTATTATCGTGACCAATTTTTTAAATGTCTTGAGTATTTACCTTTTGAGGTTGATAGTTCACATACATTGCCTATTTTAATATGGAAGTGTTTATCTTTTACTTAATGATGTCTCTGTATTCTCTATGTAGTATATTAAGCCTTTCTCAGTCACATGGTGAATTTGTTTTTTGTTCATCTCTTGTTTTTTAATTTTGTTTATGATGATTTTTTGGAATGCTTTCTATCCTTAGAAATGTGTAGGCCATTCAACTCGATAAGAAGAAGTCCTAGTTACACTTTTAATTGAATTGACCCTGAGAGAAGAGATCTTAGAGAATTTAGTTTTAAGATAGGCAGATTGGTTGGAGTTCCTGGACGCATGTTGGTGATTCTTGCCTCTTATCTCCCCCACTCCTTAATTTATAATAGGTCATTCTTTCTGATACCTATTGAAAATCATCTGGGGGTTCTAGTACCCATTTACAGATAATGAAATAAAAGCACAGAGTCCCAGTTTTTTAGAAGTATAGGTTTTCTCTGAGTGGAGTTTTTGCTGAAGGACATGAGAATCTTATTTCGTGACCTATATTCACCCGTGTTAGCAAGAAATAAATGACAGATTCAGTCCAGTTGTCTACAGAGCATCTTGATATTTTCAGTGAAACCAAGTTATTAAATATTCTGTCTTACCACATTGGTGAATGCCTCATTTCAAGATAATCCATATATGGAAAAATATAACTCAGAGTCTAGTGCTTATTTTAGAGGATTACCCATATTGGCTACATGGTGTGGATACTGAAGTATGGCGCAGATATTGAATGAATGGGAAAGAGATTTTTCAGGCTCGTAAAATAAAGCAAAGACTGGGATTCAACTACAAGTTTGCTTAAGGAGAGAGAGTAAGGATTCCAGTGGGGTGTAAATTCTTCCTGGTGAGTGGTGCCTCAGAGGTCTGATGGTATAAATATGCTCCTTAAGACAGCATCTCATTCTAAGAAAAGAATGGAATAATTCAACACAAAACCTGCCTCCTTTCACTTTTTTTTAAGCTAAGTAGCGGGCTCTTTGGAGCCTGTCTCTTCAAGGAAGCTGCTGCTGCCAGTATTTAAGAGAAGAGGTCAGGTCAGGGACACAACAAACTAACATGTTTTAAAAAGGGGCAGCAAAGGGGGCCTGGACAAGAGTGAGTTGGCAAGAAAAGAGACAGTGACAGATGGAAAACTTATCTTTTGTGTCAGAACCAGATTTGATATATAGACCGAGTCGTTGGGATCTTTTGTCCTTGCCCTGGATTGTGTGGGCCCTGACAGAAGAACAGGGAATCCTGTTTCCCAGGAGGAGTGATGATTTTATATTGATTTTTACTCAGCAGATCACCATCCTATGCCATCATACTTAGGTTGCTGGAATAATGAAAAGGCAACTTTCTTGGTTCTTCAGCTTTTTTTCTTCTTCAAGGCATAGGCATGAGTTCTGTATTTCTCTCTAATTACAGGGCATTAAGTTAGAACTAGCAGTTTACACCTTACAGATGAATCTTATGCAGCATTTTATCACCTAGTTAATATTTCCAGTCAAAGTTTTATTATACTACATCACATTCCAGAGATTTTGTAAATTGAGATTTGGTAAAGTTGCCATTATAAAATCTACCACATAAATCAAATGCGAAGACCCAAGATGAAACTTGCTAAGATTATTTTTTAATAAAGAAACTAGGCTTGAATAAGAATAATTGTAATAAGATGACAGCTAGTATATGGACACTAACTGATTTATAAAATCTTTTCGCTTATTAACAGATGCTCTGGGAAGGGAGTATAGCTTCATGTTTTAAAAAATTATAGTCTATTGAATAAAATAAAGGCTGAAGGTTCCTGCATGTTTAGAAGGATTTTAAGATGACCAACTAAAATTGGCACTGTATTGCTAATGTACATGCTAAAGAAATACTTGAATGGGACCTGGGAATAGGTGGAACATGGAAGAGAAGAAAGTATTCATTTCAGGTAAGCAGAATAAGTGCAAGAAGTAAAAATTTTAGAAACTGACTTGTTAAACATTCATTTGACAGAAAAAGAACTGTACTAATTTTGATTTCCTCAGACAGAGAATAGGGAGAAAACTCAGCTAGCCTAAATGAGTAATAATAATCATAACAGTAGTAATAAAGCCACTAAGTACATAATTCAGGTTATGGTTTATAGAGATTTATTTTTTAAATGTTAAATAAATCGTATTAGCAGTGTCACCTGGTAGGAATCTTTAGAGAGACTATTTTAGTAAACAGATGAAAATGAATTATATTTAACAGGTCATTTTTGTGTAATTTGTGCTTTTAGAAACTGATGCTATATTGTCTTATACATTTGTTTATGCTTGGTGCCTGCCCAGACTAGTAAATAATTCATAAACGTATACTTTTTGAAGGTAGTTTAAAACTTAGCCACACTTTTTAATTAGTATTATTTTCAGTCATGAACTTTACAGTGAGCATTCTCTGTGTATCTGGCTTTTTGCTAGGTACTTTGTAGATACATGATAAATATAATACCCTCGTGAGTGAGTCAGAGGTTTTTTTTTTTTTACAGCTTTATTGTGGGATGGGTGACCTGAAATAGACTTTAGAGTGTTCTTTGAAGTGTTCAATTTGATAAGTTTATATTCATAAAAATATATGTGCATACCTGTGAAACTGTCATCACAATCAAGATAATGAATGGGTTCATCACCTTCAAAAGTTTCCTTGTGCCCTTTTTTAATCCCCTCTTCTGCCCTTCTTCCTCCTGTCACCAGTCACTCTGTGATTCAGTTTTTTCCCTCTCTAGACTAGCTTGCATTTTCTAGGATTGTACACAAACGGGATCATATATTATGAACTATTTTTTTTTGCCTGACTTCTTTTACTCAGCATGATCAAGTTGTGTATCAGCTGTATGTTCCCTTCTATTGCTGAGTAATAGTATTCCATTGTATGGACGTACCACAGCTAGGTTATCCATTCACCTGCTGATGGACATGGATTGTTTCCAGGTTTTGGAAAGCATAACTAAAGCTACTGTGAAGATTTTGTACCATCTTTGCATGGGTGTGTATTCTCATGTCTTTTAGGTAAATGTCTAGTGGTGGAATACCTGCTCCTATGGTAGGAATATGTATATCTTTTAAAGAAATTTCTTAACTGTTTTCCAAAGTGATGGTACCATTTACATTCTCACATACCTGGTATGGTCAGGCTTTTTTATTTTGTCCATTCTTGTTTCTAAATTTTATTTATTTTATTTAGGCAAGCATGTGCTTGAGTGCATTAGTCTGACCCACTGATTAAATAGCATTATTTGGGTCATACACTACAACATCAGGAAATCACTAAGAGAAGATGAGATTAACACATTTACCAAATAAAAAAAATATATCCAAGAAGAGCAAAAAATTGGGCAACAGAGAGGCTTCATCCTATCAGATGTACTTTTTTTTGTAATAATGTCAACAATAATCTCTAATGGAATTTTAAGTTATCTATTGCAGTCTGAACTGACTAAAATAAATAGAAATTCCTTATAAACTCATGCCAAACATTTAATTAAATGTATCAAACATAAATAACATATTTTTAAATCCAATACTCCAAGCAAAAATGTCAGAAAAGTTCTTCCACTCTTTTTTCTTTGAAAAATAAACAGCTCTCCAGGAGAACAGAAGATTTTGGCCATTCTAATAGGTGCTGTTATGGGTCAGACTGTTTCCCCCACAAAGTCCTAAGCCCTAGTACCTCGGAATGTGACCTTATCTGGACATAGGGTTGCTACAGATGTAATTAGTTAAGATGAAGTCATAATGGGGTCAGATGTCCCCCTAATCCAGTATGACTGTCCTTATAAATAGGGGAAATTTTGGCATAGATGAATATACACACAGAGAACACCATGTGAAGATTGAAGTTATGCTTCCACAAGCCAAGTAGCTACAAGAGCTGCCTGGAACAGATCCTTTCCCAGTATTCATGTAACTTTTATTAGAAATGCCAAACAGTTTTCTAAGGCCACAGTTGCATTTTACATTCCCATCAGCACTCTCTGAGAATTCCCATTGTTCTGCATTCTCATCTGCACTTGGTATTGTCACTTTCAAGTTTATTTTAGCCATTTTAATAGCTTAGGAAGTTTCATCTCATTGTAGTTAAATCTTTATTTTCCTAATGATGAAAAGTGTTGAGCCACTTTCATATGCTTATTTGTCATCCTATGTCTTCTTCGGTGAAACCCTTAGTGGCATAATTCTTAGTGTATCCCTTTATCTGTTGATAGACACCTGGGTTGTTTTCACCTTTTTGTTATTGTGAATTTTGCTGGGTAAATACTGGTATCTATTTGAGTCCCTGCTTTGAATAATCTTAGGTATATACCTAGAAAGGGAATTGTTGGGTCACGTGAGTAATTCTATGTTTAGTTTTTGGAGGTAATTCTATATTTAAATTTTTGAGATAATTCTGTGTTTAAATTTCTGTTATTTTTTTTTTTAAAGATTTATTTCAGAGAGAGAGAGAAAGCTGGGGGAGGGGGAGAGTGAGAATCCCAAGCAGACTCCCCACTGAGCACAGAGCCCTCTACAGGATATTGCAACCCAGTATCATGACCCCAGCTGAAATCAAGAGTTGGATGCCCAACTGACTGAGCCACCCAGGCACCCCTTAAATTTCTGTTTTTATATTTAAAGTGGGTCTCTTGTAGGTAGAGTGTAGTTGCCACTTGCTTGTCTATCAGTCTGGCATTCTTTGCTTTATAATTTGGATACTATATTAGTTTTCTAGAGATGCCATAACAATATGGCACAATCTTGGTGGTATAAAAAAATAGAAATGTGTTTTCTAACAGTCTGGAGACTAGAATCCCAACCAAGATATTATAAGGGCTAAGCTCCCTTTGCTGCCTCTAGGGGAGCGTCCTTCTTTGCCACCTCTAGTTACTGGTAGCCCCCCATGTCCCTTAGCTTGTGGCCACCTAACCCCAATCTCTGCCTCTGTGTTGATATGGTATTCTTCTTGTGTGTCTGTGTCTTCATAGTATCTCTTCTCATTTTATAGGAATATCAGTCATATTAGGTTAAGAACTCACTCTATTTCAGTATGACCTCATCTTAACTAATTACATTAGCAATGATCGTATTTCTGGATAAGCTCACAGTCTGAGCTACTGGGGGTTAGAACTTCAATGTATCTTTTAGAGAGACACAATTCAATCTATAACAGGTGTCTTTGTCTATGTAGGTTTAATGCTCATGTTAATATTTTAGAGTTTAAAATCTGACACCCTTCTATTTGTCCTATCTTCCCCCCCTTTTCTTTTTGCCTTCTTTTGAACTAAGTACTGTTATTTTCCTTTTGGCATATTTTCTGTAATATTTCTTTTAAAAAATTAATATTGTATGTTTTACAATATACTTCTTTAATTGATCACCAGCTGTCTTTTAGTAATGTTGTATTATGTAATGTGTGGTATAAGAACTTTATAGCAATACACTTCCATTTCCCCCCTTCTTGGTCTTTGGGGTTCTTTTATGTACATTTTATATTCAATTCATGTCACATATCTCATAGCAGATTATTATTTTTTCATAAAACAGATTATTATTATTTAAAGATATGCAAATATAAGAAATGAATTTAAAATTGACCTACATAGTCTATTTCCAGTGCTATTCACTTCTTTGTGTAGTTCTAGATTTCCATCTGGTATCCTTTTCTTTTTGTTAAAATGATTTCCTTTGCCTTTTTCTTATTGTGCATTTCTACCAATTTTGAATTCTTTTAGTTTTTGTAGGTTGTCTTATTTTTTAAACACTTTTATTCTATAATAAATATAGATTGCAGAAACTTGCAAAGAATAGTAGAGAGGTTCTTTATACCCTGCACTCAGTTTCTCCCAAAGGTAACATCTTGCATATTATAGTACAATATTAAAATCAAGAACTTGACATTAATACGATCCATATGCTCGATTAATATTTTTGTTATTTTTACACCCGTGTGAGTATATTGCAGTTACATCATATGTAACCACTGTAATTTTAATTTCAAGCATTATATTTCTCATCTTTATAAGTTTGATATGGATCATTATTAGATCTTCTATTTCCTTATTTACATGATCGATAATTTCTCTAGTCTTTTTAATGTATGGAATACAGTTATAATAACTGTTTTAAAGTCCTTGCCTCTTAATTTTATTACCTGTGTTATTTCTAGGTCTATTACAATTGAAAAGTCATATTCTAGCTTCTTTGCATGCCTTGTAACTTTTATATTGAATGCCAAAATGTGCCTTTTATAGAATGTGAATTTTACCTTGTTGTGTGCTAGATATTTTTGTGGCCTATAAACCCTCTTGAGCTTTCTGGGACACAATTAGGAAACAGTTTGATCCTTTTAAACCTTGCTTTTACTTTTTTTTTTTTTAATGGGATGATGCAGCTTTTATTGTATGTCTAATTTTTTTCCAGTGTTGGGACAATTGCCTCTGACTACCACACCTGACGCATCAAGTTTTTTGCCCTAGCTAGTGAGAACATAGAGTATCCCCAGCCTTGGGTGAGTCCCAAGGTTTCTTCCTTCCACTCCTCTTGGTTTTATTCTCCTGCCTTGGGTACAATCCGCAGACTTTATTCAGATATATTGGTTAGTACTTTATTCAGTACTGGTTAGTACTGGTTAGTACTATACTGGTTAGACTCCAGGGGTGCCATCTGCAGATCTCAGAAGCTCTCTGTCATTGCAGGTCTCAATCTCTGTGGTCCTCTGTCCTGTGAGCCCTAGTTACTTCGGCCTCCTTGGCTCCCAGCTCAGACTCCTCAACTCAAGGAGAGTCCTGGAATCCACTTGTGTTCCAGCTTCCTCTGTCACTGCCTGGAAATCTCTGGGCAGTCAGCTGAGGTAATCAGAGGGCTCACATCATTTGTTTCCCTTTTTTCAAGAATGACTGTTCTGAATTCTTGATGCCCAATATTGGAACTTCACTGTTTTTATATGTATATATATCTTTTTATTTTTTCCCAGGTGGGAGGAAAAATCTGGTCCCTGTTACTCAATCTTGACAGGAAACAGAAGTCCCAATGAACATTTTTAAATGAATAAATGTTAGTGGATTCACTCACTATATATCTCTATGTATATTTATATATATAACTTAACCCTGAGTATTTCTTTCAAAGCTTTTACCCCAATTTAAAATTGTGCATTTATAATTTGCTCACTCTGTTTTTTTTTATCTCTCTAGCTATACCAGAAGCTTGAAGAAGCACAGACTATTTATTACTCACTAATATATACCTAACATGATGTCTAATTCCTTGTTTTCATGAACAAGCCGATGAATTAAAGATTTTTGAAGAAAAGTTTTCGGGCATAGATAACATGCTGCTTACCTACAACCCAAACTTTCAAAATTCAAACATGTGGAATTATAATTATTGAGGTGATATAATTTTGAAATAACAGAGAAAGGTATGATTAACATTATTATTTTATTTCCAGTGAATCAAAGGACAAACAAGACCTGTGAAGCTTTATATAGAAAGTTATTGCCTTAAAAGATATAGTGAGCAGTAGTGTGAGAAACTTGTTGATTTTTCAATTAAATAAATGTTTTCTGTTTGTCAGTGAAAATCCAGCTGTATTTCTTTATTGCCACTAAGGCTGCAGGGCTATGTCTCATCTAAATTCCCTCCATGTACATCAAATAGCACATTATCTGCATCAAGGTAAATTTATTATTTCATCAGGTGTAGGCAAACACCATATGCATCTCCTTTGTGATAGTAAGTGATGATTATCACTATTATCACTGCAAACTTCCCCATCCACCTGTTGTTCTACATATATTTTCTTTAATTTTCAAATTCTTGCTTGAATTTACAGACAAATGGATCAAAGACATTCCTTGAAATTGAATTTGGATGAGAAAAATTCCTCTGCTACATCCCAAACCACATGGCGTAACAGAAAAAGAAACAAAATTGGGCTTTTGTTTATGATTTCCAATGGAAAATAACAAGAATGTATCATTTTTTTAGGCAATTGATTTGAAGTTCAAGATCACCATCGAATTTTTTTTAAAGATTTTATTTATTTATTTGACACAGAGAGAAAGATCACAAGTAGGCAGACAGGCAGGCAGAGAGAGAGGGGGAAACAGGCTCCCCACTGAGCAGAGAGCCCGATGTGGGGCTCGATCCCAGGACCCTGAGATCATGACCTGAGCCGAAGGCAGAGGCTTAACCCACTGAGCCACCCAGGCGCCCCTCATCATCAAATTTTTATGATTAGCCTCATTTTATCTGAGTTTTAAAATTTGAAAGGGAGATGGTTTCCACTGTGTACTATGAAAAATGTGACATAAATAAACATGGATGGAATAGCAGAACGAACCTTCATATACTGTGCACCGGCTCCAACAGTCACCAGCTCAAGGCCAATCATATTTTATCTCTATCCTCACCAGTTGCCCAGATTATTTTTAAGCAAATTCTGTATGTATAATTTAAAAACCTTTCTCTCTCTAAAAGATAGGAACACTTTAAAAATAATTATGATATCACTGTAACACTTAAAAGTAAATTTTATTTTTACAATTAATTGTAATTGTGTTCAGATTTCCCTATCTCATGGGTTATTTTTAACATACAATTTGTTTGAATTGGTTCTAAATGAATCTAATGCATTGCAATTGTTTGATGTATCTCTTAAGCGCCTTTTTAAGAAGAATATTTTCTTTATTTGTGTGTGAGAGAGAGAGTGAGTACAAGCAGGGGAAATGGCAGGGGGAGAAGCAGGCTCCCCACTGAGCAAGGAGCCCCATGTGGGACTCGATCCCAGGACCTTGGGATCATGACCTGAGCCGAAGGCAGACACTTAACCGACTTAACACCCTGGCTTCTCTCTTAAGTGACTTTTAATCTATATTTTCATCCATCTCTTTTTTCCACTTGCAAAGTATTTGTTGAAGGTATGAGTTCATTTGTTCTGTAGAATTTCCCACAGTCTGGATTTTCCTGATCACATACCTGTGATATTAACTAACACTTCCCTCTGCCCCCTGCTTTTCTATAAGTTGGTGGCAAGATCTAGAGGCTTTCTGAAATTCAGGCTTGACTTTCTTGGCAAGACTGCTTCATAGGTAATGTTGTGTACTTACATCAGGACACTCATAATATCTGATTGTCTTTCTTTTAGTGATGTTGGCAGTCATGGATGATCAGTGCACAGATCCATTAATTCATTAGTGTTTGTAAAATAGTTGTATTTAAAATCCATCATTTTCCCCCCATTTATTAGCTATAATACTTCTCTAAAGACAAACTTTTCTCATTAACTGTTTGTTACCCAGGTGCCTAAGTCATACGGGAAAGACAGGATAAATGCTTCATTCCCTTTGTTTACCAGTTTTCAGATTCATTGTCTGGTTGCCTAGAATCCTCTAATTTTGATCGATGAGTTTTTGAAAATGAGAGATTGTTTTTATAGAATAATCAGGCCATCTGGTCAACTCTGGTCTAACTCTCTAATTCTTATAAGGATTCTCAGATAATAACAGTAAAGAAATGAAGAAACATAAACAGATAAAAGAAGGCTTATGATATACTAAAAGGATGCATTAAAAAAGATGCCACGGTGACCTTCTGCCTCCTCTCCCTTTTTCCAGTTGATATGTGAAACTAAAGCTATATCTTTAAGTTTGAAAAGTTAAAAGAGATTTCCATTTTACTTAAGATGGCATGATACATAATAGGCAGATTTATCTTAAAAGTCAGTCAGTTTCTTTAGAAATGATAGCAGAAATGTTCAGATGGGTAGATATACCAAGGCTTTTTGGTTATTCTCTTGGCTCTTTGACTAGTTTCTGGTGTTGGCACTTGGGCAAAAGTAAAGCACACTTCCTGTAAATGGAAGGTGCCAGAAATCATTGTCTATGAAATATTTCTAAAATATGACGGAATGATCTGTGAACAGCAAATTATGACCACATTCAGCATTGAATTTGCAGATGTACTTGAAGCTTTTTATAATACTCTATGTTATACCCAAGACCTAAAAATCACACTGATTAGCTTGTGCATTGCCTGGCATCCTCCCTCAATTTCATGCCTTCCTTTCTGTTTATTGACAAGGGATTCATATTCCTTAAGATTGACAAGTTGTATGTTCCAGTTACTGAGTAAAATAATTAGAACCTAACTTCATGTGTCATCACTTTTGAACTGATATCTAAATATGCGTTGCCCAGGACACCAGGCAGCCCTTTACACGAAATGCTTCTTGCATCTATATGTGTGTCTGTCATTTTGATAACAACAACACCGTTACGGTGATTATCAGTGTAAATTATTTATGTTAGTGACAGGAACATGGGAGGTACATTAACCAACAACTGCTTAAATGCTACACAGCACAGGACTTATGTACACTTTTAGTCTTACTTGGATGCCTTTTCCTTCAGCTCAACTGGAGGTTTAGTTCTTGTCTTTGGGAATATATCTATTCATATCTGTGGAGCACAGACCACAGTGCCCAAGGGGCAATAAAACACCTTTCTCACTGGGAAGCTCACGGATGACTGGTTCCATTCTCGGCCATTGTCATCAGTATAATCATGATCAGAGCAAATATGTGTTGGGTGTTTACTGTGGATTTGGCTCTTTACAAAGTGTTTCACATACGCTATGCTGTTTAATATCCCAACCACACTGTGAAGTAAACGAATCTGTTTGCCCACCAAATAATTAACTTCTGAGTTCACCATGGACCATTTATCTCCTACAAACCATGAGAGATCACAGTGTCTCAGTTTTTTTTTTTTTTTTAAAGATCTTATTTATTTATTTGACAGAGAGAGATCACAAGTAGGCAGAGAAGCAGGCAGAGAGAGAGGAGGAAGCAGGCTCCCTGCTGAGCAGAGAGCCCGATGCGGGGCTCGATCCCAGGACCCTGAGATCATGATCTGAGCCGAAGGCAGAGGCTTTAATCCACTGAGCCACCCAGGCGCCCCAGTGCCTCAGTTTCTTGATTGAAGATGCGGATGAGAATATATCAACCTTACAGGATTGTTATGAGTGTTAGATGAGTTATTGGATGCAAAGTGCTTAGAACCATGAGTGCTCTAAAATTATTAGCTGTTATGGGACTGCTGAGTAAAACAGTAACCTGAATAATGGACATTTACTTTGGCTACAAAAGAACTTGGCATAAAAAGAATATTCTGTGCATTATTAAACTTGATGGTTTATGGAAGACATGACACATCGTCTTCTGTCCTCTTGGCATTGCTGCCTTGCCATCTGTGGTCCAGGCCCTTCAGCCCCTGGAATTGAAGCAACTAAGAAAGGGAATTGAGACTGGTGCTTTTAGGCGAGGGGACAAAAAGATTTCCAATCTCTGCCTCCCGGAATTCAAAAAGCATCTTTACTTATATCAGTTTAATAATTTTTTATAGTGCTGAAACCAACTCTGTATTAGTCAGTAGAAGCCAGATTATTCTTCAGTAACAAACTGAGCCTGAAATTGCTGGGCTCAGCCCAACAAAGATGTATTCCCACTGGATTTTTGCCAATTACCAAGGCAGAGAAAAGCACTTGAACTTTTTACTACCTCAGCCCAGAAGTGATACGTGTCTCTTTTGTTCACATTTAATTCTCCAGAACTAGAACATGTTCTTACCTAGCTATAAAAGGGCCAGGAAATGTAGAGGAGAAAATGGAATATTTAGCACTGCCTTCTTTACCATATACTCCAGATGGCTCCTGCATGCTTATTGATGATAGGTCTAAGCATTTGTTCCCAGTGATCCTGCAATTGTCGGTAACAAGGAGAGATTGGTGAAATCACCCCCCGGATGGACTCATGCTGTACAGAAGGGTGGGGTTTGGCTGTAACACTCTCTCACTGATTGGATCACAGGTGGGCATAGGATATAGATAGTAAAGAATAAATGTTGTCAAAAGAAATTTGCTTCCCTCTCTCTCTCTGGCCCTCCCCACCACTCATGCTCTCTCTCTCTCTCTCAAGTAAATAAATAAAATCTTAAAAAAAAAAATTGAGTGAATATGATATCCCGGGATCTCAGTGGCAAGTGCCAAGCTGATGTTTGTGTGTGCATGCGTGCATGGACTCGTGTGTGTGTGTGTGTGTGTGTGTGCGCGCGCGCTCATGCATTCACCTAAGCATTTAAAAACAGATCCTGGTTGGGGGGGTGGTGAGCCTGGATGGTTCAGTGGGTTAAAGCCTCTTCCTTTGGCTCACGTCCTGATCTCAGGTTCCTAGGATCCAGCCCCGCACTGGGCTCCCTGCTGAGCAGGGAGCCTGCTTCCCCCTCTCCCTCTGCCTGCCTCTCTGCCTACTTGTGATCTTTCTCTTTCTCTGTCAAATAAATAGATAAAATCTTAAAAAAAATAAGTAAATAAAAACAGATCCTGG
>CM052900.1:45048396-45107670 GCA_028534135.1 Potos flavus
TGGGGGCTTGAACTCACAACCCTGAGATCAAGAGTCACAATCTTCATCCACTGAGCCATCCAGGAGCCCTTCTATGTGAGCTATCAATATGTTTTGCTTCTGGTGCCTTTGTTTTCTTATGCATCTGTGGACAAAAATCTTTAGCTATCTTTTATTTCATTTTCATTTTCCCAGTTGTATCCCTTTTCACCAATTCTATACCTCTCTTTATCTTTTCTTATAATGTACAAAGAATTGCTTTCTACTATTCCAAGATCTTCCCCACAAATGAAAAGAGGACCTAAAAATACCAGGGAGTGAGTCTTGATATGAAATGGAATGAGACTTTAGCTTATCTTAGAGACATTAAAGAACATATTGGCTTAGAGCTAAAGGACAAAAAAAAAGACTTCTTTTTCTTTTTCCTTAACCCTGGTGTGCACAGCAACCCTTGAATGGAATTGTTTTATTCATATTTTATAGAACTCTACTGTAACACTGGGACAGTGGCCAAGGAACTGAAGGTTCTCAGAAACACAAAGAGATTCACTTACCCCTGCTGGGCAGTATGTGAAGTTCTTTAAAAAAAGTGGCCTTCAACTGGGTGTTGCTGGTTACATTTTTCTAGTAAATACTTGGTCACTATACTCAAAATTGTTTTATTAAATTTAGATTTTTAGTAAATCTCAGCGAACTGAGAACAGTATTTCAACTACTTATTTATCTACTTATGCCAAAAGAACACTCAAAAATGTCTTTGAAGATTACTCTTAAGCATCTATCCAAGGTTATAAACAACTTGGGAAATACTTTTGGTGGCTCCTTTGATGTGAGAATCAATAGAATAAATGCAGATGTTTTAGTTGAAATGACCTGTGGATACATCTTCTCTTGTCCCTTTGAACTTCTATTTTGTACATAGTACAAATATTTCTCAGACTTCTGCTTAATATCACATACTGTGAACATAGAAATTGGTTAAGATTTCTATAACAATAACAAGTACATCTTTTAAGATCTTCCTGAATTCAGAAATGTCAAAATGTGAGAATATTAAAATATTTGAGTACCCAACACATTGTTTATGAGGGAGAACGATTCCCAACACTGTTGAAACTCTTGCATATACAACTCTGATGTCATCTCCCTCCTTTCCACCCTACAGATTATTAATCCTCTAATTTTGCCAAGTACACATTCTAAATGGTCTTGTTTTTGAACTATTCTATAAATAGAGCTATAACACATGTGTTCTTACGTGACTTGCTTTTAATACTCAACAGTGAGATTCATCCATTCCAATGTAGCTGCCATTATTGTATAGTATCCTATTTTCTGGGTGATGGACAATTGGGGCTATTTCCAATGTTTTGCTCTTACAAACTATTTTGCTAAAAACATTTTTGTAATTGTCTTCTAAGGTAAATGTGTGAGAGTTTCTCCAGGGTGTAGAACCAAAAGTGGAATTGCTAAGTCTAGATGGTGGTCTTAATCTGATAGCCGACAAATACTACCATTTGCTTCCTCTCTTCCCTAAATATCTGGAGGGGACATGAATCCTGTTCTTGTTTTATTAGTAGACTATATTTAATTTTATGTTCAGGGACCTGCAGAGGGAAAAAGAGGAATAGGAGAGGGAGGTGGTGGTGCTTCTTAGCCCACAAAATGACTTTCAGCCATAACCTGGGGGACCCAGAGGCAGGTAATTGTTGAGGTAGATAGAGTATTCCTTTGACTCTGTTGATATGGCTGTGAGGTTGGTCTCTGCTAAACTGGGGCATCAGGCTGCATCACAGCTGATGTCACGGAATCCACTGTGAGGTCTCTATTATGCTATGGAATATGTAAACTTAAAAAGATAGCATTTCAGGTGCGCCTGGGTGGTTCAGCCAGCTAAGCGTCTAACTCTTGATCTCTCTTCAGCTCTTGATTTCAGGGTTGTGAGTTCAAGCCCCCATGCTGGGCTCCATGTGCTGGGTATGGAGCCTACTTAAAAAAAAAAGAGCACTTCAAAAAAAAAAATAGCATTTCATTCTCAGATTATATGGTTTTATTTATTTAAAACTAAGGAAGTTGAGCTGGAAATAGCTTGGTTCCTATGCTTTTGCTCTTTCTGATGGGCTTCTAAGTTTCCTGTCTCCTTGGTCTCAGATATCATGGTACCAGGGATTTCTGCCACGCTGCTCTCCACCACAGTCTTAGACATGATGTTCACCTTTGAACTATGTGAAGCAAGGCAGGCTTTGATGTTCTTTAATAAAGAACCAATCCTGGGTGTCTTATTTTTAGAACTTGGAGTCACTCTGGTCAGATGGGCTCTGATGTCCTTCAACAAAGGGCAGTTCTTCTTGTACTCTTGGAAGACCCTGAACTAGTCATAGAGAGTATCTTGCCCAACTTTTCAGATAACTACTAGGCACCTTTGTGCCTCAAACACAGTGTTACGAAACAAAATTCATTCAAGTGTATTTGGAGATCTAATTGGCTTTATCAAGTGATTCATGAATTGGGCAGCATTTCATCTAGCAAATACAGAGATGTTCTAATGAATCGTACAAAACGGAAGGTTTTTATAAGCAGGAAGGTGGGCCAAGAAGGTTATTAGCAAAAGAAAAGAAAGGATTGTTTCAGGCCAGAACACCTTTTCTGAGGGGGGGCGGGGAAGAACAGAGGAGGTTTTTATTATGCAGATTACCTCACTAGTGCTAGTCAGGAAATTTCAGATTGACTGTTAAAAAGTCACATTCTCCTGGGATAAATTGAAACTGTAATTAAATTTTGGTTTGTTGTCATGGGGGGCAAATGACTCCATTTTGGGCTGCTGCTTCTTTTTTTTTTTTAAAGATTGATTTATCTATTAGAGAGAGAACATGTACCAGTGTGGGAAGTGGCAGAGGGAAAGAATCTATGGCAGACTCCTTGCTGAGCGTGGAGCACAAGGCGGGGGATGGGAGCTCGATCTCAGACCCATGAGATCATGACCTGAGGTGAAACCAAGAGTCCAGTCAGATGCTCAACCAACTGAATCACCCAGGTGATCCTGGGCTTGTTCTTTTTAAACAACAGTATTGTCCATTGTGTCCCCAGATGAAATAGCCTGAGTATGGGCATACCCTATGCTGCAGGTTTTAGGAGGTAAACAAGTTTTTTCGTATAAATGAAAAGATCTCTTGCGTCTGAAGGGACCCACAGCTTAAGTTAGAGGAGTAGCAGGGGCAAGCTTCAGGTCGAGCTGCTTTTCATGGTCAGGAATGGGTATCTTTACACACTTCCAGAGAAGCAGCCCGGTTAGCTCTAAGGTTTTCCTAGGCTCGAAGCCTTTGCCTTGAGGGGGCCCCACCACTTTAGCATGCTCTTTTCCCAGTGTGGCGCTGGTGAGGACAGCAGCTTGACCTTGGGGAGCGAGAGGGGAGGCAGGTGCATGTGACACCCAGAGTTACCATTCACACGTGGTTGTGTACATTGATCACTTCTTTTTTGTTGATCTGGATAAAGTTACTGTCAGGCGTTGGTGCCTACTTGAGTATAGCGTACTCTCTGGTACAATTGTGACTGCAGTTTCCCCTTGGAGGTATGAAGCATGCCCACGTGCTACTCATGGTTCTTATCAAGACTCCTCCTTCAGGTTCCTCCAGACCATTGAGAACGCCTTGCAAAGACATCTCATTGCCCTGGGCTGCCTGGCAGGTGGGTGACCTTTGGTCTTCCCCAAGTCCCCTTTTTGCCTCAACGTCTCCCCAGGAGGGAAGGGACACCCAGAGTAACAAAAATGGGTGGGGGATGCTGATTACAGACCACTCCGGGGGAGCTCTGGTCACCTGGACTCAGATGGGGCCCTGGCTAGGGCCTGAGGCATGGGGTGGCCTGGTGGGGGGCCTCCTCTGGGAACCAGACACACCCACTCTTCTCTGCAGTGCCTCAGCATTTCAGTCTCCTTGGGAGAGAGGTCAACTGCACAGGCTACTGCTTATCTCCCTCTGGAGCCTTCAATTCTGCTTAAACTCTGCGAGGCCACTTTCATCCTCCCTGGCTTATGGTGACCTATCACCATCACACATCCCTTTGTCCTTGTCCCCACACGGCTGTCCCCTCTGTCCCTCCTACTATCAGGCCTCAGACTAGGCAACCCTGCCCTTAGTTGAGTGGAGCCAGATGCTTCATTTTTGAATGAGCCTTCACCTCTTGGAAATACTGTGTGAAATGAAAAACACGAAATGAAATCAAACTCAAAAGAGTTTGGTTTCCTTTCAGAAGGAATGAAACTGTTGGTGTACCAACCAACTGTTGATTGGTAATGCATGATAATAATGGGACATAAATCTAAGGATAGAAGAGTGAATAGTAAGAGATTTTATTAAATCTTTTTTTATTTTTTGAGAGAGTGCACACAGGGGAGGCGCAGAGAAAGAGGGAGAGAGAGAATCTTAAAAGGCTCCACACCTAGTGCAGAGCCTGACTCGGGGCTAGATCTCATGAGCCTAAGCTCATGACCTGAGCCGAAACCAAGAGTGGGACGCTTAACCAACTGAGCGATTCAAGCGCCCCAGTAAGCAGATGTTGTAAATGAGCAAGCTTGTCAATGTGAAAATGTTATCTTCTCCCCAGAGGCAGATTCACTGTGACACATATGAAATTCTATCTTTAAGACCCTCACCTGGCTAGGTTTCTTCCAAGATCCTGGGAGGGTTTGCTAGCAATGTGTTGTATATTTATATGTCTGTGTTTTTTTTTTTTTTTTAATTTGCAAAAGTAAGATATTTTAATTACAAACAGAGCTGCTGTCTAGTTCCACTGTAACTTTCCCGCAGTCACACCTACCCTTGTGTTGGGTGGCAGTGGACTGGCCAGAGCATTTTTGGGATCTGACTGGTAAGAACTTCGGTGGGGCCTAGATTTCACTGGGTTTAGTGGAATGACAGGTTATCCATTCGTGTTTAGGTGTGGTGTGACTTCCAGGAATTCTCTTAGCACCTTTTTGGCCAACTCACCTGGATCTTCAGAAATGGCAAGACCAGAAGCTGCTTCACAATCTGTCATGTTCTTCTGTGTCTGGTTATGGGATATATAGAGGAGATTTAAGGTATGAAATGTATGGGGCTAGAGGCTAGTCAGGAAAAGTATTCCAATCATCAGATGTATATAATTAAAAGTGGAAGATTTGGTGTTCAGATATGCCTAGGTAAAACAGAAGTTCACTCTTGCCAGGAATTTATAGTGTTTGTAGAAAATATACTTTGCTTCTTAACTTTTTTTTTTAGATGAGAATAATGTGAAGTAGAATTTACCAGAATTCTTCTTTCTAGGGCACATATTTGGACTACTACAAAGAGTGTGTACCACTGTGTATAAAGTTGCATGTTTTATGTATCTTGACGCATTGGACTGTGTCTTAAGTTTATCAGTGTGTCTTTCTTTTTAATTTTTCTATTATTTATTTATTTAGTGGATTTTTTTCCCTGATGAAACCTAGCAGTTCCAGACAAAACCACACTCAGTAGAATGGCCTAAAGAAACAAGTGTTCCAGTGACAAAACGCCTGTGTGTATCCCTCAGTAAAGTAATATATTTTTTATAGAAGTGCTTGATCACATTTTGTAGTTCAATGTAACATAATGGTGATTTTAAATTTAATATGAGTTGCTCTTGTGAATGCTCAAATCCAAATTAATTTGTATTTTTTTCTGAAATTATTAACTCTACCAAAATTCAACTATGATGGAAAAATATTGTGGAAATACAAACTAAAATAAATCTGGCAGAAACTTCAAGATGTCAAAAACCCTTCTACAACATTATAAAGAAAACCGAATGTCTGATGGTTAAAATCATGAAGATTAAGGAAAAAAGATCACGACGACCCCCAAAATAGATACCAAAAAGGAAAAAGAGAACACAAATCAGTATTTACTCTCGAACCTAATTTTGTGTTTGGAATTTTGTATTGTTTTCATAACTGGAGCCTCCCAAATTATTTTAGCTTTAAGTCTTGAAATCTGGACCTGCTCCTGATTCTCTAACTCTTTGGAGCAAACTAGAGCTGCAGGGGAAAGGGCTCCGTGAGTGAGCCATCCTCCACTTGGGGCCAGTGGCCAAGAAATCTTGGCCACACTGCCCTCTTGTGTGGATAAGAGGGGCTCTGTTCTTGGGGTGTGACCTTTGCCGGGGACTGAGAACCAGGGCCCAGGGCTAAAACCTCTTGTCCAAGTGACACGGAGGAGATCTGTATGTGGAGAAGAGGGGGACCCATTTGTTGTAGAGTGTGGTCATAGCTCCTCTCCTCCCCATATTGTCCCAGGAAGAAACCCAGGGGCTGCAACAGTCGGCAGCTGGCCTAGGAATCTCAGGGCCCTAATTCTCTGCATCAATTTACTGCAAACATGCTAGAAAGGCACAGGAGACTTTTCTTTTGAATCCAGGGAATTTATGTCTTCTATATTTGACGCATTATCTAATTCCTTAAAGAAGTGTGAAGAAAGCTCTGTAATAACAACATTTATGATGGATTCTGTTTTGTGTTGGTTTCTGTGTTAGCATCTCCCTCCCTTCTTCCCTGTCTTCCTCCATTTCTCTCTCCCTTTCTTTCTTCTTACACCCAACAAGTCTTACGTTGTGCCCACTCTCAGTATGATAATTTCTATGGAAGAAGCATAAACAAGCCCTAGAGGAGTGGTTTAAATGACAGCCTGTAGGAGATAAATAGCAGAATATGTTTCCCACTTGACTAGCGTGATCTGTAAAGGGTTCATGGAGGAATAAGAGCTTGTGTGGATCATACGTGATGCAAAATGGCAGGAATACACTATAAAAACTCTGGCATTAAGTGAGAGTGAAGGGCCGAAGACATGGGAGAGAATGGGCGACAAGCAAATGACCATAGTGAGCGTTCAGAGATGAGAGAGCGTTAATTCCAAATGTATCTAAATTATCACGTAAGCAAGTATACTAACTGCTCTGGGGATTTTGGTGTTCTGACAGCTTTCAAACTAGTTCATCATACTTACAGGGAAATTAAAGCACAAGACACAATACAAGAATTTAGATGTCAGAGTGAGGTTGATGTGTCAAGTACTTGCTGAGGAAATATAGATCATCAGTGCCGTTCAGGTTCGGTTTCCACACGCAGCCTAGTCCTAGAAAGATGAGGTGAGGGGTATGAGGGAAGTTATACAAATCATTTTGAACTAATTGTTTTCTTCCAGAAAGTTTCCTCAGTAATTTCAGTCCCAGTGGGTATTGCATTCCTTTATCTTCCACTAGCAATTTGTGAACCCATTTTTATTTCATTATATTTACAGTTATTTCTATATAGCTTTGTGCGATTGTTTCATCTCTGGCTTTTCAATTGGACTGAGACTCAGGAGCCAAGTTTTTCTTAGGTGGCTTCTCACAAATCCTGCTCTGATTTTCTGAACTTAGAGCTGTTGGAAATATTTTTGAGTTAGTGGGGTCTTTTTTTTTTTTTAAAGATTTTATTTATTTATTTGACAGACAGAGATCACAAGTAGGCAGAGAGGCAGGCAGAGAGAGAGGGGGAGGCAGGCTCCCCGCCGAGCAGAGAGCCCGATAGGGGGCTCGATCCCAGGACCCTGAGATCAGGACCTGAGCCGAAGGCAGAGGCTTAACCCACTGAGCCACCCAGGCGCCCTGAGTTAGTGGGGTCTTTTGAGGTAATTGAAACCACTGATTTTATTTTTCTAGGAGACTGAGGTTTTGTTCTTTCTTAATCTTATTTTTAAGTACAAAATGAAAACACATGTTTTAATTAAGAAACAATAGATTGATTGCTTCTTGTTCTTTCTAACGTAATTCTAATGGCCTACCATTCACTCTCTTTATTTCCAGGTCAGAGAATAATTGTCAATACTTTTTATATGAATTCTTTCATACCTTTTCCTGTTTCTGTTCTACAAATGCTTCTACATACATAGCATCAGCTGGATGACTAACTTTTAAATTGTTGTTATGAATCAATGTTGCATTTTGCATTAATGCTTTTATTTCTGTAGTATACATTCACAGAAGTAGGGTTGCTGGGTCGAAAGGTGTATATATTAAAACATTAATTTTATAAGCAATGTAAGCAAGTATTCTTTAAACTATGTTGTCAAACTCTGGATGTTATCAGTCATTTTAAATCTTGTTAAGTGATAGTGGAAATGTTATCTTATTGTTCTCTGACTTTTAGTGACATTTAACATCTTTTTAATATATAGTTTTCCATATTTTCTCTTTGCTTATTTATATAATTTATCCACTTAAACACTAGGTAGTGTGTCTTTTTCTTAATAACATATAGGCTCTAATCCCATTATAAGTAATATTATCTTTTGACTTTGTTCAGGTTTTTCCCCTTCAATACCAAAGACTTTTAATATTTATATAATCAAATCTGTAAATTTTTTTCTTTTATAGCTATGCATTTCTTGTATTGTTTTAGATAGTCATCTACATCACAGTATTATAAAACTTTTATCCAATATTTTCTTCTAGTATTTTACTTCACTTTTATATTTGTATATTTAAACATTCTGATGTTGATGATTATTTATGGTTAGTTATGATTTTTTTCTTCCACATTGATAGCTAATTTTTCTGGTGCTGTTTATTGAATAATTCATTTTTTCTGATAAATTCACATGCCACCTTTATCATAGTGACATTCTTTCATACACTTGGATCTATTTCCTGACTTTTGAATTTTCACTGATATATTTGTCCATTCCTATTTTCATACCGTACTGTAGTTTCATATATGTAAGTTTTAATAATATGTAGGGTATCCCTGGTCACTAATCTTCATTATCAAAAATTTTTTGACCTCATGCCTTTATGTTTCCATGTAAATGTTAAAGATATTTTGTCTAGATAAAAAAGCTATGGAATTTTGTTTATAATTGTGCTACATTTTCTGTGTTAATTTGGGAAGAATTATTATTTTTATTTTGCCTTATTTATTCAGGTTTTACATTCTGTTCTCTGATAAACTATTGTGGTTTTTAGAAATAGAGGTTATTTTGATTTTTATTATCATTGGATATGTTAGAACTTTTGTTGTTGTGAATTAAGGTTTTTTCCTTCATTTTTTTAATTAAAGATCCTGTTCAGTGCTAATTAGTTTGGTATTGAGTTTCTTGGATTTTTATGTATGTAAGCATTTCATTTGTAAAAATAATTCTATTTTCTTTTTCATTAGATCTTTAAAAATGTTGAATACTGGAAATCACATAAGACATCTCTCTCTAATTCCTGATTCTAGGAGAATTAGTCTTAATATTTCACAATGTAGATAATTTTAATCATAGTGTCTGATAAATATTTGCTTCTTGTATAGTGCATTTTCTTTTATTCCTTTGCTACTTACTAACTTTTGAGGAATAGCTGATGCATTTGACTGTTTTCAGCATCTTTTTATATAACATTTTTCTTCCTTCATTTTTTAATGTAGTGAAACATTTTGATAGATCAACTAATATTTCCTCATCTGTTCAGTCATAAGGCCAACTCTGCATAGTCACTGTGTGTTATTTCTTAAAAAATACCATTTGATTCAATTAGTTAGTACTTAATTTAACATTTTATAACATTTAACATTTTATATTCAGAAGTGAAATTGACCTATAGTTATTTTTCTATTTTTTCCCATGTACTTTTATCAAGTTATGCTTGCTTCAGTGAATGAATTAATAAGATTTCTGTCCTTCTCTGCATGCAGCAATAACTTGAGACACACAGGAATTACTCACTCATTGAAGGGGAGATAGATGTTGGGAGAGTGATAAATTAGATTGTCCCATGACTTCAGGGTTCTCTCTGGCCAAGCCATCTGGGACTGGGTTGGGAGGGGTTGTGCTCAAACTCACCCTCCCTGGAGCTGGAAGTTCTGGGGCTTCCAGCGTCTCTTGGTTCTGGGCATCTGGTTTTCCCAGCCTAAATTGCCTGCTTGTTCTCAGGCTTACTCTGTGTGGCATCAAGTACTCTTAGCTGTTCTGAGTCTTAAAATGCAGTTCCTGCTTTAGCCCTAAAAAAGAAGATCTAACCAGACTGTGAGGAATTTGTCTATTTTATTACTTTATTTTAAAATATTGATAGATATCAAATATATTTATTCTTAAATATTTTTAAAATATCAATATGCTTGATTTATCATATTTTCTGCCTTTATTTTGTTTTATGATTTTATTTAATGACTGGTATATAACGCACTTGTCGGGCATTGTATAAAATCTTTACAACCCCGAATTCATTTCTCTTAATAGCTCTACATATTAGGTATTATTTTGTTCCCACTTTATAGATGAGGGAAATGAAGCACAGGGAGAATAAAACTATTGCCCAAGCTACTCATCAAAAACTGGCACAGCTGGAATTAGATCTGTAGCGGCCTAGGGCAGGTCACCCCCAAATGTACCCCAATGGCATATTGATTATCCTGAATTGAAGCGACTTGGTAACAGTCAGTGCGAGGACATTCAGACTCTTCTCTGTCTCCCTGAAAGCAGGAAACAAATCTCCCATATGAAAAATACTTTCCTTGTACTAAGAGGTAAAAAGACATCCTCATCAGCAGAGATGGGGACTTTAAAGTTGAGAAAGCTGTAGAAATGAATCTTGTTACCTCTTTACTAATCTGCTACCTCAGCCCAAATTCCACTTAGAATTCCTTACTAATTAAAGTTCCCAGACACCTGCTTCCCTTATCCTGTAAATTCCTCACAAATTTATCATCTTTTTGTCTAAAATGTATAAAAACTGCTTGTCTTGGTCATTTCTTCAGGGTCATAATTTCCTTATTGGGCCTCCATGCATGCGTGATAAAACTCTGGGTTTTCCTTCTATACAGCTGTCTTGTGTAATTGAATTCTTAGTCCAGCTGGAAGACCTTAAATGGTAGAGGAGGAATTCTGCCTCCCCTGCAGATCTCAGCTGTTTGGCTTGAGAGTGGGTATGTGGACTGCTTCTCCAATCCCATATTGCCAATTTTAACTTTTATCTGTATTAATTTCCTTTTTTTTTTTTTTTTTTTTTTTACTATTTTTCTAGTTTCTTAAGTGAATTTATGGCCTAGTTTATAGTCAGTCTTTCATTTTTAAATATACAAGCATGTGGAGTTACATATTTTCCTATGATTAGGATTCTAGAATTTTCTCATAGGTTACCTTTTTTATTCATGATTTTTAGTTTTATCACATAATGTCCAAGAAATGAACTCCCTCCCCTCTTTTCTTTCTTGAGTGAAATAAGGTTGTTGTCTTTGGTCCAAAAAATGATCACATTTTTTGTATATATTTCTAATAATGAAGGGGGTAAAATATTTTTTTAAATGTATGTTTATTAGTCCAACCTTGAGGATTATATTACTCAAATCCTGCATATTTTTACATAGTTTTCATCTATATGATCTCGTAATTATAGTGTCCTCTCATAATTTATAGTGTCCCATTTTAATGTTTGTTTTGTTTTATATATTTTACTTTTATTTTTATTCTGTAAATATGCAGCTTTTACATATTCTTCAGAGATTATAGATTTTAAAGCATAAAAGACTATTTTGCTCTCAATTTTCACTTTATAGTCTACTATTCTATCTATACATTATTTTTGCATTTTCTTGCTATACTTTGCCTATTCCTTTTATGTTCCATAAATAAAATAAATTCCATTTATTTTCTTTTTGCTTTTGGTATATTTCTTACCCTTACTGAAAATACCATTGTTTTGTTTGCAAACATTCTCTCGCCTGGGAATAAGATTCCTAGATGTTCTTTTCTCTTATGAGAAATATCCAATATTTCTGTCTTCTAATATCCAAGGTTGCAGTGAGAAGTCTGATACTAGAGTGTAGGCTTTTATTTTGAAAGCCACATTTCATTTTGGACTGGTCATATAATTTTCTCTTTACTATTAAATCTCAGACATTTCACAATGGTATGTTTAGATATAGATCCTTTTTTCTCTTTAGACTTGCCTAGCACTTGGAGAATATTGTATACTCTGAATTCAAGATTTTCTTCAATTCAGTGAAATGTACTATTATTTCTTTAACTCATATTGTCTTTCCCGAAGTTGTTTTCTTCATATGTCTCTAAACTTATTTTTGAATAGATTTTATTTTTTAGAATAGTTTTGGGTTCATAGCAAAATTGAGCAGTAGGAAAACAGAGGTTTCCCACATACCTGCTGCTCCCCACATAGGCATAATCTCCTTATTATCAATATCTCTCATCAGAGCAGTGCATTTGTCATAATTGATGAACCTACTTTGATACATCATTATTAGCTGAAGTTCATAGCCTACATTAGAGTTAATTCTTGGTGTTGTACATTTATAATGACATGTATCCACCATTATAGTTTCATACAGAGTATTTTCACCACTCTAGAAATCCTCTGTGCTCTACCTATTTATCCCTTTCTCCCCTCTTACCCCTGGCAACCACTGATAATATATATATATATATATATATATATATATATATATATATATATATATATTTTTTTTTTTTTTTGGTCTCCGTAGTTTTGCCTTTTCCAGAATTTCACATAGTTGGAATAATATAGTATGTAACCTTTTCAGATTGGTTTTTCCCACTTCATAATATGCATTTAAGTTTCCTCCATGTCTTTTCATGGCTTGATAACCCATTTATTTTTAGTGTTGAATAATACTCCCTTCTCTGGATATACCACAGTTTATCTATTCACCCACTAAAAGGGTGGCGCCTTCCTCTTGGGGGCACCTGGATGGCTCAGTGGGTTAAAGCCTCTGCCTTTGGCTCAGGTCATGGTCTCAGGTCCTGGGATCGAGCCCCACATCGGGCTCTCTGCTCAGCGGGGAGCCTGCTTCCCCCTCTCTCTCTGCCTGCTTCTCTGCCTACTTGTGATCTCTCTCTCTCTGTCAAATGAATAAATAAAAATCTTAAAAAAAAAAAGAATAAAAGACATCTTGGTTGCTTCCAATTTTTGGCAATTATGAATATAATTGCTGCTATAAACATCCATGTGCAGTTTTCTGTGTAGACATATGTTTTCAATTCATTTATAAATACCAGGAAGTACTATTGCTGGATTATATGGTAAGAATATGTTTAATTTTATAAGCTGCCAAACTGTCTTCCAAAGTGGCTATACCATTTTGCATTCCTGTCCCCAATGAATGAGAGTTCCTGTTGCTCCACATCTTCACAGCATTTGATGTTGTCAGTGTCCTGGATTTTGGTCATTATAATAGGTGTATAGTGTCATCTCTAAATTTTTTATTCATGATTTTCTTTAATTTTTTTCCTGTGTGTAATGAAACAACTTCTTCACTTGATTTTCCAGGACACAATTGTTTCTTTCCTCCTTCTCCTTCTCTTCCTCCTCTTCCTTCTTCCTCTTTTTTTTTTTTGGTCAGTATATTCTTTTGTTGTTTTTGTTAATTCTATTATATTTTAATTTTCTAATATTAGCTTTTTGTTTGTCTGCTTTAGAGTCTCATTGTTTTGATCATATATCCTCTTACTGCAGCCTTCATTAGTGATCTTTTCTGTTTCTTCCATTAGCTTTGGCCCAATGGGGACATTTGTATAGATTGGCTTGCTTAACTTCTCTCTTTTGGATCCCTGATTCCTCTCACCTGGCCTTTTCTCCTATTTCTTCTGGTAGATCTGGTAGTTTTTGCTCCTGGAAAGGTGAAATAGATGTGGATTAATAGATGTGAAAAGTAAGACAGAAATTTATTTTCCAGTTGTCCAGCCATCCTCAGAAGGACAGACAAGCTGGAATCTCTGTATCAAGGTAGGGATGGAAAATCTGCTCTATTCTGGGGTATCTATAGCTGTGAGGGAGAAGGAACAATCAGATTGTCATGGTCTCTTTCTATGCTTATTGAATTAGACCAGGATGGTCATTTTCCTTCAGCACTGCAGCCCATGCAGAGTCAGCCAACCTCTCTTACACTGACATTCGAAAGAGTTCTTCTCTATTTGCACAAAGTTCCATGTTTAGCTTGCTGGGCTGTCTCAGGCTGCCACAGGGCCTGCATCTTTACCTGGGACTGCGACAGGGAGAGAGTAGCTGGTCTTCCTTTCCTCTCCCTGACATTGTTCACAATGGTATCTAAGTCTGCTTTTTTTTTTTCTTAAATCAATTCTTAGGTATATTTGTGACCTCTCCAAGCTCCCCAAGTAAGCCCTACTATTTTTTTTTAGTGATATGTAATTAAGAGATAACATTGTATAAGTAAAAGGTGTTAAGTGTTGATTTGAAACATTTATATATTGCAATATGATTACCACTGTAGTGTTAGCTAACACCTTTATCATGTCATATAATTATCATTTCTTTTTTTGTGGTGAGAATAATTACGATCTAATCTCCAGTATTTTTTTAAGTAGAGTTCCCTCAACTGGGAGGGAAAAGGGGACATAAACTTGTAATTAGGCTGCCAATTTCTCTCTCCTCCCTCCCCACACCTTAATTTGGAGAATCTGAAGCCCAGAGAAGATAAGTGAACTGTCCAGGATTACAAGATTATAATTAATACTAGGTATTTAAAAATATACCTAATAAGTATAAGGTAATATAAGAAATGTAATAGACATAGAAGTACTTATTTATTTTTTTAATTTATTTATTGGACAGAGAGAGAGAGAGATCACAAGTAGGCAGAGAGGCAGGCAGAGAAAGAGGGGAAGCAGACTCCCCGCCGAGCAGAGAGCCCGATGCGGGGCTCGATCCCATGACCCTGAGATCATGACCCGAGCCGAAGGCAGAGGCTTTAACCCATTGAGCCACCCAGGCGCCCCAGAAGTACTTATTGATTCAAAGCTTACCATAATAAAGGAATGCTTTAAGCATCACTGGAAAACTAGAGATGATGTAAGAGTCACCTTCAGCTGCATGAACAATTTGGTTAGGATTCGCATTTGGTATACTTTTGAACGTTAAAGGACTACCCATGGTGTAAATCCTCTGGGCTCACATATAATGACATTAGCTTAATGAAACACATTTTCCTAATGAAGAGTGAGGGATAGCAAGTTGACTTGAACCACTACGTAGGTGAGTAGCTGTTATAAACTTAAGCAATCAGCATTAAACTTATTAGTGACAATTAGTATGCACAGCTTATTCAGCATATTCAATTAGCACCTTAACGTATTTGGATTATATTAAGTGAGAGGATGATCTTTTAGTATAATTAGTAAGTGAAATGAGGAAAAAAAAATTCATCTGAGACTCTCACTAGAAGGACCTTGTTAATCTGCTGAAGTAAAGCTTAAATAATTCTTATGAACTTCTAGATATTTGTTTTATTTGTTCAGTATCAGGTAAGCCGGTACTACTGAATAGAACTGTTTGCAATGATGGAAATAGTCTGATGTCCAAGATGGCAGCCAGTAGCACATGTAGCTAATGAGCTCTTTTTTTCACAATTAAAAAAACCCAGCTTTATTGAGATATAATTTATATACCATAAAATTCACCCATTTAAAGTGTATAACTTGATGGTTTTCATTATACAGACTGTTGCATCCATCCTCACAATCTAATTTTAGAACATTTCCATCACTCTAGAAAGAAAACTTGTACCCATTAGCAGTCACTCTCTATTCTCTCCCACCCCTACCCAGTGCTGGGCAAACTCTAATCTACCTTCTGTCTCTATAGAGCTGCCTATTCTGGACATTTCATATCAATGGAATTATACAGTATGTGGTCTTTTGTGACTGGCTCTTTTCACTTGGCATAATGTTTTTAATGAGTTCTTTAAATCAGGCTAGTGTTGAAATCTGAAATTTTAATTTATTTAAGTAGCCATAGGTGGACAGTATAGACCAAGTTGCTCAAATCTTTGGAACTGCCAAATAAGTACTTCTCTGCCAAATAAGTGTGAGGAGGAATATGATTTTTCTTGGATAATATTTTACTTGCAAAATGTCTTATAATTCAAAAGATTTTCAACATTACCCTATGATTTCAGTATTATTTTCATTTTGCAGTTGATGTAGGCTCTGAAAATAAATAACTTGTACAAAGTCACATAATTAATAACTATATTTTTATTTTTGGTTTATTATTAAATTCTAGTTTTATTGCATTGTGATCAGAGAATATTGCTTGTATTATTTTATTTATTTATTTATTTATTTATTTTGGTATTGAGGAGGGCACGTATTGCATGGAGCACTGGGTGTGGTACATGAACAATGAATCTTGTAATTCATTGATCTTGAATCAATTCAAATCAAATTCAATCAATTTTCTTCTTGAAAAAATAAAATGAAAGTATTTGGGCTTGTATTATTTTAACATTTTGAAATTAATTATGATTTTTATTGTGGCCTAATGTCATTTTATTATCATTCTGCGTAAATATAGGTTGTAGTTTTTATTTTAGGGAACAGAGTTTGATCCATATTTATTTAGTCCCACTTTACAGCATTTAGGTCTTCTGTATTATTCCTGTCTGTCAAAGACCAAAATCCTACTACTTTTTTGTTTTTCATGATAACATCTATAGTTTTTGTTTCGTGAATATTGATGCTGTATCTTTTGGTGCACTGACAGTCTTGATTTTTTTAAATTTTTACTACAAATATCTCCTTTTAACATTATATAGTGACCTTTTGTCTTATTTATGTTTTATGACATGAATTAAAACAAGCTGATCTTAAGGTTACAACCTATTCTTTCTTTCCTCCCTGCCTTCCTTTCTCCCTCCTCTCCCCATCTTCCCTCTTCTACCTCTCTCCCTTTTTCTCTTCATCCCTCCTTCCCTCCCTTCCTTCTCTTTCTACATTTGCCTGAGATACCTTTGTCCAAGTCTTTTCTTCCCTTCTTAAAGATATGAATTTAATCCATTTATATTTATCGATATGATAGGTATATTTGAATCTAGTTCTTTGAAATTAATTATACTTTGTTTTTACTGCTTTCAAGAATCATTATAGTCCATATTCTTCACTTTTGTTGTATAATTCTTTATATTTAGGAGATAATTACTATATTTAAGAAGGTTTGCATTTTTGTTCTAGTAGTTAACTTTATAACTACTATGTTATATAATTTCCATAATTCTCTAATAGTTCAGACATTATCTTTTACTTCCCTGCTATGAACAATCATAAAACTAGTGCATTTCTCTTCCTTTCTCCTTTCCTTCATCACTCCATTTTAGTTAGTTTTTTTCATTCTTACTACTTTCCTTTATAATAATAAATATTTATACTTTTGTTATTTCCCTTGAAGGCATTAAAACATCTTTTGAATCCTAGTTGTTAAGGTGAAGAAATTAGTATACCTATTCTAAATCCAATCTGCTTTCCCCTTCTGCTCTCAAATTATGTTACATTATTTTTAAGTGTCAGGGTGTATAGCACATAATACGTTTCATGGAATTGAAGATGCCACCTATTGTAAGAAGCAATATACTTTTGGATCACATTTTCAATGGTATGTAAAACTAATTAATAATTATAAAAACTAAGAAAAAGAGGATCGAAGTTTTATATTAAATACTTTGTCATTGAGTGTTTGAGACTGAAATATAAATTTGAAACATGGTATTTGAGAACCAAGAGGCAAGATTGGCTTCTAATCAAATTGAAATAGATGTCAGTTTTCATTGTATATGCTGAAAGAGAAAAAAAAAATTAGTTGGACAATGAAAACTTGATGGGACTTTTTTAAGTTATTTTAGTTCAACATATTTGATTTTTTAAAAAAGATTTATTTATTTATTTGACACACAGAGAGAGACAGAGAGAGGGAACACAAGCAGGGGAAGTAGGAGAGAGAGAGACAGGCTTCCTGACGAGCAGGGAGCCCAATGTGGGGCTCGATCCCAGGACCCTGGGATCCTGACCTGAGCCAAGGGGAGACACTTAATGACTGAGCCACCCAGGCACCCCTTGATATTTTTTAATACACGGGATGTCTTTAATACCTTAATTTGTGACTTGTGTTCTGACTATGGTTTTTGAAGACTAAGTGTTGATTACTAAGAAACCCTTTATTATAGACAAGCCATATAAAGTAAATTTTTGGAATGCAGAGAGTCACAAAATTTCCAGTAATCATAAATGATAGATCAGAAAACCAATCTTTTTATTCTTTATTTTTGTATGTGTGTATTTCCTTAGGAGAATAAGCTTCTTGAATGGAAATAGAAGCCTAGGTAAACTTTTACAGTTAGAGCAAGAAAGCCTAGCATTGTCACATAAATGATTGTTTTATACTTTAATTCTCATAGTAACTTCAGGGATATATATCTCTTTTCTTGATGTTTAGATTCCATAACTAAGAAACATTATTTTTGAGTAAATAATAAAGTCAGGCTAAAGGGAGAAAATAAATGATGGAAATAAAATAGATGTTCATAGTTCGCAATATATTTTAAGATTTACTATTATCATGATTCAATACTTAAAATTGTCAAATACTTAAGATAATATTCTTCAGTTGTGTGGACTGATATACGAATATTTATACGACAGCTAATTATAATTAATCCCATTTAAGTAAATATTAAGTTCATTCGAAAATATAAAATCACGTCAGAGAAGTACAAAAAATTAAGACATTACATTTACAAATAAAAAAGAAAGGGTGTGGGTAGTAAGATACTGACATCTTTTGTGATCTTAGTTTATTGCACACTTGATCCTAGTATTCTCAAGATAAGACTTATCCTTGGATCAGACTCCCCTGGGACAAAATCATTTCTTTAAAGGATAATACTGAAGGGTGAAGATCTGCTAATTCTTTTGGGATGAACGATTTAGGTCTGATTTTAAGTTTTAAAATAATGGATCTTACAAAAATTTGCTGTATTAATTATTTGGAGCTCAATAGCTAAATATATTTTTTCCAAGCTCCAAATCAAGTTTGGCTACATTGTTGCCCTTGAGCAGTAAGTTCCCCGAGAGCTGTCCCGCTTATCCTTGTATATCATGGCATTTGTGTGACTTCACCATCGGGAACTCAGGCTGGCTCGGTGAACGTATGCAGGGAATATTGGTGTTTTGGTGTTTTTTTTTGGATTGAATAGCATTTTAATTTTTTTTATTGTGGTATGTTAGTCACCATACAGTATATCATTAGCTTTTGATGTAGTGTTCTATGATTCACTGTTTGCGTATAACACCCAGTGCTCCATGCAATCCATGCCCTCCTCAATACCTATCACCAGGCTCACCCATCCCCTACCCCCTCCCTTCTAAAACCCTCTGTTTGTTTCTCGGAGTCCATAGTTTCTCATGGTTTGTCTCCCACTCCGATTTCTCCCCTTTCATTTTTCCTTTCCCCTAATGTCCTCCATGCTATTCCTTATGGCCCACAAATAAGTGAAACCATGTGATAATTGACTTTCTCTGTTTGATTTATTTTACTTAGCATAATCTCCTCTAGTCCCATCTATGTTGATGCAAAAGCTGTGTATTCATCCTTTCTGATGGCTGAGTAATATTCCATTGTGTATATGGACCACATCTTCTTTATCCATTGATCTGTTGAAGGGCATCTTGACTCTTTCCACAGTATGGCTATGGTGGCCATTGCTGCTAGGAACATCGGGGTGCATATGGCTCATCTTGTCACTACATCTGTATCTTTGGGGTAAATACCTAGTAGTGCAATTGCTGAGTCATAGGGTAGCTCTATTTTTAACTTTTTGAGGAGCCTCCACAGTTTTCCAAAGTGGCCGTACCAGGTTGCAGTCCCACCAACAGTGTAAGAGGGTTCCCCTTTCTCCACAACCTCTCCAACATTTGTTGTTTCTTGCCTTGTCAATTTTTGCCACTCTAACTAGTATAAGGTAGTATCTCAATGTGGTTTTGACTTGAATTTCCCTGATGGCTAAGGATGATGAACACTTTTTCATGTGTCCATTAGCCATTTGTATGTCTTCTTTGGGAAGTGTTTGCTCATGTCTTCTGCCCATTTTTTGACTTGATTATCTGTTTTTTGGGTGTTGAGTTTGAGAAGTTCTTTATAGATCTTGGATATCGGCCCTTTGTCTGTAGTGTCATTTGCAAATATCTTCTTCCATTCTGTGGATTGCCTCTTTGTTTTGTTGACTATTTCCTTTGCTGTGCAGAAGCTTTTTATCCTGATGAAGTCCCAAAAGTCTCCACTCCCAAATTACTAGAACTCATACAGCAATTTAGTAATGTGGCAGGATACAAAATCAATGCACAGAAATCACTTGCTTTCTTATACAATAACAGCGAAACTGTAGAAAGAGAAATTTGAGAATCGATTCCATTCACAATAGCACCAAAAACCATAAGATACTTTGAAATAAACCTAACCAAAGAGGTTAAGGATCTATACTTTAGGAACTACAAAATGCTCATGAAAGAAATTGAAGAAGACACAGAAAGATGGAAAAACATTCCATGCTCATGGATCAGAAGACTAAACATCATTAAAGTGACTATGCTGCCCACAGCAATCTCTACTTTCACTGCCATCCCACTCAAAATACCAACGGCATTTTTCAAAATGCTAGAACAAACAATCCTAAAATTTGTATGGAACCAGAAAAGACCCCGAATTGCCAAGGAAATGTTGAAAAGGAAAAACAAAACTAGGAGCATCCCATTGCCAATTTCAAGCTATATCAAAGCTGTGATCACCAAGACAGCAATGGTACTGGCACAAAAACAGACACATAGAACAATGGAACAGAATAGAGAGCCCAGATATGGACTCTCAACTCTATGGTCAACTAATCTTCGACAAAGCAGGAAAAAGTTTCCAGTGGAAAAAAGACAGTCTCTTCAATAAATGGTGATAGGAAAGTTGGACAGCTCTGTACAGAAGAATGAAACTGGACTGTTCTCTTACACCATACACAAAGATAAACTCTAAATCATAAAAGACCTCAATGTGAGACAGGAATCCATCAAAATCCTAGAGGAGAACACAGGCAGTAACCTCTTTGACATCAGCTCAGCAACTTCTTTCAAGACACGTCTCCAAAGGCAAGGGAAACAAATGCAGGGAATATTGTTAAAGTAATAGAAAACCAGTTCAGGCAGCAGCTTAAATGTTACATCCTCAGAGAAGGCTGCTTGTGCTCCAATCTGAATTAGATCCCCACTATCTTATCTCACACCATTTTGTTCCTTTCCTTTGTACCATTCTCACAATTTCTGCCCGTGTTTTCTTTGCCTAATGTCTGCATCTGTAAGCAGATTCTCGGTACCCTGAGAATGAGGTGGCTTTGTTTTGTTCAGCTCTGTACTCCAAGCACCTAGCCTGGAAAATAGAAGACTCAGTAAACATCTGCTGAGTGAATTGGGTGAATGAAAGAAAACAAATGTATAGGTTTTATAAAGATGTCACATATAGACAAAGTTAAGACTGCAACAGGGAAGATAAATGAAATTCATGATTGTTTTATTTGCTTTACTGATCCAATCAGTTGTCTGTTACTATAGTTCTAATATCCTTGAAGGATGCTATATTTGAAAATTTTATTTGGTGTGTCCTAACAGATATATAGATTCAGAATACATATATATATATGTATATACATATATATATATATATATATTTTAAAGATGTTGTTCATTTATTTGACAGGGAGAGACACAGTGAGAGAGGGAACACAAGCAGAGGGAGTGGGAGAGGGAGAAGCAGGCTTCCTGCTGAGCAGGGAGCCCGATGTGGGGCTCTATCCCACACCCTAGTATCATGACCCGAGCCAAAGGCAGACACTTAATGACTGAGCCACGCAGGCACCCCTAGATTCAGAATATATTTTAAAGTAATGGCAGCCAAAGTATTCATGTGGCAGGAGCAATAGATCCATACTCAGAAGACTTGGCCTCCCTTATGTGTGTCTTTTTTTTTTTTTTCACCAACTTTGTGCTGCGTGCCTGCCTGAATCTCCCTGAGTAGCTGGGCAGATCACACAAGCTCTCCCAGCCTCAGCAGCTTCATCTACACAGTGAATATGCCCGTAACTGTGTTACACCTACTTACGGGGTAACTGTGAGAATGAACTGATGAAACAGTCTAAGGAATACCACTTTACCAAATGTAAAGCTCAATATCAATTTAAAGGATTATTATAATCATCAGGATATACAGTCTTACTACTGTAAACATTTATTCCTATTCTCAAGAAAAATGTAAGCACATTTCTGACTCATAACTTTGTTAATATGAATATGCACACAAACATTTATACACGCATATCCACGGGAAATTGGATGACAGATGAATTCAAGTGCATCTTTTTACTAGAAAGGAGGTTCTGTGCTCACCTAAGTAGAGGGACTAGGGGGATTCCTGGCAGAAAGATTTTGCTTTTGTTGAGCTTTGCTTTGTACCCTGGACTAATTACAAGGTAATAAAAAACAAATCTCGTGTTTGACTCCTATTGGATACTTCTTTTTTGTATTAAATGATTTACTAATGCATCCCCAAACTGTTTGTTTCATTATTTGTATTTTTTTGAGTCACTGTCTTTATTTCTCAGAGTTTTAGGGTTAGTTTGTTAGGAGTTTTATATGGTGGTAATTATTAATCATAGAAATAATTGGGAAGACCGCACCTGCATTGTCATTCCCGCCCCCCCCATGAACTATTAGGCTTCTTGGGTGCCTTATCCGGTTTTTTGGTTATTACAGTCTGCTAAAAAAAACTGTGTATTTATGAGAAATTAAAAAAAATTGGCGCCCTACCCCACTACAGAGAGACAGATGTTTAATTTACATTTGCTACTTTGTTGTCTTTCGAGAACGTATTAAAGCCCCCAGCTTATTTCATGCTTTTATATTTTGGCTAATTTTTTTTCCAGCCTGTCTGTGTAAGCACTAGAAATGAATTCTGCCTTTTTCCTACTGAAGACTTTCTGAAAACTTACAGCTAATTTCTTTATTTAGTTCCGCAAATTTTTTTTTTTTTTTGGATTCTTCATTGTGTAATGGTCAGAGAAGTACAATCTACTAAAGAATTCTTTTTTTTTTAAGATTTTATTTACTTATTTTAGAGAGAGGGAGAGAGAGAGCGGGAGAGCATGCACGCACAAGGTGGGGAGGGGCAGAGAGAGAAGCAGGCTCCCCACTGAGCAGAGAGCTGGATGGGAGACTCCGGGATTATGACCTGAGCCCAAGGCAGATGCTTAACTGACTGAGCAACCCAGGCGCCCCTCTACTAAAGGATTCTAAGGCATAGTCTTGATATCGGAGAATGTATGGTCTCAGTGGAGGCAGAAAACATGAACCGAAGAGACAGGGAACAGAAGACCAACACTGTCCTTGGAGGAGTGGTGTGGACAGTACTGGGACCCTGGGAGAGCTGTGGACACTCACTTCCTTAGCAGATCAGAGAAGGAAGAGTACAAATTGGCCTAGAGAATTTAAGAATGTCTTTAAGCATGAGTTAGGCTTAAAACTTTTCAAACTTATAATTTTCTAAATTTAGAAAAAATACTTCCATTTGAAAGGGCAAGACTTGGAAAGAAGTATAGGAAAGAGGAATTCCAGAAGTGTAGTTCCTGCCTTAAAATATTTTTTATTTAGAGTTTCATGGCAGTATTTAGAGCCGTCAAACTATTTAATAGGAATAAAACCATTTTTTTCCATTAAGGAGAATTATCATCACATATAAAATAGGTAAAAATGGAACTAGAACTGGCGTGGGAAAGTGGGAAATCCACCCACTCTCTCCACCCCTGGTGTTGCCTTTGAGACATCCCCGAGGAACCCTGAGGCTCAGCAAGAAGCATTTATACAGCCACTGCTCAGAATATTAAAGACGCCATTGCGTTGAGAAAGCAGAATTATAAATTACTGGCCAAGTACTTACTGCCAAAGGTAGCATCTGAATCTTTGTAAGCAGCATACTTTGTTTTTAAATTGCTTTCTAATTTTTATTTTAATGTCTTGAGGTGCTTAAAAACTGTGGAGGAAGAATTTATATAAGGCCAAATTAATATAATTACTCAAACTCTGAGAAAATTGTTTGGAGAGTTAAAAAGTAAATAATATACATATGCCTTTATAAGGTTTTGGTTCAGAACGCATTTGGGGATTAAAATAAGCAAAAAAATACCCCTCTAGCCTGAAATTCTAATCTGGAAACTGTATCAATTTGAAATGTCTCCCCCCTCCACCATCCATCAAGGAATCCTACATTTATTCACATCATTCTCCTACTACTCAATTTACGTTTCTGTTAGAGCATTTTTAATATTGGGCTAATATTTTATTGTAGGTTGAAGTTCTGTCTAGTAGTTAAGGCTCAGGTAAACCACAGTAGTCCCAAGGGACCCAAGTAACTTACAACGATCTAGTTAAAATGTTGAAATTAGTATCTAATATTTATTGAGACTCTGCCAGGTGCTAGTCCCTGGGCTGTTTTGCGCACATATTAGCTCATTAAATCCTCGCAGCAAGCTTACACGAGATAGCCCCCATTTTATTCATGAGAAACTTGAGGCACAAAGAAATTAAGTAGCTTAATCAAGATCACTCAGCTAGTACAAATCAGGATGGGTTAGATCTAAGTCTGTGGACTTCAACACCTATGACCTTCCAGGAGGCTGGAAGAGCTCTTTTTGGGTATACGCTAACCAGCTGATAAGACTGGCCCATTCACCCTGCTCTTTACTTATTTATTTATTTTTATTTTTGAAGATTTATTTATTTGAGAGAGAGAGTGTGTGGGAAAGAGGGAGGGAAGGGAGGGAGGGACAGAAGGGGGAGGAGGGGTAGAAGGAGAAGGGGAGAAAGGTTCACCAACAAACTCCCCGCTGAGCGTGGAGCCAGACACAGGGCTCAATCTCACAACCCCTGAGGTTATGACCTGAGTGAAAACAAAAGCTGGCCGCTTAACCGAGTGAGCCACCCAGGTGCCCCCTGTCTTGTTCTTTAAATGTAATCCTTCTGTATACACATGCCATTGAGGTCTGCTTTTTAACTGAACGTCCCCGCATAGTGATTGCAAAACAGTGGATATGAAGAAGACTAGAGGAAATTAGTGATAGAGAATTCTGAGAATTGGGGGGTATTTGAACAGTCGCAGTTGAGAAATCAATTCCATTAGGTAAAAAAAGTATTTCATATATAAAGGTGAAAACATTCCTGGCAAGCCTGGTAGCGTATGTAAAACTTGGTCAGCCTACTCCGATGTTGAACCCGTTGGCCTATGATTTCAATATTTAGCTTCAGACATCCCTGAAAACACCACAGTTGGCATTAGTTGGCATTTTCAGGAGAGCCGTGTTGTCATAAGTCAGGAGGGACATGGAACTTTCATTCACGCAATCTCCTGCTGGCTTTTGGAACATTTTACAACTTTGCTAATTACAGACATCTGCATGGCACTCAGGGTCCAGCAATTAAACAAAAATTGAGACAATTTGATAAAACCCTGATGTTAAAACTTCATTTACCTTTTTAAGTCTTTTTCTCAACTGCAATCTATAATATGCTCCGGCAGCATGCCGGAGAGCCGCATGAACGCTGTATAAACATTTGTGAAGAATTCTGAATGCAGAGTGCTTTGCCAGTGACTCCATTTTCATGCTTTTTCTTACCTTTCCAAATATTTTAAAAACAAAACTCAAAACACAGAGACTAAATCCTTGAAATCTGTTTCTGAGAGTCAGCAAAGGTAATTATTCTTTAAAGGAGCTTCTCTTGAATTCTTTATACTTCCCCATCTTGACCTATTTCTTTGATTCTCCAAGTGACACCTTAGGAATCTGGAAGGTGTAATTTAAATGTCAGAATATTTTTTTACTCCAATATATACCATACTTTGTTGCCATCATAAATATCATCTGCAACACAGATTTCACACATTTGGGACAATGCTGGACAGACTGATCTTTCTACTGAGAACAAACAAAGACAGAATATTTGAAACTAGTTCGACTTCATGATAGGACTGCTGATGAAACTTTCTGCCTTAGGATCTACAAAGAATATAACATCTCCTTTATGACTCCTGATGTCATATAAAATGTTTGAATCGATATTTTATTGCTCTTCCAAAGTTTTCCTATTTTAGGTTGCAAGTGCAGGTAGATCTCCATTGTCTGATAAGGTGACAGCGATCTTTTTATATTTCTTCCAGGATTTCTCTGCAGAAGGGTTAAAAGAACCTTTTAATACAGCTTTCTCCATTGCTGGAACTGGCACCATGTTTCTTACATAGGATTTCTTCCTGAAGATGGAATAATACCAGTCCTCAGGGGCTGTCGAGGTGAGTTCATGCCACTTGCTCTTTCCCGAATGTTCTCAGATCATCACGTTCTATTTGGTAGCTTTCTCTCTTTTAAAACATGTCTTTTATTTTGCCTGATTGTTTTTATGTACCCACAGCAGACTTTTCCATTGTTCCCATAAGTGCCCATGCCCTTTCCTTTTCCATTTCGGTTGCTCTCCCCTCTCTCCTGTTCCTTTGCTCTGTTAATTTCTCTTCTTAACTTTTCCCACCCTGCAGTTAAGGGTTTTGGTGCCAACACAGTTTGACATTTATAGATCTCTCTAGTCAATCTGGAACACATCACAACTTCAGTGATCCTTTTGCTGTCAGTTATTCCTTTTTTTTTTTTTTTTTTAGTTTAAATTCAATTAGCCAACCTATAGTACATCATTAGTTTCAGATATAGTGTACAATAATTCATTAGTTGTGCATAATACATCAGTGCTTATCACATCACGTTCCCTCCTTAATGCCCATCACCCATTACCCCATCACCCCACTCACCTCCCCTCCTGCAACCCTCAGTTTGTTTCCTATAGTTAAGAGTCTCTCATGGTTTTTCTCCCTCTCTGATTACTTCCCATTCAGTTTTCCCTCCCTTTCCCTATCATCCTCTGTGCTGTTTCTTATATTTCACATATGAGTGAAACCATATGATAATTGTCTTTCTCTGACTGACTTTTTCCGCTCAGCATAATACCCTTCAGTTCCATCCACGTCAATGTAAATGGTATTCATCCTTTCGGATGGCTGAATAATAGTCCATTGTATATATATACCACATCTTCTTTATCCACTCCTCTGTTGGTGGACATCTGGGCTACTGTCTGTCCAGACAAACTGGACAGTTTGGCTCTTATGGACATTGCTATAAATGTTGGGATGCACGTGCCCCTTCAGATCATTACATTTGTGTCTTTGGGGTAAGTACCTACTAGTGAACTTGCTGGGTCATAGGGTAGCTCTATCTTTAACTTCTTGAGGAACCTCCACACTGTTTTCCAAAGTGGCTGCCCCAGCTTGCATTCCCACCAACAGTGTAGGAGGGTTCTTCTTTCTCCACATCCTTGCAACATATGTTGTTTCCTGACTTGTTAGTTTTAGCCATTCTGACTGGTGTGAGCTGGTATCTCATTGTGGTTTTGATTTGTATTTCCCTGATGCCAAGTGATATGGAGCATTTTTCACATGTCTGTTGGCCATTTGGATGTCTTCTTTGGAGAAATGTCTGTTCACGTCCTCTGGCAATTTATTAACTGGATTATTTGTTTTTTGGGGTTGAGTTTGATAAACTCTTTATAGATCTTACATACTAGACACATCACATCTTCAGTGATCCTTTTGCCATCAGTTATTCTTAAATATATTTATTTTTCTTTTTTAGAGACTTTGCATGCATTAGGCTACCGATGGCTCCAGGTACAGAAAGTGTGAAGGGCAAAACATGGAAATGCTAAACCCATCATGCATTTTAAGGTTTTTGAAATTTTCTTTAGAAGGTGAGAATGTTCAGAATTTCCAACATTAAAGACCCATGGGAATTGGGGGAGCAGGAAAGACAAACATGTCTACAATTTCCACTAATTAGTTTGGTTGGTTTTGCTTGATGATTATGGAATTTCTAGAATAGGTTTCTTTGACTCCAGTTTTATTTATTTATTTATTTTTGGGGCCAGAATCCTTAGTCTGTTTTATTTTTTCTTTTTAAGGTCTATTTCTGATACATATGTATTAAGGCAATCATTCTTGAATGGAAAGCACAATCAGAGGAGGTGAGAGAGTGAGATGGGGAGTTGTTGGCAGTGCTGCTGCCTTCACTCTGGTCCAGCTGGGAGTCTGGAGATCCGAGGACAGGGAGAAAGTCTGGGCAGTAGCCTATCAACCACCCAGCCCTTTACCAGAGCTTACCAGGTAAATTCCCACTGTTTTCTACAGATAATTTTAGTATGTACTGAGTCACTTATGTAGAACATTTTGTAAATAATAAGAACCAATTGGATATCTTTCTCTCTTAAAATGGTTTGTTTTTTTCCTCGTTCTCTTTCACTTTGGGTAAAGCAATGAAATTAAACAAAGAAGAATATCATAGAGGTGAGATATATGTGTGTATATATATATATATTTTTTTTCTTTCCCTTTTTTGACCAGATGAGAACTATCTGGAAAGAGAAGCCAGGCATATTCATTTAAATTTTATATCAAAATTTCCCAGGCGTGGTCTTGGGACCACCTGTATCAGAATCACTTTCGACTTTGTTACAACATAGATCCTGGGCCACAGGTTAGATATCCTGAAGCATCATCCTTGCACATATGGATTGGGTGTACAAGTTATATTTTAAAAACTCCAAAACTCAAGTTTTCTTAAATATAGTACGGTTTAAGAACCCCTAGACTATGGGACCATCAATTGGTCCATCTCAAACAAAATTATCATGTAGGTGAAACCTAGTCTTCTTTTTATTAACTATTTGCTTAACTGTGTCTTATACTTGTAACTCCAAGCCCCTTCTGTTTTTACCTCTCCTTATAAGATCTATTGTCCAAAGAGGATAGTATACATTAATGCTATGTTAAAACAAAATGCAGATTCTGAAAAAAGTTGCAAAAAGCTTGTAAAATTTGGGCAGACTCAGGACTGTGAGACAAAATACTTTTCACTTATTAGGATATTCTACTCAAATCATAGGGCTTCCAAGAGGCAAAGTTCTGTGATGTGTATATGTGTTATCTATTTAAGTTGAAAACTTTTAGCTTTAGGAAATTTCTGCTCATTAAACAGTTCACTCCCTTAGCAGCTATGTATGAGTTGCTGCATAATTTTTTTCTAGTTTTACCGATATATGATTAACTTATAACGTTGTGCAAATTTAAGATGAACAATGTGTTGATGGTCATATGTTGATGTCATATGACTCATTAACAAAAAAAAACCCACTTTAATATTGCAATAAGATCACTGCCATAGCATTAGCTACACCTCCAACACGTCACATAATTACCATTTCTTTTTTATGGTGAGAACACTTAAGATTTACTCTCTTAGCACTTTTCAAGTATACAATACTGTATTGTTAACTAAGATCACAAGGCTATGCCTTAGATTCCCAGAGCTTATTCATTTTCTAACTGAAAATTTGTTCCTTTGACCAACATTTCTCCACTTCCCGGAGTCCCAGCCCCAGCCCCTGGTAGCCACCATTCTACTCTCTATTTCTATGAATTAAGCCTTTTTAGATTCCGCATAAAAATGGTATCATATGGTATTTGTCTTTCTCTGTCTGACTTACTTCACTTTGTACAATTTCTTTAAGGTCCTTGCACATTGTCCCAAATGTCAGGATTTCCTTCTTTCTCATGGCTGAATAATATCCCACTGTATATATACATGCACATCTATGTACCACATAGTGTGCATATACACACACACAGATACACAACACATCTTCACCCATTGACAGACACTTAATTTTCCACATCTTGGTTTTTGTGACTAATGCTGCAATAAACATGGGAGTACAAATATCTTTTCGATATCCTGTCTTCATTTCACTGAAATATATGCTCAGGAGTGGGATTTCTGGATCATATGATAGTCGATTTTTAATTTTTTGAGGAATTCCATCCTTGTTTCTATCATGGCTGTACCAGTTAACCTTCCCACCAACAGTGCACAGTGTTCCTTTTTTTAAACATCATTATCGCCTGTGTTTTTGATGATAGTCATTCTAACAAGGGAGTACATTAAGTGAAAAAGCTTCTGCATAGCAAAAGAAACAATCAACAAAATGAGAAAACAACTTACAGAGTGGGAGAAAATATTTGCAAATGATACATCTGATAAGGGGTTAATTCAAAATACATAAAGAACTCATATGACTCATTAACAAAACCCCCAAACAATTGAATTAAAAAATGAGCAGAGGAACTGAATAGACATTTTTTCAAAGAATATATAGAAATGGCCAACTGTACTTGAAAAGATGTTTAATATTACAAGTTATCAGGGAAATGGCAATCAAAACCACAATGAGATACCACCTGTTAGAATGGTTAGCATAATTTTTTTCTTAATGCTATCAGAGATGGCAGAGATATAAATAAATAGGCAACAGTGTTTTAAGGAATATGGGTCTATTATAGTTTATTGTACAGTCAGCATTGTTTCTAAATTAAAGGATATAAGAATTTTAAAAGGTAAAATTAACTGAAGATGTCACAACTAAAAATCAACACATTTTAATTTTTATGTGTTTCCCTCTAGTACTTGCCCACGTTTATATTTATTTTTTTAATTTGGTATCGTAATGTTTTCTATTCGTATTTTCATTATTATTTAATGTTTTGTCCACAAACTAGCATATTTTCCATGGTACTATATAGCCTTTAAAGTTATTAGTTTTAATAACTGCATAAGAGTCCACTGGCTTTTTAAAACCATTCCCTAATTGTTCAACATTTAGATTGTTGCTATTTTTTTGAGCCTAAAAAATTTCTGTAATAAAAACTTCATACTTATTGCTTTCATATCCCAGCAGTGGGATCCCTGACTCATCAGATATGAACATATTTATTCCTCTTGGTAGGCATTGCCAAATGGCTCTCCAAAAACATTTTACCAATTTATATTGCCATTAGTGATAAATGAGTTTGACTTTAACCACACACTAGCATTAATATCCCATTATCTTTATCTACCTCTCTTGTTTTCTTCTATAATTGTACATGATAGATTTTAGATGGATTTTTAGCTCATGTATATCAATAACCTTTGAAGACAATATGAACAACTCAAAAGAAATGTAGCACGGAAGTTTTATCCTTCAAAACATTAATCCACTTTTCTACAACATGTTTTATGTTATTCCCCTTGATGTTGAATCCATTCTCAAATTTTCTCCTCCAAAAAAGGAGTTTATCATTATAACTTAGGTTTTTCCCCCCTGGATATGGAGCTATGCACTTACACTTTATTATTATTACTTGTTTATTAATACACGGTTTATTATTTGACAAAGGATAGAATTTACTAAACTCTTCCTTTATTGAATTTGTTCTAAAAGCATTCACGTCCTATTTAGAGTTCAAATAACGCTGACTGTATAGTAAGAGATTGATTTTACATATATGATATTCCAGGAAGTGTTATAATTAACTCATAAATACTCCAAATAAAAATTAAATTATTGATTCTTAGAGACAGGGAATCCAGGTTCAAATCACTGGGTAGGAGGTCCTAATGAACGAATACATTTCAGTCAACAACAGTCCTCTTCTATCTGGGAAATTGACTTCATTTTCTTAACTTGCAACTTTAAGAGGGAACTGTGAGAGAGAAAAGGGGCATATTTTTAAGCATCTATAGCAATCCAAATAAAACTGGAAATCATCGGTGTTGCAAATGGCAGAGCTGGATTATCCTAACATCTAAGTCATTGTGGTTATTTATTGTTCTGTAATAAATTACCCCAAAACTTACTGGTAAAAACCAACCATGAATTTTATGAGTCAGTTGTTTGGAGAGAATACAGTGAGACCAGTTTGTTTCTGCTCTGTGATGTCTAGGGTCAGCTGAAAGACTCAAAGGCTGACATAATCTGAAGACTCATTCACTCACTTATTTGGTGGCGGATAATGGTTTTTGGTTAGTTCAGTCCCCCAGATCTAACATCCCAAGAGAAAGCCATGTGGATGCATATCCTCGTAAAGACCTAGACTTGAAGTCATATGACCTCACTTCCACTGTACTCTAGTGGTCAGAGTGGGCAGAAGTCCCCACCCAGATTCAAGAGGATGGGGGACACAGATGATGGCTCTTGGTGGGAGGACTGCTAAAGTCACTTTGGAAAATAAAAGAGGACTGGGGGAGGTAATGTTGCAGTCATTTAGGAAAACACAATATGCTACCCAAATGATATGAAAAATAGATTTGACATATGCTATTTTTTTTCTGAGCCTTTAAAAAAACTCAGTGTGGAGAAAGTTTTGCATTCTACAGATAACAGTTATAAACTCTCTTAAAAGTATAAAAAACAACTATTTGAAGAAGGGAATGACACTGATTCATCCTTTGCCTGAGTGCAGACCCCTATCAGCATCATACTAGGATAAGTGAAACTCTGGTGGAAATGCGCAGTCTTACAGGCTTGAAAAACCAGGGGATAGGGCTTGGATGACCACAGCAGACTGAAAGTAGAAGAGATGTGAATCTCAGGAAGAGGAGAGTCAGAGAGCTGAAGACTTATATTCTGCATATAAACCCTTTTCAATTCTCTGACTGACCTCTGAACTATATATGTATGGGTGGATGATAAGCAACCCAACTAAGGATTTAAAAACAAACAAATAAAAACTTAACACAGATTTCAGCTTCCACACATTAAAGGGAAGACAGATTTTGGGGAATTTAGTCCAGCTAAGCTGTTTGCTAACACAGACCAACCAACAAACCAACCATATTCTTTTGAGGAAAATAATAGAATCCAGCGACTCTATAGGTCTGGGCTTCATCCCCTGTGAAAAGTAGACACATACCTCTGCAGTCCAGCCAATCTTTCTAGGTGAACTGGTATAAATTACTTCATATTGACTAACTCTTAGCCCAGGTGCCAAGTTTTAGCAAAATTTGTTTGGAAAACTAACTGTACAGAAACACAAATGTGTCTTCTTTACACATCATAATTATGCTATAGGATGCCGTTATGTGAATTTCTAGGAGAGGCAAAACGCATCCCTGATAATAAAAAAAGCTTGTAACAGTGGTTGCCTCTAGGGGTGGGGTTGGACATTCACTGGGAAGAGGTATGTGGGAACTATCTGGGAACTATCTTGTTACATACCTTGACAGAGGTTTGTGTTAAATAGATGTATGCATTTTTTATAACTCACTAAACATCCAGTGAAGATTTATACACTTTACTGTATATTAATTTATCTAAAAAATTGAACCATAAAAATGGTAAACTCTAGTTAATAAAAAAAAGGGAAATATTCAGAGATGAGGTATTTTTCAAAATACATCAAAAATTAAGGTGGATTGTTGGATGACTAGAAACATGAAAAAGCAAATATAATAAAGTTAATTGTCGTATCTGAATAGTGGATTTGTGCAAGTCTGGGTCTTAGGAGAGGCAAGTGAGGCACACAGACTGCAAAATTGGAGGCAGTCACTTTAGACTCGTGCAAGTACGTGGTGGGCATCTGAGAGCAAGTGCCTCTTTGAATTTTGCACCCTGGGTGCCTCACTTCCCTCTCTCTCTAGTCCCAGCCTATTAATACCCTATCCACTATGGCCATACTTATCTCGTTGTTAGCAACTGGACCTAACTTAGGTTGCAGCCATGGAGGAGTGTGCTCAGATCTTCCATCAAGAGAGAACTCACTGTGGGGAGTGCAGTTAGCTGAAATTCCCTGACTGCAGGTGTCTTTAGGACCTTCCTCCACTTTGAGCTGAGGTCTTGTGCTTTCAAGGCAACCCTCAACTAATGACTGACCATGGTGGTGATAAAAGGGCTCACTATTTCCGGCCTGCGAGGGACTCCTCTATGGACAACCGTTGGGCTAAGTGAGACTTTTCATAGAGTTGCACTACAGTCTGAGTCTTTCCTGCCAATCCTCCTTTCCTTTCCCTTTACCTGTCACTCGCATCAGACCTGCATCACGGTCTGAAGCCCTCCTCTGCCTACCTCGCTCCAGCTTTCCTGCATCTTTCACAGGTGTTGCTCCCAGTGTGTATGCACTTCTAGGTCCAGCTTAGCGTCTGCCTCCCAGACACCACAGTGTAATACCTGCCCAAATTCATGCACCCGTTTAATTCCAGGTCTCTGTCTTCTTCCCTACATAGCCCATACTTTAAAAATAGCCATTGGGATGCCTGGGGGGTGCAGTTGGTTAAGTGTCCAATTCTTGGTTTAGGCTCAGGTCATGATCTCAGGGTCACGAGACCTAGCCCGGTGTTTGGCTCTGTGTTCAGCATTCAGCATGGAGTCTACTTAGTTTCTCTCTCCCTCTCCCCCTGCTCCTCCCCTTCCCCCACCCCTTGCACACATTTACTCGAGCACTCTCTCTCTCTCAAATAAGTAAATAAATCTTTTTTAAAAAGCCATCAGTCTTCTGCTTACTTGGACCCTCAGACAAGCTTCTTCAGAACTGGGTATGTTGTTTCTGTGTATCAGCTCAAGCACTGGCCTCTGGCCATTGTTAGTCTGCATGTTCCTATTGCTTTCTACATTTGCTACTTCTGAACCCTTTATAGCCCTCTTTCCTCCTTTTAATAGTTAACCACCTTTTACTAGTTGGTAATTCTTTGTACTAAAATTTCCATGTTCTAATTGCTGTGTGGCTTCTGGTTCTTCATCGGACATGAGCAGCTATAGAATTGATGGTGGGAATGGTCCTAGGAGAAAAACCTTTAAAGATAGGATTTTGGAGATCAGTCTGGTCATGTCCTTGGCTTCAGTGCAGTGCTGCACTTTTTGTCAGTAGGAAATGGGATGATAATCCATGACATACAGTAGCATCACAATTAATGAAGCTATCCATCATCTGTCATTGTGATGAAGCGCCAATTTGAACCAAATGCCTTGGGAGTCCAAGTGGCTACTGTACTTGACTGTTAGGGCAACAGTGATGACTGTGAGAGCTAAGACATTTTTCTAAAAGAAATTGGAGCACTTGCAGAAAGAAAAAAATGATAATCTCAGGTCTTTCTTTAAATTTTCTACTTATGTCATGATCTTGGAATTGGAGAAATTTTGTGGCTGAAAATCAAACACAAAATTTAATGTAAGCATTGGAGAATTACGACATCAGTTGAATCAATAACCTTAAAATTTTCTCATCTGAAAGTTAGGGAATTAACTAGGAAAGAATGAAACTCTGCAAACTAAAATAAGGGCATCTGGTTGGAATCAGATAAAATCGTCTTCAACTCCCCAAGTCACTCTGAGTCTTTCTTGCCAGTAGAAATAGCTTTCCCATCTGTGTCTAAGGGTATGAGAATTTTTTTGCTGGAAGACCCATGGCAAACTTACCTTGGGTACAGGTCTTGCAAGGGGAATGTTCATGCTTTTTCATATCCATCCCTTGTTATTATTTGACCCATAACTGGGCCAAATCTCAGTACACTTCAGGAGTTAGATACAGAATATGACTCAAGAAGAAATAGAATTACAAAGTTTGCTGATTTTAATCCATAATCTGGGGAATATATGTAGAAGTAGATTCTAAGGGTGTTAGATAGAAGATAGAATCGACACTAGAAAGGTGGGACTAAATACATTGATATGGGTGCAATTACTGAAATTCTGCATTGACTGTGCTAGCTCATGGAATTGGAAGTGACTCTGACAATTTCTTTGGTTGGTTGCCCAAACCCTAAACTCAGTGGTGGTCTATGTTTAATGAGGCTGAGATACCAGTGCTTGCATGGCATGGTATTAAGAATTAAAACGCCCAGAATTCCTTCCCTTTACCAAGATGATGACACATACAATAAGGAGGGGATCATCTGCATTCTTGAAAAGATCTGTGGTTGCTCTCCTTTGTAGCCAAGCATGACTCTAGGTAATGTCATCATTGATACAGATTCCTTGATTTTAGTAGAGATGATGGGATGTTAGAGTATCAGAAGCCAAGTGCCCATTTGAGGAAAGACAAGTAGGCACATTTATTAGAAAGGTCAGCAGGGACATAACAATAATCAGAACCTATAGGAAATTGATCACAGTGTTCTTAGGAATGGAATAGATGGGAAGTCTATGAGAACATTGCTTGGTTATAACAGAAAACCCTCTAGGACTAGTGATTAAATGCTTGAGGGAGGTCATGGCTTTTCACTAGGTTTCCAGACCTAAGCCTGTTCATAGACCCAGAACTCCTTGACTGAAGGGAAAGTCAGGTTCTCTTGAGGAAGAATCATGCAATGTTGCTGTAGGTATAAACTGTGAATCTAGCCTCAAGCCTGCATAAATTTACTAGAGTGTCTCCACGTTAGGGAAAAATACCCAGAACTTGGGAATTGCTAAACATTGGTTCTAAACTGTTGCTAATTCCTGGTGACCGCAAACACCACTGTGGCTGTGATCAGGTGATACAGGGAGTCAACTCTGGTGTGAATTACAGCATACCCAGCAGTTCATAGGCTCACTTTGTTGTCATTTCACTAGTTTCTGAATGTATAATTGGATTAGAAATATGAAGAGTCCCCACATTGGCCTTTGACCCATGGGATAAGGGCCATCATGGTAGGAAGGGCTCATGGAAACTTTGGAACTTTTCTGTTCATCATGATAGTAAACCAGAAGCAATACCACATCTATGCAGGATCAAAGACAAAATATGAGAGGGGGTAATACCTATCACATTTCTTTTTAGCTTGCCTGTTTGGCTTATGCAGAAGCTGGATGGATTTTGGAGAATGACTGTGGATTACTGTGAATTTTATTAGGTGGAGACTGCAGTTGTTAAAGATATAGTATCTTTACTGAAGAAAACTAGCATAGCTTCTGGCATCTGATATGTAGTTATTGATCTGGTCGGTGTTGTTTTCCTCTATGTTGTAAGGACCACCAAAGGTATTGGCCTTAAACCTTCACTGTTTTGCTTCATTGTGTCAACCTGCCTGCTTCCTCTCTGCTGCAATATAGTCTTCAGAGGTCATGATTGCTTTGATATTTGACTAAATATCACTGTGGTCCACTACATTGGGGGCATCATGCTGATTGGATATAATGTGCAACACGTTGTAAATTACTTTTCCCCTTCACCGATTTTGCCCATCTCCCTACCCCATTCCCTTCTGGCAACTATTAGTTTGTTCTCTGTAGCTATAGGTCTGATTCTGCCTTTTAAAAAAAATTTGAGTATAGTTGACACACAATGTTACATTAATTTCAGGTATACAACATGGTAATTCAAAAGTTTATACATTATGCTATGTTTGCCACAAGTGTAGCTACCTTCTGCCACCATATAACCCTGTTACAGTATCACTGATTATATTCCCTATGCTGTGCCTTTTATTCCTCTGACTTATTCATTCCATAACTGAAAGCCTGTATCTCCCACTCTCCTTCACCCATTTTCCTAATCTTCAACTCCCCCTTCCCTCTGGCAACCATCAATTTGTTCTCTGTATATATAGGTCTGATTCTGCTTTTTGTTTGTTTATTCATTTGTTCTTTTTTTAAATTCCACTTATAAGTAAAATCATATGTTGTTTTTCTCGATATGACTTATTTCACTTAGCCTAATCCCCTCATGTTGTCACAAATGGCAGGATCTCATCCTTTTTTATGGCTGTGTAATATTCCTGTGTGTGTGTGTGTGTGTGTGTGTGTGTGTGTGTTTATACAACAATATGTGTATACGTGTGTGTGTGTGTGTGTGTGTGTGTGTGTGTGTGTATACACACAACATCTTCCTTATGCATTTTGCTATTGATGGACACTTGGTCTGCTTCCATATCTTAGCTATTGTAAATAATGCTGCAATAAACATAGGGGTGAATATATCTTTTTAGATTAGTATTTTTGTTAGTAAAGTACTTTTTATGCCTTAGGAAGACATATGTGAACCAGAAGGTGGGAGATACACCCCCCCAAACTTTCAGGAGACTATCATCTTAGTGAAGTTTCTAGAAATCCAATATTCAATGACACACTTGAGATATTCTCTCCAAGTTGGAGGACAAGTTGCTGCTATTTCTTGTACCACCTATAAAGAAAAGAAAAAGGCATATTTGATAGGGGTAGAAGAAAATGGAGAGAGCGAGAATCTCAACCAGACTCCCTGCTAAGCATGGAGCCCAATGTAGGGCTCCATCTCATGACCTGAGATCATGATCAGAGCCAAAATTAAGAGTCAGGCACTTAACCAACTGTGCCACCTGATAGGCCTCTTTCTTTTTAAATTAAAGTTTTTGATTTAGTTTTAGATTTATAGAAGACATGAGCAGATAATACAGAAAATTTCCTTAAACTCCTTGACCCACCACCCTCCACATCTACTTTCTCTTTATTGATATCTTGCATTACTCTGCTGTGTTTGTTACAATTAATGAACCAATATTGATACATTATTATTAACCAAAGTCCATCATAATTAATTCAGAGTTCCTTAGTTTTAACTTAATGTCCTTTTTCTGTTCCAGGGTCCCATCAACCATACACATTAAATTTCACTGTTATGTCTCCTTAGACTTCTCTGGATAGTGACAATTTCTCAGATTTTCCTTGATTTTGATGATTTTGACATTTTTGAGGGGTATGGGTTAGGTGTTTTGCATAATATCCTTAATTGGGATTTGTTTGATATTTTTCTCGTGGTTAGACTGCAGTTATGGGTTTTGGGGTGGAAGGCCGCAGAGGTAAATGACATTCTCATCATCTCATATCAAGGGTATATACCATCAACATGACTTATCACTGTTGATATTAACCTTGATCACCTGGCTGGGGTGGTGTCAGGTTTCTCCACTATAAAGTTACTCCTTTTTCCCCCTTTTGTTTCCCACCCAAACTCTTTGAAAGGAACTCACTATCCATAGCCCAGACTTAATAGAGTGGGGAGTTAATGCTCCCTTCCTTGAGGATGAAATATCTACATAAGTTATTTGGAATTTTTCTGCACTAGAGGTTTGTAAAGAAACCTCATTCATTTTTTTTTTTTTAAGATTTTATTTATTTATTTGACAGAGAGAAAGAGATCAGAAGTAGGCAGAGAGACAGGCAGAGAGAGAGGGGGAAGCAGGCTCCCTGCTGAGCAGAGAGCCCAATGCGGGGCTGGATCCCAGGCCCCTGAGATCATGACCTGAGCCAAAGGCAGAGGATTTAACCTACTGAGCCATCCAGGCGCCCCATCTCCCTCATTCATTTTTAAATCTGTTAATTACACTACAGACTCATAGATATTTATTCTATATTTTGGATTCTAATCCAGTTCTATTTTATTTATTTTGACACTCAGATTGTTGCAGCTTTGGCCATCTGGCTCCTGAGTTCCTCTGACATGCTACATCATGTCATCGTGGGGTGGTTTTTTGTTTTTGTTCTCGTTTTTGTTTTTGGAGTATGGTCCTACATTCCAGCATTAGGAGATGCTCCAGATCCATTTTGTGTTTAATTTTGCTTAAAGCAGTATGTTTGACAATGTGCCTGCCCAACATCTATTAATATTTCAGTTAAAAAGTATAATAGATGGTTACTCTGTGCTTAGTACTTTGTTACGTGCTTGGTGTAATGTTATCTATTTTTGTCTGATAAGCAGATAAGGATCATCCTCTTGGTTATCACTTATATGCTTTTTACAAAGCTCCTCCATCTCCCGTATACATTAGCTCATTTTTTAATGTCACGAAAATTTTCTGTGATATGTATGTTGAATTATGATTTCAATTTCATGGATAATGAATCTTATCTTGACTTTTAACAGATTTTTTTTAAAGGAGAAATTAAACTCTAGTTTATTGTAGTGAGTGCCGCTTCTGCTAAATATGTGCAGTCATTTGTTTGGATTCTCTCTTAAACAATTCTACAGGGTTTTCCTGATTATGGCAACATACGACCACAATGGATTTATGTTTTGTTCTTTTCCACGTTTGTTTTCCACTCTCTTTCCCATTTCAAGTCATGAAAATAATAAAAAATTTCAGTTACTTAAAGCTTTGGCATATTTCAGTTCACTTCAGAGTGTAATAATGTAAATTAAAGAAAACTCTATGGAATATATTACAATTGCTCCACATCCCTTCATAAGCATAAAATTTTCCAGGAAGTGAAATAAAATCCCCACATCACAATATGTGAAATATTTTATGCAAACCCAGAATGTCAATAAAATTGCAAGTTATGGCATCAAGTATGCTTTGACACAATTGTGTGGAGACTTTAAAGATTTTAGTGCCATCCTAGTTTTGCAAGATAGAAACACATCACTTTATGGTGAACTAATGATGTTGCAATGATTTCCTTTCATATTTTGTAAGGTATAAACTGAGCTTGATTTAACTTTATTCTCTTTTTTGGAGGGGGATATAGATCCTATAACTTCATGCATAGCTCATATATTTTTATAGGATTATGTTCGATGGACTTTGAAATTATAGATCAAAATCTTTCTTTTAATTAGAGGGAAAGCCTCCCTTCATCTACACTGCACTCTAGTGTTTGCTTGTGAACATCAAGGGAGAGCACTGAGGAGTGAGTTTTGCTACAGTGACCTGCACAATTAATAGCTTCAAAGAATCTTTAGAGAATATTCTGGGAAGCGTGCACAGCTCAACTCTATAGGCCTCTGCTGAGCTGAGGTGTCCCACTGAGCTCTAGATAACAGATGATCACATTTAGGCATTTTAATTGAACTGCTTTTGGCTTTCTTCAGGTTTTATGAGAAAAAGGCCTTACGATTCTCAGAAGTAAAAACTGTTGTCACCATGTTGTCAGAATGCTGGAATTGAGTTTACTCTCAAGGGGGAATATGTTTAGAGTCAAGATTGGTTGGTTTGTCACCTCAGATAGGTTCTTTTGGAGTCCATCGTGTTTTGGAGACTCCGTTCATTTTCCCATGCTCATTACTGACCTGATTCAAGGTGAATGGCACCTATATAAAAATACCGCTTCCTTACCACTGCTCATCATTACAACAGGGATAAGTGTGAGGTGGTTCTTCGCAGCTACATGATTTTTGGAATGAAGCTGACGCTTCATGCTACAATTTTCTACTGAAGAATCTGTGACATGTTTGTATTACATGTAGGAACTGCCAAATCTGGAGCTAACAGTCATCCCAGAGATTGTCACCTGTCAATAAATTACCCAGGTCACTGTGTTGATAAACCTGGACTACAAATCTTACTCCATTTTCTACCTATCCCATTTATGGTTTTCCAGGAAACAATCTGACACTTTCCCAGGGATCTTATGTAATTTTACAATAATTAAGTGATATATGGCAACAGCATTTAGTGTCGGTAGTTTCAGATGAACCAGTTTGTGAAGGTAGCATCTAATCTACTTAAGTGATTTAATTCATCAAAATGTATTGATCTCCAACTCTGTGCAATATACCTTCCATGAGGTGGAGGATATGAATGATCTCTGTTTTCAAGGGGCCCAGAGTCTTATTTAAAAAAGTATTAAACAAGGGCGCCTAGGTGGCTCAGTGGGTTAAAGCCTCTGCCTTCAGCTCAGGTCATGATCTCAGGGTCCTGGGATCGAGCCCCGCATCGGGCTCTATGCTCGGCAGGGAGCCTGCTTCCCCCTCTCTCTCTGCCTGCCTCTCTGCCTACTTGTGATCTCTCTCTCTGTCAAATAAATAAATAAAATCTTCAAAAAAATATGGAAAGTAAAAAAGTATTAAATAATAATTCAAGGGAGATTATTAGTAAAATAATCAAAGTATATCTTTCGGGAGAGTATTTCCAACTGGGAATCAAAATGGCTTCCTGGAGGAGAAAAAGTGCTATTTATACAGTGCCAACTGTACATAGTCCTCAGAAAAGTGATATGTTGCTGGTATGATCCCCACTTTACAGGAAAGAAAATAAGGCTCAGAGAAGCTAAGTACTGGCCTAATGTCAAAGAGTGATGACGGATATTTAAATGGGGGTTGCCTCCGATTCCCAAAGCTCTTCTTTTTTTCAATTAACAATTATCAAGCTCCAAAAGTAGAGATGCCAAACCAATCTATAAAGCTGTTATTATTACATGTTTTTTAACATATGACTAAAATGGTGACTCAGAACGTGTCAGTGACCTGGTTAGTACTCCAGAGACAACAAATGGTGGACCCAGGATTTGTACATAGGTCTTTTTTAACCCATTTTATCACGGATACTTGTTTTCTTCTTCTTTTTTTAAAAAACTGTGCTATGAACATTTCACATGAGTCTACCCTCTTAACAAAATTTTTAAGAGGATGCTATAGCATCTTTTTTTTAAAAAAATATGGACTGCTTCATGAATTTGGGTGTCATCCTTGTGCAGGGGTCATGCTCATCTTTGTATTGTTCCAATTTTAGTCTATGTGCTGCTGAAGCAACCCTACATTATTGGTAACTACAGGCACAGTGTTGTACAGCAGATCTCTAGATATTACTCATCTTGCGTAATTGAAATTTTATACCCATTGAACAGTAATTCCCCATTCCTACTTCCCCCTTTCTCTTGTAATCACCATTCTACTCTCCATTTCTATGAATTTGACTTATTTTGGATACTTCATGTAAGTGGAACCATGCAGTAATTGTCTTTCTGTGACCGGTTTGTTTTACTAGCATAATGTCCTCCAGGTTCATCTACATCATTGCATATGGTAGGATTTCTTTTTCTCTTTCTTTCTTTCTTTCTTTCTTTCTTTCTTTCTTTCTTTCTTTCTTTCTTTCTTTCTTTCTTTCTTTCTTTCTTCTTTCTTTCTTTCTTTCTTTCTTTCTTTCTTTCTTTCTTTCTTTCTTTCTTTCTTTTCTTTCTTTCTTTCTTTCTTTCTTTCTTTCTTTCTTTCTTTCTTTCTTTCTTTCTTTCTTTCTTCTTTCCTTCTCTTTCTTTTTTTTTAAAGCTGAATGTGTTCCATTGGATGTGTATACCATGTTTTCTTTATGTATACATCCATCAATGGACATTTAGGTTATTTCCACGTTTTAGCTCTTGAATAATGATACAGTGAACGTGGGAGTGGATGTATCTCTTTGAGATCCTGATTTCAATTCTTTTGGATGAATACCCAGAAGTGGGATTGCCTGATCAGATGGTAATTCTATTTTTAATTTTTGGGGGAATTTCATAATATTTTCCAAAGCAGCGGCATCATATTAAATTCCCACCAATAGTGTATTATGGATAATTTTAAATACATATCGTGGAGAGAAAGGTACAATGCCCCTGCATGTACCCGTTATTCAGACTTAACACTCACTGGCTCACAGCCACGCTTGCATTCATTTGTACCACTTTTACTGTCTCTGCCCCCGGAATTCTCTTGAAACAGGTTCCCAGACATCATATCTCATCTACAAATATTTGAGTATATGTTTCTAACAAAAAAGAACTTCTGTTAAAGAGCGTAGTCATAGTGCCATGTTCATACATAAAAAATTCTAGTAATGTCTTTATATCGCCCAATATCCAGTCAGTATTTTTCTCATACATGCTTTATTTGTTTGTTTGCTTAAAGATCTTATGCTGCTGGTTTGTTTGAATTGACATTCCAACAGGCTGCACACACTGCCTTCTGTTGGGAGGTCTCTTAAAGATTTTTCATTTCATAGGTTATCTTACCTTTTATTTTTTAATATTTAGTTGAAATTGGTTTGTTGAAGATACTGAGTAATTCATCTTGTGAACTTCCTCACTTTCTGGATATTGCTGATTGCATTCTTATTTAAAAATTGAAAAACAAAAAATAATCCTCCCCCCACCCCCAAATCTGTTTCTTCATTCTCCAGGTGTTTCTTGTCCCCAGGTTAGATCAAGAGGCTTGATCATATTTAGGTTATTATTATTCTTTTTTTTTTGGCATGACTACTTCTTTTTTTTTTTTTTTTTGACAGAGAGATCACAAGCAGGCAGAGAGGCAGGCAGAGAGAGAGGGGGAAGCAGGCTCCCCGCTGAGCAGAGAGCCCGATGCGGGGCCCGATCCCAGGACCCTGAGATCATGACCTGAGCCAAAGGCAGAGGCTTTAACCCACTGAGCCACCCAGGTGCCCCGGCATGACTACTTCTTAAGTGGTGTCTTAAATTTCCATCAAGAGATGCATAATGTCCAGTTGTCTTCTGCTGTGATGTTAGCTGCCATTAACAATCATTTCCCAGATTCAGAGTTTACTTAGGGATTTGCAAAAATGGTAATCCAATTATTTTATTACATCTTTATATGCTAGCTGGAATACTTCTATAGAGACAGAATTTCTTTCTCATCAACTTTTTGAATATGCTGAAGTGCGGTTTTGACTGGAAAAATAAGTTATCTGTATGATTCTTTCCCTTTATTTACTAATGTTTAGAATAATGAGTTGGTTTTCTCGGAAATCTCCAAAGGTGATCAATTTTTTCAAGATGATCATTGCAAATTCCTGGATTTTTAACATATTTGATTCATTTAAATCCTCTGATGTTATTCCTCTTATTGGTGCTGCAAATGACTCATCTTTGAACAGTGGGAGCTACTTCAAGATGGTTCATGAGTTCTGTTGACATTATTTCAATAATTTTTGATAACTTCCTTGCTTTTTGGAATGGCAAAATATTCAAATTCATTTTACAAATCTCCTGCTCCTGGCTTATATCTGTCTTTTCTATACTTTTTCCTATCATATGTGATAATTTTATGTAACTGTGGCTTAATCTCCCATTGTGTGTACATGTGTGTATAAGTACATATCCTCCCTTTCCTAGATAAATGATAATACAGCTTATATGTACATATTGCTTCTACAGCTTGCTGTTTTCATTTAATAATGTATTCTGGAGATTACATATGAGAAAGTAATAATTTTTTCTATAGTTCTATACTGTTCCATTTTAAGTATCCAAGAATTAATCTAATTCATCTCGTATTGATGAAAATTTAGGTTGTTTCTGGCTTTTTACCATTTTAAATTTTACAATAAATAGCCATGTATATACATCTTTTCACATTTTATTATTTTATCTTTGGGATAGATTCCCAGAGAAGAGGTAAATATAAACAATATGTAATTTGCTAAATAGTGCCAAATTGGCTTCCACAGCATTTGTAACATTTTGCATTCTTTTTAGTAATGCATATGTATTTATTTCCCCTTAGCCTTTCCAACTGAGTATGTGGGAAAGCTCTTGTTTTCTGTCGATTTGATAAATAAGATAAATATATCTGTGTGATATTAATTTGTATTTCTCTAACTATGAGCTATTCTCTTAATTATGAGCCTCATATATTTGAGAGTCTTAAACATGTGAGGATCATTGTATTTTCTTTTCTAGAAACTATCTGTTCATATCCCTAGACTTCTTTTAATAGCATTGTTGACCTTTTAATTTTTCTTATGAAATTATGCTTGTCATGAATTTTTAACCTTTATGTAAGCAAGTTTATTAATTATTTCCCTTATTGCTTTAAGATTTTGAGTCTGAGGAGACTTTTCTTCACTTCTAGGTTATAGAGAAATTCACAAATGTTTGTACTTGTGTAATTTCATTTTTACACTTAAACTTATTTTTTTTGGAAATTTTATCACTTTGGGCTATAAGAAATAAATTCCATTTTTATTATTTTTCCTTTTACTGTCCAATTATTTTTGCACCATTTATTAAAATGCCCATATTTCCCACTTGACTTGTGACTCCACTTTCATTGACTACTATAAACAATTGTGTGTATTTCTGAATCCTTTATTCTTTTTTGGTGATCTATTTAGCTAGTCATATGTAAACAGCACACTGTTTTAATTATAGAGGTCTTAGAAAATGTTTATATCTGGTTGGATTAGCAACTCCCTTTCCTCACTATTGCTCTTCCTTTTCAAGTGAATCTAGATCTTTAAACACTGAATTCAATGTTTTTTCATTAGATTCTACTTCCTTTAAGTAGATGTCACAAAAGCAGAATATTTAGATTCTTCTAGAAAGGAAAATAAGAAAGTAAGATCATGAATGAATTTGATGCCAAAACAGGGTCAAATATAATTTCATTTTTAGTTTTTGTTTTAATTAAAAGGATAAGAAGAACCAAGCATAATGAGTCCATGTAGCCTTTTTTTCTCCTTCTATAGGTCCCCTTGGAGAAGTGATGTATTATCCTAATTTAGCAATCAACATTTCCATCATATGGATCACTTAATTAGCCCTGACAGAATACAAAGAGATGCTTTGTGTTTGAAAACAGTTAAAGAATTAAGATTTATTGGTGATAACACACTTCTAATACCTGGTGGTAAAGCTCTGGATGTTTCTGTGTAAGATCCAAGGCATGGTGACACGGTTGCCATATTGGTATGTATTGGTGTGTGTGTATGTGTGTGTGTGTGTGTGTACACACTCTTCACTAGAACACAGTGAGGTTCAATGTTCATATTGTCAGTTCCAAAAATCCAGTTCTTAACATGATAATGCGAAAGGAGAAAACAATAATTATAACGTGTGTAGATCCTAAAGCCTGACAGTTTTAGCTGCAAAAGAATTTTGTTAAGAGAACTGTTTGAGCAAAATATTGGGTTTTTCAGATTGAGATTTACTGTCATGGGTGATCCTGTTTTCAAAAGCTTAATTGTACTTCGGTAAAATATCTGATTGATATAACTATTTTTGTAGTAAGTGGGAGGAAGCATCCTTGTAGTTTAAAAAATTACCGATGACTAGAATACTTGATGAGAAAAAAAATACATCTCCTATTATTTTGGAATTTAATGTTGAAACACAGAAGGGTGTCATAATTTTGGCATTTAACAAAGTCTTTATGATACTAAAAACTGATTATTTTTTGTTTCATTTTGTTTTTTAAGGTAGGCTCTGGGATGCCTGAGTAGCTCAGTTGGTTAAGCTTCTGACTCGATTTTGGCTCAGGTCATGATCTCACGGTGGTCAGATAGAGCCCTGTGTCAGGCTCCACACTCAGCTCAGTCTCCACTCTCTCGTTCTCCCTCTGCCCCTCCCCCTGCTGACACTCTCTCTTTCTATAATAAAGAAATAGATTATTAAAAAAAAAAGCAGGCTCCATGCCCGATGTGGGGCTCGAACTCACAACCCCTAGATTAAGAGTCACGTGTTCTATCTACTGAGCCAGCCAGGCACTCCTTAAAATTGGTTGTTAAGTGCCCTTACCATGTGCCAAGCACTGCATAGGTCACTATGGCTATATGTCAAAGTGAGCTCTGGAGAAAGGGAGAGACAGGGAACAAGCGAGAGCACAGTGTGGTGATGCAACAGACAAGTAGCACAGGCGGAGGGTGACTGTGCTTGGGGTTGTAGGTTAGGAGCTCAAAGGAGAGTGAATGTCTCACTTGAAACTTCAAAAGCATTCACCTTTGAAATTCCTTGCACTTAAGAGGCATTGTTAACTTTAATCATCTGGTGCAGTTCTAGCGTGACTTTTATTTATTTAATTGTGAGATTATTTCCTTTTTCCTCAAAGGGACACCCATCTCTTTTTTTAAACCAATTATTGTAACACCAGCAGGTGATACGTTTTCTTTCCCAAGGAACTCATCTACCTCTGCCCAATCTGCTCCCTTTCCTCTCTTTCCTAATTCAGTTAACAGAGTCACCATTTATGATATGGTCTAAACAAGACATCTCAGATGGAGCCTCCAGCTAATCCTCCTCTGCCTCCTCTATTCAAAGATCTTGAAATCTTGCTAATTTTCTCTGAAATGTTTGTTTAATATGTCCTCTGCTTTTCACCTCCAGTGGCTACTGTTTTAGACTCTTACCTTTCATCCGTATTATTACAATCTGTTGAACTGTTCACGCTATTTTCATTGTCTTCAAAATTATCACCTTAAATTTTAGTTGAAGTCAAATCATTCCACAGGCTGGACTCTTTTGCACCGGTTCCAGTAATGTCCTTCAAAACCTGGCAATCTTAAAAAAAAAAAACAAAACAAAAAACCTGGCAATCTTTAGCCACTTAACCATATTTCATGATGACGTCCCCCTCCTTTGCTGCATTTCCAATCTTAGCACTGTGTTCCGCTTACCCTGAATGACTTTGCTATTCACGAAACATGCTGTATATCTTCAGGTCATCATGATTTTTAAACATTCTCTTCTATGCCTGAGATACCACTGTCTCATAATTCTGCCCCTTAAATTGCTCTTCCTTAAGTCAAACTAAAAGATTTCCCCTATTACTCTCTACTCCCCTTCCTGACTGCCTTCCACAAATAAATTAGAATGTAAATCTTTATGTTCTCACACATGTACTCTGTACATACACATGCCACATTTGTTACACTAGATTATGATTTATGGTATAGATCTAGCTCCTTGTGAAGACTGAAGTCTTCGAATAGAAAGACTGTGGCGCAACCCCCCCCCACATTTGTGAATAGAAAGACTGTGGCGCAACACCCCCCCCCACACACACACACATTTGAGGATATAGATATATTATTGTTCCCTCGCACTTTGTACTTAGCCAAGGGCTTAGTACATTGTAAGGGCTTAATAGAATGTTTTAAAATGAACCTTAATTTTGTTGGCTATAAGAAAATATATTAAAGGTCATATTGTTTATGGTTCCAATGGGAAATAGAGGCATGCTTGGATGAAATTCTAATGAGAATTTAATGAAGAGACTACATACAAAGTATAAATAAACTGGTGAGGGCTGTTTAGAACCCAGGTACTAGTAAGAGAAGAAGCTAACACCACCGTGGTCCCGAAGGAACAGGGGAAGAAATGGGGTTGTTAACAGAGTCCAGTGAAAGCTGGAGATGTGGAAAGAACCTCCAGTGGTAGCTGCAAAGGAATGTGACCCCTACTACAACTAGGGCCCCAAAGTAGGGTGGCAGTGAAGGAAGATATTCCTGACCTGTCTTCTCTCACTCTCAGACTTCCTGTTGGTTCCTTATATTGGCCGGATCAGACCAGAAGTCAGAGGACAGGAGAGTACTGTGTGGGTCAGTCCCTAGGGATAAAAAAACAGAGCCAGCAGGGGCAGAGAACTGAATGGGCGGTGCAATCCGAGAAGAACCAGAACAAATAACTTGCTCAAACCTTAATATTAAATGAATGGGTGTCAATCTATCTATGGAGCAAGACGCTTATAATCTAGACTTTCAGAAACTAAGTTTTCTGAGAACATATACCATAATTGACGTCTCTGAGTAGTTCCCTTATTTGTATCTTGATGGCAACAGCAACAACAAAAATGACAAGAGCGACTGTAAAAAATCACCACTTACTATGCACAGATGCTGAGCTAAATACTTCACATATTTTGTTGTTTATTCCTCATAACATTCCCCAGTTGGCCAATGTGGAATTTTGCAGAAACCAAGTCATTTGCAAGAAGTGTAACCAGATAGTGGTGGGGCTGACTCCAAAGCTTTTGAAATTTTAAACTACGCTGGTGCAGGGAGACACAGTATTCCCTTCCATACAAAGCCACGGCATGCTCTTATAGAATTGTGCAAGGTGAAATTGTCCCTAGAGGCAACCTGAATGAAATTGTGGTGAATAGTGTCTGTGCAAAAGAGACCCAGGAAGAAGGCTGCTATTTTTGACTTACATACAAAGATAGGTTATTTTACTTTCAATGAGGAAAAAGAAAGATAAAAATACTAATCAAATCTACTGAAGCATCGGGTTACCTGGGAGGGTTTTAATTGGAAAAATTTCAGTGCATGTGCCTAATGAAACGATAGTACTACAATTGAATATAGAGACCTGTTGGTAATTAAATGATAATGTAGAATAAATCCTTCTCTTAAAACAGGTTTAATTCTCTTTTCCATTATGCATTAGTGGAGCAACATCCCTAATATATTAGCGCATGGCACATATAGGATACTTTCCCTCCTTTATCCATCGAAAACTTAATTAAGTACCATGAAACTGTGGCCTTCTTTCCCTTTTTTCCTTACTCATGAGCTGGAACTAGGTAGTTGTGTTTTGTCTTATTGACTAGAATGACCTAAGCAAAAGTAGATGCATTTGCTCTTCTTACTTCTTCAGCTCCTGTGGACACATTTCTGTTTTCAGAGAGGAAATGAGGCTTCATGGGGTCAGGACTGGTTCACGCAGGTCCCTGCTTCATCCGGGTCCCCTTGGAGGAGAGGAGGGATTAGGAGACTAGAGAGAAGCTTGTGATGGTAGGTCATTCATGCAGGACTTGGGGAGGCTTGGTGACAATCAAAACACCAAAAACAGGAGTCCACTCACTGGGCAGCGTTCTGCACCATGCCTGCATCTCTGCCTTGTTTCTGGTCCTGAGCAGCCTGCTTACTCAAGGTCCCAGTTAACATTTTTTTTATAATAAACTTCTGAGTCATTGGCACTTTCAGTTCTTGGGGGAGCTGGAAGAAACTGGTGGATTTACTGCTTAATTATTTTTCCAGGAAGTAAAAGGCATGGATCATTGCTTAGGATGGCTGCCAGTCAACCAAACAGATGTTTTGCCCAGCTTCTGAATTTTACAGGGGGATATTTTGAGACTTACGCTATTTGTTTGCAGTCCCGTCTAGGCTTTGTCATTTAGCTTCTTATTAGTTTGTTATTAGGAAGCATATTTACTTCCATGTTTTATTAAAACACTGATAGATTGATAATCTATAGATATATTGGTGCCTAAATTGTGAAAGATGTTAGATTTATTAATTTCAATATCTCCTTTCTGCTCTTTAAAAAATATTAATTTAAAGGGAAAAAAGACTTTTGTTTAAAGGGTATTATTTTACTTTTTATTCTCAATATGATTCCCCATTAATTGCTTTGATGTGAAAAGCTCTGGTGAAGTTCAATTACAACTGACACATTTTAAAGAAAAAGATGAATAATTCAAATGTTCTGGACTGACGAAAGTACCATTTCTTTTTTTTAAATTAAAAAAAATTTTTTTTTGGTTACAGAGGGCTTTTATTTTTATTTTATTTTTATTAACATATAATGTATTATTTGCCCCAGGGGTACAGGTCTGTGAATCATAGCACCATACTCTCCCCAATGCCCATAACCCAGGAAAGTACCATTTCTTGATCTCTGCCTCTGTCAAATCATTTTCATTTAATATTCTTTCATATTCTTCCTTCCATTTTGGGGGGCATAGATACCATGTCTTATGTCTCCTTAGGTGGCTATTACTTAAATTTCTAATTGAACACCTTTCCTTTTGCAAGGATTTGTTTGGAAAGCTGGAACAGGGAATGCCTACTCATCTCCCACTACTTGTCATCCTTCCTTATCCTGTCAGCGTGAGTAATTCCATCTCTCTATCTTTCTCCCTCACAGAAAATATATGCTTCCTTTAGCATTTTGTTCCCTAATCATTTTGTAGTCTAGCTGGATCCTCAAGCAGTAAGAAGAAAACCATTTCAATGTTGAAATCATTTTCATTTAAACTAAAACTCAGACACATTGCTAAGTTTTCAAAATGGGCTCCTGCATCTGACAGATTATTTGAACCGCATTGTTATTTTAGCCATGCAGGGGACCACATTTGGAAGCAGTGGAGGAGAAAGTTATCACTGTGACAAATGATCACAAAAACAAACCACAGTGTTTGGTCCATCCTACAGGAAGGGGGGGGCATCTTATTAAGAAGATACATGGCTACATGATTGTATCCACAGTATCCTGAAGTTGCTTTTAAAGGGAAAATAAATCATCTTCTTCTTACAGTGAAGATAAACGATTTAAAAGATTTTTTCTCTCCTACGATAGCAGAATTCTGGATATTTGGGAAAAAAATCTAGAAACTCTGTTCCAGTATATGAATAACTGAATAATTAGTTCATTTCCTACCAGGATATTTTGGTTTCATAAAGACCATGAAGATGGAAAAGCCAAATCTTTTTATGTCTCTGCACCAAAGTTAGGCAGTTCACTTTTAAAAGAAGATTTTTTTTGAAGCTGCTCTTAAGGAGAGAACTTTTAGGTCACCTTTATACTGAATTTTCTTTTGTGCCCTTTCATCGGCAATCCTGAGGTCACTGGAGTATTGAACTGGAGGCCATCTTAGAAGACAAATTTTGGACTTTTGCAAGTTCTTCTATTCCAACCATTCAAAAGTGAAATGATGGCAGTATATTGCAGTTCTAGGGTGGCAAGTTTGGAGGTTTGAGGGATAATCTTGTATCAAAAGGGAGCTGTTGAAACTGTATGGGCTCCAGTGACCTTTTACAGGTGGTGCTTGCCACCATGCGGAGCTCAGGGACCCGAGAGCCATTTCAGGGGCTGTGCTGTCAGTATGGGAAAGAGAATGTTCTGCTAGACATCAACATCTGGCCTGATTTAAAACCGGTCTTTAGGGGTGCCTGGGTGGCTCAGTCGGTTAAGCGTCTGCCTTTGGCTCGGGTCATGATCCCAGGGTCCTGGGATCCCACGTTGGGCTCCCTACTCAGTGGGGAGTCTGCTTTTCCCTCTCCTTCTGCTGATCCCCCTGCTTGTGCTCTCTCTCTCTGGGTGTCAAATAAATAGAATCTAAAAAAAAAAAACCACAACTGCTCTCTATGTTGACATATCTGAGTACTTTCTCATCCCATGGTGTCCATTCCTCACCTTCGCTTCTGTATAACGGTTTATTAAATAATGAGACTATATCATTGAGGCATTTCAGGACATTTTAGGAAAAAAATTGATTTGTCCTTGATCTCTTCTAAGTATTCAAACTTTCTGAGAGAAGTGGGTTAAATAGTTCTCAGGAGGTAAAGAGTGCTCCTTGGTTGTTGTGTTAGGGACAGGTAATGTCTGCAGATTGTACTGAATTAATGAGACGCTTTCCCCTTAACCCTGCCTCCTGGGAAGGAATACAGTAGCTAGTTTGTAGTGCGCAACTGCACTACTTAGTTTACCTTTTTAAAGCAGGTAAAGCAGAAAAGATCTAATGTATTGAAAACCACAGGAGGGTTGGAGGCAGTGAGAATGTAATTTCCCCAGTTGCGGTTTGGCCATTCCTAATCATATGAAAATTGCCAGAAAATCCTTAATGGGCACCAGTGGTTTAGAACTCTGAAGTTCGCCTGCCTCACGAGACTGAGCTTGCCTCAGCCGAGTCTGAACTGGGCATGCCCAAGCAGGCTGCCCGGTGATTTTAAGGACAACACATGCCCTGTGATGTTTTGAAAAGAAAATGGCCCTTGAAATTGGAAGAGTCAGCTCTAGTAGGGAATGACCAAGCACTAACACCACATCTGGTTGTCTCATACATGCTAGAATCAATTCCCTGTACCATGATTTACCAAAAGTCGGAAAGACTCCATCCAAACAATGGTGGCGATGCCTGGCGTTATTCGACTTGTGACTTGTGTGAGCTGATGGGGTCGTGAACCAAAGAAATACAGCCGCGAGCAAGTCAGGGCTTTCTAGTGGAGTGACTGAGCTAGCCAATCAAAATGGATATTTCATACGAGCTGGGCAAGTCTTCTGCGCGTTGTATATTCCAAGATCTCTTTTCTGAAGAATCAAATGACTTAAATTTCTACAAGAACTTTTTGACAGTGGTGACTTTAGGCATGCTTTGAAAAAGATTCTGTTTTCCAAAATGATTCTTACTTGACACCAGAAATTTGTCAGAAATTTTTTTTTAGCATCCTAGCCCTTGGAATGCTATTATGTCTCTCTATTTATTCTTCCCTTATATCCTAGTTTTAACTACGCTTTCCACTTTGAAGAAGCAAACTGACAAGTTTCTTCTGCTTGCACTTATTATGAATAATTCTTAACATTGAATAGTGTATTTTTTTTTTTTTGGTAATATGTCTTTTACATAATAATAATGTGCAGGTTAGTGTTATCTTTTGAAACAGCAACTTTAAATGTGAAATGAATACAAAAGAATAGAACTTAAGAACAACACCTTTAAAAGAGCTTTTTTTTGCAATAATAAAGTATTTTAAATCAGAATGTCAGTTTATTAATATTCATGGGAAATCAGCTGTCAAATAGTCAGATCTTTGTTTCAGTGACCCTGAAACTAGAGAAGATCACCAGCAGCTTGGAGCTCTGGTTCTGGGCCCGTGTGCCCTCAAACAGGTTCCTTGGCCTTCCTTTTTTCTTCCGTTTCACAGAGCTGACTCCTACAGTCTGTAGTCCTCAGATCAGAGAATTAAAGGGGAAAAAAAAAAAGTGAAGGTATGTTTTCTCATCTATCTGTGCCTTCGGTGGCTTCTTTGGCAGAGGCTGAATCCCCTGCCTGGTTTCAGTTTCCATCAAGTATCCTGGCCCTCAGGCTCCAGTAACAGGCCCTCTTCTCTTTGTCCCTCTAGCCCAGCGGTGTTTGTAGCTTCCTGCTATTGCCAATTCCTGGGTTTGCCTCCCCAGCTCCTACTGGACTTCTCAGCAATTGTAATACCTGTGCAACCGATTCCCTGCATTAAATATCCTTGTGTTTTGAATACCTTGTATTGTCTTCCGTTTTCCTGGTTTGACCTTGACTGCCATAATAGGCAAGGAATAAGACAAAGGGAAGTTTGGTTGTATGATTCAAATATTTCATGTTAGTTAGCTTTCTCTAGTGAAACGGAGAGCTTAAGAATAACTGTAGTATGTTCAGATTCATTCTGCTTAACTCAAGGGTAACTAGAGAACGCTAAAATCTTTAAAAGTCTTTCTGAAATGTCTCTTTCTTTTCTCCTGCATTAGTAAATAACGCTCAATTTTGTTTACTCTTTTTGGTGCTTTTGATCTTATAGTGTGTCTCAGGGTATCTAGGACCTAGATATTAAAATAGAATCTATAGATAGTTGGACTAAATATAATTCATTTTCAGTTTGCAACTTTGAGGCAGTTTTTAAAACCCATCCTTTATCAACCTTGTGTATATGTATGTGTTTGCATGAGTATGTGTCTGTTATCTTATAAAAATATATCTTAAAAAATATACTTAGTCTTTTGATATTTACAAATATTAAATCAAACACACAGTATTTTATCTTAAGTAGAGCAGCAATACCAGGTCAGTAAGGTTTTTTAAGAGCAAAATTTATTTTTGGATGGCCAAAAACTAGGTCACTGAAAAAGATAGGCTTCAGAAAATTCATTCAGTCATTCACCGCTTTTTAAATATTTAATGATTACCCGCTATGATCTAGGCGTTGGAGACACAGAGGTAAACATGACAGATGGTGTTCATCTCAGTAAAGTTAAAATCTGGTGGAGAAGGCAGACATCCATAGGCAATCACAATAATGTTCAGAGGGTTATGAGGATTCAGAGCAAGAGAATCTGACCTGGCCCAGAAGTTTAGGAAGGTGAAGAAGGGATCAGAAAAAGAAAGATAATGAAGGAGCGCCTGGGTGGCTCAGTCGGTTAAGCATCTGACTCTTTGATTTTGGCTCAGGTCATGATCTCGGGGTCATGAGATCGAGACCTGTGTTGGGCTTCAAGCTGGGCTGTGGAACCTATTTAAGATTTTCTTTCTCTCTCCTTCTTCCTCTGCCTCCCCTCCCCCATTCTATCTCTCTCTCTCTCAAAAAAAAAAAAAGTAATAATGAAGACCAGTCATTTTAACAAACATCTATAAAGGTCTCAGGAAGATGATAACAATGAATAAGGCTCAGCTGCCAGCAGGAGTCCGAGTGCCAATAAAGCCACAAAAAGCTGATCTTACAAAGAGGGCACCCCAAAAGTGGGGTCATGAGTTGGGGTTAATGCCACACCAATAAAGTCCTGACTAACAGGGACTTCTCTATGCTTCCCAAACAGTGTATACTTCTATTGTAGCATTTAGTACTATTCAGTCTAAGAAATTTCATTGAAAATGTGCTATGTACATACAATGGAATATTATTCCGCCCCCCCCAAAGGAAATATGTGACAACTGTAGGCCATATGTGACAAGGACGAACCAGGAGGACGTGATGCTGAGTGGAATAAGCCTGTCACAGAAGGACAAAGATGGCATGATTCCACTTCTACGAGGTCTCTAAAATGACGAAAACCAGAGAAACAGAAAGTAGAACGGTGATTGCCAGGGCCTGGGGACGAGGGAGATGGGAAGTCGCAGTTCGAGGGCTGTAAAATTTCAGTTAGGACAGAAGAGTAAGTTGGGAAGATCTGCTGTGCAATGCCATGTCTGTTGTGACTAATCCTGTACTGTGTCCTCAAACATCTGTTAGGAGCGTAGATCTCATGTCACGTATCACAATGAAAAAAAAGACAATTTCGTTGAGACCACTTTTATTTCACTGACGAAAAAAAATTTGAGGATCAAAGGTGTTAAAGGACTTGTCCAAAGCATTGAGCTTACAAGTGGCAGAGAATCACTGTGTTAACACTGTGTTTAAGAGTCAGTGTGTGGTCTCAAGCATGTTCCCTGAGCTTCCGGGGTTGTTGCGAAGTTTAGAACAGAAAATATTTAAATGACTTAACACAGGGCATGGCATGGACAACTTAATTAACATGAACTCTTACTAGCTGTTAGGCCTGTGAATCACCACCCAGTCTCTAAAGGCTCTATCTATACATTTCCTTTGATCCCCAAAACAATGCTAAGAAAGGGAGGGTGGGTGTGATCCTTTCCATTTTAGAGAAAAAGAAACAGATATTAGTGATTTTTCCTAAAGCACACATCAGGGATTGAGCCATGATGGAACCAGGGGTTTGATGTCCTTTAAATGTTTCCTGTCCTCCCCCCCCCCCAAAAAAAATGTTTCCTGTCCCAAGCAATGAAGCTGTTTCTTATTGCACTAGAAGTAGTTATGAAAATCCATTTCTCCTTTAGTAGACTGGATCAGACTGGTTCTCTACAGGATTGTCTCTCTTACAGGCAGTCAACTCTCTGAAGCCGGAGACTAGGTTTTATTTAGCAGGGGTGTTCTCGTGATACTTAGTACAGAGGCATGGATGTCATACATGTTTGACAAATACTTGTTGAATCAAACTGAGGGGCAGACAGAGGCAGGGAAAAGGAAGTTGCTCCCACAAGGTTCTGAAGCAAGCACACTTCGATTGGTTGTGGCTGACTAATGGATACTAAGAAGCTGTAGCTCCTGTCTTTGAGGAAAACCCCACAATCTGGGCCAATTGGGTTCCCTCCAGAAGGTGCTGGGCCCCCTGGGAGCTCGTGAGAGTTATTCCTTTAAGATTCCTCTGGTTTTGTTTGGTTTTGTTTTTGGCTTTCCTCTTTTGTGGTCCTGTGTGCTCCTCACATTGAGTCTGGAAATCTGGGAGGGGGAGTTCTATGGCCTAGATATAAAATTTTCTTTTGTGCTCGTTTAGAAGCAGTCACTATATGATGCCACACAATTTCGAAGGTTCTATTCTCCTATTCCTGGACCCATGCTCTCCTCCCCATTTGCAGTGCGGCCCCTGCTTCTCTGTGGGAGGGGGATGCGGAAGTTGCTAAGGTCCAAGCTCCAGACTCCTTTCTTTCCCTTGCTTGTAAGGGCTGCCTGTGCTTGGGCATATGGAATGCTCTCTGGCTCTGCCCGCCCATCACATGCAGGACTAACCAGGAGACGATTTTCCTGGAAACACAGGTTTTCCTTTAGTCAGTAGTGTAAAAATCATGGACCTCAGCACTGTTACGGATACACAACCCCTCTTCATTTTGATGTAAATAACATTCAATTATGGAAGTCACATGTTATGCCTTGATGGAGCCATTTGCGAAAAGCCAGCAAAGGTAACATCTGTCCAAATATGCCACAGGGCCCTTAGCCTGAAGCTTAGAACAATGTCTGTAGGAGATCTTAAACAATGGTAAATATATATTTCAATCACATGCCACTAAATTATAATAAGTAGCTAGCAAAAGATGTTCTGGAGTTCCTCTGAGAGAGGGGGAGGTGTGTGTGGGTGTATGTATATGTGTGTATTTGTATGTCTGTGGGCACCTAGATGTTTTCATAGGAGTATTGGCATGTCTGCAAATATACCACATTTTAACACCCTGGGCCAGCAAAGCAATTTCCAGTAATATTACTTTCCCAGTAATACAAAACTAGTTGTATCTAGATTGTAATAAAATCCAGAAACCATGAAATATTTCATCCTTAAAAACAAAATCCAAAGAAAAAGAGTCTAATTATTAGCAATGGGTTGCAATAAATGAAGAGACTACTTCATGTCTATGAAAATAGAGATGTTTCCTGTGTGTTCGGGAAATAAGAGAAATCTGTTTCCTTTCAGATGTTTCATTCCATTTGATGAGTGATATCAGAATGGCCTGGTAGCAATAGCATTTGCATATTGACAACCCTTGCTAATGCTGCCTTCATTTAGCTGTCATGCATAATCACATATTCGAATGACTTCTTTGAATAGACCTATTTCTGAGAACATAATTACAGTGTATTATATTTGTGGTAATTACTGCATTCTTTGAGAGCATCTTACATAGTATATCCTTTGACTTGTTTAGTTGTAAGACATTCTTTTTCATGCTTCCTCTTGGAAAATGACTAAACTAGGGCTTTTGTCCAAATCCAAAAAGGGCTTCCAGTTGATAAAAATTATGAAATCCAACCATGCAAGCTACAGTCTGTAAGATGGCAGGCTTACCCCCCCTTGCTCATTTTGCCTTCTGTTCCTCTTTTATTGTTGTTCAGATGATACTGATGACTTGTGAACCAGTCATCGTGAGGACATTCATAGATTTTATAGAAAAATGAATCCCCCCAAAATTGAGAAAAGGGAACAGTGTGGTGACACCTTTCTGAAATCTCTCTGGAATCTTTCCATTTCAGTTGTTACCTCTTGATGCAGCTTGACCTTGAATAGCTCATAATCACAGGGTATAGGGCTGATCAAGGAAGAATGAAAAATGATATGAGGAAGCCAAGAGTTGTTTTTTCCCCTCGGTTTGGCAGATAGAAACCCCTAATAAAGAAGAATGAAGAATTAATAAAAGACAAGACTATAGGAACAGTACCTAAATGTTTAGGAGTATTTTGTAGGGGCCTCCTTCTTAAAAAACACCCTTGCTTTTTCAACCCCCCGCTGTCTTCCATGTTTGGTAGCTTTCTGGCTCCTGGGTAGGATTCTGGCTTAGTTCAAATGGACTGTCTGGCTGTGAATCGTGGACACCCAGCCTTTCCCATGCTCCTACCTCCCGGTGCCTCATTTTTTTTGTTTTAAATTTAATTTAATTTTTTCAGTGTTCCAAGATTCATTGTTCATGCACCACACCCAGTGCTCCATGCAATACGTGCCCTCCTCAATAACCACCACCAGGCTCACCCAACCCCCCACACCCTCCCCTCCAAAACCCTCAGTTTGTTTCTCAGAGTCCACAGTCTCTCGTGTCGTCTCCCCCTCCAATTTCTCCCAATTCACCCTTCCTTTCCTTCTCCCAATGTCCTCCATATTTTTCCTTATGTTCCACAAGTAAGTGAAACCATATGATAATTGACTCTCTCCGCTTGACTTATTTCACTCAGCATAATCTCTTCCAGTCCCATCCATGTTGATACAAAAGTTGGGTATTCATCCTTTCTGATGGAGGCATAATATTCCA
>CM052900.1:45108170-45133223 GCA_028534135.1 Potos flavus
TTATTTATTTATTTATTTATTTATTTATTTATTTATTTTTAGGAATTCTTTATAGATCTTAGATATCAGCCCTTTGTCTGTAGTGTCATTTCTGAATATCTTCTCCCATTCCGTGGGTGGCTTGTTTGTTTTGTTGATGTTTCCTTTGCTGTGCAGAAGCTTTTTTTTTTTTTTTTGTGCAGAAGCTTTTTATCTTGATGATGTCCCAAAAGTTCATTTTCGCTTTTGTTTCCTTCACCTTTGGAGACATGTCCTGAAAGAAGTTGCTGTGGCCGATGTCAAAGAGGTTACTGCCTATGTTCTTCTCTAGGATTTTGATAGATTCTTGCCTCACGTTGAGGTCTTTTATCTGTTTCGAATTTATCTTTGTGTATGGTGTAAGCGAATGGTCAAGTTTCATTCTTCTACATACAGCTGTCCAATTTTTCCAAAGGGAAAATTGTCTCATTGTTTTGATTCATTCCAGCTTGATTTGTTTTTGCCACCTGGCGCCCGTCTCTGGCATCACCTGTCACTTGTCTTTATCTGCTCATGCCTAAGCACATTTGGCTAGTCTGATGTAGTGGAAAGACCATGAGCTTTGGGATTTGAAATCCCAGTGACTAGTTACTTTTGGGCCTCAGTTTCATTAAATATAAAAAGAGAATATTAATACTTTCTTATTAGGATAGAAGTGAAGAATTCATAAGTTAACAGTATACGGTGTTTATCACAGTGACTGGTCCCTAGCACATGCTCAAAGCTTATATACTTCCTTTCTCCTGATGTCCTCTCCCAGAGACATGTCTACTTCCTTCTGCACTGGCCACACCAACTGCCTTTCTAGGCACTGGAGACCTGTTTCTGGCCAGTTTGACTCTTTCTCTTTCCCAGCCTTCTCCCTGATGACTGTGGGCTTGGGGGTCATGACATTATGACGAGGATGACCAGTGATGCAGCCTCCTATCCACACCCTTCAAATTGTCCTGTCCTTCCACACTTCTTCCCAACATCTGTCATCCTGTTATCGGTTAGCTTCCTGTTAACAGTTGTCAGTTACACATCTATCCTGTCTGCTGTTATCATTGTTAACAGAAACACTAGAGAAGGAAAGGAAAGAATCAATAAAGATATAAGCTGAGGTTTCTTGGGACTCATTAAAACAAGTTAAATCTTCAAAAATGGTATCGTCTGAAATTTAATAACAGCACCACCATTTTAGCTTTGTACCTTATATCCTTTCTTTCCCTAGTTAAGAATCCTATTAATGAAGCTTTTCTCTCTTATTTCACTGAACCAGGAAATTAGTTGTATTCAATTTCTTTTAATTGTTTGAAATATCCATTGCCAAAACTTCCTGGGTTTCCTCCTATGGCCTTACTTTCACCAATTTTGTCATAATCTGTAATTTAAACTCTGATTCTGTTTTAAATGGGTAATTTGAACTTTTTCTTATTTAATAGCTGAGTGATTATCATCAAAGAATGGCCATGGTCCATTTTTCTGTCAGTGCCATTCATGTTCTTATGACTCTATCTTTTATTGGGGACTTTAACTTCTGCAGCTCTCAGCTTTGAAGATTCTAAGAAGTATAGAAGCTCCAGGTGTTGGAAACAAATTTAACATTCTTAAATAATTGACATGACATTCTACCTAAGAGGTCACCTGGTTCAGCTTGAACCATTCTACTAATGGTATAATAATTGAATCCTGAGGCATCAACCCACTCCATATTTAGACAGCTTTGATTATTAGAAAGCCAAACCAGACCGTATTACCATTTCCTTCTTCCTTAATCTTTAATTTGTCTCTTGGATTCATGTGGAACAAAGTTGGTTTCTTCACTTCTTATGCATTTGAAGGCAGTTTTATTGTCCCCCACACACTCTTCCCACACCTAACATTTCCTTATCAGGATAAATATTTCCATTCATTCCAATCACTTGTAAAACAAATGCTTTTTTAAAACATAATCACATTTGCCATAAAGTTAGGAACTTGTCTTTCTTAACAGTAATGCCACAGAAATGAGAGTCGTTAACATCATCTCCAATAGATGTCATAGGTTAAAAACAAACTCCAACAAAAGAGATATGTTTTAATAAATGTTAGTTAAAAAATGTTCGTATGAAATGATAGCTTTGCACACCCATCTGTGTTGTCTTAAACATGGGATGGTGACATATGGGAATAGCTGACTATATATATATATATATATATATATATATATATATATATGGACATTGGGTGAATGGTATGATTTTGGACATTACTCTACCTTTTAGAGTCCATGAACTTTGGCCCAGTCAACCTGAGACAGCCATCTGCCTGACAGGCGAAGAGAATTTATTATAAAAAATAATGAAGAGAAAAACAGAATAATATATAATTCCTGGCACCAAAAGCAGGGATAAGGCAAAATAAAAACATTAATAACAAGACTATGATTCTGAGAGATAATTTCCCAAATGCCTTTGTTTTTTAACATATAAGGTACTAAACCCAGAGAATCCCATAGCAGAAAAAGTACTCTTCTATATCATGACCCCAAAGCCTTGTTCTTGACAGAGATAGAGTATAGAAGAATGAAAAGCAAAGCCCATCTCTTTCCCAAGCCTGGAGGAGGATAATGGGAGGGGGACAGAGAGGAAGAGAAGAAAGGAACACGTCGGTCAGATGTGTGCCTCCCCACTGTCTCTCTCTGGACTGCGGGGTAGATGCAGGACTCCAGTTGTGAGGGAGGTAAAGGGAGGAGGCTGTGGGTCCTGACTCCCCTCTGCGGCTAACGAAGACACAATCTTTCAACTCTTCCTGCTCTACATATACCTTGATTCCTCTAGTCGTGCAGTGTTGTTGGGGAGCCGGAGCCCAAGTGTTTGTTTTCCTGGGCTTCCCAAGGTGTTTGGTGTCTGACCTTGGAGTTGGCCTGGAGTCTGCTGAAGCAAGGGTCTTAACAGCAAAGACAAGCCGGAAACCTCAGGGTCTGGAACCAGCAGGTGCCAAAGTGAGACCGGATTGGCCAGAGAGTGAACTGGCTATAACTAAATTGGGAAAACAAGACCAGTTACAGACTCTAACCATGATGGCAAGACAGACAGCGGCCAGATGGACAAGACAAGAGTACCATGGTCAAGGTCTCTGTGATTCTCCATTTCACGCTTCTCTCCTTGCCTCCCCTCCCATACATCCAACTGCCTTCCTCCAGAGCCGAGCAGGGGAAGGCAGAGGAGATCTGAGAGACTGAGCTTTCCTCCCACTCCTAGGGAGACTATTGCCTTAAGAGACTATTAAAATGATCAAATTAGACCAGGCTTAAAATGGGTTAGAGATGTATTTAAAAATTTCCCCCTAGCCAAAGGATGGGGGCTCATGTGGAAAACCATAAACAGAACAACAAAACATTTTCTCGGCATATCCAAGTTGTGTGCATTAAAATTTTCCACCACCGTTTTGTATCAACTATCCCCCAAACACCTCTAATCATATCTGAAAGGGGGAGAGAAATTGCCATCAGTGATTTATCACCTTCAGTTTACTGATGCCTGAAGTTAATCTCAACTTTCTATTCATGTAGGGGTTTATTTGCACACAGTGTGTTACATTAATTTTTCAGCACAGTTTTTATGTATTTTTATTAAAGTATACTTTTCTTTTGACATTTTAAAAGCCCTGTTGGTATTGCAGTAACCGATGTGTGCATTCGTTGGTTTGATTCATGCTCGCTTCTCGGCTTACTGTTTGTGTTTATCCTCAGTGAGAGCAGAGCAGAAAGTCCTGTTTATCCTTTGCTGTTCATTCAATATTAATCTAGGTTTTTACATATTCCCGGCGTGCATTATTCTTTAGGCTTCTGTGCCACAGAGCTGGGGGACCTGATAGATTCAGTAATTTCAGTGAAAACAAATTTTTCTATTACACTACTGGTAGCAGAGTTAAGGTAAGCTAACAGCTTTCCTTTAGGAGTCTGATTTCACGTGCTCATTATGTTCAGGGAGACTTGGATTTGTGGAGATTTGATTTCTTTTTCTAAGGTTTTATTTTCCTCTTAGAGTTACAAGAAGTCATATTATCCATGGCTGTGTTGTTTATGTGTTTTGGGGGAAAGCATAGGGATTATCTCATGGGGTCAAAAGGCTCCTGAAATTTTTTTAAACTAGAAAAACATTCCCCAATATTTATTGAGTGTTTACTCCATACTAGCTCCATTGCCTAGTGACTTTCTTTTTTTTTTTGTCTTTTTAAAAAAGATTTTATTTATTTATTTGACAGAGAATGAGAGAGAGAGAGATCACAAGTAGGCAGAGAGGCAGGCAGAGGGAGAGGGGGAAGCAGGCTCCCTGCTAAGCAGAGAGCCCAATTTGGGGCTCAATCCCAGGACCCTGAGATCATGACCTGAGCTGAAGGCAGATGCTTTAACCCACTGAGCCACCCAGGCGCCCCTCTGCCTAGTGACTTTCATTTAACTTTCTCAAGCAGTGCTCCGTCCCAGTGAAGTCTCAGGTAAGGGAGCCTGGGGTGAATGGGTTAATGTATTGTCTCATTTGACCAAGGGGCTCCTAGAGACTTTGCCTATACTTAGAGGAATATCTCTAAGGCCAGGAATTCTGGGACTGAAGAAAGTTTGGGAAGAGACATTTGGGAGAGAAGGCCTTTCAGTGCCTCTTAAACCATAGGGACAGGGGTGCCTGGGTGGCTCAGTTGGTTAGGCGTCTGCCTTTGGCTCAGGTCCTGATCCCAGGGTCCTGGGATTGAGCTCCACATCAAGTTCCCTGCTTAGCGAGGAGTTTGCTTTTTCCTCTCCCTCTACTCCCTCCCTGACCCCCCTCCCCCGCTCCCGGCTTGTGCTCTCTGCTTTCTCTTGCGCTCTCTCTCTCTCTCAAATAAGTAAGTAAAATCTTAAAAAAGCACAAAAGCAAAGCAAAAACAAAAAACATAGGGACTATCTGGTCCACCCTGGAGCAGAGCCGAAACAATAGTGAAGGAACAGTTCAACCACAGAGAATGGACACATTGAGACCAGGTGAGTCCTAGTTACGCCATGTGCTAGGGACTGTGTGTTTTTGGGTAAACAACATAACCTCTCAAAGCCTTAGTTTCACTCATCTGTAAATTCGAGAGAACAATGGGACTTGACCTGCCTATCTCATAGAGTTGTTGTGCAGATAAAAGAAGTTATGTGTGAGAGAGCCCTTTGTACACTCTAAAGCATGGTAAGTGTTTGCTGTCGTACATTTTTTCTTGGCACAGGTAAGCAAGGGCAGGGAGGGGAAGAGGGTTGGGAGTGACTGAAGAGGAGGAGTAGTTTTGGTCGGGATCCTAGTTTGGGGAGAAAGGAACTTATTCTTTCTAGACCCTGCTTCTACCATATGAGTATCTCATGGTACTTTCCATAACCTTCCCCTCACCAGGTCACTCTGCATCTGGGACATGACTCTCCTTCCTTCTCTCTGACTGACTCTGTTCTGACATATAGCAAAGCAGACATTTAGCATTTGGTCCATAGAGAGTAAGTTAGATGGGAACTGAGCGAATTCTCAGGACACCGGAGGTGATCTTCCTGCTGGTGATCTTCTAAAGAAGTATTGGATGTTGCCAGAAGGAAGTCCCATCAGAAAACCCGTGAGAAAGTTATCTGTTACATTCATACTCGAGTAACGACTAGAAGCATGGATAAGACGATTAACTTGTATAGCTTCTGGTTACTTGAATATGCCTTTCTGAGTAGGCTTTTATTTTAGCAATTCCTCCATCCTCCAATTTCTCCAATATATTCATTTTCATTACCTCTCTTCCCATCGTTTTCCCTAAATTCCCGTTGCATTCTGGGATAACACTGTGAGACTCAAAGACTCTCTGTGAGTCTTCACTCTTTGTGAAGACACAAAGACTCAAAGACTCATTGTGAAGACTCTCACTCTCTAATCTTCACTTCTTTCAAAAGATTGGCCTCAGTCCCAGTTCTTTCCATTTTCCTTTTGGAAGTCAAAGCCAAAAAGTCTGCAGACTCATTCAGACTTTTTGCCTTGACATTTCTCTTCTAAGACAGTCATGCAATGGACTCTATGCATGTGTCCCCCAAAGTGCATATGTTGAAATTCTAACCCCCCAATGTGATGGTGTTAGGAAGTGGGTCCTTAGGGAGATGATTAGGTCATGAAGGCGGAGCTCCCATGAATGGGATTAGCGCCTTATAAAAGAGAGCCAATTTCCAAATGTTCTGGATAGATGTAGATTATTTGGAGATGGTCCAGCTAAGAATTCTTATGAATAAAAAAAGTTGCTATAATTAAAAAATAATAATAATAAAATAAATAAAAGAGAGCCCAGAGAGCTCCCTTGTCCCTCCTACTATGTGAGGTTATGGTGAAAAGATGGCCGTCTGCAAACCAGGAAGCAGGCTCTCCCCAGACGCTGGATCTTCTTGTGCCTTCATCTTGGGTTTCCTCGCCTTCAGAGCTGTGAAAAATAGTTTTCTGTTGTTTATAAGCCTCTCAATCTAGGCCATTCTTTATAGCAGCCTGGATAGACTAAGACAAATCATGCAGAAGTAGCTTAACTAGTTGCCTAAGAGCATGTGGGGAGTGGGGGAGTTTGAAGGTCAAATAGGGGAATATATTTGGAAAGATACATTAATAATACGAAAATGATCCTGCCATGCATGTATTTGGATTTTTTACTGTGTCAGACTGGAGGACCTCGGAATAAATTTACATTAACTGTCTCTTAGAAGGAAAGGTTTTAATCATGTATGCCAGAGGCAGAATCCAGCCCTTGCCTTCATCAGTGTCTAAGGTCTGGATTTAAACAAAGGATGAAAAAATCGCGGCCAATGAGAAATCATAAACTTGGTGTAAAGATGATGCCTCTTTTTGGGTTAAGTAGTCTGGATGATTTTTTTTTTTTTTTTGAATTTGTATAAAAGAGCACATCTTTCTAGGCCATTTGAGGCACAGTCTGCCCTCGTATACCAGATAGGGTATACCAGATAGGGTATACGTAGAAAGACGTCTTATTTATTGACATTCAGAGAGTTACAATACTTGTTAGTTCAACTTTGACTTGGTTACTTGATTTGGTTCTATGTTTTGGTTTTAGCATGAATAGAAATTAATTTTTTTGAATAGAAATTAATTTTTAAAAAATCCTAAAAATAAAACAAATCCAAACTTCCTAAAAATTTATATTCTTTTACTTGCAAAAAATAGTTCAACATCTTGAGTTGATTTCAGCCTCTGTTCCCACATATTTTATCGGCTTTCTTCTCATTACCAATTTCACACTGCAAAGTAGCATGGGGCTGACAATAACAGATAGGAGAACAGAGATAATTAAAGTAAATTTCTCAACTATACTTAGAAATTAGGGCAAAAAATGTGTGAACAAAAATAGGATATGAAATGTTTGATGTTTGAAAACCTAGCCTTTTGTAGTTCAGTGATTTTACCCATGTTAGCGCTGGTAAACATTGAAGGAAAACATTTTATCGAACTGCTGAAAAGAAAATTTCAATATATCTTAATACAAATTTTCTTTTCTGTAAAATAAGGCTAAGTACATACTAAATTTACATAGATTTAAGGATCAAAATGTCTTTTGAACTAGAACAACCTTACACATATTAATAATTATTGCTTTCACTCTCTCCCTCCACCAAGTTCCTGCTCATTCTCTGAAGTTTATTCATGGATTCTGCCCTCAGTCACTCAGATTAGTTTTAGTTCTAATCTCTTTAAATATCTACTACCTTTTTCCAGAAAGTCTTTCCTAGAACTCTTGAAGTATCCCACATTTGCATAATCTGGTTTTCCGGTGGGATTTCTATTTCGATTCTTTCTAAGTGCCTGTTGTTGCATAAGGACAAATCATGGCTTATTGTCAGAATTGCTTGCAAAATTCATGAAACACGTCTTGTCCCAAATTTGAGAAATATTTTAGAGTCATTTAAAATCATTACAGCCTAGATCCTGGACATTTTATCAGAAACCCTCTTTCAAAAGTGACCCCATTTTTTGTAGGTCTAACATGATAGGAGTCATCCTTCGTAGGATGAGGCTGATTTGTACCCAGGCAGGAAAATCAGTGCCTAGCTCATTAGAGGGGCTCAATAACCATTTGTTGTATGAATTGAAAGAATGACTGTGGCCATACTGCATTTCTGTGAAGACATAGAGCCTCGACCTGTCTGTAAGTCTACATTGTAATATAGCAGCTCAAAAATGGCGTCCTTTACTTCAAAGCTCTATGTTAGTAATCTTAAACTCAAATGCATTTTCATAGCACAGCTTTTAGTTTGAGCCTTCTATAATTATATTTCTCATTTTATTCTGATCTTCACTGTGCTTTTTAGGTTTCTTCTGACCATATTGCATTTAGATTCCTCTTTTTGTCCCAAACAATAGCAAACTATTTGGGGACTTAGTTCGCTCTCAAAGAAGTGTGGAATTGAGTGATACAATGTTGCTCCCTTGATGTGATGAAGAGAGGTACGACTGGTTGGTGTTATCCAATGTCAATGGGAGTCAGCAGACTCACAGTGTCATCTCAAAGATGAAGTCAGAATGATAGGACATCACCAAGCCTAGTAAAGTATTAGCAAAGATCAATGGCTACTTTGTGAATTGCGCAGAGTGTCAGGCATGAGAACTATTATTATGCCACCGGAAATTCTATTTCCTTCCAAGACCCTTTCACAGTAATTCAAATAAACTTAACCAAAAAGGAATTCATTGCTATTATAACTTGGGTCTGAGAGAAATTCCCATCCAGGCTTGTGTTTGATTAGATCAGGTTATAATGATATGACCAGGGCTTCGTCTCACTTAATACTGCTTGTCTCTGCTTAACTTTATTCTGCATAGAGGTTCATGGCACACAGTAGGCAAGGTGACACCAGACAGACCTTCAGACTCTAGTCCTCTTAGTGACTCAGAAAGGGGCATTTTCTCCCAAAGTTCATATAGCTATCCACAGAGATGACTTATTGGTCTCGTTTTGCTTATTTCGACTCCTATGGCTAGGGTAAGCCAGGGAGATGCAATGGAAAGCTTCTCTAGGACATCATGGAATGGGGACGATTGGTTCCCTCAAGGATGTGATGCTGGTGGATAAAAACAATATGCTCACAACACCTAGTTTTAATATGTCTAGAATGAAGCTGAGGTCTATCTCATAGTGTTGTTAGTAAGATTGAGTGATAGAGTGTAGACTTTTGGCATTTGATTGGCATTCAATAAATGATAACTATTATTATTATATGAGCTGTGTTAAATGCCCAACCTTCTTTCATCCCTGAATTGTGATCTTTATTGCTATAATGCCATATACTATTATGTTATCTAAGCTTACTTTCCATTGTCAGGAAAGAAATAGTAGGAAATGCTAGTTTTCAGCTTCAAAATATCAAATATTATAACTATTATTTTAATCTAATCATGAACTCTGAGAGCTAGGCATGATTAGCATCACCACTTTACAAAGAAAGAAATTTAGATTTGGAGAAATTAAATGTTTTGTCCAATATCACGCAGTTGGTATGTAGCAAACTCAAGACTCAAGATGAGTTCTTCTGACTCTAAATCTTGTGTTCTTTCTTATATGTTATGTAATCATGGATTTACTTTTAGAAGGTATTAAATTTTCCATAGAATCAGGGTTTTAATGGCACACTTTGCAATCAAATGTTCTTTTGTCCCAAAATCAGACAACTAATAGAAAACATTTTACAGAATATGAGGAACTATGCCACTACAAAGAATTTTGATTTTAGTAATAAGAGTGTTTTAAACTAACATGAAAATGGCCATGCTAGTAAGTAGGAAGATAAAGAAAGAATTCACTTTTCCCTGTTTTGCTGGTCTGTAAGAAGAGATACCAAATGAAGATCTGACCTCCCAACTTTTAGGTCTCTTGAAACAGTTACATTTTGCAACTATTATTTTTTTGAGGCTGTGAGCTTCATGGCACTAAATGTGTTTATAAAGAGGTCAGAAAACCACTTGTTTGTGATTTGTCATGGATGCATTTTTGTTGTTCAGGAAGAGTAACAATATCAGTTTCTAAACTGGGCTTCTCAGTGGTACATAGGATTGGGCCCTTCTCCAGAATCAGGGAGTCACTGAACCCTAATCTGTGAGTTGCTTTTAAGGATTCTTTTAATTCTAATTCTATTTTTCTCTCTTTATATATTAATTATTAATCCATTTTTGAGAACAAATGATATTGTCAGTAAAGTATATATTCAATGATTTTCAAAACGTTATGGTTTTTGACATAGTAAGCACAGAGAAAATCTAGACCTGATTTTCTCCATTAAACTAATATTATAATGCATACTCTAATAACCTGATATTTAGGGGAGACATTTGCTTTATTCTCTCAGCTACTGTTCCCCATAAAATAATCACCCCTTACTTCAAGATGTAGTGAAGTCTTATTTAATTTTGATATGCCCCGGTATGGGGGTTTAGGACACTACCAAGCACTCATTCCTTGTCCCAGAGTTTCTTAAATTACCTATCTGTAAATCTCAATGTGTAGCTACATTCGGTTGCCGTGGCAACATACTTGATGCCAGTATATGTTTGAGAATATTCAGGTCACTTGAAAACCAAAAGATGTGCCTAAATGCAATAAATAAAGCAAACGCAAAGTGGATGTTTGAGCATTATTATTTATTTATTGTTAGTTTATAGAATATAAAAGAAGAAAATCGATTGACAGCAGACTTTAAGATGTCTGCAGAGGTCTGGGCTCGGGTTTACAAGCCAGGAATGAGACAATAGATTTTTGATCTTGGAGATGACTAATAGTTTGGGCTGGTTACTGCTAGAATAAGAAAAACTCTAGTTGTCTATGGCATATTGAGTTTATCAGATTCTGTGATGACCTACATTCAATAAACCAAAGGCAGAAACATGAAGAACAGGCTGAGCTCGGCTAGCTGAGGCTTTGGAGACCATAGGAGACAAGGTCTCTATTTCTGCCATGAAACCTGGTAATGGAGCATTACATAATGAATGTCTTATGAGGGAACTTACATATGGGTGGGCAGTGGGCACATGTATCTAGAGCTGCAGTCACCGCAGATATTGACAGGAAAGTCACATCTAGAATACACCTTTACACACATGGACTTTTTTACCCCTCCAATAGTATCCCTACTTTTTTTTTTTTAATCAAGAGATAATTTTACATGCAGTGAAATATACATATGATAAATGTAGCTCTTCAGTAATTTTTGACAAATGCACCTACCCATGAACGCGTCACCTCAAGCGAAATATGGAACATTTCCATTGTTCTAGAAAATTCACTTGTGCCCCTTTCCAGCAAGTATCCTTCTTCCAGAAGCATAGATTAATTTTGCATCTTATAGAATTTCATAGAAATGAAATCATGCAGAGTTTATTCTTTAGATATGGCTTCTTTATCTCAGCAAAAAGTTTGAGATTCATCTATGTTTTTCTGTGTATACGTAGGTTATCCCACTTAGCTGCTGAATAGTATTTCATTTTTTGGATATACTAAAATTTGACTATTTATTCTTCTATTGAAGAACATTTGGGTTGTTTCCAATTTGGGACTGACACTAATCTAGTTGCTGTGAAGCATTTATGTCCCAATATGTGTATGGAAATGTGTTTTTGTTTTTCTTTCATCCAAGTGACATTGGCAGGCCACAGCAATTTTATAGCATAAACATATATATTTAACTTTATAAAACACTGCCAAAATAATTTTTGTAAGTTTTCCAAAATGATTGTACCATTTAGACTTTTGACAGCAATATTTAAGAGTTCTGAATGCTTCACATCCTTGTCAACATGACGTGTATCATTCTTTTTAAATTTAGCCATAGTAGTGAGTGTCCAGTGATGTCTTTGTGGTTTTCATTTGCATTTTTCTGATGATTGATAATGTTGAGCACTTTTTTGTGTACTTATTGGTCATTTGTATATTTCCCTTTATTAGCTATCTGTTCAAGTCTTTTCTCAATTTTTATTGGTTTGTTTGTCATTTTTCATAGCATTATAAGGGTTCTTTATATATTCTGCACACGGAACCCTTCTTCAGATATATGAGCTGTGAATATTTCCTTTCAATCAGTGTTTCATCTATTCATTTTCTTGACAGGGTCTTTTGATGAGCAGATGCTTTAGTTTTGAGAAAGTCCAATTTATTGATTTTTAAGTTTATTTTCTGATTTCTGTGCCTACTTAAGAAATCTTTGCTGTCCTCCAACTTGTGAGGACATTGGCTCCTGTTATCTTCCAGGACAGTACTTTCCAATAGAATTTCTATTTGTCCTATCTAATATTGTAGCTTTTAGCTATCTATATCGGTGGGTAAGCATTTGAAATATGACTAGTATGACTGAGAAATCAGATTTTAAATTAAATTTCATTTTAATAAATTTAAATTAAAATTTTCATGGCCACATTTGGTTAGTAGTAACTATGTTGGGCAACATAGTTCTAAAAGTTTATGGTTTTAACTTTATATTTGTATCTACACTCCATCTTAAGTTATTAATTTTCTTATTTGAAATAGTGGTAGAAATTCACTTTTCTTTTCATTTGTTTATCCAATTGTTCCAGTACCACTAAATTGTGTTGTCAAAAACAAATAGCTATCTATGTATTAGTCTATTTCTGGACACTCTATTCTGTTCCATTGATTTATTTGTCTGTCTTTATATTCAAATACAATATTGACTTGATTACTATAAGTTTGTATCTCTGCCTTACAATCGAACAGTATAACTCTGTCAAATTATTTTTTGAAGTCTTTTGGCTTTTCTAGTCCTTTGTAATTTTATATAAATTTTAGAATCGTTTCTTCAGTTTCCGTAAAAAAAAGTCCTTTTGGAATATTGATTGGGAAGTCTTTCATCCATAGACACTCATATAAAAAATAATTCTAAGAAACCCCTTTTTATAGCCTTTATTTCAATTGCTCAATTTACCATTTTGTAATCAAGGAAGTATTAAGTAAAATTCTCAAGGCCATGGCAGGACTAGGATTTTAACCTAGATATATCTGATTCCTCAACTTGTACTTTTTATCACAATTTTTCTTGTCCACTTATAAAGAGATAATTTAATGCAAATTATCAATTTTCTCAGATGAATAATTTCAAGTGAGATGATATATATAAACATATGTATATAAATATATAACTATATGTAAATATATCAAAATGTCAGTTATTATTATTCTTGCAATGTCTATAATTTTATCCCACATCCTTCTCCCATTCTATATGGCAATATAATTTCATATCCTGTTACACAGAAACAATTTGAGCTATACTCGCGGTCTTTTAGTTTCTCCTCCTATGCCTACATGCAACCGTACATAACTACTTTCATTTTCACCCTCTTCTTTCCTGAGTTGATGAAGAGATTGTCTATCCTCCCTCCTTCCTACTCACTTCTACAGAATACATACACACAAATTAGATTTCATCAACATTTGAAACTTTTTCTTTTCAAAATACACTTAAGAAAATAAAAAGGCAAACAATACAGTGGAAAAAATATTTGCAAAGCATATATAGAACACAAACTTATGGGGCGCCTGGGTGGCTCAGTGGGTTAAAGCCTCTGCCTTCGGCTCAGGTCATGATCTCAGGGTCCTGGGATGGAGCCCCGCATCGGGCTCTCTGCTCAGCGGGGAGCCTGCTTCTCTCTCTCTCTCTGCCTGCTTGTGATCTCTCTGTCTCTCTGTCAAATAAATAAATAAAATCTTTAAAAAAAAGAACACAAACTTATATCTCGAATGTGCAAAGAACACCTAACTGCTCATTAATATAGGACAAACATTCCAATGAATAAAAGGGTTTGATAAATAAACAAAGTCAAAAAAGATTTGAACAGCCACTTTCCTATAAAATATATAGACTATTCTATATATGGTAGCTATATGATATGATAATATATATGATAACATATGATCATATATATACATAATATGATAATGGGGTGTACATAATATATATATATTCTGTGGTGTGTATATATATATAAATTCTATGATATATATAAAATATTTAAAAATGCTTACCAAATTTAGTCATTCGGGAAATGCAAAGTAAACCTTGAGAAAATCCCACTGCACACGATTAAAATATCTAAGATTAAAAGGATTGACTATAGCAAGTGTTGAGAAGGATGTGGACCAACTGGAACTGTCATCCATGTACAATGATGTGACCACCCCGGAAAACAGGCTGGCAGTTTCTTAGCAAGTCAAGCACACACTCAGTCATTCCGCTCCTATGCATTTACCCAAGAGAAATTCGTATACTCATTCAAAGGCTTGTACATGACAATTCAGAACAGCTTTATCTGTAATAAACAAAAAGTGGAAACAACCTCACTGTCCATCAATATGTAAATAGATAAACACATTACGGTATATTCATACATTTCCTACTAGTGATTTCATGACCTAAAACTTTAAACAAACAAAGAGACAAACAAACAGACTCATACGACTTGGTCCAAACAAAACCAAAGGTGACAGCTTAAGTTTGGGATATTTCTCCTGCAGCTGGCCTGATATACTCCTACAGCCCGGCAAACTTTATGCTCTGAGATGTGGCTTTGGCATCTCCCTTTGGCAATGTTCCCACTCCTTGATCCCATAACAAAGATGATCACTGCCTGCTTTGGAGCACTATTTCAGAGCCTATTTATTATATTGATTTTGTAACAAAGACTATATCTTATTTGTCTTGGCTTCCATTTCTCTAACTACAAGAATAAACAGATAAATGTGTGGACACTTATAGAAAAGATACCCCAAGTGTTTTAGAGGTGAGTGTGTGGCTCTGTAACTGAGTTGACCCTTCTGGCTGGCCTGCTTAGAGGCTTTACGTTTGGCGCAAATTTTGCAGGAAAGACATGGACTGAACTTAAAATATTTTCTAGAGTATAAGAGATTGTTTCCTTGAAACAGGACATCTTGTGAAGATCAGAGCGATAAAGAATTCTGTAGCAGTAGAGAGGCCTTGCATAAAATCCAAGGTGATAAATGTCATTAAAAAGCCAACTTGTTCTTCCAGCCTGGACCTTTGGGCTGTGTCTTATTAACATCCCAAGGCTCTGGTTCTCTTCAGTGGTACAATGGGTATCTGCTAACATTTGGCTGAATAATATGACTTCTAACCCATTGAGACACAGATGGTTTTGAGAGTCTGATGAAGATTAGGGAGCCCCTTTTTAGCAAAAGATTTTTCTAGGTATGCCCACAATTTTATACATAATATTGGGGACTTTGTTTTTCTACAAACCATCATGATAAGAACTCTGCATCAAATATTAACAGGATAATACCTCATTCGGATAATCAGGAACATTTAGGAGAATTTATTAACAAAGTGTATTATATTGTAGTGACTGATATAACAAATTTGGTGCATCTAAACAAGAGGGATTTTTTTCTCATAGTTTTGAAGGTCAGAAGTCCAAGTTAATATCTTTAGACTGAAATCAGGGTGTTGGCAAGGCCGCTTTCTGGAAGCTCCAGGGGAGAATCTGGTCCTTGCCCTTTCCCAGGTGGCTGCTGGCATTCCTTGGCTTGTGGCTGTCTCTCCAGTCTCCACCTCCATGGTCACATTGCCTCCTCTTCTTCTGTCTGTTATAAGGACATGTGTGAGGGCATTTAGGCCCACCTGGATAATCCAGGATAATCTTTCCATCTCAAGACCTTTTACTTAATTACATTTGGTGGCACTTTTTCCTTATAACATTTACAGGTTTAAGGGATATCTTTGGGTAGCCATTATTCAGCCTACTACCCAAAGGAACTATTTACAAAGTGGGCGAGGTCTCGGAGGAAAACCACATGGGGGTAGTCCAGAAACCACTGGTCAGGAGTAGAGGCTGTGCTTCAACCCTTAGGCCTGAAGGGACAAGAGGAAGTGTGGTTACTGGGACCTGAAAGGACAGAGTCATGGAGAGAAGGCTCCCTGAGAGGAGAAGAGTGCTCTTTCCCTCACCACTCCTCACCAGCACGATTTAAGGGACACTACCAGCTTTAGGCAAATTTGAAAGGAGGGAGTCAGGGGAATCATATCCTGACAACGCTCTACCTTCTCTCCCATCTGGTTTCCCTTCAGTTGAAGCCAGTCGGAAGCCAGTAGGCACAGGTACCCATTGACTGAGTCTATAGAGGTTAAACTCTCACAAAAGAGAGCAGGGTAGAGAAGCGTGGCGAGTGGATCTAGAGGGGCAAATGGGAGATACTCAGCACTCACTAATTGGCTCACAGGGTAGAATCATCCATGAACAATTTTCAGGCAGTTACTTTCCTGATAGAAGTGTCAGCTTTGAGCATCAGAGCACTTGAAGAACCAATTCTTTCTCTAGGTATAGCTCCTCAAAGTACCTGCCATTGCTATTAAGACACTGGAGTGCTATTAAGAACATGGAGTTCTGTGAAAGCAGAAATTTTTTCTAGTTTGTTTACTGATTAGACCTAGAACAGTTTCTGGAACATAATATTTGTCTATAAATCCATATATTGTCTATTCGTTCAATAAGTGGAGCAGAAATATAGCGTACAAATACCTGGTCACCCTCTGTATTGCTCCATACTTCCTACCACGTATTTTCTTCTCCTCCTGCCCTCTTGGCCCAATACGGCTGCAGTTGCTCCATGAGACTTTGCTGCTCTACCTTCCAAGGAGATAGTCCTTTGGTAATGACACAATTCCCCTCTACACTCATATTCTTATTTTGGGCCTGGTTCTTTTAGCTCCGTTGAGCACAACTACCTAATTCAGGTAGATTCAGGTGGTTTTAGAATTGATTCCATTAAATGAAATCTTTGAAGGAAACAGAAAGAAGGCAATTTCACTTATAGGGCTTTGTGTGACACTCTTCCTCTTGGAATTCTGTAAGGAACAAATACAGGAATTGGGTTTGTTAAGCTTATTGGCAGAAGCCTGTGGAGGGGGATTCCCATGGTACCACAGTCTAGAGATGGACCTAGGAAAGGAACTGCCTCTGATGGTAGAGTGCTGCACAAGCTCACATGGCAGATTCAAGAGGGCACTTGTTCCTGGCAGTTGGGATGCTCCTGAAGGCAACTGTGGGGCTGGCAGGAAGCTCACATGCCACTGGGTCTCTGTGATGCTGCCAAGTCTCTTCAGTTATCTGGGCCCATTAGAGCTCAGCTGCCTCCATATCATCCACATTGGTTTCCAAGGGACTGCAGACTCTTAGAAGTGGAAGACGGGGGAACCTCTTTTGGTAAACTGCACTGCCATCACCATCAAGATAAAGATCTTAGAATACTGAAGACTTTGTGTTAGATCCTCTTTCTAACTGCCTGGCCTCCTCCACATTTATTCTATCCCTTACTTGTAATATACGCCTCAAAATGAGGCCAATTGTTTTCTGTCATTGAGCATCTGTGTATTAGTGTTGCCTACCCCTTCTGCCTCAGATGGGGTATCTGTCAATTTAATTGGGATGATAGTTTAACATCCAAGACATGTGGGCAATCCCATCTTTTTTCTTGACCTAAATTCATTAATAAGCTTCCACTTTTATATATCAGGAAGCAGTGTATTGCAACAGACACATATATCACCAAGGACACACATCTGAGTTTCACCTAACACTGAAAACTTAGCCCATTCTTAAACATAGTCCATCTTTCTGAGGATTATCATGTCTCTTTAGTTTTAATATCATCCATAATCCAACATGGTAGCTTCCCTTACTCCTGACCCTCACCTAAATCTCAATCTCAACCTGCTCCTGAGTGAGTAAATGAATTAAGGCAGAAATGAGTGAATTGATCGCCAAGCCTAAAATTCTACGTGGACTCTGACCATCATTCCCAGAGGGGCTGCTTAGCTGGGTTCATAGATGTAGATTTTGGCAACAAGTTTTTGAAGGATGAAAGGATGGACTTAGTATTCAATGCAATGATTTCCAGATTTAAAAGAATGTTTTTCTCCAAAAAGGCCAAAGAAGGGTCAGGGCAGCAATACATTCCTTAAACAGAAATGTAGTCTTGTAGACAAATCCAGGATGATAAACGCCACTCAGAGGTTAACTTAATTACTCTTCCAGCCTGACCTTGACATCTTTTTCTGCCCAGTATTGCCCTTGATTCAAGAGGCCTTGTTTTTCCCATTCGGTATTTAGCATACCAAATACATGTATAAATTGCTGCACTAGAAACTAAACCCCATTATTCTAGGCCTTTTTGAATTCAGTAATTGTTTTTGAAAATCTGAGCAAAGTCACTTTCTCCCCAGAAAAATGCACATGAATACATATACACACAATTTTGCCTACCATTTCATAGATTGTAGGGACCCAAGGACCCCATATTTGGAAGCCATGAATTAGAGATATTACCTACTTAGGTGACTGGCCCCAGAAAGGGAATCTATTGATGGAACATTCTCCAGGCCAATTCTTGTTCTGAAAATGTCAGTTCTGGGCTTGCTTTCATTCACTGAATATTCTTGAATCTCTTATATCTGTGGCACCATGTCTTTAGGTAATCTATAGCAGAATCATCGTGAACTATTTAGGCCACACTTACTTGAGACTCCCCATTAGGTTTAGCTCTGCAGAGGGGCATTAGATTTGCTTTCCAGAAACAGATGTTGCATGGGTGAGATAATGAAATCAGTAGGTGGCTAGATTTTTGCAGCTGCTAAGCACCTCATATCCATGTGGACTTGCAGGCTGCTTTCTGTCCTCATATACAGATGCACGCTCACTATAAGGTATTCCTATTTGAATAAGAATACTTTAGATTCATTTATGCTGTGTCGTGCACTCCACTAGAATAGATAAAGTAGTAATTACATTTACGTTATGGCTTAGAAAACCGAAGTATTGATCATACGGTGAATTTCCCAAAAATGCATCACAAATTTATGACAGCTAAGATTAAGACTCTGCTTCCTAGCTTCTCAGAATCCTCACCTCTTTCACGAGTGTTCCTAGCTGTGAGCTGAGCCTCTGCTCCTGACCGCCCAGCCCACTTCAGTCCCAGAGGGCACCACAGCTCTTCACCATCTTGCCGTCTGAGAAAGAATGTCTCCGCAATGCTCCATTTCACCCTGACCTCACGCAGAGTCCAGAGCTAGCTCCTTTACCTCCACTGGGCAGTTGCTCCAGCAAACAAGTTTCAAATGCCTTTAGTTTTCTTGCACAATAACAATATTGCTCAGTTCTCTGGGGCTCGGGGCCAGAGTTCCACTCCCTAGCTGGTCCTTCATCGCGTTCCTCATCACCGCCGGTGATGCTCCAGGTCTACTCTTATGCCCTCATCTTTCCTCCGAGGCACCCATTCTGTTAATACACATCTATTTTGTTGATTGGTTGGTTTGTATGTGTTTTATAAAATGTGTATCATTTTGTGCATTTGTTTTTAATGTCTATGAGTAGTGTCGTGTTATTAGTGTGCTAAGTTAAAGTAATTTAGTGACAGTGACAGATAACCCCCAACACTTTAGTGACTGAACACAATAAAATTTCTGGTTCACACGATGGAATAATGGAGCTGCTGTCATTGGGTGGTTCTCCTCCAAGTAATGATTCAGGAATCCGAGCTCCTTCCTTCTTATAGCTTCTCCATCTTGCACGGTCTCCCCCCGTTATGTGAAGGGCTGCTCCATTCAAAACGGCTAGAAAGGGAAAGGAACATGGAAGAACACAGGGTGTATGTAGATATATTGTCTGTAATCCACCCTTTTCCCCTCAGTTTCAGGCCCAAGTGCGCATAAAGGATTTCTTCTTTGCCACTAATTCTTCGTGCGCTGTGGATACTGGGCCCAAGCTCTACGGAATACATAGACTGATTTCGAAGTGCAAGGCTTTTCCAGAAACTATCCAGTAGTTGAACAAACTTTCACTCATGACTTGTCTTTAAACATTAATTCATTCAACAAATATTGCTCTGAGCTCATTTCTTTGCCAAGTCCTCTACTAAGTTCTTTGAGGAGAAAAAGGTCGTATGCGGCCATTGTACATATAAAAAAAGCAAAACCAAGGCAAAGCAACAACAACAACAAATCTAAGCCAAACAACAAAACAAAACAAAAACAACAAAAACATGGTTTAATGATGGTATTACAAAAATGCTGCCTATGCTTAGATGAGGATGTAACTAATTTTGATGAAAGAGTCAGAGAAAGGGTGATATTTATTGCATTTAATTGGGGAGGAAGGAGGGAAGGACATTGCGGAAATAAAGAATAATGTTCCCAAAAGCTTGAAAAAGCAGAGCAAGTCAATGGGCATGGCTGCAGCACTGGGGATGGCTGACAAATGTACAGGGCCTTAAAGTCAGGTTAGCACTCTGGACTTCATCCAGACTGGAATCACAGTCAGGCTTTAGAAACAGCATAAGGATTCAAGTGCAGCTTTCCAATTGATTTGAACTTTGTATACTGAAATTTCTTCATTTGCAAAATTCCTTTGACGGTAATTCCTGATTTCCATCTGGCAGTCTCACATAAAATTAAAAAAAAAAAAGCTCAAATAAAGTGATATAAAATCCTCTTGTACAGTTTAAAGTTGTTTACAGCCAAGAATTTTTATTATAGTTTGTATCCCTCATTGGGAAATATGCTACCCAGGTGAGCCTTTTGCTATTATTATAAACTCCTACATATTTTACTAATTTTTATCATATTATGTTTTCATGTCTTTTTTCTCTTAACTCTGTAACTCCCATATTATGCACCATGAAACAAACATATAGTGTGTATCAATATGCATCTTCATTTGCCAATTACCCTTTAAAATAACATAATGACCATACAATAGATAAACATAGTCTTTGGGGCTTGGCGGTCAGTAAAAAAAAGGAAAAAAGAAAAACTCCATTAATTAAGAGGATACCTTAACAATAGGAACTCAGTAGCTGATGTCATGGGTTTGAGTCAGAACATTCAGATACTCCATCTTCACAAGATTTGTCAGAGCAAAGGGAGGATCCCAGAAAGACCACAAGGTAGAAATTAAGAAATATAGGGATAAAAAGTAGAGGGTCTGGGAAGATGAGATACAGGTAGAAAAGCAGTTTTTAGAATTACATAGGTCAGAAGGTACATTTTATAGTATTACCTCCTGCAAGAGTCATTTAAGGGGTTAGAGGCAAGCACTGGAAAGCTTGGTGAGTATTAAGTGCTGACTCTGGGAAACATACGACTGTCAGGCACGGGCCACAGGGAAACAAGGCTGGGTCTGGCCCTTGGGAAAGGCTCCATGATAGGAGGGGGGGAGCCCAGCTGCTAGAGTGAGCATGAGGCGAAAGCCATCCTAGCAGACTCTTTGGTGAAACCAGTTATCCATTTAGAACAAACAGGATGGCCATGGGCTGGAAACAGCACCAAGCCCGTTGGGGGTGCTCAGCCCCCTTGGTTGTAAGGTTGAGGATCCTTTTTTCCAAGCTCCCTGGCAACCACTCCAAGCTTAGTGGTCAGAAGATGAAGAGTTTATGAGAAGTTGAAGTCATCTATGGGCATAAGTTCACCAAGTCCACAGAAGTCTCCGTGAGGCAGTGAGGCTAATGGAACCAAGGCCTGCATGGACTATGAGCTCGAACCTTATCATTGGGCCGCTCACTTCATCTCTTTGTAATTCTTGAGTGGCCCTTAAATATTATTTTCTCAGTTGGATTGTCTATATCCAGTGTCCCAATTCTGTCTCATTCACTTAGTAACACTCTGGCTTCTATTCTGGCAACTAAGCTCAAGCTTTACTCAGAAAGTTACCTTTAGTTTCCAAATTGTGAAATGCAAGAGATATTTTTCTGGACATTCTGCCCCAGTTGGCACTGCCACTTACCTTCCTTTATCTCCCTTTACCTTCTGTAAGTTTTCCTTCCTCCACTTCTCTCCTTAGGTCTTGGGGAGGTTCTTCTGTCTAACAATGCACTCCCTTGGGTGATCACCTAAGTCCTAGAGACTTAACTGCCACTTACCCACCGACTACTTACCAATCTCTTGGGCCTAAAGTTTCTAAAGACCCTCAGACTTGTGTATCTAGTTTCCTATCAGCCCGTGTAACCAGGATGCCTCATCGATGCCTGTAATGTAATAATTACTACCGATTTCAGCATTCTGCTCTGTGATGCTGTTTTCCTGTAAAAATTTTACCTTATTTGACAATATTACAAACACAGAGTCATGCTATGAGCATGTTGACAAGGTATCCCTAATTCTCTACATTTTTTTTTCACTTCTCCAGTTCAACATAGAGCCAAGCCCTGCTGAATTTAACTCCTGAATATTGTGTGACTTTGTTTCTTCTTATACACCCCTTTAAATACTTCCCAAATGAATGGCAGTCTGACTTTTGAGTCTAAGCTTAGTCATTATGCTATGCTGTGTTCTCGAGTTCATTTTATACAATTAAAGATACACATACAGAGCATTGTTCTATATTATTCACAGTTAAAATACATGTTTGTGGATGTGTGGAACATAGAAATATATATACTAAATTTATGATAGTGGTTGCCTACATAGGGAGAGTGGTACTTAGTATCACAGAATAAGTGGGAGTTTGAATGTATTTGTTGTTTTGTTCTATAAAAAAGAAACCTGAACCCATATAACAAAATGATTGTCGGTTGTACTTGGTGATTAAGTTTTCATTAAATTAGTTGTGGTTTTAGGATTTCTTAAAAAGATATTAGCTTTTAAGTAGGTTGCAGAACAAATGAATAGAATATTACAGTGTTCGTTTTTGTAAAAAAAAAAATAAAGCACAAAAAATACACAGTGAAATGTTAGTGGTGTGTCATTTTTGGATGGTAGTATTTTGCAGGTAGGTTTTTTCCCCTTTATGCTTTGAATAATAATAATTACAAAATTAAAATAAAAGTATTTAAAAATAGTGATTAAGTTATGTTTCCACAAAACACTCAAGTGGTAATCCAGGTAGTCTAACTTGAGGGTATATAATCGTAAATGCATCCTTTTACCACTGCCTTAACAAAAGGTTTCTGAATCTTTTCTATCTTCTTCATTCCCATTATCTTTTCCCCAGTTGAGACTTTAATAACATCTCTCCCGAAGAGTAACGATAGCCATGTAACTAGCTTCCCCATTTCTACTTCATTCTCTCTAATCCACCCTGCACACAGTGGCTAAGTTGTCTTTCTGAAGAGCTATTTTCTCTGTGCCACTTCACTTCCAATAGTCTTCAAGAGAAGTTTCAAATTTATCAGAAAGTGCATGAGCACCTTCTCGGTCTTATTTTTGCCTTAAGCCCTTGCTTTCTATCTCTTGCAACCTTTCCACCTGGACTCTTTTCTCCAGACATAGCAATTCTCCTAGAGCACGATAATATGAGTGAGCAGCTGCCTCCCCTTATAATGTACTTGTTTCCTTCCCTGGCCCCCACCCAACCCACTACCCCTTCAGCCTGGCCGACTCCTGGTCATCTTTTAGACATGAGTTCTTTTACGGAAAGCATTTGCTGAGCAATCTCAGCCATTCTTAGCTGACAGTGGCAACTCTTCTGTTATCCTGTGGCCTGTATCCACATTCCCTTGCTTATCCTTCTGAGATTAATCATTGATTTTTCTGTCTCTCTGTACTAGGGTACTAGGGTACTGAGATAGTACCCATCCTAGTACTTGAGTATCTGATGCTGAGGCCATGTTTAGCATTTTTTTTTGAATGAATGAGTATGCATTGCTTCTTGCTATCTCCTTAGACTGGACTGATAAGAAGACAGCCCCCTGAGCCCTTGATCCAGGAAAACTGGGCAAACGTGCTGGGGAGACCTTCCTGCCCTGAAAAAGCCAGCTCTGCATGACTCAGCTTCTGACTGCTCTTGCTTCAGATCCTTCTAGCTCCTGCAATACATGAGAGAAGTGACCTACATTCAGCATCACTTTATAATTCAAGAATTAAACTCAAATGTCTAATAGGAAAAGAAATTATCTCAGTAGAGGGAAATGCCAGTTTTCAGGAAACCAAGATAACAAAAAATGAAGGATTGAGGAAGCAAGAACTGCTGACAACAACAGCTGAGAAAGTAGGACAGTTTAGACAAACTTTCTTGGAGAGAAAGGGAAGTCAGTGAATCTGGAATTTTCTACCTTTCCCACACAGCTCTTTATTTGCAAATGACCCTTTTGACCACCACAGGGATATTCATTAATCCTCCAGTCACCACCATGGACACCAAGCCCGAGGTTGGGAGAGGAAAGGGTCCCCAGCGAATATCCAGTAGCTGAATACATTTCAGTCTCAGGGGCATTCTTGCATTCGTTCAGGCAATTCGTTCTTCCCTCAAGAAAGATTTGTTTTAAACCTTTGCTCTTTGCCAAATCTCAGGCTAGACTCTGGAGATTTAGGTAAAATCAAGTGTCAGTCTCTGACACAGAGTTTACTTCTCCCAGTTTTTTAAAGTATGGCAAAGAAACACATAATACAAAATTCACCTTTCCAACAATTTCAAAGAGTACACTACAGTACTGTCCACCATATGCACATTGTGTAAGAGATGCCCAGAAACCACCCACCCCCACTACCATCCCACGTTATTGAAACTCTACAGCCACCCGACAAAAATGCCCACCTGTCCCTATCCCAGTCTTTGGTACACCATTTGACTTTCTGTTTGATTATATTAGATACCTCATATAAGAGGAATCATGCAGTATTTGTCCTTCTGTAACTGGCCCGTTTCACTGTTTCAGTGTCTTCCAGGATCATCCCTGTTGTAGCATATGACAGGATTTCCTTTTTTTAAAAAATTGAATAATATTCATATATATATATATTCATGTGTACGTATATATACACACATGTACTCATGTGTGTGTATATGTATACACATACACGCCATATTTTATATATATATATACACACACACCATATTTTATCTTTTCATCCACTGATGGATATTTAAGTTATTCTACCTCTTGCATATTGTGAATAATGTTTGATTATATTAGATACCTCATATAAGAGGAATCATGCAGTATTTGTCCTTCTGTAACTGGCCCGTTTCACTGTTTCAGTGTCTTCCAGGATCATCCCTGTTGTAGCATATGACAGGATTTCCTTTTTTT
>CM052900.1:45133723-45180907 GCA_028534135.1 Potos flavus
TCCTGATCCCCTCTTGTTTCATTTCCCTCTCCCACCCCCCACAACCCCCCACCCTGCCTCTCGAATTCTTCATATCAGAGAGATCATATGATAATTGTCTTTCTCTGATTGACTTACTTCGCTTAGCATAATACCCTCCAGTTCCATCCACGTCGTTGCAAATGGCAAGATTTCATTTCTCTTGATGGCGTACATGCACATTCTTAATGAAGCAAAAGAGAACTTGAACCTCTGATATGTGCTAAGACTTTGTGTTAGCTTCAGGATCCCGTAGGTCATAACCCCCATACTTGTGGACAATTCTTGCTGTAGATGTCTTCTCTACAGGAAGGGATCCATGAGCACATTCATGGCTACTTCAACTCCTGGTCCAAACTTCCTGAGGCTGAAACCTAATCCTGTGGTGGGCACAAGGGAGGAGCCTAGACTTAGATCATATAGGCTCCTGGAAGGGTGCTAATGTGAAGACTCAAGCAACATTCCAAAGGAAATGGTCCAGGGTCGTAATCTTTTATTTGGTATGTAAGGTTAGATTCCATCACAGAAGCAAGACGTAGTGCAATGTGAGCATATTGCTGGAGCAGGTCAGCAGCCACATGACCTTTATGTTCTCCTATTGTTCCAAGGTTCTTCACATTCCCAGTAATGGTAATGAACTGGTCCTGCAAGAGTACTAAGTGGTCTCAGCTGGGGAGATCGAAGGGTTTCTAAAACCTGGAAACAGGGGTAATGGTATTGACCCTACCCAGGGGCTGCAAGATTTTCAAATGAAGGATGTTGGTTCAAAACCTGTAGAGTGTTTCTGGCAAAATCTGGACTTGGCCCCTGTACGTGGAGGGCAGAAAGAGACTGAAGAGAGAGTCAGGCTAGTGCAGATTGGTAGAGAGCTGTTTTAATAAGCAAGAGAACTTACATACAAGGTCTGTCTTTGGTGGCCACAAGATAAGTAGATCTCAGTACCCGCCCACCAAAAATCTTAAGAGTTTACATGAAGGCCTTAATGGGTGGAGTTCAGCCATATATCTAGTCCAGGGGGTCTCAGTGACATATCACTCTCTTAAGGCTGCATCCTTGACGTGGCTCCTAGTGCTGGAACAGCGGGAGGATCATACATTCCAAAGATAAGGAGCCTCTGATTTCTGGGCGTCCAGCTTACAGGTCGACTGGTGGTCACATCCTCTCAATGACTTCCTCCAACAGAGATATAAGTGGGAACAGTTAGGTTGTGTATGAACAAAGAAGTAAACATTCACTGGTGCCTAATTCATGTTTAAGATCTGACTCTCAGCTGATCATTTAGTTCTTGATTATTTTGGGTCTCATCTCTACACATCATGGTGAGATGATATACCACAGGCTGCATCTGGCATTTCTTTATATCTCATCCACCACTCAGAATAGAGCTTTGTTTTTTCCTTGTTCAAACATGCTGCTTTTGGTTTGATTTCATTTTGATTTCCCTTTCCATGCAGTGCCATGCATGCAAGGGCTATTCACAAGTCAGTAGAACGTTTTCCTTTGGGAGATGACAGATTGGTTAGTTGGGCTGTTGCATGTCTCTCTTAATCTCCTTGATCTGTAATAGTTGGTACAGAATTATATAAACCTTTCCAAGGAAGAGCCTCTACTCCCTGTCCTGAGTTCTTTATCTCCCATTTACTTTTTATTCTTCAGGCTCTGGTTGCCATTCCAGTCAATCCAATGAAACTGTTCTAAGGTTATCATGACCAAGTAATTACAAAACTAAAATGGCACTTTTGGTATTTATTTACTTGGTATCTTTGTTTCAGTTGATGCTGTCAATCACTCCAAACTACTCTCCTGGCTTGTAAGATCCCAGATGCTCCTAATACTGTAGCTGCTCGTTGCTAGACTTCTCTTCTTCCTCCACAATCTGTTTAAGATGTTGGGAAAATTCTTCCCACTTTGCATGTCCTTCCTGACTAATCTTATCTATTTCAATATTCTCCCAAACTTTATTGATCCCCAAGTTTATATCTCATAGCCTATATATGTCTAATAAAATTTGAACTTGTGTATCCAATTGCTCTCTGTATATATCCTCCTGCCTATGTGAAAGGCAATTAAAATTTGGGATTTCTGAACTGAACTTACATCTGTGGCCACGTTCTATATTCTCTGTGTCCCCTGGGGGCAATAACCTATGTAGTCACTCAAGCTAGCAACCTTGTTTTTATCTTTTCTCTTTCTTGTCTTCCACATTCAATCATGCAATCCTGTCCATTCTTTCCATAACTAGTTCTTGAATTTGTTCCCTATGCTCTATTCCAATGACTATTACCATATCTCTTAATACTCTTACTACTCTAATTAGTTACCACTCCTTATCTCTTGCCTGGTTTGGTAAAACGCTTTTGAATTGGTCTCTGAACCAATCCCTTCTTCATACTCCTATTGGGACCACCTACGTGTAACATGTAACTCTCCTGTTTAATGCTCTTTAAAAAGATGTCCATTACCAATAAGATAGTGTCCAATTGTCTTAGCACGACACATGCATCTCTTCATGATCTGAATTTTACCTAGATCTCCAGCTACGAATATCACCAATCTCCATGTTATGATTTACTCTTTAGTGATATCAGTTTGCCTGAGGTCACCCAGTCCGTTATGTTCTTTTTCCTTTTCAAACTTATATTCATATTGTCATCTCTACCTGCCCTTTCTCTTTGTTTTTTGGCTATCTCTCTCTTACCCTTGCATTTCGAATTCCGATGTCACCTCATTCAAGAGCATCCCTTTACTCAACTTCTTCCTCCATGACTACCATAGTTGTTTGTCTTTTGTGATCCAATAATACTCTCTGCCTATATACATTACTGCAGTAGCTATAAGCTATCCTGGTACAGAGTAAGTACCAGTAAATGTGTGTGGAATTCAATTAGCATTGCTTATTCTCCTTAATTTCTCCTTGGGATATTGATAGCTTACACCTGGCTAAAACTGAATTCAAATATCAACACATGGTAATGAGGCTCTTCTACTCTAGATATGCCATGTCCACCCCAATGACCTGGACCCTTCTTGGAGCCTCTTATTCTCCCACCAGGTGCTGATCCTCATGGAGCCTTTTCCAGAGGCTTATTAACTTTGTGAGCAGTATGTTGAGTGCCCACTCCTGATCATCTGCTCCCAGGGTTCAAGGCTGTGGGTGACATCTATTCGTACATTGGCTTTGTTGACAACCCATTTCTTTCACTTTTCTGAACTTGCGAAGAGGACTGGTCCCTGATCTCTGTTCCTTGAGAGTTCATGTCAACCACTTTCCGCCCATGCCAGAAAGGGATCTATATTACTACTCTACCTGGATGCCATAACAAAATACTACAGACTGAATGGCTTAAACAATAGAAATTTATTTTCTCCCAGTTCTGGAGGCTGAAACGTATAAGATCAAGGTGCCAACAGGGTTCTATGTCTGGTGAGGATCCTTTTCCTGGCCAGGAGATGGCTGCTTTGTCTTCATATAATCTTTCCTCTGAGCCTGTGTGTGTGTGTGAGAGAGAGAGAGAGAGAGAGAAAGAGAGAGAGAGAGAGAGAGTACTCTCTGGTGTCTCTTCTTATAAACAGTAATCCTATCAGATCAGGCCCCCACTCTTATGACCTCATTTCACTTTAATTACTTCCTTGGAGGCTCCAGCCCCAAATACAGAGACATTGAGGGTTAGGGCTTCCACATTCATCTGAAGGTGGGGGACACAAACATTCCATGTATAACATGGCCAATTTTCAGAAGTCTGTGCAATAGTAATCATAAAGCTGAATTGCTGTGAGAGCTGAACCGTGAATGCTAACCAAAATAAGAACTGAAGCCAGAGCTAGAGACAAGCCAGTCCTGAGCATAAGGTATGGTGAGCCATGAACTTAACTATTAATGGGAGCAGGGCAGGAGAGAGGAAGATAAAATTTGGATTTCATGACATATATAAACTCCTATTTCTGTTCCAACTTTGTTAACTGTGACTCGGCTGGCCTATCTGCTACTTTGTAGGTGTGGAAATTGAAAGCACATCTTTTTAATGAATGGCATGAGAACATCGTCATGTCTATCCCTACTATGCCAGTCAAACAGATAGTTCAGTTCAAGTTCTTCAATATGTGACTAGATTAATAATTAAGAGTATGGAATCAATGTGTTTGTGCTGAGAAAGCAGACCTGAGCAATGGATCTAAAATAAAGTATCAGCTAGGATGTCCTGCAGTCTAACTTGGGGTAAAAAAAAGATTCCCAGAAAAAATGTAGAGAGTACATACAATCAAGAAAGAACATCACTCTATTTCTCTTATGTTTGGAAATTGTAGCAATAGGTCTGACTCTTTTTTTTTAACTTAACCTTATTTTTTTAAACCTTATTTTGTCTTTGATTTATTTGGAATAAAGATGTTTATGGTAACAGCTCAGTTGACATTATTTTAATGATTGGAATTCACGCTTCCATTTCTCATACAAAATCAGGTACTTTGTTCATATGTCTTCAGTTTTATTATCAGTGCGAACAATTATAATAAAGATGCAAGTAGTGTCTACCAGACTGGGCATTTCCATCAATGTAGAAAGTTCTATTGGACAATGCTTCTAAAGAGAAAGTAATGCTGCATTGTGTGTTAGAAGGTCTGGGTCCATTTCTCAGTTTTACTAGCTTTAGCAACGTTGGACTTCGTCTCTATCAACCTCAGTTTCCTCAACTAAAAAACGGAAATTATAATGATAACCTCGTTCAGAAGGTTTGGAAAACTCAAAATAAAGTCAGCAAAAGTGATTGGCATGGTATAGATACTTGATCAATCACATTCCTCAGTGGTTAAAAGCATGTTCCAATTCTGGAGCCAGACTATGTAAATTTGAATCTTGGTCTTGATACTACCACTTACTGGCTCTGTGACCTTAGTCAAATTATTTAGTATCTTTCTGTTTCAATTTCCTCATTTGTAAGATGATGATTATAATAGTAACAATCTATAGGGTTTTTAAGAAGACTGAATATCTAAGTACATGTAAATCTCCTAGAACATAGTAAGTACTCAATGAATATTAAGAAGGACAAAGCAATGATTAGTTCAGAATATATTAGAATATTCTTGACATCTAGACCATTTAGAATCGGGATTCTTAACCTACTGTATTTTTAATAAGCTTCGGAGAACCTATGTACTCTGAGTTTACATGAATTTAAATGCATATGCGTTATGTGCACTTTTCTGGATTTCTGGCGTTCATCCATTTCTTGATCTGAGACCAAGGAAAGAAGTGAGTGCTGTTTAGAAGGGCTTTTTCTGTTGTATCCAAGGGAGCCCTTTATCCAATGTTGATCTGCTCTCAGCAACTCACTCTCCCTGATAATTTTCCTGACAGTGGGGTTTATACTCGGAGTCTGGGTTCTGAGGAATTCAAGAAATTTACTTTCCCACGGACTAGATATTTCACTTCAGTTCTCTGAGCTTCAGGCTCTGCATCTATAAACTGGAGATGTGGACATGAAAACTCTTCGATCACGCTGAAAAGCTAACATGTTATGATCCCAACACAAATGAAGTGCTTTTACCAAAATGGTCACTGTATCAAGGACATTGGGCAGATTTTAAGTAAAAGCTAGACCAATATTGCTGTTTTAAGTCTCTTTATCATTAAACAGAAAATCTAGAGCAAGGAGTCCCTGAAACATCGCAGGTCTTTGAGCAGAGAAGCACGGCTTGCTGCTTAGCAACCTTCCGGGCTGCAGAGTGCAAATAGAAAACTGCAGGACCGCCGAGCAGTTTCCAGAGGCAAAACGAGGCAGCTCAGGTTTTTTCTGTAGAGGGGATGCTTTAGGATACAATAAAACATCGCCTAGACAATGCCGCTGAGTTTTGGGCATGGGCAAAAATCTCTGTTAGCCGCACTGTGAGGATGGAGTGAACTGAAGTGTGACATCCTTTTAAGCACAAATGAATTTGGAAGAATTTGAGTCTGAGGTTTCTGGTAAACAGAGACAGCTCTGCAGCCAATAACCAGCCTTAGATGTTTGCACGTCTGTGATTCTAATTTTTTTATCACAAAATATTTGTATATAGCAATGACCATTATTTTTGAGCCCAAAGATCTATAAAGCATGTTATTTTTAAAAATGTGGGTTTAAATATAAAATCCTTTGGAAGACACATCTGTAGTCACTTTGTTGAAAAATGAAATGTTTCCATTTATTCTCCTTTTTTCATACCTGTGTATGCCTAAATTATCTTTTCTCCATATCACAATATGCTTCCTTAAGAAACCATTTTTCTTTTTTTTTTTTTTGTTCCTGCTAACAATTCTAGATGTTTGTAAGTAAAATTCCATCACAGGGTAAAGATGCAGAGAATCTAATTATTTTCCAAACCAGATGAAATTTGTAAACCACATATCATCTGCCAGTCTCATAATGGCAGGATGTATATACAAATTTATATTTATATATATGATATATATAATTTATATTCACATATTATACATAATTTATATATAAATCCACGTAATTTATATATATAACATATATATATGTATATATAAATTTGAAGGAAAAATAAGGAAGATTTCTGGTCTTGGAATTTTTCTGGTTATCCAGTTTATTTGGGATCACTTTCACGTTCTCATCGTGATTTCATTCTCAGCCAATATTACTGACCCAAATATTTCTAAGTGACAGATTGTTCTGTCTCAGACATGAAATGTAAATTGCTTTCCCTCGACTGAGTCAGGAGTCACACAAAATCTTTTCTGAAACTCTGATTAAGACCATAGTTGTCATTCATCTCTGACTTACATGTGGTGTGTGTTTGCCTTTCATTTGACCTCTATCTCTGTTAGATTCAGGATTTCACTTTTTTCTCAATCTCACTAATAATAGCATTAGCTTACTGGTGACTATCAAACATAAGCCAACCACAGGGGCCAGAGGAAGCAGAGGATGTGCCCAGAGTAACCTGATGCTCTGAGAGTAGCACATATCTCCCCAGACTTTCTGGGGCGGAGGCAAGAAAAGGTAGAGTCAGACTTTAACCACATAGGGAGTGCACAGAAGCAAGAGGGTGCCAAATGAAAAATGGGTCCCAAATAATAATAATAAAAGAAAACTTTGTTAATTTTCTTCCTTTGCCTCTACCCAGAGAATGGGTCAGGTGGAAGAAGGGAGTTGTAGACTTTGGAAGGTTTTCTAAGTACTATCCGAAGTGATTTTCCTTTCCCCACATCTAGGGACTCATAAATAGCCCCCCCCCCCCCAGCGGGACATTACCAGACAGACACATGCAGAGATGTAGGTGTGCCTCCTGCCTTCAGCACTGCCTAGATCACAGCAAGCACAGCTAGAATAATGCAGATGGAGACCTGGGAATTCAAGGGTTGCAAGTTGAGCAAGAAGAATCAAAAATCATTTTCAAGTAGCACAACAGCCCTGATTCACTTCAATGAGCCAGCATGGGTCAGCTTGGGACACAGATCAGTTTAGGACCCGAAAACAGATCAAAACAATGACTCAGAGCAAGAAAGATGAGGAAGAAGCAGACCACAGCTAGGCTTAGACTTAGAGAGGAATGGATGTTAGCTATGACTGATGCTCAGAGGGTTTAATGAAGACAGTTCATAACGCAGAGTAAATTCTTCTCAAGTAATTATTTTCCTTTCTTTAAAAAATGAAATCTCAGATAGAAAATTCCGTAGGTGCTTGAGTGAATACCATCAAATGCCTCATTCTATTCTTTCCCTTGCTCCTTTTCAAGGAGGAGAAACACTAATTTGAGAGACATAGTCCAAGAAATTGTCGGAATTATACTTAGGAGGCGGAATCACTGAAGTAAAATGCAAATGACTTCGGCAAAGTGGCTGCTCCCTGTGGCCCAGCTGAGTTTGCCAGAGTTCCCTTCTCTTGGATTTCAGGTAAATGTTCCACCTAACAACTGCTCTTTTGAACAGCTCAACATAGGTTTGTTTAAACAAGACAAGTGATTGCGTTAGAACTGAGATGAGATCACAATGCTATTACGGTTGTCTTATGACCAGGGAAGCCCAAAATATATGAATGTGATCCCAGACATAGCAATGCTTCCCCTTAAAGTCTGAAATATTTGGCAGAGAAAGTCAACATAACAGTCAATTGTTAGGTGGAACTTTTACCTGAAATCCAAATTGTCCACGTGGCAGGGTTGGGTTCTAAGTCTCGGGGAGTGGGCGAGGCGCTGTGGACTGCACCAGTTTTCACTGGAGTCTTTCTAATCCAGGTATAGTTATTTCTCATTATGGTTTTAATTTTTGCCTTTCCCTAATGGCTCATGATGATGAACATCTTTTTACATGCTTATTTATCATTCATCTCTGTTCATGTCCTATGCCTATTTTCTAATTGAAAAGTTTTTTTAATTGTTGAGTTTTGAGAGTTCTTCATGTATTCTCGATACAAGTTTTTGGTCAGATATGTGGATTACAAATATTTTCTCCCAGTCTGTAGCTTATCTTTTTATCCTCTAAAATCCATTTACTGGGGCACCTGGGTGGCTCAGTGGGTTGGGCCTCTGCCTTCGGCTCAGGTCATGGTCTCAGGGTCCTGGGATCAAGCCCCTCATCGGGCTCTCTGCTCGGCAGGGGCCTGCTTCCCCCTCTCTCTCTGCCTGCCTCTCTGCCTTCTTGTGATCTCTCTCTCTGCATCAAATAAATAAATAAAATCTTAAAAAAATAAAATAAAATCCATTTACTGAAAAGTGTATTCCTCATCCACTGAATTGTCTAGCTCTGATGTCCGAATTCAATTGGGCATGTTTGTGTGGGTCTATTTTGGGGTTCTTTATTCCACTATATAGTAAGTCATCTGTAGAATTATTTCTCCAACTTTCTTCTTCTTTTTCAAAATTATTTGTTATTCTAGTTTGTTATTCTATTGTTTGCCTTTCCCTATAAATTTTAGGGTAAGATTTTCTAGATGTACAAAGATCTTGGGATTTCGTAGAACTTGCATTTAAACTATATATCAATTCGGGGAGAATTTTCATCTTTACTCTGTTAAATTTTCCAATCCATGTACACAACATGACCATTTATTTAGAGCTTTAATTTCTTGCATCAGTATATTGTAATTTTTAGCATGCAGATCTTGTATATACTTTTTCATTTCTACTTTTTAGTCTTTACTTACCTATTTCATTTTTGGGGAGTGATTGTAAATGGCATTATGTTTTAAATTTTTGTCTCCACATATTTGTTGTTTGTATATAGAAATATGATTGATGGGAATGTGTTGATCTTGCATTCTGTCACCTTGACAAATTTTGTTTTAGATTTTTTCCTTTTTTTTTTTTTTTTGTAGATTCATCAGTACTTTCTATGTAGTCAATCATGTCATCTGCAAATGGAGACAGTTGTATTTCTTCTTTTCCAATCTCTATGCCTTTTGTTTAGGAAAGAGTATTTTTATATGTAAATGGTGAATCTTGGAACACTATATCAAAAACTAATGATATATGGTGGCTAACATAACACAATAAAAATTTTTTTAAAATTTAAAAAAAAAAGGAAAGAGTATTTTTACTCTATGGAGCATAACAATCCCTTCAAGGCCCTTCTCATAACAGCTACTCCTGGTAAACAGACATTATGAGTGTTACCTAGTTGACTAGGAAGAACTTCAACCTCTCTTTTTAACTGCATTAAGAGAAAAAACAATTTCCACAAAAAGCTTGAATTGAAGGACAAACGTCAGTCATTTGCTACTTCTCACATATTTGTGAGGGCCGATTTCTCATTCTGTCAAAAAGGAATCCCATCATGAGTATTGGCCTCCCCTGGCTCTGGAGACTTTACCCAAATATTGGATTAGTCCTTGACTAACGAGTGACAAACTCCATTCAGACCAGTGTGTCGGGCTAGGATTAAGACAGCTTTGCTCTACTGGATACCTGCTGTGCTGCCCGTATGAAACTTTCTCTTCTATGATCTTTCTACGTAGAATTATTCCATCCTTTATGAGTTCCCATAAAAATATATACCTTTTTGAGAGCTTTTCATCACATACTTCGTCTGTCTATCTTTCCGCCTGCTCAGGCAGCTATTTCTACTCTAATCCTTACTTTTTTCATTGAGGTTATAAGAAAGGGTTCTGCATCACTCCTGGTTTGTTTTGAGGGGGACAGAAGCCTGCCTCAAATCCCCTAATCCTTGGTGGAGGCCATATACCTCGGTGGCCCCTTTTCCCCTCGTTGATCTCTGTATGAAGACACTGTCTTGTATCATGAAAAATAGATACGCACAACTGCCCTAGAATCAAGGCTATTTTTCTCATTTGCCTATCAGCCCAACGTACTCATGAAGCAAGACCTCCCCCGTACGTTTGGGACTCTCAGAAATATAAGCTAACCTGTATCAACTCAATGGAGACTGCAATTTGAACAAGTTGATTCTCTTTTTTTAAAGATTTTATTTATTTTTAGAGAGAGAGAGAGAGAGAAAGTGTGCTCGTGAGCAGGTGGAGAGGCAGAAAGAGAGGTAAAGTATCTCAAGTAGACTCCGTGCTGAGCACAGAGCCCCGCATGGGGCTTAATTCCATGACTCTGAGATCCTGACCTGAGCCGAAACCAAGAGTTGGACACTCTGGGGGCTGAGCCACCCAGGCACCCCTGAACGAATTGACTCTCTTTTAGAAATTAATCTGTCTTGATAATTATATCTTTTTCTACTTCTCCATAGCCTATCTCAACAAGGTAAAGAGTATCTTTGCCTTTAAAAAAAAAGTTTTCTGGGATTATAGTGGTTCATTGTCCACACTTTATTAAGACAAAAATTTATTTAAATCAACTAAAATTTATTTATTTATTTATTTTTAAGATTTTATTTATTTGACAGAGAGGAGAGAGATCACAAGTAGGCAGAGGCAGGCAGAGAGAAAGGGAAGCAGGCTCCCCGCTGAACAGAAATCCTGATGCGGGGCTCCATCCCAGGACCCTGAGATCATGACCTGAGCCGAAGGCAGAGGCTTTAACCCACTGAGCCATCCAGGCCCCCCTAAAATTTATTTAAATTAATTTATTCTGTCCACCTGGATGTAACATCTTAAGTAATTTCAGATGGGCATCCGCTGGATTAAAACATAATTTCCTCGTTCGAGAGTATTACACACCCTACTATCTACCCATTGATGTGATGGGTACTTAAGCAAAGAGATGTGTTAGACGTAGTTTCAGGCCTCTTGGAGTGTACAATCTGCTTGATGACATGACATGCAAAAATGCTCAGTTGATTAAATTGCTTGCTCTATGGTTAAAACTAGTTGTGATTCATGACCTGAACATGGCTTCTTTATAGTTAGCTTTTCTAGAATGTTTCTTTTGGGTTAGTTTTCTAAGATGTTGTCCACTGATTGATTGACTTTTCCAATCTGCTTTGTTGTATGTATCAAATGGGTCACTTCTTCAAGTGTGATCCAGTCTGTTCTAATAAGCAAGCAGGTGTTGAGAGAGGTTGGGATTGCCCTGCCAGTCGTGATCTCTGCGTTCGCTTCTGTGTCACTCATGACCAGCCTATGAATGCTTTCACTGAAAAGCCAGCATGAAAAATGCCTGCCGTGTGAGTTCCTTAATGCTGTTACCACACATCGTCTGCAAGTGGGTTGGCTACAGGACAGCTGGTTGCCTGGAAATCATTTTAAATTTCTCCGCTCCGGGAGCTCCGGGTCAAACTGGGGTTGTCACGGAACAGACTCTCCCATTTCTGATACCCTGAAAACTTCAAATTACATTCTACTCTCAAACATTTACTGGATGTAAGATTTAATGTATCCTGTCTTCAAGGTACTTACAGCTTGGGGAAGGGACAGAAAATACACAAGGTTAGCTCCACCACCAGATATCATGTTGTAAGGACCATCAGAGAGATGCCAACAAAGTCCTCAAGGGACCTCAAGGTGAGGAAGATTGATTCTGAGCTGGAGATTATGGAGGAGATAGGAGAATCGGAGGGCTATGTTATAGTCTGAGTAGGATGGTCACAGGTAAATTTGGGTGAGAGGGCTTCCCAAAAAAAGAAAATAGAGAGTAAAAGCATAGCAGGAAGAGAGAAGTTTTTGGAAGATAATGAGTAATCTGAAGTGGTTGGATTTGAGTGGTGATAGGACATTGGACGTTTATATTAGAGTTGGTGTTTAGGAAAAAAAATTGGACATTACTGTGTGGCCAATTAAGGTTTCTTACAGGGGGGTGCAGTTATAAGGTTGTTGTTTAAAGAAAAAAATAACTCAGGAAGCAGCGGAGGGCATGAATTGGATAAACAGAGAGAGTTCATTTGGGATCTGCTGTTTCATTCATGATGGAGGTAACAGAACTTTCTCTAGGTTGACTGTTGTGAACACAGAAAGGTGAGATGAGTGGGTCAGCTCTGAGGACTTTGGGCGTAACTGAGTCCTCAGGTGTTTTTCATTTTTTTTGCTTTGTTTTTTTGGTGCTTGGTATCTAACGGGCACCTTGTAGGAGTTAGATCATCACTGCTCAGTAGAAATAGAATTAAAGTCATAAATGCAAACTGTATGTAAAAAATTTAGGGTGCCTGGGTGGCTCAGTGGGTTAAAGCCTCTGCCTTCGGCTCAGGTCATGATCTCAGGGTCCTGGGATCCAGCCCTGCATTGGGCTCTCTGCTCAGCAGGGAACCTGCTCCAACCCACCCCCCCCTTGCCTCTCTGCCTACTTGTGATGTCTCTCTCTCTGTCAAATAAATAAATAAAATCTTAAAAAAAAAAGTTTTAAAAAATTTAACAGCCACACTGACAGAAAAGAAACATGTAAATTTAATTTTAATAATTTTTAACTCCAATCAAAAATATGATCATGTTAGCAATCAGTATAATAATATTGATGAGATAGTTTTATTTTTTTCTTATCCAAGTCTATGAAATCAGTGTGTACTTCATCCTTAACAGAATACTTCAATTTGGACCAGCCCTATTTCCAGCGCTCATTCATGGCATGTGCTAGCCAGTGGCTACTCTATTGGGCAGCACGGAGTTGAGTATACTTTTACTTAACTACTTACTTCTAATCTACTTTTGCTAATCTACTATCTACTTAAATAAACTTTACTGATCTACGTATCCCATTGTAACATATTAGTCTCTTCCCGTGACTCCGAGCTCCTAGGAAGTCGGCCTGGTTTTACTGATGTTAAGGCTCTGGGGCCCGACAGAGTTTCTAATGGAAGTTAAGTCCTCGAAGAATGATTGTCACCCAGGGGAAGCAGGGAATGCTGGTATGGAAGCCAAGATGTGGATGTAGGTGTGGGAAGAAAAGGAAAGGTTTATCCTTAACCCGACTCAGTCCTGATTTAGGAAACTGAATATCGCCTATGACTTCCCCATTGAAGCAAAGGTGACTAAAAAAAGGGCAAGGTATTCCTTTCATTCTCATATTTGTATCAAATATTCACAGACAAGAAATCAGTGTGGACAAAGTTGCTTGGATCCACCAATGAAAGGTTCATTAAAAATATTTAGCATTTTCACGATGCTAAAAAAAAGAAAGCCGCATGGCTGAAATGTATTTCTCTATTAAAAATGGCCTTAACATTTTTCATCTTTGAAATGTTTCCATTTAATGTCATACAACCAATATCCTTTTTCTTTTCCTTATTGCATTAGTCATATTTTTTATTTTTATTATCTTATGATGTTTTGCCATCTTAAAAAATCTTGCTGGCTGGGGAGCCCCTCTCAGGGCTGAGCTGTTCTTACAGATCGAGGAGGGCTTGGCGGGCAGGGCGCTTTTCGAATGCAAATGCACCGATTAGGCTGTTTATTCACCCAACAACTTCTATTAATTTACGCATCAAGCCAACATTTCTCCAGCGCTAAATCATCCCAGGGTCAGGTACCAGGCAGCTAGAGACTGCTCCTGTGGTTTAAAATCTCCAGAACTATTCAAAATAGCCAATCCTAAATTATTCCCCCTGCCCTGCCTTGTCTTTCCTGTGGAAATAGCAAAAAAAAAAAAAAAAAAAAAAAGGCTGCAGCCTTAGCTTTCCCCTCGCTCCGGCTTCTGCCTCCTGACCAAACTCTGGTGCTGTCCACAGAGCCCCGCACCACCTGGTGTGCTTCCTCGAGACAATGTAAGTAAGAAATGCTTCTTTCAGTCCCGTTGGCCTCTGTGTTGTTACTCAGTCACCTCCATAAATCAGAATCCCAGGAGCACAAGTGAGACACATACACGACTGCTTCTCTGTCTCGGTTATTTTATATTTCAGTTATTTTGGACACATATTTTTACCGGAACATAAATTCAGAACCCAGGCTAAAAGGAATGTCAGAGGACTTAAGATTGCACTTGCCCAGTGAGCCGGAAGCCATCAGGGAATAGGGCGACTGAGCCGATAGGGGTTGTGGGTGAGGAGAAAAAAGAAAACACTATTTCAACATTCTTCTAAAGTACATTATGAAGGCATCAAAGCACTAGAATGTGGCTTATGTATCCAGTACATGCTGGGTATTTTTCTTATCCCCTCTCATTTAATCACCTTTAGTACACAGATGGGACCCAAAAAGGTAAATGACTTTCTCAAGGTCAAACAATGTAGCTGGATTTGAACCCAGATGCTTCCTAGACCGCCGACTCGTGCTCTCACTGCTGCACCACCTTCTCCCCTTCTGGGACATGGACAGTCAGGAAGGAAAGAGTCCACCCAGACATGCGGAGGACTGCAGCTTTTGTGATGCTTTCTTATTCCAAATGCCTGACCCACAGCATGTTTTAGATACAGTATTCAGAAGCCAAGAATTGGGGGGGGGGCGGGTCACAGATTTTATTTAGCAACAAATAGGATACAAAGCATAGCGGTTTAGACCCATGTGGAAGACAGTGACAGACATTGAGAGCTGAGACATCTTTCTTGGGCTGGGAAAGGAAGGACTTCGGACTCCTGGTGACACTGGTGACAATTGGAAGAATTCTGTACAGAGGAGAGGGAATCAAATAGCTGTCAAAACAAATTGAGAAGAAAAGAGAGTGACAAGTTTCAACTTTTTTTTTTTTAGGGCAACTTAGAACTCCATGATCTAATTTATTAATTTATTAATTTTTTCAAGTCTACTATATTAATGCTCTAATTCAGTCTGTATTCGTGAATTTTTAATGGAAACTGACACTCTGATCCTTCAGATTAAGAAATATAATTTGGGGGTTTCCTAGGCAGCGAGTGAAAATATGAGCAATGCAGTGTAACAATGGAACACTTACCTTTCATAGCCGCTGGAGAAGAATGAATCATGTAAAGATTTTTGCTCCATAATAAAATATTTTATGTCAACACATTTCTCACGTGGATAAATGAGTAGAAAGCAAAAGCAGGGTGGAGATGAATAATAAACTACATGAAAAGCAAAGAAAACTAGTGCCTCCAGGAGGTTTAACTTCTTGTCTAAATAAAAGGGTGTGACATCGGACCAAGAGGAATAGACCATTGGAAGTTTGGGATTAAATGGAAAGTGAACGTTTAGTTTGATTCTCCTAAGTGATTTTTGAAGTTATTTTGCATCAGAATGGGTATGGATGGTTTAATGGATCCTGATGGTGCTCACTGATGACCTTCTTGACTCTTCAGACCTTTACACATTTTAAAACTTCAAGGTAATAATTCCCCAAAGTTTAAACTTAGATACAATTGGATTTCTAATGCTTGGAAAATCTGGATGAACTATTTTAAGTTCAAGCAAAATGTGAAGATGAAGTGACATAATGTGGATTTAGCAGGAAGATTCTTCTTGCTTTCCCCAGCTACAACTCTGCTAAATACACTGCGTTCATAGATTACTGGGAAGTAGCAGCTATCATAGAAGAAAGGGTATTCCTGTACTGAGAGAAGCAGTGAATGTTGGAAAAGTGACTCATTGCTTCTAAAAAGGAGATATTTCAGTTTCCTTTCACTTGTGTTTTTTTTTTCATACAGTGCTAGAATATATAGTGTGACTTCTAGATGTTCCATTCTTTAGAACAATTTATTCTAGAACACATTTTGTTCTCCAGTGAATTTAAAATGGGTAAAAAAAACAGTTTTCTAAGATTGGGGAAAGGAGGTAAAAAGGAAGAGAAAAAGAGAGAGACATGCAGGAGGAATTAAGAAAGGTGAGTCACTTGCGCATGAGATTCTGGGAGTGTCAGAACTAAATCAGTCCTCCCCCTTAGTACCAAGGCAAGGCAGTGATGACATGATTAGAGCTTAGCACTAAGGACAGGTTTGCCGGGACACCTTCCTCCTTTGGGTTGGATTTTATTTTCTTCTGGAAGAACATCCAGTTCAAGGCACTTTGTGAAAGGATACACGCTCTGATTTTTTTCTTACATTCTAGAGAACTTTAAGTTCTGAGGGAACAGAAAATCTAAAATATGTGAGATAATTCCTACCCACCAATATTGATGTAAATGTAAAAATCTGAAAGACGATAGAATTTCTTTTGCCTGTAAAATTTTCTGTTTTTCTGTGATACCTCTTCCTTCCCTTTGTTTTTCATTTCACCAGGGGAATGGGGATATGAAAAAATAAAAAGTAAAAGAACTAAAAGACCTCATACACAGTATAGTAATGGTGTTAGGCTCTGAAAGAAATTACAGAGCATTTGATCCAGTTATTTGTTATTGAGTTGTTGAAGTTCTTTTATATTTTGGAAATTAATTCCTTATTACATATATGATTTGCAAATATTTTCTCCCATTCTGTAGGCTGATTTTTCATTCTATTGATTTGTTTTCTGTGCTGACGCCTTTTAGTTTGATGTAGTCGCACTAGTCTAGTTTTGCTTTTGTTACCTATGTTTTTGGTGTCATATTCAAGAAAAACAGTAGAGCAGCTGTGGAAAACAGTGCGGAGCCTCCTTAAAAAGTTAAAACTAGAATTACTGTATGATCCAGTAATCCCTCTCCTGGATATAAATCCAAGGGAAATCGGATTCTGGAAGACATATCTTCACTTACACATTCAGCATAGCATGATTCCCAATAGCCAAGACATGGAAACAACTCCAGTGTCCAACGGCAGAAGAATGGCTAGAGAAAATGTGGTATATGTATTCAATAGAATATTATTCAGGCTTAAACAAGAAAGAAGTCCTGCCATTTGTGACAAAGTAGCTGAACCTATAGGGCATTATCCTGAGGAAAGTAAGCCAGTCATAGAAGGACAACTACTCCATGATTCTACTTATATGAGGGACCTAAAACAGCCAGACTCGTATGGGAGAGTACAGTAGTGGCTGCAGGGCTGGAGGGTGGGAGCGGTGGAGAGCGGTTCGTCAATAGATATAAAATTTCGATATGCGAGATGAATACATTCTAGAGTTCTATTCAAATAAAATGAAATTTAAAAAAAAGGGATGCGAAGAAGCTTTTGGAGGTGATGGATATGTCCATTGCCTTGACTGTGGTGATGGTTTTCTGGATGTTTACATATGCCCGAACTCATCAAATTGTGCATGAGATATGGCAGGGGTTTTTGGTCATTGTTTTTGTTTTTGTGTGTGAATTACACATCAAAGAAGTTGTGAGAAATTATGGACTATTTAGGAGTACCCGGGTGGCTCACTCTGTTAAGTGTCTGAATCTTGGTTTTGGCTCAGGTCATGATCTCAGGGTCCTGAGACTGAGCCCCTCGTCAGGCTCTGCGCTCAGTGTAGAGTCTGTTTGAGATTCTCTCTCTCCCTTTCTCCTTCCCCCACTTGTGCTCTCTCTCTCTCAAATAAATAAATTAACTTAAAAAAACGATGGACTATTTGAAACTTATAGAAAAGTACGGAGAAGAATATTATAGCAAATTGACAACCACCACCCAGTATTTTTATTTTTTAAAAAATATTATTTTATTTTTCTTTAGAGAGAGAGAGAGACGGCAGAAGGGGGGTACGATGAAGAGGGAAAGGGAGAGAATCTTAAGCATATTCTGCGCTGAGTGTGGAGCTTGACCTCACGACCCTGAGATCCCTGAGATCATGATCTGAGCCTAAATCAAGAGTCGGACACTTAACTGAGACACCCAGGTGCCCCAGCCACCATTCAGTATTTTCAGATATTAACATTTTATCTTTGTTTCTTTTTTCTTTAAATGAGAAATTACAGAGAAGTTTAAGACTCTTGGCTATCTTTCTGTGATCCCCTCGGCTCTCTCCCCAAAGATAAAGCCAGTTCTCATGAATTTTATGTTTAAGGTTCCCATGCAGGAACTTCATGAGCAAAGAGAATTCTACACATTCAAACCCAACGGTTTGCAACTCAAAACCACTGAGTAGAGCAAGATGGCCATCCTGCATGAAGTTGGAGCTGTAGCTCCTCGATGAAGGAGGGACTCTGCTTCAGGGCGTAAGCCCGGAGAAAATCTTGCTGGTTCGTACGGGGAGAATGTATATTTCATTGCAGCACTGTAGGAAGTAATAAAAATTACTAAGTCTTAGGTTATTTTTATTGTTGAAAATATTCGTGCCAAACTTACTTTCCATTGGGAGATGTGAGTGAAATGAGAGAATATAAGTAAATCATAAAAAAATGTGAAATAGAAAAAAAATGTTTCAGATAGAGGTAAACATTTTGTTAGGCCGTACACTTTTAAGCTTTATTTCAGTTGGTTGGATGAGCAGTAATCCTATCTTTCCTACTCAAAGTGTGGTCCATAGACCAGAAGAGGGGCTTGTTGGTGGGGGGGATGTGTTAGAAACACTGACTTGCAGGCCCCCCTCCAGCCTTACTGGGTTAGAATGTGCATTTTAACAAAAACACCAGGTGATTTGTATGCATAGTAAAGTTTGGAAGCACAGGTCTAGAGCAGCTGCCCTCAATTTTTATGTCTCAGCAGGCTGATGGGTCGTGATGGGCTGTGAGGTGCATACAAATACCGCCTTAGTAAGAATACACACTTTTTGAACGATTTAACATAGAGCAAATCTGAAACATCTCACACGGTACCAGCACTCAAAGTCACGTGCATTTCCAGAGTGAAAGAATAAGTGCTGAGGTGGGTCTGTAGAGACAGGGTTGTGCAGCAGCGCACGGCAAATATTTGAGGGATTGTGATGGGATCCCGCCGGGAGAGGCATGTGCTCTGCTCCTGGTAGAGGGTAAGCTGATGACTATAATAGAGTTAGCATCCGGGGAAATGATAACCAATGATAACAAGTATCTGCTCTCAGAATGGACCATTCACTCATTGAACAAATATTTACTCATCCCTTGCCCATGTCACCTCTTCTGCTAGACCCCAGCGAACTGTAGTGAGGCCACACCAAAGACACGGCCCATGTCCTAATAGAACTTACCATCTCTCGACGGAGGCAGGTATTTCACAAGTATGACTGTCCAATAAATCTTATGAGAAGAGAGGCGTGAATCTTATAAGGGTAGTTAATTAGGCAGGTAGGAAATAGTAGTTGATAGCTAGAAAGATGATACACAGATAGAATGAAAGCATATAGCACAGGCATTTATTGGAGTCTGTGTGTCAGACGGCCATGCAGTAGAAACTTTTGAAATGTTAGAGAGAATCTCTGGTTTTATTTTATTTTTTATAAAAAGATTTTATTTATTTCTTTTAGGGAGGAAGAGAGCGAGCGAGCATGTGTGAGTGGGGGAAGGGGCAGAGGCAGAAACTCTCCAGCAGACTCTGTGCTGAGCATGGAGCCCAATGCAGGATTCGATCTCAGGACCCTGAGGTCACAACCTGAGCTGAAACCAAGAGTCAGACGCTTAGCTGACTGTGTCACCCAGGTGCCCTGAGAAATGTCTGATTTTAACAGAATATGTGGAATTATTAGACTATGAAGATGCAAGGAGAAACAGGATAACAAAACTCTAGGGCACTGGCTTTAAACAAAATGACTTGACAGATTGGATTTTTATTTTTATTTTTTTATTTTATTTATTTATTTTTATTTTTAATTTTATTTATTTATTTGTCAGAGAGAGAGTGAGAGAGAGATCACAAGTAGGCAGAGAGGCAGGCAGAGGCAGAGGGAGAAGCAGGCTCCTTGCCAAGCGAGGAGACCGATGTGGGACTCGATCCCAGGACTCTGGGATCATGACCTGAGCCGAAGGCAGCCGCTTAACCAACTGAGCCACCCAGGCGTCCCCAGATTGGATTTTTAAAAATTATTTGCCATGATTAGATAGACCTACAAATCCGGAAGAGCAGTAGGTTATCTGTGAAGAGGCATTTGGAAACCTTGACTCAAATATTACCCAGATTTCTCAAGACTCACTTTCTGAGAATTTCCGATGCCCTTGTGGCTTAATTATACACTGAACCCCATGCTTCTTCCGTGGTTCATGGAGCTAGAACCAGCTCTCTCTCAAGAGTCTCACAGGGGGCTCCCCAACTGCTTTTATTTGAAGAAATGAGGACATGTAAGATAGTTTGGTTTTTTCCTAAATGTATTCTCTGCTCCCTACTGCTGCTCTTTGCCCAGCCTGCCACTCGGACAGAGAGACAATGGACAAGGGAGGCACTTAGGCTGCCCTGTCTGGTAATTTAGGCTTCTATGAAGAAGAATGTGCTGGTGTCAGATCAAAAAAAACAGTATATCAAGAAAACATTGTAACCATCACCTAATATATATTATATAATATGTAAAAATACATACATTAGATACACATATATATGGGTGTGGGTGTGTGGGTGTGTGTGTGTGGGTGTTCTCCTAGTATTTCGTTTTACTCACTGCTCTCCTGCTGTGATTCCAAGTTTATGACCTCTTTGGAGAAGAGATAAGACAGTAGAAAGAGAAAAAAAAAAAACAAACTCAGAGTTTTCCTCTGGGTTTTGAATTTCAAAAATCGAATCTATCTTAAAAAAATAAAAAAAGGGCGCCTAGGTGGCTCAGTGGGTTAAGGCCTCTGCCTTCGGCTCAGGTCATCATCTCAGGGTCCTGAGATCGAGCCCCGCATCGGGCTTTCTGCTCAGCAGGGAGCCTGCTTCCCCCTCTCCCTCTGCCTGCCTCTCTGCCTACTTGTGATCTCTCTTCTCTCTGTCAAATAAATAAATAAAATCTTTAAAAAAAAAAAAATCAAACCTAGCTTTCTGAGCAGAAAAGGCATGAACATTAAGTTTGGGAGATCCTTATAAAGAAGACAAATCTGTCCCCTCTGATGAGCTGATTGGATAAAAGTCTTCTGATCCACAGACCAGAGCATCAGAAGGGAATTGAGAACACTGGGCTCTTGATAAGGTGGGTGAGGGCTTATTTCCTGTGCTTCTATGAGGCCCAGCCTTGGAAGGATAGTAAAAGTCCCAGATATGTTTGGGGCACCGAGAGCAGACAATCAAGCCTGGGCCTTGATTCTCAGACAGAGTTGGGAAGGTAGCCGAACTCCAAAGAAGGAATTAATGTCTTCATGCAGATGTAGGCAGAGGAGGTTTAGTTGGCCAGGGAAACCACAGCACTTGGAGATAGCTTCACACATGAGTGAAACCATATGATAATTGTCTTTCTCTGCTTGACTTACTTCACTTAACATAATCCCCCCCAGTTCCATCCATGTCGATGCAAATGGTGGGTATTCATTGTTTCTGATGGCTGAGTAATATTCCATTGTATATATGAACCACATCTTCTTATCCATTCATCTGTTGAAGGGCATCTCGGCTCCTTCCACAGTTTTAACATTACATTTCTTCACATCAAATTTTTTGCCCAAAGTCTGTGCTCATCACAATAGCTTTCTCAATATTTGTGTGGGATTGAAGTTTGGAGATGAGGTACATTTAAGGAAGAAGGGGGTTGTCTTCCCTCTTCTCTCTTTCTTACCTTAAGACATTGGGTTACCTATGCTGGAAGCATTTCTATTCCTCCAGTTTACTTCTATCATTCCCAAATTTGTTCATCAATATCTCTTTTCTCCATTGCTTGACCCTGGAATCAGAGACAAAGCAGACAACATCAAACCCACAGCTGTGTCTGAGGACACCCTCTCCCTCAGATGACACCCATTTCTCACAGAATTCTGAAGGTTATCAGAAATTCTGTCAGCTCCCCAAGCCACTCACCTTCTCTGAGGCCCAAGTTATTCTGGAGGTAAGTTTGCAGAGTCTTTATAACTTTGTGAACAAATACCAAACTCACAGAGGAGAGGAATGGAGAAAATATAGGAAAGGTGGAAAAGACATAAGAATTTAGCTGGAGAGAAGGGAGACAGACAGTGGAAGTGAGGCTACGGTTTTCTTGTTGAAAATATGATACCGGTTTGCTTCCCCATCGTTGCTCCTGCCAGGGAATATATTTTTTGTACGATTGTAATGAGTCAAATATATGCCTTATATAGGTGCTTTATGGGGACGTGGGAGCACTTGGGAGCAATGTCTAACTCTCTGGGGAGCTTAGATTTCTGTTGGATTTTTAAAAGCTTTTTTGCTTTGTTGAAGTAGATGCTTTGCATGGAGCCCCCCTCGCCCTTGCTGCTCGTCTGCATTGCCCGCAGCCTCCACACGCTTTTCCAGACTAGCCAGAGGGCAGCACGGGGCACCTCGTCTATACTCAGAGCCACAGAAGTCATTGTTGTAATGACAGACAGAATGATTCTGTCGTCCTTGGGGGCCCCACACTCCCCGCTCCAAGGTGCTGTCATTTTATCGTTGAATACCATGGACGGGCCTAGAGGGTATTATGCCAAGTGAAATAAGTCAGACAGAGAAAGACAAATACCACAGAATTTCACTCGTATGTGGAATCTAAAAAACAAAACAAATGAATAAACAAAAAGCGGAACCAGACCTATAAATATAGAAAACAAATGGATGGTGGCCAGAGAGAAGGGGGACGAGGGGGGTGGATGAAATGGGTGAAGGGGAGTGGGAGGCATAGGTTTCCACTTTTGGAATGCATAAGTCACAGGAATGAAAGCACAACATGGAGAATATAGTCACTGGTACTGTAATAGTGTCGCGTGGTGATAGACGGTAGCTGTGCTGGCGGTGAGTAGAGCATAACGTATAGAGACGTTGAATTACAAAGGTTGGACCTCCGAAACTAATGCAACATTGTGTATCAACCATACTCAAGTAAAAGAAAAAAAAAACAAAACCAAAAACCAAAAAAACCCCCCTAAAGTCCTTAGTGGGAAACCCTTTGTTTCCCATCTAGTCCAGTTGGCCTTGGCCGTGTGTGTTCACCATGGGAACCTGCTGCCACTCTCACCGGGAGTTTAATGGGCGTTTGGTGGGTTGTGGTCCCACTGTCGTGGAGAAGACCTGTGGAGAGCCTTCCACAGCATTCATAGAGGAAATCATCCCCGGTTTGTTCGTGTCTAAGGTGGGTGCTGGTCCAGGAAGGCGAACCCCAGCACCACTTAGAACAGCTTGGGGCAGTGGGTGGCGAACCCTGGGGAGACTGCAGGGAGGGAGGAGGCGTGTGCTGCGCAGGGTCCCAGGCTGCAGCTTTGTGAAAAGAAGCCAACTCAGCACTTACCTACACCGACTAGAGCGCCTATGCTGAGTTTCTCACTTTAGGGAGCAATAAAACAGACGAGGACGAAGAGAGAGCTTGGGGAGTGGTGGGAGACCAGAGGAAAGGCTCCATCGACTGGGAATGAGCTGCTGTGTCTCTATCTGTTGGCTTTTCTTCCCTGTTACCCCGCCCTTCACATGTGGCTGGTGTCCATTAAATATTTGTTCAATGAATGAATAAATATCCAGGGTTTAGACTACAGTTACTTCCGTAATTGAGTTATTGGCAATAATGGAACTGTAAGCATTTGGTCTATTTATTTATTTATTTATTTATTTGTCATCTGTGGTCCTGTTGTTTTTATGACCAGTTGTCATAAAATTGTCTAATGATTTTACTGATAACTCCCGATGATGGTCAGACAAAAACCTAGTCAATAGAAAATGACTGTAGGCCAAGTAATTCTAGGGAGGTATTTTTGTATTTCTAAAAACATGATCTTGGACTCCAGAAAGAGAATCTGTGTACACGGCAGGATTAACCAATACTCCCTCCCCGCCACTGGGGAAGCAAATGGGATCTGAGAAAATGCATTTAATAATTGCACAGTCCATGCTGATGGCTCAGGCAGAGCCATTATTCTTTTATGTGGGGGGTGAGTGCTCTGCGATGAAAGCAAGGCAGGAAGGAAGCAATAGTCGCTGAACACAGTAACGCCAACATCTTATTTCTTAAAAGGTACGAGGAAGACCCAGTGAATGCGAACAGTGTGTTTTCTTCTTGTATGATTACACTCCCCTTTCTTAGTTGCTTCTACAGGAATATGGCTGCCGCCATTATTGGCCAAGAGCTTCTATTGGCTTCTTCTATTCATGGACGCAGAGCCCATGGTTCCCCTTAGAACGAGCAAATGCCTGAGCAAAGGAAAACTTCTCTTACAATTTTGCTGAAGTCTGAGGTGGCAGTTTGCAGTATGCAGAGAGAGAACAGAGACATCTATAGACTTCTCATGTGAGAGAAGTAGAATTTTCCTAGAGGTGAAGGGGGGGTCTGAGGAAAGGTGAGTTTTCCAAGGGCAGAGAGGATCAGAGTGTCACTGTGGGAAAGGAACGGGGAGATAAGACTAGGGAACAAGGCAGTTCCTGTAGGGCAGGGTGATCTCCAAAGGCCTGGATGGAAAAGCTGCATTTTCTGGAGCTTCGCACGGTTCAAGGCAACCAGTTAATGAAATAAGGTGACAGCTCCTGGTCTTATTTCATACTCTTTTAGGATGCTTACATGATATTTCCTAAGAGCTTGTTCAAACCTCTGTCAAGGTCAAGGTCTGTGGCTCCTTGTTGACCCTCTGAACTCTTGGGTTCCCAGGCCAAGGGTGTCAACCAACAAACAACCCCAGAGAGATGGTAAAGCCCATTTCATAAACTTCTCCCAAGACAGGCTGAAGATGTGCATCGATCTATCTTCTAAGGTAAAAAGGGGGTACACATCCTCCACCCTCTTTGCCGAAGGCTAAGGTATCCTATGGTCCAGTGTGATTCTATAAGTCAGAATCTTTGTTGCTGGTTGTTTGAAAGGATTGAAAGTTAAACAAAGCATTGGCTTTTCTTTTTATATCTAAGTTTCAGCCTTAAATGACATTCTTAAATGAGAATCTTAAATATCCCCAAACATAAGAAGATAAAATTAGAAAAATAAAAACTATTTCTGCAAGCTGTTCGAATTTCATTAGGCAAACTTATGTTGACTTTAGACGTCTCTTCATTTTATTTTTATTTTATTAAAGATTTTATTTATTTATTTGAGAGAGAGTGAGTGAGAGAGGGTGAGCACAAGCAGGGGGAGGGGCAGAGAGGAAGGGAGAGGCAGACTCCCTGCTGAGCGGGGAGCCAGATGCAGGACTCAATCCCAGGACGCCGTGATCATGACCCGAGCTGAAGACAGCCGCTTAAATGACTGAGCCACCCAGGCACCCCTTGATTTACCTCCATTTTTAAATGTATTGGGTAGGCGGCCTTATAGTCCAGGTCATTTTAGCATACCATTTCATGTACATTTAAGCCAGTACATTTCTTTGCCTGTATCTGGTGTGTTTCTTTTCACACTGGTAGCACTCCATATCTGTTCCACGTATTACATGATTAAGTGTGGCATTGCTTGGCTATTGCAGATTCAACTGACAGGCCCACATCGATTTGTTATCCTGCCTGTATAATGAAAACATGAGCTCAGACTGGTATGTGAGTCTGGTTCCTTCTTACCATTAATCCTCTTTCATAAACCATTGATGTTTCCTTAGCAACTGTATTAAGTTCCTGAACATGTTACTTAACTTGTTACTCAGGGTCTTTCCTCAAGGTGAACTCGATTCGTTTTCACCTTTCTTATTTTTTCATAAGCTTGTTTTGTTAATTATAGTCCTTCCTTTAAAGCACTACTTGCTTTTAATGTCGCATTCGCTTGCACAATTTGTAGGAAAAAATCAGTTACGAAACCTCTGGAATTTCACCTAATGCACATCTTGTGGTCACTTGGCTCACGGGGAAGAAGACCCTTTTCATGATACCATTAAGTGTGCTTTTAATTGTATGAAAAAGACTCCAGTATTTGTAAATCTATTTCTCGTTTCCAAGCGTCTTGAATTTAGTCAATAATTAAGTGAAACAGTGGAGACAGAAGACTTTTTTTTGTATCAATAAGTGGGTTGTCTCTCAAAATTAACCTGATAAAGTATCATTTAGCAGATTTAGTCAGTCAACCAGGGAAACACACGAGGTTTTCCATTTCTTTTGATTTTTTTTTTTTTTTTGCAATGTTGAAATACCTGATTGTTCATTACATCTCACAGGCCAAGAAAGAGCACTAGGGAACTTGCAAGTTCTTAAGAACACCAAGGAAGGAGGTGCCTGGGTGGCTCAGTCGGTTCAGCGGCTGACTCTTGATTTCGGCTCAGGTCAAGATCTCAGGGTCCTGGGATGGAACCCCCACCCCCCTCCACCCTTGTTGAGTTCCACGCTCAGCGGGGAGTCTGCTTGAGGATTCTCTCTTCCTCTTCCTCTGCCCTTCCCCCTGCACACTTGCTCTCTCTCTAATGAATAAATACATCTTCAAAAAAAAAAAAAAACCAACACGAGGAGGGAGTGTGATGAATGGAATTCACGTCCTGCAGACACATGCATTCCCAATCACGTTCAGCTCACTATAGCTCCTCCAAAACCCCTCAAGGTGAGAAGCCAGGTAGGATGCTACAAATGTGCAGCATGTCACCTGGTGACGGGAAGGCTGTGTCCTCCTACGGTCAGCAGTAGGGATTCCCATGCGAGAGAGGTTAAGACGGAAGAACTGCACTGCTGTTCTACAGAACCCATCGCAGAGCCCACAGAAGTGCTGAGGTTCGGAAGTCCTGCTCCAGGACTCTCCCTTCTAATGAGCAGGGGTGCCACTTGGGGAAGCCAACTCAAATCTAATGCAAGTGGCTTCAAGTGCCAGGCATGGAAAGCACATTGTATTGTTCACAGTTTTGCTAAGTCCCTCCTCAATGTGGATTCTGGAAAAAAAAAAAAAAAAAAGAGAAGAATATTGATTTCATTCTGTTCTAAATGGACTTGGTACCAAATGACAGATTGTGGTGAAGCCTAGAAACTTCCTTTGTAAGCTTCCTGTCTATCTTCCTGATGACTTCTTATTTCTATTTTCGCTCGTGAATGCCCACTGCTTGGCTGCTGGGTTTACCAGCTAAGGTTTTTCCTGGGTTCCTGCAAGGTCCGTGTCAATGAAAACCTAGAAGTTCTGGCCCAGTTAATTTGTCTTTTATCAACCTGTTTGTTTCATCACTATCACTACTGGTTGGCACTCTTTCGGTATTACACTGAAAACCAACCTCTCCATGTGGCCCGGGGTTTTAAGTTTACTATTGATATTACCAGACTCATTTTGCTGGATTGTTTCTGATTTCCTTTTAGAGAAGTGGGAAAGTTATGGTTCTATCTCTACTTTGAGAGAATGGGGAATTGATATTAAAATATTCTACTTGAGGTTGCTAGTCCCCAGGGTAGCAGGAAAATATCTTTTTTTTTTTTTTTAAGATTTTAGTTATTTATTTGTCAGAGAGAGAGAAAGCACAAGCAGGGGGAGCAGCAGGCAGAGGGAGAAGCAGGCTCCCTGCTGAGCAAGGAGCCCAATGCAGAACTGGATCCCAGGACCATGAGATCATGACCTGAGCCGAAGGCAGAGGCTTAACCGACCAAGCCACCCAGGCGCCCCAGGAAAAAATCTTTAATTTATGGGATTACCCATACCACACCATAAAAGAGTTTTCAGTGTAAGGGAGTCGTCAGGTGGTAACTTGCTCTTCACTCAATCTATAGTCTATGGTCCAGCCTTCCTCCTTAGGGGTTAGCTAGGGGGAGATCTTTTAGTTACATATGGATCTGTGCATTTCTCTGTCTTTAGCTCTCCTTTGTCCATGGTGGGAGACATAGCCACACACTACAATCTTTAAGATGCTAACAAGTATTGAGAGATGAAATGGAAAGTATAGTGTTTCTCAAATTTATTTAAATATCTGATATCTTCTCATGGGAGAATTTTAAGCAACACTTAACCTACAATAATATATGGGGAAATTGTATGGCGAATTTATATTTTCATGCCAGAATTTATAAAGACAATTTGATCACCATGTTCTTGCCCTCTAAGGAAGGCAAGGCCAAATCAATAAGAAATATCCCAGAGTCATTTGTATTTGTCTGCACAGGAGTCTGGAAGTGCGAAGACTTGAATGAGAATTACCTAAATTAAAAGGCTACATTGCACTTCTGAAGAGAATCTCAAAGGGTTAGGTACCATAGAATTCTTTTAGAAAATTACTTAATGAAAATGAAAGTTAAAATTAGTTGTGAATATAATTAAAGGCTTTGTAGAATACTGTAGACGTTGGGACACCATGTTAGTTGAAATCAGTTTATTTGTATTCCTCATTGTGTTCTCACTGCATACTGAGCTTTGTGCTGATTGTACCATAACATCCATTCATGAGGCTTTCATTAAATAATGGAGGATTTTTAAAATGAAATATAGAAAGATACACACTACATATGAATCTGGATATGAGACAGCCTGTGTAAAAAACTGTCTACATGTACATATTTTCATCTACATGTTCAAAAATATTATAGTTGTACAGTAGGTATCCATATTTGTCATCATCAATAAACATTTTGAAAACTTTTTTTGTGTTTATTACTGTACTGGGAACTGGGCATATAGGTTTAAGTGAGAAATCTCAGTTACTTTGAAGTTTCTTTGGTCTCTAAGATGCAACTGAGAAATCTTGCTAATGATCAGGAAGAGGAATTACATGTAAACAAGTTGAAGAATGTGAAATTGACTTGCCAGGCTTTACAACTGGGAAGTTTAAACTCAGGTCTTTTTGTTAGACTAACAGGAAATTGCTTAGTAGGCATAGCCTTGGAACTTGTTCTGACCTGTGCATCACTAATCAGTGTGGAAGGGGAAAAAGCTGAAATCCACTTGGGGAAGTCACCTTAATTGTTGGCTTGGCCACTAAGAGGCATCTCACTATAGAACCAGGCCTTCAGATGTAAAGGATGTGACAGCTAAAGTTAAAGAAATGTTACCTTTTGATGTGCTTGGCACAGCCTTGGCTTTTGTCTATGTTATTGATTTTGATTATTATTATTGTAATAATAATTATTAATTGCAATATTTTTATTAATTGTAATTATTAATAAGACTCTCTTTTAGTCTCAAAAGTGACCTGGTTTGGGAAACAAATAATATTCCCCTCTATTTAAGGGGGAAAAATATGGGGTTTGGGAATAGCTAGACCTTGGTTTTAATCCTGGCTTTGATGTTAACCAGGTCAATGACCTAGTGTGAATCACATAATCCCTTTGAGCTGCACTCTTTATCAGTAAAACAGAAATAATAATTCCTTCAAAAGTTGTTGAAAAGCTTATGTAAATGTAAAATATCCATCTGAATACCTGGCATATGGCAGACGCTAAATAAATCATGGATACTTGGCTCTTCTGATTGGTATTTTTATCTAAGGTTCAATTCCAAAGGAAGAATGAGATAATAGAAATCCAGATAAGAGGTGATATTTAAAGTGAGGTTCTGGTTAGTTATTCCACCAGCGGGGAATAGTGCGTGGCCAGCAGCCAAGGACATGGAGGCCCAGTTCCTCATGGGAGGGCCTGGCACGGGCTGAGACAGGCTGTCAGAGACACCTACCAATAAGCTTGTTCAAAGGCAAAACATAGACCTTCCCAATGAAAGGTGTCAGAAATCCAGTCATATGGACCCAGCACATGTAGAAAGGTTGTGGATGCAGCAACTGGCCTCTCAGAGACTACGTCTGGAGGAATGTTCTGAATTCCAGTTTCACTCTGTAACGGACTAAGCCTCCCAGGGGTTTCCCCGGATCTGTTCCAGACTAATGGAGGATGGAGCTGTTTTGAATGCACAGCCTTAGACCCAATGGTTAAACTAGCCTGGGGAGGGAAAGGCTAACCTAACGAACCAAGGTTGATTTCCTTTCGTCCTGGTTGAATAGTGTGCTTTCCATTTGAAAGAGAACAAAAACATTTTCATAGCCCGAATGGTATAGGAGTTTCACCAAATTCTATGACATCCAAAGGCTTGTGGAAATGAACTGTAACATTTTAGATTGTTTATATGTATAACTATATACATACTTTATATGTGTATATATATATATATTTATATGTATATGTATAAATTCTATTGAAATAAACCTGTTGTTTCAAGAAACAAAAATAGTCTAGAGTTTCATAAAATATAGTAGCATTTTATGGTAGTGTTATTTTTGCAAGCACCTATGGTAAATAGAATTCTAATATTCCTACCCCTTGTGAAAACAATGTATAAAATTCTCCCCCACAGACAGGATTGGAACTTGTCGGTATGATGGATATGCCATTCCTATATTATGTTATACAGCAGAGGGGAGTTTGTAGATATAATTAAAGTCTCTAACAAGTTGGCTTTGGATTAACTAAAAGAGATTATTGGGGTGAACCCGATCTAATAAGGTGACTCCTTAAAAGAAGTAAAGAGATGAAGAGTAGGAGAGATTCTTATGCTGGTCTTGAAGGAGCAAACATCTATGTTATGAGAGAGATGTGCGGTGGGGAAGAGTGAGTGGGTAGCCTCCAGGAGCTGAGAACAGTCTCTAGCTGACAGCAGCAAGAACCCAGGAACCCCAGTCCTGTAATCGTGAAGAATCCAATGCTGGCCAAGACTTGAATGAATTTGGAAGAGGATCCTGAGCTAGAGATGAGACCACACCTCCATTCACCACCTGGATCTCAGTCTGGGGAGACCCGGAGCAGGGAACCCAGAGTCCAAGTCTTCTGAAACTGGGAGATGATAAGTGGATGTTGTTCTAAGCTACTAAGTCTGTAGTAATCTGTGACATAGCAACAGAAAACGAATGCATCTACTAAACAAATTTTACTATGAATTTTAAATCTAATGGAATTTGAAGCTAATTTGAAACTGAATGCAAATTCTTGGTTTCACGTCTATAGTTCTGAGCAACTGTAATCAGGATTAAAAAATTTAACGAGAGATAATTCCACGTCTGATCAAACTCTTCAATTTAAAATTAATTCTGAAATCTGAAACCAGTTACATTTGGGTTATTTTTCATGAATTTCTGAATCACTTAAAAAGTTATTTTAGATAATTTATTTAAGCTGCTTTCTTTAAAAGCGTTGGTTCAAAATGTGTGGAAGAAACTTCACAGACCATATGTCTTATGTTTGCAAAATACTGGAGCAGATTTCTGAGCTATCTAGCTTGCTGAATATCGAGCGTTTCAGAACATTCTATATATTAGAAAAAGACACTTTTGCATCACCTTTTATCTACTAAGCCTGTGAAAATCAGAATCAGTGGATGCCTAAAAAGAATAAGATGTACATTTCTTCTTGATGGGTAAATAGCACAGTCTATTTCAAGCTAGATCATAGATATTTTCAGAGAGGCGTTGAAATCAGTAAAACTAATTATCTGACCATATAAGAAGATACATTTCTATCCTTCTGCTGACTTTTTGTCTTTGAACCTTTGTGTTTGGTCATGGACTGCCTGTTCTTATTTATATTTCATGGTACTGAGATTGGCATATTTTTAAAACTAATTGCAGGGCTTTATATTATGTCTTTTCCAGAAGAAGACCATAACATACGATGACTTTACACTAGGTTTTGGATGATTCAGAAGGGAAATGCACTGGAAACATAATGGAGGCCCTTGTTATCTGAACTATGTCACTGTGACTTTAATTTGAAACTTTTGTTTTTCTAAAAATTCTAAGCTGGTCAGAGATCGTGAATCAGTTATTTTACCTTCGACGTGCCACATGCTTTTTTCCGTTTTGCAAATGTCCTTCTGTTAAAAGGACCATGCATTCGGCACCCTTCAAAAATGATTTTATCCCTGTTTTAACTTCAAAGTAAATGTTTGAAATAACAGGAGAGAAAGTAAATGGCTCGAGCAGTAAAGGTAGGATTGTGTATGATTGAGCCTGACAATATGACAGTTGATTAGCTCTCATGTTTTTCTGCATTTGAGAAAAATTGCAGTTGTTCAGATTGCTTTAATGATCTGTTGTTTTAAGTCAACAATAGAAGTGTGTCTTCGAAACAATGTTTTTTTCCATTTATTTCCATTGTCTTAGCCTCTTACGCAACACATGAAAGATTGATTTATAATTTTATAAGTGGCCAGAGTCTTTAAAGAAAATTGATTGTTTCTCCCCTTCCTCTTCCTTAAAGCCATTTTCTCTACAAAGGCTCTCAGAAATGGAATGTTTATTGAGATTGCCAGTGGGTTCCATTAGTTGGGCTGCACCTTGTGGTTTACTGATGAGGCTAGGCTGTGCTTGCTGTCATTAAGGATGATTTGAAAGAATGCTATAATTATCGCTTTGCATTGATTGCGGTTGCTTTTCTCATGGCTTTAGCAGTAACTATATTCCACGATATCTTTCTTTCAGAGTTTTTCTATAGTACTTGACATTTTATTGTTGGTGGTCATTCTGCTTCTGCAGAAAAATAGAGCAAATCAGCTTTGCTGCTTGTCATTTGGGGAAGATAATTTATAGATCTTTACATTGAGTAAAACCCCTATTTTTCCCAACATATTGTGAATAAACATCCAGGGTACTGCAAATGTTGCTAAGCTTTTCTTTTGCAAAGAAAACACCATCTTGGATCTTTTCTAAGAGCACCCAAGTAATGGCAATGTGTCTCCTTTTATTTGGAGTTTAGACTAATCATTTTTATAAACATCTTGTATCATACAGTCTGGTATGTAGTCATGTTAACCCATTCTTACAGCTGCTGGACGTTAATTCACTCCCCATATTTGAGGACTTTTCCTCCTTTGTTTGCTTGTTTGTTTCTAAGTCAGCCATCCTTGGCAGGGAGCTCAAGTCTTTGAACCACCCCCACCCCCTACCCCCCGCCCCGAGTCCGAGTCAACTCAGTTTCGGCCAACAGTCCAGTACATGACTCTGGTAGATCTCGTTTAACTGATCTTCACTAGATAAATTTTACCAGGGATCATATCCTCTTCTGTGAAACAGTGGAAAACATGTGGACTTTGGAATAGATAGACACTCCTGGTTGTGTAATATTCATAGGTTATTGAGCTTGCTGGACTCAAGTTTCTTAACTGCGAAATGTGCACATTACCTACTTCTCAGCTTCTTATAGAGATTAAGTAATACAATCATAAGTAAAATATAAGTAATGTAATATATATATTACATATATATATATATATAATGTATGTAGAACATTCTTCATGATACATAGTATGACATCAAATGTATGCTGTCTCCTAAGGCATGCTGTCTTTTTCATTTTCCTGTGCTTTCATAAAACCAGTAAAAAACTTTAGGGAAACTGTCTAATGGACAAGTGAGTGGTGGGTTCTCACCTGCTCGAGCTCTCTTGATTGAGTAAATGTAGAAAAGTTATAATCTTGTGGTTTTAGGAGTAGTCAGAAGTTTTTATTACCACTGTGGATTGATTTATAGCATCATACTTTTCTTTGGGATGAATTTAATGGTGAAGATGTGTGCAACTGAAACATTCCATTCCTTTTTTTAAAATTTAAATTCAATTAATTTATAATATATTATTAGTTTCAGAGGTAAGAGTCAGTGAACATTCCATTCTTTATAATCTCCCAGAAGAGAGAGAAAATTTCCATTTATTTATTTATTTAAAATTTTACACAGCTGGAGCAGACCTGCCTTGATGAGTATTCCACTGAAAGTTCCATGCATGGTCATTTATAATAAGCTATGCCCAATGGGAATGAGGCCATCTGGAGAATGAATGTCATTCCCAGCCAATTAAATGGTGAGTGCCCAAACAAATTACAAGTTAAATTTTTACTACACAAAGTTATATTTAGACATGTAGAACGCTTAGAATTGCTTAAATGTTCATTGTTTAGTGATAAGTGTCCATGCATTCTTCTATATGGCACATCCTTTAAAAAAATGAGTAAGAATCAAAGACTGATTTGAAGACATTGTCACAAACACATATATGTTAGGGAGGGAAAATATTTGAAGAGGAAGAGGGATGAGTGGGTGAAAGGGAAGTAGACTTCTCTTCCAAAGCTGTGACCGCAAGATGGAAGGGGGGGGTTTAAGCATGAGGGGAGGGGCCTTGTGAAGTCTATTATTAAACCTGGGAGTGGAACTGATGTGCACAATCCCGTTAGCCAGGCACCAGAGCTGGGATACTAGCTTCCACTTTCCACCTCACTTGATAAGTCATTTCGATAATGTCTGCATTTGACAGAAGGCATTTTGAAAACACGTGGAGTGTGTGGGAGGAATATTGGAATATAAAGAAGAATTTGTCCCCTCTGACCAGGAAGCTAGAAAGTGTCGAGGATAGCAACATTGGAGAACTAGGGAAGCAGATGGTTTCACGATCTAACCAGCCAGGAGCTGTTGGTTCCTGTCCACACAGTGATTTCAGAACGCTGTATGGTGATTTAAAAGCAAATTAAAGTACTTATACTTTGAAGGACATATTTCTTCAGTGGATCTCAGTGCAAGCTTCTTAAAATTTGGATATAGTATGGTTCTTTTCAGCTCCTTTTCAAAAGAAAGGGATAAAGTAGCAGTAAATCTGAAAAAAGAATCTCTACCACACCAAACCCAGGAATAACATATGTTTATTTGAACAAAGGAAGCCATGGAACCCCTTATCACACTCACATTCAAGGTCATCTGAAGTTAAACTAGAGATAGTCAGGTATTGTCCCCTCTGTGGGATGCTTTCCACTAGCAGAAACTTAAAGCATCATTTTTCATTATTTAAAGTTTCCTAAAGATAGACACTGTGTATTATTACCTGCCCTCCTCTATCTGCTGCCTAATCTGTCTTGCCAATCACAGTACTCCGCAGAGATAGGCACTCAATCAAGTAGCATGAAGAAGGCAGAGTGAAGAAAAGTGCTGAATCAGAGCAGATATCCAGATATATTCATTCCAAATCAACAGCTTCGTTTTGAAATTTAAAGAACAGTTTTATTTGAAGAAGAAAAAGTGTACAAAAGAAGAGAAGCTCACTTGTTTGGGTTACTGTGGTCAAAACAAGACGCGTGGTATGTCTTCTTGTTCTCCAGCTCTGAGACTTAGTGTTTATTATGTTGAGCAGAAGGAGTCAGGAGGGTCTGTGGAGGTTTTCATACCCATTAATGCAGGAAAAGGTGTTGACATGGGTCGTTTTAGATCCTCCTACTACCTTACGGTTTCTGGATCTTCCAAGCTATTTCTCCCATTGGGAAAATGAAGGCGATGTGATGGGAGTGACCCTTATCTCCAGAAGTTGGTGAGAAACCCAATCACTTGGTCCTGCCCACTGGATTTAGCCCAGAGATTTTGTAGCCTTACTTTTTGCTTTGTTGATGTCAGAGATGAAAGCCGGATTAAAGATTTGCCAGTTTCTAATCTAGAATTTTACTGAGACCTGGAAATAGCCCTGTGTTTTACAGTACATTCATTAATGTTATTATTAATTCTCAGACCTTCCACTTTGGGAATTTATTTGCTTTCTGAAAATTTGTCTGACAAACATCTTTGTCTTTCTCTTCAATTTTTCTCAATGAGGCAACTTTTGTAATTTTATGTATACCCTCCAAAGCATACTCACCAAATTCTCTTGACTCTTTGTATTTTTCCTGGCTATGACCTTTGGCCTGATAGAAGCATTTGATGCACAAAAGAGTATCCTAAAAGTGAATTTTCACTGGTTCCATTTTCACCTACCTTAGGGTAATCCATGTTTATATTTTTAAGACATCACATAATTCCAATTAATATTAGACATTAGGAGGATATACAAATAGTATATCTGATTCATCTTTGGGGTGTGAAAAAAAAGCTGCTTAAAATTCATTATATCCTACTAAAAATAATTTTGAATAATTCAGGAATTTTCAAGAGCTGTGCCATTCCAACATGTTCCCCCGAGTTTCAAAAATGCATGCATCTTTTGTTAGCAATAAAGAATTCTTTTAGCCCAAGCAAGGAGCTGATGCAATAATCCTAACTAGATAGCCTCTTAATCATGGTCGTTCACTGATGATCTAGCTCACCTAAAACATTTACATTCATCCTCTTGTCATCAGAACTCTGATTTTATTCAGAAATTGGGGGATCCATATATTTTAGGAAATGAAATAAATACTTTAAGCCAATACATAATTCATTGCCCTTGCTAGATTGGGTATGTCATGAAATTCTGGCTAATCACAGGTGAGGGGTAGTTTCTTAGGAAGGTTATCTCCACTCTTAAAAAGATACTTAGGACAACACATGTCTTTTTTTTTTTCTTTTCTTTTCTTTTTTTTTTTCATTTGGATTTTGTTATGTAGAAACACAATGGCTGTAGATACTGTAGTCATCCTAATACAATGAGAAGGGAAGACTACAGTTGTCAAAACAGAGCCATCTTGATATCTTGATATCAAAAATGCTGACTTGATGGATGTTCTACTTTGGGACTTATTATGTGAGTTAATAATTCACCTTATTTTCTACAAAAGTTTTAAAATAATGTTATTGAGGTATAATTAACACACGATAAACTGTACTTTAAGGTATACAGTTTGAGAAGTTTTGACATTCGTACCTACTTGTGAAATCACACAATCAATATAATGAATATATCTATTTTCCCAAAAGTTTTCTTATGTACCTGTCTATGAATAAAGCCAGTTTTGATTTTTTTTTTTATTAAAACGTTTTGGTTTTTTTATTAAAACATTTTGGTTTTTGATTAATTGCACTGATTACAATATCTACCACATTGTTGAACCAGAGTGGTGAGAGCTGATATTTTTGCCTTTTCCTTCATTTTTGCATTTAGTCTTTTACCACTACGTATGATGTGAGCTACAATCACTTTGTAGATATTTTTATTTGAGGAAGTTCTATTCTTAGTTTGCTGAGAGTTTTTACTAGGGATTGATGTTGGATTTCATTAAATATTTTTTCACATCTATTGAGATAGTCATATGGTTTTTCTTTTTTAATCTGTTTATACATTATATTATATTGATTGATTTTTTTTTTAAAGATTTTATTTATTTGTTAGAGAGAGACAAGCAGGGAGAACAGCAGACAGTGGGAGAAGCAGGCTTCTCGCTGAGCAACGAGCCTGATGTGTTACTCAATCCCAGGACCCTGAGATCATGACCTGAGCCAAAGGCTGATGCTTAACCAACTGAGCCACCTAGGCGTCCTTATATTGATTGATTTTTTAATGTTAAACCTACTTTCATTCCTGGAATAAATCTATTTCAGTCATGATAATGTTTTCTTTTATATAATAATAGACTCAGTTTGACAAAATTTTGTTTAGGAATTACCATCCAAGTTCATGAAGGTGTGAAAATTAGTAAAGGAAAACCTCATTCAAAATAGAGTCAGAACAGGGCGCCTGGGTGGCTCAGTCGGTTAAGTGTCAGCCTTTGGCTCAAGTCATGATCCCAGGGCCCTGTTTCTCCCTCTCCATCTGCCTGCCATTCCCCTCACTTGTGTTCTCTCTGTCAAATAAATAAATAAAATCTCTAGGAAAGAAAATGGAGTCAGGAAGTTTGGAATGGGGAGGTTTCATGCATGTACCACTTTTTGCAGCCTACCATTTTCTTAAACCATACAGAAAGATTAGTTGCTATTTTTATTACCAGCTAAAAATAATCATATATATGGTGACATGCAACTTTTGAAAATTATTTATGTGGGAAAAAAATCTATAGTTATTTATTTAAATAACTTTCTTCCATACCTTTTCCTTACTCTGGTTTATCGGTGACAATTGTTGTATTTAAACTTCTCTAGAATAAACATTTTTTAAAAACATTTCTGTTATATTTGCAAAGAAGAAAAGGAAGTAGTCCTTTATAACTGATTTTTTGTAAGTAAATGTTAATTAAGTTTGAGGTTATTTAGCATATGCAGCAAACGCTCTGAGTTCATGACCCAGAGGCCTATCTGGTCTGCAAGCATGTTTTATTTGTTCAGCTCATCTCTAGATTGAGAAACTTTATATTGCGTAGCCATGTTCTGGGCTGGGTTTTGATCTCTTTCTCATTTAGTTTGTATATGCAATATGTTTGTAATGGATGACTCTTCACTGTGACCATTCCACTTTTCCAGTTCTGGTTGGGCCATCTTTTTAACTTCATCTTAGAATTAAGAAGTGGTATAGCCTGATAATTTTGTTTGCCTACATGACTATAATGTTTTCAGCTTATGTGACTCTTATAGAATTGTAACAAGCGATGTCAAGTTTGCAAATTTCAAATGCCAGTTTTCAGATATAAAGTGTAATCTGAAGGGGACACTTCATATGTCCTGGGGTACATAAAGATGAAGGGTAACCTTCATCTTTTCATCGACAGAAACTCTGACTTCTTTCCTGAACTCCAAACCATCTTTATTTATATGTAAATAAGTCTTGCTAACATTGATTGCTTTATCAGGTTAAGAAGACCCTTGAAAAAGAGGGTATAATTCTTTTTTTTTTTTAAAGAGGGTATAATTCTTAAATGATGTTAAAAAGTTTAGAATTTTAAAGACTTTCAAGTTTATGATAATAAGATAGAATTTGAAGGTGTATTTTGTGAAATTCTTTGCTTTAATGAGTTTTGAAAATATACCAAAAAAACAATGAATACTAAGATTAAATCTGAATTTTTCTCCTACAAATTCATCATTAAAAATAGATTTCCAAAATATAGCAGGTTATTGAAAATATTTTAAACCATAGAGTAAATTTAGATTTGACTGACATGTTTACGCTTGCAATTACTTCCAAAATCATTATATGAACAAGGTATATTTTGTGAATACTAATAGGTAGATCACACACTTCTTTTAGTCTTCAGTACAGTTAGATAACTTACATGGTTATTATGTGTTTTCTGATTTACAGTCTACTTTCAACAAAGAAAACTATAATATTAAAAGAAGTTTATTCAAACACAATATGTAAAGAATTTAACTTAATCATTTCATAACATACTTCATTTCTGGCTATTTTGGCCTTTTTTTTTTTTTTTTTTTAAGTAGGCTCCATGCCCAATGCGGGGCTTGAACTCCTGACCCTGAGATCAAGAGTTGCATGCTCTACTGATTGAGCCACCCAGGCACCTCTTGGCCATTTTCAAAAACAGGAAATGAAAGTTTTAGTCCTGGAATAGGGGATTTCTGAAACTTTCAAGATCTTGGAAAGAAAAGACATTCTTTGTTATTTTTCCTGAAATAATTCTTTAAAAATTCTTAAAACACATAATAAGATGAAGGGGGGGCTTAAATTTCAAACATGCCGTAAGAAGTTATTAGCCCAAATAAAGACTTGATCATAAGTAATACACAAACACAAACACTGCAGAATATATATTCTTAATTGTAAACTGGATTCTGTTTTTACAAGAACTCAATCATTTGGATCTTGTATTTCCTCTTGTTTTGCCATTGACATTGTTTGAATCATTGTCCATGAGATCATTTGTTCATCTCTAATCTTTAGAGGATAAATAAATTATAAACTATACCAAACTTAATATAGCAATATGTTATCAACTTCAAAAGCATCTTTAAGTTTGGGGAGTTACAAAGTATATCTGAGGACTGATCAAACAAATATAAAAGATTCGTAAGGGCAAAGTGTTTCCTTTTTGGTTAGAATTCATAGATTTCGATAGGTAGAAGGCTACCGAAAGCTCATTCGGTTCCACTTCCTTGTCTCATCTAAGGCAAATTATTTAACCTTTGAATTTCATTTTTCCAATTTGGAAAATGGGCCTCACAACACCAATTCACAGAATAGTGACTGAAATAATGAATATAAAGGACTTAATAAAACATTTGGCTTATATCGAGTGCTCAGAGGTTTATTATTATCACTATTACCCTAGAAATGTTAATTATTATGGTTATTCTTTTTCTATAAATATTTCTATTACTTAATAATATTACCTTTAGAAGATTCTTCATGGTTTCCTAGGTTATGTCTCAATGTGTCAAAGCTCCAAATAAAAGCTGAACATTTTAGTTAATATTTCCAGTTCTTGAAAATGGATGATTCTGATACCACTTACCTATCAAAACATACAAATATAAATAAGCAAAACTTCAGTTGCTACCCTATCACTATCCACCAAATCAAATTTAAAACCCCTTTGCCTTATATGTCTTTCCCTAGTTCAGCCTCAGTCTACATTTCCTTAATTTGCAGACACACAAAGCCACATGCTGTTCTCTGAGCTTGTCCAAAGGTTTCCTGCTGTCTTTTGCTCAGGTTGTTCTTGTCTACGGCCCTAGATAAATACCCTGTAGGAACTTCAGTTGGGAGTTCATGGGAGAGACTCGGACTCAGCACAGTGGTAGACTTTTGTTTCTACTTCATTTCCTCCAAAACTTACTAACCATTTGAAAACAGTTCTGTATCCTCAAAGATCTGAGGGAAATTTGGACCAATGAGAATAAGCCATTATCTCAGAGAAACCAGAACATTTTACATTTCTTAAGACCAGGTTAGACCTCCCAATGGTTAACCACTAAGAAAAATCCTGAGTCACACTGCTAAATGGCATGAGGTTTTTTTTTTAATATTTTTATTTATTTATTTGAGATAGAGAGACACCAAGTGTGAGAGAGGGAGAGAGACAGAGCACTAGTCGTAGCAAGGGGGAGGGGCCGGGGGGGGGGATGGGAAGAGAGAGAGGGAGAAGTGGGCTCTCCACTGAGAAGAGAGCCCAACCCGGGGCTGGATCTTAGGACCCTGAGATCATGACTTGAGCTGAAGGCAGATATTAACCGACTGAGCCACCCAGGCACCCTAGTAGCATAAGTTTTTAACCAGCCTCCTTCTTAGCCCTATCTTTTTTTTTTTTTTTTAAATACCCAGTAGTGCAATTGCAGGGCCACAGGGTAGCTCTATTTTTAATTTCTTTTTTTCTATCTTTCTATCTTTCTCTTCAATAATGGAATGGTACATTTGCTATCACTACCCCTGGTGATAAGTTCCTGTCTTTGCTCTTGTGTCTTATAAAATCTTATTCTTTAGTCTCAATACCAGCTATTTCAAAAACCTACATCTAAGTCCCATTTAGGAAATCCAGCCCTCATCCTGGGCCATTGTCCTTCTCAATTCCTGTTGCTTTCACAGCTGCTCTTTCCCGGAAGCTTCCTATGTATGACATACCCTTCCTTCATTCCCTCCCCAAATCCTACCTATAAATGGACCCAACAAATGTCAGCTCCTTCGTAAAGCCTTTTCTAACCTCTAAAAGGCTTGAAACATTCTTTCTATTTACAAACTCTTGAGAAACTGTTCACATGCCATCTGGTACTATAGTTCTCAGTGTGTACTTATCTTCTCATCTTGTCTTGCTGGATATTAAGTCTGTCATGTTTCATTCATATTCGTACCCCCTGAAGGATATCTCACAATGCCTTTCATCAAGTGGGTGCTCAATAAATATTTCACTAAATGTGGGACAGAGGGAGAGGGAGAAGCAGGCTTGCTGAGCAGGGAGCCCGATGTGGGGCTCGATCCCAGGACTCGGGGATCATGACCTGAGCCGAAGGCAGACGCTTAACAAGTGAGCCATCCAGGTGCCCCTCTCTTCTTACTTTTAATAATTAACCCATATCATGCACATTATGGGCCCGGTGTTACTCTAAATCACTCTACACATGCTAGCTCATGGAATTAATCTTTGTAACAATACTGAAGTAGACCTTCTTATTTCCTCTGTTTTATAAATGAGAAAACTGAAACAATGAGAGTTTAATGTCTCACAAACTAAGTCATTCCCCACTTACTCATTTTTTTTTTGAGATTTTATTTATTTATTTCACAGAGAGAGAGAGAGAGTGCACAAGCGGGGGGAGCAGCAGGCAGAGGGAGAGGGAGAAGCAGACACTCCACTGAACAGAGCACCCGATGTGGGGATCAGTATCAGGACCCTGGGATCATGACCTGAGCCAAAGGCAGATGCTTAACCAACTGAGCCACCCAGGCACCCCTCCCCTCACTCTTCATCCCAACTTCGAACCCTTGATTTATTATTGTAGGGATACTATGTATTGCAGATGATAGTACAAGAGTAAACTAAAAAAAATAGAAGTCTTCAAAAGGAAAAATGAATAGAAAATTATCAAAAACTAGAATAAAAATTCATTTGGACACAAATCATTAAGCCACATTCTTTTTAGGAAAACAAAACAATGAAAAACAGATTTCAAACCCCAATGATTCCTACACTGAAAAAAACTATTGAAAGAAGCTTGCATTCAAATACTTTGAGCAATGAATGATACATCAGAAAAACATTGCAAGCAAATTAAGTTATAAACCATCAGTAACATTTTGAAACTGATTTTAGGGGTTTCTGGGTGGTGCAGTCGGTTAAGCGGTTGACTCTGGGTTGTGGCTCAGGTCGTGATCTCGGGGTCATGGGATTGAGCCCTGTGTTGGGCTCCATGCTTGGCGCAGAGTCTGCTTGAGATTCTCTCTCCTCCCTCTACCCCTCTTGCTCGTGCTCATGCTCTTTTTCTTTCTCTCTCTCTCAAATAAATAAATTTTTTAAAAAACCTGGTTTTATGTTATTGTCATACAAATGATATTAAGCAAGGGTCTTGTTCGGCCATGAAATATGAATGGGCTGTTTAATACGCATGTAGATGACACATTTCTAAGTAATTCTGGTGGTCATTACAATGAGTTGAACTCTAAAAAAATGGGTTAACGCCTTGTAATACTATATCTTGGACAGCATTGATGTTATTCATTTTTTAAATGTCCACCATCACCCAGAAATATTACAATTACCTTCACGTTGAATCAACCAAAGAAAGCAAAATTGGGAGAATTTAGTGCTGCCCTGTCTATTGACTGCCCTCCAATAAGATTATAATTTAAAAATTTGCAGAATGAAGGCTTATAATATTGAAATATTAACTGATTCTTTTCTCTGTGATTCCATAATAGCCTGCAGGCCATCCACTGTAATTAGATTGCAAGTGTGAGGCTTATCACCTAAAAGAAAGGCTAAAAGGAGAAGAAAAAGATTAAAAATCCCTGGCTTTTGACTTCCACATAATGCAGTGGTTCTCAATAGGGGTGATTCACCCCTCACAAGATGTTTGGGAAGGTGTAGAGACATGTTTGGTTGTCACATCAGGGAAGGGAATGCTATTGGCACCTAGTGGTTAGAGGCTAAACACCCTGCAAGCACAAGGCAGCTTCCCACAGAAAGAATTATCTGACTCCAAATGATAATAGTGCCACGGTTAAGAAACTCTGATCTAGAGAGTTCTGGAAAACCCAAAGTTGTCACAAGACTCTTTGATGAAAGAAGATAGCTCAATTTTATTGAGTGCATATTATGTGCCGTGTGCTGGGTGAAGACTTTTATATATACATATATGAATTTATCTTCAGAACAATCCATTGAATATAGGTAATTATAACTTTCATTTTATAATGATGAAGTAAAGCAGTTTGCATCAATTCCTACATTTAGCAAGAGGTGGAGCCCGATCTCAACCCTTGGAGATCTAATTCCAGAATTTACTTACCCGACCACTCCGGCCTGCTTCTAAGACTTGCAATTGCAAGAGTCTCACAAAGTGTTTGGAGGGAATTTACAAAAGGCCTGGAGTCCTCAGAAAATGAAGATCATACCATCAGGAAAATGATTGGGAAGACTGAATGATGGTGTAAGAGCCTGTTTTCCAATCATAAAGGAGATGGTTTTTGATGGCCTAGGGAGAACGATAAAATAAATAGGTAGAAAGAAGTCCAGGTGAGAAGAGTGAAGACAGAAATCCTAGATGGGTTTGGGACTGTCTGAGAACAGAGTGAACCTATGCTTCACCTACTAGGGAGGAGCTTATCACAGAGATTTGCACATCAGTTTGGTATGTGAGGATGGACAATGGAGGCCTGGATGATGCTTACCTCAGGGGGTGTCTGGCAGAGGATGTTGCTGAGACGTCCCCACCTTAATCTCAGAGCAGCATGGGAAAGTATACAGAGTTTTCCAATTGCCCTCCGAAGGCCATACAGGTGTCTGAGAAAGTTCTGCAGGCTAGAAGATGCATCATGATAATGGCGAGGTGATGACAGTTATGAATGTGGTGTGTGGACCGCACACCATAAAGAGGCTGGGCCAGCAGCAGTAGACGGCAGCAAGGATCGATGCCGACAAAGACGACATCTTGTAAGAACTAGAGCCGTCGCTGTGCAGTGTAAAACGCCGACCTCTTGTCCCACCCCGGCGTGTGAAGTCATCGGGCTCTCTGGGAACAGGAAGCCAGTCCTGTGGATGGGGAAGGGAGTTGGAGAATCCTGATTTTGAGAGTTAACAAGTGAAAGGACTAAATAAATATACCCTAATTGAGATGAAATATTCCTCCAACAGTGTAATGGAGACTTTCGATGGAAATAGTTTGGTTAAGGAAAATAAATTCAAGTTTGTGAACTCCACACTTTTATGTCTTTGACATTCAATTATGCTACATGTATCTATGCGAGACACAAACGAGGAGTGGAAATTAACATTTTCACAAGAAAAGCATGTGATATTCTGGCTCGCAGTTTGTCTCTACCGCAACCTATCCCTGAAACTATGATCTAAAGGATATTTAGAAAATACTTCTTTGCACACATCACTTAGTCTGCTCAAACTTCAGGGTTTCCCTTAGTTTATAGCTAAGATCCAGACTTTATGCTAAACTTCCACAATTGGGTTTCTGTGTAATTCTCTCCGATCCTAACTGTAATTTCCCTCCCCATCCCCCCAGGCAAGGTTCTCCCTTTTACCCAAATAGATCTATTAGATTTCATACAGGTACTTGGACACAGCTTACGTCTTTGTCTTGGACCATAACGCTCCTCTAGTCTGGGGTATCTTGTCCTTTCCTTTCTGCATGTCTAATCATAAATCTCTTTCAAAATCCATACCCGTGTCACACACGGTTTATAAAGCTTTCTCCAAATACCCCAATCATAACTCCTGGAAACGACAGCTATATATTCATTGGCATGTGGACAACCTGGCTAAGCCTTTATCAAGGCTTCTATTTGAATTGCAAAAAGGTCTCAGTTTTTCTATTGCAGTTGGTCACATGTTGAGCGCTGAGCTTTCATTAACCACAATTTTTTATGGTCCCCAATTTGCTTCCTCACAGATTCATGCAACGCTCAATTTAAAAGGTTTCTTTTCTTTCAATGCATTATCTTTGAAATGCCTCTTACTCAGGAGTGGCTTTACTTTTCCCGCAACGTGCTTTCTGAATTGAAGTCAAGAAGTAGGAGTTGTAACAAAACTGATCATGGCTTTTAATGTGAAAAGACAGCTACCCGTTTAGACGCTGCCTAGAAAAGTTTTCTTCACTGTGTAGAAATTATTCTGCTTTACCAAACAACCCACCCCATCTTGGCGTAGAGAAGCATATTTTGTATTCATTTTGTGTGCACAATGTGTATTTGAGATCATTAGCATGCAACTGACACGAAAAGGTTAATTAGGATAAATTGATTTTAGCAGGAGTCCTTTTCGCCAAGGCAACTGGGTCATATATTTGGCCAATTAACCCAAAAGTCAGTCAAATGTGAAGTAATAATACAGTTTTGTGCAGTGAAGAATTAAGTTAACTCAGAGAGTTCTGGCCTTTCCCTTTGGCTATTGGGAGGTGATTTCTAGTCCCCTGGGGTGTGCTTCCCAAGGGGGAGTGTCTTTGTTTGCCTTGGGGAAAAAACTGAAGACTAACGATGTTAGCCTGAACCTCTGGACTAAGGGACAGCCCTGTGGGCGGGATGTGGTGGAGCGCCAATCTTCCCTGGGACGCAACGGTCTGTGCGCACTGTCATACATCAACGCTGGGGTGGTAACATGTTCTTGATTCATGGGGAGAAGGCAACAGAAACTCCACACGTGGTACTTTTCTCTCCTTCCTATGCTTTCTTCCCTTGGCTTATTTTGGCCCACTCCTTTTCCCTGTCGTGAATCATAACGATGAATATAGCAGCTTTTAGTGAGTTCTGTGACTCCTTCTAGTGAGTTATTTTGCCTGAGTGTAGTTTGGGACTCCCCTTCCCACTTACCAAATTGGAAGGTGGTGTTAGAAGCGAGTGTAATCCTTTGTACACTGTGTTCCTTCTATTTTAACAGTTGGCTAAACTCATAAACTCAACCCAGAGGGTCATTAACAATAGCCATAAATATTTGAAGTCTCCTTCTTCTAGGCATATTGTAATGCATATATAGTGTATGCAATAAACTTGTTTGAATGACTGAAATTTGGAGATTGTCACTCCAGCATAAGCTAGACATCTGACGATAAACACACAAAAAGAAAACATTTGGCTTTGACCTAAAACATAGAAAGGTAACTTTATTTACCTGTATTTCAATAGGCATTTTCTTTGAGTGTGGATTTAGTGGTTATGGGTCTGTGCCATCTTTCTTGAATAAATCAACCCCATAATTCATTATCTAATATATAGTTATGACTTCTCAGAAATGGAGCATAATCAATCTCAGCACAGGATCCTTCTAGATTTCTCCCCTTATTTTTGTACTCATGTGTATATGTAAGATTTCCTTGAATAATGTATCCTAATACAAATATAACAGACCTAAAATGATTTGGGACTGAATATGATAAACTCTTAATAGGCATACAATTTAACTTGAAAGAGGAAGCATTCAGGCATACAAATGGGCATTTTAGGATTGGAGAGCATTTTACGTGCTGTGAGCATCTGTATTTAAGTTTTATGTATGGAATGGAAAGTGTAAGCTAATAAAACAAATTAATTAAATTGTGGGTGGCTAGGAGAACTTCTGCAGTAATTGATGAAGAAGATAAGATTTGGAGGTATTGACCTCCATACTTTGATACAGTACACAAACTTCAAATGGTGTGCAGTCTTCTAACTCACAATACCTGATCTCTAACTTTTTTTTAACCTTTTATTTCTGTTCTATTTTCCTTTATTTCACTTAAATTATGGTGTGTACCAGGACCTTCTTAGAAAGACTCAAGGGGTACCTGAGTGGTTCAGTTGGTTAAGCGTCTGCCTTCGGCTCAGGTCATGATCCCAGGGTCTTGGGATCAAGTCCCACATTGGGGTCCCCAGTGAGGAGCCTGCTTCTCACTCTGCCTGCT
>CM052900.1:45181407-45242121 GCA_028534135.1 Potos flavus
GGAGGGGGTTGTTCCTGCTTGCTGCTTTCTTCTATTGCTTCTTCTGAGGAGGGCTTAGGGGAGGCTACCTTTTCCTGGGTTGATCAGCTTTCTAAGGCCTCTTCCGTGGGTGCAATTTGGGACCTAGAGATGGATTTAGGGGTTCAAAAGTTACAAGCTACTGCAGCCAGGCCTGGGATTTTGCTGGCAAAGTCGACTCCCGAAAAGCTTTGTATTTTGGTCCCAGTTATGTGCAAATGGCTGCAGTTAGAATGTTTCATATACATAATGTTTAAGCATGAAGATTCCCTGGCTTAATTTAATGGCCTCACCACTCAGGCTATTCCTCTGGGGATATTAATGGGTATTCCAGCTCCTTGGTGATGGAATTTACTGTGCTCTTTTCTGTGGAAATGGGAAATAGAGAAGTTAAATGCCTGACATCAAGCTACACACCTGTGTAGACAGCTTCAGTTTTACTTACTCCGAGTCCAACATTTTGACTAAATTGAATTCACATCAAAAAGTGATTAAGAGGCTGGCGCCCGGCCCCCGCGGAGGGAGGCTGGGGCTGGCCGTCCCCTGTGCCCCCGCAATAAAGTGAAACTGCCCTCCTGAAAAAAAAAAAAAGTGATTAAGATATAATTGCAATATTAATGGAAGCTTACTTTTTTGTTGAGTGCTTACTATATTGTAGTTATTATTGCAAATGCTTTATATAAAGTAATTTCATCCTTCCAAGAAACCGAGGAGGAACTTTCAAAAGGTCACATGGTTAAAAGACACTGAGCAGTTTGAGACTATGTATAATATTTAGTAGAAAAATGTAGTTCTTCTAAATAGACTCCCTCATTCCAAGTATCACTTCCTTGGTCTTCAAAACTGTTCTTTTTTTTTTTTCTATAAAAAAATACTTACTTCCCTTTGACTTTATTCTTAATGCATAAAAGGAAGCTGTGGGATTTAGGGTACTTTTTGTCCTCTCTCTCATCAATTTCAGGCTTTCGAGACTCACTGTAATTAAACACTCCAGCTCTTCCAGCCTGGAGAATGAAGTCTTGTCTTTTTAACCTGGAATTCGACATCTTTCACAGTTTGATTTCCAACCTATCTTTCCATTTTCAAAGTCTCTGTGTCCAAAAAGACTTCCATCTCTTTATTTCTGCTGGTATCACTTATCTGCACTTAAAAGCCCTTCTTCTCTCCACCTGCCTCATCGGTTCCCATTTCCATCCTCAGCAAAGCCTTTTCTCCTCTTCAGTCACCACAGTACCTTTCTCACCTTTTTTTTTTTTTTTTTGCCTCGTATTCTGTCAATTTTGCAATCTCCTCCATCATTTTATTTTCTTTTTTCAACTTCTCTCTGAGTGTTGGCAGTCTTCAGGGTTCTTTGCCCTGTCCTCCTGTCTGGTGGGGTTTCTTCGGTTGACCTACTTGCTTGTTCTCAACTACCACCTTCAGTCGGTGGTTCTTACCGCTGCGTCTCCAGTCCTAACATCTGTCCTGAAGAATATTGATTCTTTAATGGAGCCATTGATCTCTCCTGCAGGCACCTCAGACTAAAGGTGTTCAAAGATGACTTACGAAAATGGGAGATGGAAAGCTGATATTTTTAACACTTCAGGCCAATTCTGTTGCCTCAAGAGGAAGAAATCACCAAGAAAGATGAAGAATTTATAATGTAGGAAATGCAGATTTATGAAAGTTAGGTGTTAGTTTACCATAGGGAAGGTCAACAGATTCATGTAGGTATAAAATTCTTCCTATCTGCCCAAGTGTTAGAAGGAGTAACACTATGACTCATTTCTTTTCTGTTTTATTTTATGCGTTTTGTCCTGATTATAAACATAAATTTTATTACCAAAGAATTGGAAAAAAAAAAACCTAAAAAAGAGAAAAATGCAAATGATTCCTAAGTTCACCATCCAGAAATAATAACCAGTCAATTATTAAATTATATTTCATTCTGATCTTTTTCTCTATGTATATATATATTTAATCTACTTGTTTGAATGTCATTTATTTACTTAACTATTTATATTTAGGTAAAATTACCACCCTACGAAGTAATGTTTTTGCTGTTTTTACTTAATATTACATAGGGAATATTTTCATTTCATTAAAATTTCCTGTAATTACCACTTGCAGTGGCTGCAGTGTGTCCCATTGTCTGGATATGCTATAATTTATCTCTTTCTTCTCTCTTTGTTGGTACTTTCGATATTTCCAATTGCATTTCTCTGCTTTTAAAGCCTATCAGACGAGAAAACAGGGCAAAGAACCAAACTCTGAGAACTGTCAGCACTCAGAGAAAAGCTGAGAAAGGAAAATAAATGATGTAGGAGTTCGCTCTTTGATGATCATCCTTTACCTATACCTTTGATCTTATATTTGATTATTTTCTTCAGGAAAAGTCCTAGAAATTGCTGTGACTAGAGTTGGGATTTTTTTCCTTTTCTTCAACGAAGATTCAATCTTCTTTATCTAGTCTGCTCTGGGATTAATCAGGAAGATAGCATGGATGGCTTAAATCCAGCAGACCTTTTTATGATAACTTTTCTTTGTCCAAAAAAAAAAAAAATTTCAATAGCTCGTCTTTGTAAATTACTTATAAAAAAAACCTTGTCTTCGTAAATTGGAGACTTCTCCAAATGCATATGCATCTCCACATGCTCTTTCATCAGATTTCTCCATAAGGAACACAGTAATTCCCACCTCCCGCCTATGAGGGATGTTTAGGGCTCTAACGCATACTAGGCCAGAGAATGGAGCTAGCGTTTCAGGGAGGGACATCATAAATATTCTCCTTGGTCCTCTAAGGGGGATAAAATTATTTAATACACAGCCACTTATTTAATGTTTTAGGCAGTGCACAATGTTCTGGATACCTGTACATTTTGGACAAAGGATATAAAGATAGTTCATTTTGGTTTAAGAGTCTTTTCTCCATCGCAAGTGGTACTTTGAAACACCTATCAAAATTAACAAATTTGATTCTTTTGAAGGAGGTAATTGGTTGTTATAGCTTCAATGTTTATGTGCCCTTCCACCCCCAAAATTTACATGTTGAAGTTTTAACCCCCAGTGTGGCTTATTTGGAGATGGGGCCTCTAAGGAAGTAATTAAGGTTAAATGAGATCCTGAAGGTGAGACTCCAATCCCGTAGGATTAGTGTTCTTATAAGAAGAGACACCAAAGAGGCTTGCTGTCTCTCTCTCCCCTGGCACAGGGAAGAGGCCATGTGAGGACATAGCGAGAAGCTAGGCGGGAAGAGAGCTTTAACGAGGAACCCGCTCCGCTGCCACCTTGATCTTAGATGTCCAGCTTTCAGAGCTGTGAGGAAATAAATTTCTGTTATTTAAGCCGTCCACTCTGTTGTGTTTGGTTATGGCAGCCTGAGCAGATTGATAGTGATTAACCTAATGTTAGAAGCTCAGAGCACAGGGGACACAAAGGTTGACTCGTTGAACACCAAAGCAAGGATACGTGTAAGAATCTAAAAAAAGACTTGACCTCTGGTGTGTGGAAATAAGATCAATTTAGATAAATGAAACTAACAGTAGGTTTAAGTTTTATCAGTTTTTTTTTTTTCCCAAACTTAAGTGATTAAATTGTGGAGCTTCTGAAAAAATCAAACCCTTAAACCTCAAGGCCAGAGAGTCTAATTTTGTCAACTGGGAGTAGGGTCTCTGTGCTTTATTTTAAGAAAGCATCCCAAGTAATTCTGATGATTAATTGGGTTTTGGAACCACTAATCTAAGTATCGTAGTGCTTACTTTTTATTGCTTTTTAAAGAAAGACATTGTTCATTTTCTATTCTTCTTAAGATGAGCATAACAATGCATGGTGGTCAAACTGACTCACATCTGAGCCATCTTCCAATTAAGAAGGAATTTAATAAAATCTTGTGCTCATACTATCTCTTTATCACCTCGGTTTTTTTAAATTCTCTTTTTAGGAAACTTGCGTTGAAGCATGATTCATCTTTTATTCAGCTTCAGAAGAAACATTTAAGTCTTTGTTTCATTTCCCGGGTAAGTTTTGATTGCTTTAGAGAATCAAAAAAACAATAGATTCATCTTTCCCCCACAGGAATATTTCAGAATAACAGACCCTGATTTCATTTTTAGTCTCTTTTGTGCTATTCTTTGTTCTATTTGTAAAGAAAATTTTCTTCTCCCTCTTCTTCCCTTTCCCTCTCCTCACCACCTCCAACATTTTCAGACACTCTAATTTTTATGTGATCTCATTTTTATAATTTGGAATTTGATCAAAGCTATTAAAAAAAGGAGCAGATGCTTCTTGGCAAATGCTGCTGTATCTTTGTTTTAGAGATTGTTCTATATCAGCATTGTAGATTTTTGTATTTTTGTGATTATTTATCCTTGTACATGTCTTAGTTTGATTCAAATCAACTACTATCGACTCTTGTAATTGTCTCTAAAACATTGTGGGGCTGACGTGGCTTTCTGTTTTATTGAATCACATGATATAGCTGAGCTTGAAGGGGAAAAAAATAGTTGAGTATTGGCAATTTCATGTGATCCAGCCTAATAATATACTTGGTGTCTGAATAAACGAACCTCAGACAGAATAAGTGACTTTGCTCAAGGTTATCCGAATGTAAAAGACAGAATTAGTTTCAGTGTGCTCTTTCCCCTAAACTATAGTTGTTTCTCTTTATTTTTTTTATTTTTTTAAAAGATTTTATTTATATATTTGACAGAGAGAGACAGCAAGAGAGGGAGCACAAGCAGGGGAAGCAGGAGAGGGAGAAGCAGGCTTCCCACTGAGCAGGGAGCCTGATGCGGGGCTTGATCCCAGGAGCCTGGGATCCTGACCTGAGCCGAAGGCGGGCGCTTAATGACTGAGCTACCAAGGCGCCCCAGTTGTTTCTCTTTAAAAAAAAAAAAGTATTTACCAACATCTGCAACCTGTTTTCCTTTTTTCCCCTAAATTGAAAACGAGTAAGATCTTAGATTGTGTTACTTAACTTCTATAGCCCATGCATACAGTTCTGATTCATAGAGAGTACACACTGCATTTTTATTGCTTTACACCAAATAGGCTATTCCATGTTGCTTTGTAAGTAGTCACAGTTTTAAATGAATATGCCTTTTTAAAGGTGAGAAATAACTGTTATCATTCCTAGAACTTAAAATTACAGTATAAAGAATTTTTAGATCGGATATTTTTGTGTGTTATAATGGAAATGCCTAGCGTATAAAGTTTATAAGGTGCTAATGTTATTTTATCTACGTGATACCTGTTATGTCTAGAAGCTGCTGCAAATAATTAGACCAAAAGGGAAATAGTCATAGGATAAGACCTAAGTCCTGGAAGTTTGTTCTAGTAAGATTGCAGTTAATGGAAATGTTATTATAGCTTTGGACGAAACATCAGAGTGAGGTTCTTGAACTCATAACTGTTGAAGTAAATGTATTTTTTAATAACCTGGTTCTTCTTACCTCCTTGTATTCATATCCCTTCTTGTGTAACTCTGCCATGAGCAGGTTGGCCTACCTCCCCTCTTGACTCATGCTCCCTGTGACTCATTTGGCCAATGGAATGAGGGAGAAGTGATAGTGTGTTAGCTCCGAGCAGAAGACTCATGAAGCCTTGCCCATTTCTGCTTATGCTCTAGAGAAGAGGTTCTCAACTGCGGGCAATTTTGGCGATATCTGGAAACATTATTAGTTGTCACAACTTGGGGAATTCTACTGGATCTAGTAAGGAGAGGCCAGGGATCTTGCTGAAAAGCCTGTAACAGACATGACAACTTCCCACAAGAAAAAATTATTCAGTCTAAAATACCAACAGTGTTGAGGTTGAGAAACTGTGTTCTTTATAGACTCTATCATCCTGCAAGAAGGACATGCCTAGACTGGCCCTCAGGTCTTAAAAGGAGGATGAAAGACACATGGAATAAAATTAATTTGCAGAAATATGAGCAAGCCCATCAAGGTAGCTAACACTCAGCTTTGTGACTTATGAGATTTAATAATAAATGATTTCATATAACTAAGTCTTGAGGTGGTTTGTTAGGCAGCAGTTGCTAACTAATACAAGCTTGCAACAAAGAAAAGGTGAGTGTTGGGTGGCAGAGTCACAAGTCAGAAGACCATGTTAATCAATTACCAACCAAAAGATAAAAAATTAAACTATTCCAGTTCCTATGCCCTATCAAGAGAATGTATTTTAAATTTTTTTCTGCGAAAAGAAATTCAGTTTGAATATTTGTATAATGACTATATGTTATAAGTCAAAGGATAAAGAATAATAGAATGTTAACATAAACAAGAACCTCTGTTCTTATTGAACTAAGTAATTACTGTTAAGTATACTGTATAAAATTCAATCGCATCCATATGCAATTGCATCCATATGCACTTAAGTGCCTTCAGTCCCAGGCATCATGATGAGCGCGGTAATTATAAGGAAGAAAATAGTCCCTGCATACAGCAAGCTCCCCATATAGTTGGTATATTCAAAACTTTGTATTCGTGTATTTTTAACGAGTGTATATCTTATCATTGATTTAGGAAGAGCACCTAACTTAAATCTATTCTTGGAGGCAGAGTTATAGCTCAAAATACTAATCTCTGCTTTTTCTGAGTTTTTACCCCTCTCTTCTACTCTCTATTGATATGCTTGAGGCCATTTTTACCTCTTCAGCCAATACCGAAATGAAAAAAGATTAAAAAAATACATGTTCAAATATAAGTCAGAAAGACCCACACAAGTACATGGGTACAGGTGGAGGTATGTAATTAATAATCAAAGATTAGTAAGGCAAAGGCAGTGGGAAAGTGAGATTCTACCTAGAAAAGAGGAGTAGAGGGGCCTCATTCCTCAAAGGCGAGGAGAGAAAAGGTTGGAGTTTTCTTTTTTCTTTTTCTTTTTTTTTTTTTTTTTAAGATTTTATTTTATTTATTTATTTATTTGACAGAGGGAGAGAGAGAGATCACAAGTAGGCAGAGAGGCAGGCAGAGAGAGAGGAGGAAGCAGGCTCCCTGCTGAGCAGAGAGCCCAATGCGGGGCTCGATCCCAGGACCCTGAGATCATGACCTGAGCCGAAGGCAGAGGCTTTAACCCACTGAGCCACCCAGGTGCCCCGAATATTTTATTTATTTATTTGACAGAGAGAGAGATCACAAGCAGGCAGAGAGGTAGGCAGAAGGAGAGGAAGAAGCAGGCTCCCCACTGAGCAGAGAGCCCGACTTGGGACTTGATCCCAGGACCCTGAGATCACGACCTGGGCCGAAGGCAGAGGCTTTAACCCACTGAGCCACCCAGGCGCCCCTGGAGTTTTCTATTACAAGCACTGGGGGGCGAAGCTGAAGATACTTATTACTGGCTATTCTCCAATATATATTCCTCCTCCCTGGTCACCCTTTGCCTGTGGACGAACTAGAATTCCACAATTCCCAAGATTATAAGTTTCACCAAATGAAAAGATCTTGGAAACCTTATATGGAGATGAGAATATAAAAAACACCTCACTTGCTGACCAAGGTGGAACCGATAGAATCCATTTGGACTTCTCCTATGAGCAGGTACAGCTGGGAACATGTAATACCACATTTAATTTTTATAGCAGTAATCCTAGGTACTGGTATTTTTATTGCTTTGTTGAGCCCACATTCTATTTTTACCTGTGACACGTTGATACGTGCATTTCATGCTATTTCAAGATTTAAACATTTCTCATTTTTTTCATTTTCAAAATATTCTTTGTCAATAATATGATCAAGTTTGTCATTATTCCTACTGAGGTCTGAAAATATAAAATCTTAGAAATGTTGTTTTTCTCATATCTATAGTAATCCAACATATTTTCATAGCAGCAAGGCAGAATTTCCTGGTAGCATGGTTTCTCTGCCTCCCACGACAGAAAGGCTAAAAAAGGCTTCAAGTAGAGAGACTATGCATTTTTTTCTAATTGTGGCAACATTAAAGTTGGGGTGATGAATAGATCCTAGGGTGACTGCCTCGTATCCCCCCTCTCCTGCTATTTATACCTGTTGTAAACATTCTGTAGAAACAGGACAGACTCACACCCACACTTTGAATTAAAGAAGGATGATGCCGTACGTGCACCAAGAGGCTATGAGAATGTGTATTACTCACATAACAAGGTTTTGTGGGAAAGCAAGGCAGGCTTCTCGGGCGGGTCTAAAAATGGCCCAGCAAAGCAGGAAAGAAAACTGGCTGGAGGTTTTTCTGGTCATTAAATGGTGTGACTGGGGTCATGATCTCACACGTAGCAGGGTTTCCATGGTGTGAATTCCTCCTGGCTCCCCAGGAAGGAGCCCCCAGACTTTGCTATCCGCTTGCTCAGATATGGGCAGAAGGGGAAAGGGTGGAGTGAGGCTTCAAAGTTGTTTGTAATGAAACATCAGAAATGGCGTCAGGCTATTTCTTAATATGCCTTTACGCAAAACCCCTTTGGGTCCCATGTTTGAACATGGGAATATATAAAACGTGATGGGATGTCACTTGTGATTATGTTACACGGCAAAGGTGATGCTGTTGCTCCTGTGATTAATAGCACGGTACCTGTGTACATATGACTCCACCCAGACTCATTCTCCTCTCCTGCTGAGCTCGAGGAAGAAAGCTGTCGTGCTCTGAGCTGCCTATGGAGAGGGCCACCTGCAGGGGACTGTGGGCAACCCCTGGGCCAAGGGCTTCAGGACTCCTGCTCCCAGGAACTAAATTCTGCCAACAGCCACAACTATATGGGCTTGGAAGATAACCCCGAGCCTCAGAGGACATTCAGCCCAGCTAACACCTTGATTGCAGCCTGCAAGATCCTGAAGCAGAAAACTCAGTGTCCAGACTCCCGATCCATGAAAACTGTGAGGTATTTAATGTATGTTATTGTAAGCTGCCAAGGTGATGGTCCTCGATGCCTCAGCAATTAATATATATAATATGACTAACATACCAAGGCATGACAAATTTTTTCTAGACTTCTCCCTGTATCTTTTGATGTGAGGAAAAGATGTCTGATTTTAAACAAAAGATACATCATAGGATTATAGCTTTATTTTGTTTGAGTAGATGGCAAAGAGATTAAAGCCAGAGGTGGAGGTCCTTCGACATGGTGGAGGGTCTCAGGATGGAATGGAAAGATAAGAACTTCAAGGGGGAGAGAAAGAAGGAAACTACTGAAATAAGCGTGGCATCCCAAGTGACCTCAAGCAGGGTTCTGCCCTGGGAACGGGAGAGACACTACAAAGCGGTAATAAATAGGATGCTTGTGGTAACTGGATGTAGGCAGTAAGAGATGAAGGAATCAAAGATAATACAGAGATTTTTGAGACAGTATCATGCAGACAGTGACTAAATTATTGATAGAAACTGGCCAGTCAGCGAGAGCTCGATGTGGGGAGAGGATTACTTTTACATTAAACATGTTGAATTTGAATTGACCAAAAATAGAGTTGGGATTCAAATTTTTTTTTTTTTAAGATTTTATTTATTTCTTTGACAGAGAGAGAGAGAGATCACGAGTAGGCAGAGAGGCAGGCAGAGAGAGAGAGGGGGGAAGCAGGCTCCCCGCTGAGCAGGGAGCCCAATGTGAGGCTCAATCCCAGATCCCAGGACCCTGAGATCATGACCCGAGCCGAAGGCAGAGGTTTTAACCCACTGAGCCACCCAGGCGCCCCTAGAGTTGGGGTTCAAGACCAAAATTTACTCTTCATAGATTCAGCAGACATGGCACTGAGGACCTTCAAAGGTCTGCCACTGGATAAGCTCTGGGCATAAAACGGATGAACAATCCAGTTAGTAAGTAGGTACATTCTTGGGGCGCCTGGGTGGCTCAGCCGTTAAGTGTCTGCCTTTGGCTCAGGTCATGATCCCAGGGTTCTGGGATCAAGCCCCGCATCGGGTTCCCTGCTCAGCAGGAAGTTGCTTCTCCCTCTCTCACTCCCCGTTTGTGTCCCTCTCTCGCTGGGTCTCTCTGTCAAATAAATAAAATAAAATCTTAAAAAAAAAGTAGGTACATTCTCTGCCTTTAAGAAGTTTGCATTCTAGTTTAGGCAGACACGTAGTGAGTACATTCATACATTCCTACTGGGCAGAGGTAGGATGAACACATTGTAAAGCCAAAAGGTTGGTGAGAATCTTTCTCATCTTTCAGGACTCAGTTCAGGCTGACTATTCCCCGACCAGGCTCTCCTGGGGCCCAACAAAGCACCCTCAGGTACCTGCCCTGTCGGTGGGGACTGTTTGTCAATACCTCTGTTTTTCTTTTCTTACTAGAATGTGAGTTCCCTGAGGGCCAAATAGTCTCTTTCCTCTCTCCTTTGTATTCCAATGCCTCACACAGCCCTTGTTACATAGTTGTGCTCAAAGGTGGCTTGTTGAATGTGTTATGGTTGGTGGGGTAATTAACTTGTTTAAGCTGTGATTTGCACAAGGAAGGAGGGATTGGGTCCATAGAAAAAGCCAGAGCTCCAGGGAGGGCTGTATCTGGTACCTCTTCAACAGTCTTTTCATAAAGCAAGCCTGTCAGCCAGGACACACAATGTGATGGGCCTATTAAGGATTTGCCTTTTTATAAAAAGTGACTGTAGATGTGTGTGTGGAATGTCGAATTGGCATTATTATCCAAGGACGCTCATTACCAGCTCAGGAGGTGATATAACCCTGCACCCGTGAGAGGCCTTCGTGACTCAGGTATTCGTCTTACCACGCTGCAGTCGGGGGCACGGTCTCTGCCATATTGAGTATGTACACTGCCAGGGTCTTAAATCGACATGCAGCATGTGGGGGCTTGTGGAAATCAAGCAAAATAATTGAAAAAGGTCAGAATTAAATCTGAGGGAAACAGCTCATGTGCCTCACAATAGTGACGATTGTTGACCGGAGAAAGTAATTACCTTTATGAATGAGAAGGTCCCTTCAGCGTCCCACGTCATTCTTTCTGTATAATGAAAACTATAACTTCTGATGTTGAATATTGTTTTTTTTCCTCAAAATTCTCAAAATACAGATTTTACAAATGTTCTCTAAATGTTTGAGGTGTTTTGCCACAAAAAAAAAATGTGTTTCTCTATTTGGATTTAATATTGCAGATTTTTGTTTCATTGAAGTGATATGTACAAAATAGCAAAATGAGCATAGAGCATTTTTTGTTTCTTGGTGTTGAAATCTTCCTAAGGGACACAGAAAGTGGTAAAATGAAGTGGAGTGCTACAAAGAACATACCCTAAAGGGAGTATCTGCTGAGTGGAGGAAGGGGTGGTGGTGAGATACCCAGGCAGTGGATAATCCAAGTTAAGCATTCACCCAGTCATTTAAACTGTTGCTTGTTGTGCACTGGGACATAGATTAATTCCTGTAGAGGTTCTAGTGTAAGGAAAACCACAAGGAAAGTTTGGGGTTTGAGATGATTTAATTCTTCCTAGTGCTGTTGGTAAATTCCTAAAAGAAAATATTTGGATGAAGGTGGTCTAACCAAATGTGTCTAAGAAAGAAATACAGTTTCTCAAAAAGAAGTCATTTGTGCCTTTGATTTATAACTAAGTCCACTGATGGTTATACAGCCACATACTCTATCTTAGCTAACCTTAGTCTAAATAGCAACAGAGAGGCAGAAATTTAGGAGGTCACAATATTTGGGTTTCATTAGAGTGCCTCTTATTAGTCACTTTGCCTGGAAAAAGGCTAGTCCTGGGTAAAAAGATCAGATTCTTCATGATGCCTCCCAACTGAAGGCAACTGTTTCACACTCCTTCAAGGCAGAGATTGATCTGAGACCAAGAGGGAAGGGAAGGAGACAGAAATCTATAATTAGAAACCAAATATTTCTATAATCAAAGGTCATATCTAAATGAAGATCTTTATGGCCTGGAAGCAGAAATACCTGAAGCTTAATGAATTGTTAGGAGAACTGTATTCTCCTTTGGAAATATCCTGGCCGCTAAAATTTCAGCCACTTAAAGTGGTCTGCTAAAGCACTGGGATATTCTGTAAGGTGTGTTTTTATACCATTCACCTCAGGTGTGATCATAGAGAAAAATGTACAAGCCTAGAAATACACAGAACAGAACAATGCTGTCAGATTGGCTGATCAAGGCAATATTCTTTTCCCAGGGCAGGGAATCTTCTCTTTCTCTTCACCAGAAAATACACAGTGTGGACTAATACCTCTTATGTTTATTTCCTGTTCTCCCTTTTATCCAAGTGGGAATTTTATTATTGTTACCCTGTCCTTCCTGCCCTTTTTTGTGTTCATTATTTTCGGTTTGGATCCCTAATCTCTTCATCCAAGTTTGGAAGAAGCCATATCTGCAGCTGATGAAGAGGACTGCACATAAACTGGGGATTTTGTATTTGGATCTGGGTGCAGAGGAGATTTTAGACTTTCTTCAGGAAGGATATAAATATGTTTATGTAGGTATTGGCATTTCTAAAAATACGTGTAGCTATTGGGCAGCCAAAGAGGTGAGCTGTAGTAGTTATCAAGGTTGACTTCTCAATATCCCACTCCAAATGATTAGCACAAGATAATCATGATGTCTCGTTTCCTTTGTCAATCCTAGGCAAGGAAACTTCAATGGAATATTACTGTGGTGCTTCTGGAAAACGTTGCCTACTTCTACAAAAGATACACAAAAGTTTATATGGTTTCACTGCTGACTCTGGAAGTTGTAGCTCTAGTTGTATGTAACATATGAAATTTGGCAGCTATCTTGCAACACTTTGAGGATTGGTCCAGCACAAAGAGGAGGGACATCAAGAGGAATCATAGAAATGGAAATTTGGAGTCTCTGTGGACTCCATGTTGTAAAATAATACATTTCATTATTGCTTAATCCAGCTGGAATTAGGTCTTTTCTTATTTGAAGTCAAAAAATACTAGCTCATGAGTAGGTTATGCATGGGCTATTTTGGTTCCCTTAATATAGTGGGACCTAGTGTTTCAGTCGATCTGCATATATCCACTGGGCGTACATCAGAAACAGAGTTGCCAGGCTTAACAAATCAAAATACAGGATACTCATCGGAATTTCAGATGGACAAATATTTCATGGGACATATACTGAAATTTAAATTTTACTGGGCATCCATATTTTATCTGACAACCCTAACAAGGATACCTTGGTGATAAGCTATAAATAGATATTTTTGATGCCCCAGGCTATTCTGGCTGCTTACTGGCAAAGAAGACCATATTACTTATGGATAACAGTGCAGAAGAAAAGCGAGTCAGATTCCTAAGCACTGTGTTTATACCGGGGGTAGGGAATTTAGATTGTGTGTTGGTAATTTTTTTCTATAAAGAGCCAGATAGTAAATAGTTTAGGCTCTGCAGGCCTTACTGTTTTGCTGTAACCATTCCTCTCTGTTATTGCAACTTGAAAGCTCCCACGGACAATATATTAATGGGGAAGCATGGCTATGTTTCAATAAAACTTTATTTAAAAAACAGATGAGCTATATTTGTCTTGCAGGCTGTAGTTTGGTGATCCCTTATCTAGATCATGTAATGGGAATTGGTGATGAGACATGACTTGCTTATCCAATCCCAGAACACTCTTATTATTTCATCTCTGATACTATAATGTGCTAGATTGAGTTGCTGAGTTAGAAAATTTGTATAAAGCCCCATTTAAATCTCTTGTAGAGCTCAGGGCAATCTTTACAGCTTCTATTGTTGCCCATATGCCAAAACCTTAATTAAATAGAATCTTCCTTTTCAATACGGAAATATAGTGTGGAATTAGAGGGGAATCGTAGACAGCAAATGAAATTATAGGGATTGCAATGTAAGAGGCAAGATCCATTGTCTTAGTGTTATTCATCTGTCTCTGAAATAAATTTACTGTAAGCAAAATAACATTTTAGATTCAGAATGACACAATAGAAAGAAATATCAGCTCTAGGAATAGTAGTAGATCATCAGAACAGGGTACTATGAGCAAAGTTTACTTGTGAAGGAATAGCATATCTACGTTCAGTAAATCAGAAACATTAAATTCCAATTCAAGATGTAAGAGACTAACTGGGGATACCTCTCTGGATCACAGACAAAAAGTTTAAGCAGATAAAAGTGGTGGTAATAGGGGGAAAATGAGGCAAAGATAATGTATTTCTTTTAAGGACATAACAGAACTCAGATTGACTTATGTCACTTAGCATAATACCCTCTAGTTCCATCCACGCTAAGTAAAATAAATCAATCAGAGAAAGACAATTATCATATGATCTCACTCATAGGAGGAATTTAAGAAATAAAGCAGAGGATCATAGGGGAAGGGAGGGAAAAATAAAACAAGATGAAATCAGAGAGGGAGACAAACCATAACACTTTTTTTTTTTTTTAATTCAACTAGCCAACTTATAGTACATCATTACTTTCAGATGTAGTGTTCAATAATCTATCAGTTTTGTATAACACCCAGTGCTCATCACATCACATGCCCTCCTTAATGCCCATCACCCGTTACCCCATCCCCTTATGCACCTCTCCTCCAGCAACGCTGTTTGTTTCCTGTAGTTAAGACTTTCTCATGGTTTTCTCCCTCTCTGATGACTTCCCACTCAGTTTTCCATCCCTTTCCCTATGATTCTTTGTCCTGTTTCTTATGTTCTACATATGAGTGAATCCATATAATTGTCTTTCTCTGGCTGATTTATTTCGCTCAGCATAATACCCTCCAGTTCCATCCACATGGATGTAAACAGTAAGTATCCTCTGATGTCTGAGTAATATTCCATTGTGTAAATATACCACATCTTCTTTATCCATTCATCTGTTGATGGACGTCTCAGCTTTTTCCACAGTCTGGCTATTGTGGATATTGCTTCTATGAACATTGGGGTGTAGGTGCCCCTTTGGATCACTACATTTGTATCTTTGTGGTAAATACTTAGTAGCGTAATTGCTGGGTCGTAGGGTAGCTCTATTTTTAAACTCTTGAGAAACCTCCATACTGTTTTCCAGAGTGGCTGCACCAGCTTGCATTCCCACCAAGAGTGTAAGAGGGTTCCCTTTTCTCGGCATCCTCACCAACATTTGTTGTTTCCTGTCTTGTTAATTGTAGCCATTCTGACTGGTGTGAGGTGGTATCTCATTGTGGTTTTGATTTGTATTTCCCTGATGCCAAGAGACTCTTAATCATACAAAACAAACTGAAGACTGCTGTGGAGGGGGATGGGGTAATTGGGTGATGGATATTAAGGAGGCCATGTGATGTGATGAGCACTGGGTATTACATAAGACTGATGAATCACTAAACTCTACCTCTGAAACTAATAATACACTCTATGTTAATTAATTGAATTTAAATTTAAAAATTAAAAAAATAAAACAAAAGGAGATAATAGAGCTCTTGAACAGAATCTATAACAGAATCTAAAACAAAAAATACTAGCAGAAATAGTTCCTGACCTGAAAATAACATGCTTCAAGAAATCTGTGACAAGCTTGATTATCTAGTTATATTGGAAATATATTTAAAAATACCTTCTAAGCATCCAAGTAAATGTAGAAATGAGTATAATTTATATTGACATTAGATCTCTTTCCACAGGATTAGCTTCCAGAAAACAGTAAAATAAAAAATTTCTACTTGCACTATCTTGGGGTAGCCAAATTAATTTTCATGGGTGAAATGAAACAGCAAGATGTTTTAGATATTTATAGAAATAAAAGCAGAATTTCTATCAAGTTATCCTTCTTGCATAGATGCCTTTCAATTACTGAAACAAAGTTTAGAATCTAAGAAGGGGAGGTTGTAGATAAAAGAGACTAATGATAAATTTTTAAGCCAGATAAGCCAATAGAATTACTAAATATTTATACAGTTTGATTTAAAATTAAGTACATAAAAATTATGTGGAAAAAAACCCTGTGTTTGGAAAGGTTTTTTTTTTTAAAAAATACAGATTTAAACACCCTAAATTACATTACAGAAAACAAGGAAAATTGCAGGAGAGTGAGAAATGATGACCAGATGCATATAGAAAGTAAATAAAAGCCCTGAGATTCTCCTTAAATAATTATAAACTTAAAAAATCTGTTTTACTTCAAAATTAGATAAATATAATTTTGAGCACTTAAAAACACAAGATACCCACTAATAAAAGTAAAAATTGAATACATACCATCTAAATTATTGCAGAAGTTATAGACAAAATAGATTTAGTTTGTATAGTGCCCCCTCTCCTAAATAGACTTGGGGAAAAAAGTGGTCTTTAAGAAATACACCACATGAAGATAATAATGTCCAAATGAAAATGAGCCCTTTAAACATTACTGCTCTCCAAATTATATATGAGGAGCAGCATAAAAGGGGAATCCTCTTTATTACATATTTTCAGACTTAGTCTAAAATAGAACGGAAGCTTTCCTCTTCTCACACATCCTTCGGTCCTGCTCTTCATTTTCTCCATCCATCTCTACGTCTCACTTCATGTCGGTTTCATAGTGTTACCTTTTTTGCACCAATCTCCCCTCCTGGAGACATCAACCATGATCACAGCAGTGGTGTTTCAGCATTGCGGGGCCCGACTGCTAGAGCCCTCTGAAATATCAGTCCCCATAACTTTTCCTACTTACTCCGTGGCAGTCAAAATATTATGAAAAGTTATTAAATTAAATGTAAAATAAAACTTATTAAAAGATAAGCACACTCCTATGAATTAAAGAACAAAACTTAAGCATACACTGTGAATAATTAAGACATGTGGTGCAGTATGGTTGCAAATAAAGACATAGGTAAAGGTATATTTGGCAAATACTGATAGAAGTGTATTAGATACATTTCTAAGACCAAAACTTTAAGTAGAATATTCACTATAAATTGATAATCCATTCTGAAGCCCTAACCAAAATTAACTCCAGTGTGTCAAACATCATATTAAAATATGACATCAATTATCTTAAAATATATAAAACAACAATAGGTAGAAATATAAGGAGAAATCAACATTTCAGATCAAGTTTATAAAAAGGGTTTCAAGGACATAGCGGATATGAATGGTATTACTAAAAATATCCTTCAGCGAGGCTGACACTATGGAATCTATCCTAGGTCTTTATGACAATGCAGATGCTAATAGCAACAAATAAAATAATTTAACTACAATAATAAATATCAGGAATTTTTCTAGATATCCTAAAAATATCATCTTAATTAACTGTCTATCATAATAGCCTGACCACGTAGACATAATATCCATTTGAAATGTAGCTATCTGAGATTATGAAAGGCTAAACTAACTTATCCTTGATCACATAGTCTTTCAAAGAAATGGACAAAATTTGAAATTTATTTGTATTTGTCTAATTCTAGGGCTTGTGCTTTTTCTATCATGGCGTGATGCATCTTATGCTCAAAGACTTTCATCACCATAGTAGGAATGGAATGAATATAAATCATGGGTCCTCACTGAAATATTATGCAATAATAAAAATGTTTATTAATTCTTTATAATAATATTTTGGTTATTTTTATAAACATCGAATAGGAAATTGAATACAATTTAATCCTAACTATGCAAACAAAGTAGAAACATTGTGTTTCTTAAAAAACTTTTTGTATTTTCTATAGAATGAGTAGCTTTTACCTTTAAAAATTAGCTCCCAAATCCACCCCACTTGGGGTTTGGTAGCATTTTGGTAGGTCTCAGGGAACCTAAAATAGGAAGATTTTTGGTACACAGGGTCTAGTATTGCAGAAGAGTTGAATAAGGCACTGACCCATACAGAAACACTATCAAAAAGATTTTTTTAAATGGGAAGACACCCTACCTCCAATTTTTCTGGCATCTGATTATTAATGTTATTCTTCAAGAATATTGTTTTATTAAAAAAAAACTTGTATGTAAGAAACTTTATAATAAAACTTGTTAAAAAATATTGCTTCTTATGTTTAAATGTCTGAAAAATAAAATGTCTTCAAAGCAAGCCATTATTCATTATATTTCTATGAAGACAAATTAGTGAGAAATACAAAACAAGCTCTCCCTATTGGAAACTAGAGAGATTACTAGACAGATTACCATCATCCTGGGCAGATTTGCAACATTTTAGGGTAGTTTGTTTCACAGAATTTGGCCTTATTCAGCCCTTATGGAGGTAATGTGTGGGTATTGGGTCTTATTGAACATAGTCTATTTAGTGCAGAGGAGGAATTATAGTTTTGGAGATGTCACTGCAATGCCGGGATACTTAGATTCAAGTAAACTGACCTATTCGCAAGGAAAAGGCAAGCCAATATAGGCTTTTATTTCTTTTCCCGGTAAAGGCTTATATTCCTTTCCCACCTAATTAGATGAATAACTGATTTTATGATCAGTTTGCAGTCTCCCCCCTATAGAGAGTAGAGCCTGAAGCATACTAATACTTCCACTAGCAATTTTTATTTCAAGCCTGGAGTTTCAATCTGAAGAAAGATGTGCCGAGGTGAGGAATCCTGCATCAGGTTTTATATTGTAGAGAGAGCTTTTTTTTTTTTTTTTTTTAAACTAGAACCCTCATGTATTGCTTTTCACTGTGTGGCTCTCTAGCCGAGCACACTGAGCTGGCCATCTAAGGCTATGCAAATCCCTCTACCATGTATAAAGCCTGCCTTTCCTGTTGACTCTGATGTAGTGCAGTTCATGTTCACAACTCCTACATCGATGGTTTGCAAAAGCAATGAGAGCATGTCAGTGCCAGAGTAAGCATGCACTTCTGATGACTCTGGAGGTATGTTACCTTCCAAATAAAGTCAACTTCCCAGAAGACACAACCATATCTTTTGCTCCAGACATCCCAAAGGCCAGCGATCCTGACCGCCTAGTGATGCACAAAAAATTGTACAACCCCCATTTATGAAAGCCGCCAGCCTGTGTAGCTGTTCGGTTTTGTTTTTTTTTAAAGATTTATTTATTTATTTGAAAGAGAGAGAGAGAGAGAGAGAGAGAGAGCATGGGGGAGGCGCAGAGGGAGAGAGAGAGCGAGAATCCAAGCAGACTCCACACTGAGCGTGGAGTCCGACTCAGGGTTCCATCCCAGGACCCGAGATCATGACCTGAGCCAAAATCAAGAGTTGGATGCTCAACTGACTGAGCCACTCAGGCGCCCCCAACCTGTGTAGCCTTTAATAACTACTTCTAAGAGTTAATTAATAGGGGTTGCAGTTCTGCTCAGCAAGTACCAAATGTTTAACATTTTAATAATGAAAGATTGATGCAGGATCTATTTTCAATTTTGAAAAACGCTCAAATAAGAGATTCCCTAAGAAGAAGTGGGGAGACAATATGACTAAGAGGCCAACCACCCACAGTAAATTTATGAAGTTAATTGTGGGGTATGTCTGGATAATGGAGTTTCTAAGAATATACTAGGTACAAGATGGAGAGAACATGTGAGAAATGGCTCTCCAAGTCAATTCTTTTCTTTTAGTTTGTTCATAGCTTCTAGAGTTCTGGGTCAATATCCCTGAATAAACAGTGAGACTGTACATTGTATTCAAGTAACCTAACCCATGACCAATCAGTTTTATTTCAGTCAGAGGGAGAGATCATGGTTTGACACACCAGGCAGCAGAATGACAAAGCCTATCACAGCAAGGAGAGGATAAAGATAAGCTCTTCCAGCACTTCCTGAGCTGAAAAATAATAGATGCTCGATCCTTCTCCGAATTTGATATTACAAAGTTCATCTCTAACCAGTCCGCGATTGCTTTATGTGGAAATGGTTGAGAGACACAATAAAAGAGATCCCATGAAAGGCAGTTTGATACTCACATGGTTCTCAATGTGCTATTTCAGTTGGATGTCTTGTTTTCTGTAATGTTCAGAACTGATTCTAGAGCACTACCAGCAAGCTACTATGTTGCAAAGGTCGAGGTTCTAGAAACATTCTGAACAGAAGCAAACTAGAAAGCCATGATATATTGAGAGCATTACTGGTCACATTAGACATGCAACAAATGTGTGAGGCAGGAGGCTTGCCGGTAGGTGGTATCTCAGTTCACTGGCTGGTCTGAGTATTTTGGTTAAACTTGGATCTGTAATACAGATTCTGTTATGTATGGATGCAGCAAATCCAATGAGTGAGAAACAGAGAGTACTATTACAAAATTATTGCACAGAGACAGAGAGAAAGACACACGCAGACACATTCACAAGTGGCGTTTATGTATCTTTGAATTCATTTTGAATTCATTTCCTTCCCAAGAATTTCTGGAGATGCTGACCTCAATACTTTTCACCCGAACTTTTGCAATACCTTTTATTTATTATTTCCCAGTTTCTAGTCCACCTTCCACAATAGGCAAAAATTACAATCACTAGACGTAGATTTAATCACGTTACTTAAAATCTTCAGAACAAAATCTACATTCATAACTATGGGGATATATTTAAGCCGAACTAGGACATTTTGTGCCTCCAGTAAGTTAATAATTTATTATTCCTTCAAAGCAATGTGTTAATATTTGTTTATGGATTATTTATGTATGAGGCTGAGCATCTATGTGAAAAAGGGGAGAAGAAAAGCACTCAGCCTCTCTCCGATTATCACACTTAATTCAGCTCTGGTCCCAAACTTGCATACCTTGTTCTGTCAAATGAAAGTCCTATTACTAACCAGACCAAATTTTCTTAAGAGGGAATTAGAATACCCCCAGAATATTCCTATGATGTAACAATTTCACTCCTATGCATTTGCCCAAGAAAATGAAAACATGTTCACAAAAAATAATTGTGCAAAAATGTTTGTAACCATCTTACTTATAATTTTCCTAAACTGGAAAACAAAGTCCCACTATTTCTCAGCAGAAAAAAGAATAAACGAATTGCCAGACATTTCACACAATGGAATACCACCCAGTAATAAAAAGAACAAAGCAACATGGATGAATCTCAAAAAAGGTACATTCGGTGAAAGCAACCAGGCACAAAAAATATGTATACATATTGTATACATTCCTTTATGTCAAACCCAAATACAGGCAGAACTAATCTGTAGTGAAAGGACAGTGTAAGACAGAATTAACTAGAAGAGGCATACGGAACTCTCTTGAAGACGGAGATATTCTTTATCTTGTTGTGGGAAATGATTTCACAGGCATATACAGTTGTCAAAATCTATCCAACTGAACATATAAGATGTGTGCACTTCATTTTATGTTAATTTTATCTCAGTAAAAAAGGCAGTTATGAGCCATTTATTGTTGCTTGAAGGTATCCCTCTGGGGTATCATCCCTTGTCTCAAGTAGCTGATGAGTTTTCTCTAACACATTCAGATTTTTTTCCTTAAGAAAAATTTAAATAAAATTTAAATAAAAATTTAAATAAAAAAATTTCCTTAAGAATCCCAGTAAATATGTTTTTCTGTATATCATTACTTTCTAAGAAGTTACTAGCACCCAGTGATCTTTCACAGCCCCATAAAAATAAATGCATTGAGCAACTACCCAGCTGGTCAGTCCTAATGCGGTCTCCATAGCTGATGATCCCGACAAACTTATCCCAGCCTGTCGTTCTAGCTTCATCACCAACACCACTCAATAACTAGCCTATATTCATTTCAGCCACAAAGAACAGCTGATACTTCCCGAGCATATCTCTGCAATTTATCCAGTGTTGCATACAGAGCATGGCTGCCTGGGTGGGAATCTCCCCTTTCGCATTCACTACCTTTGTAAATATTGCAGGACTACCTCACTGCTCTACCCTCATCTTAACTCATGTGAATTAGGAATATGGAATCTAACTCACAGGATTTTATGAGTATTAAATGAATGGGTGTGTGTGGTTTAGAACAGAGTCTGACAGGGGCATCTGGGTGGCTTAGTAGGTTAAGCATCTGCCTTCAGTTCAGGTCACAATCCCAGGGTCGTGGGATCCAGTCCCACATTGGGCTCCCTGCTCAATGAGGAGTCTGTTTCTCCCTCTCTTTGCCACTCTCCCTGCTTGTGCTCTCTCTTTCTCTCTCTCTTTCTGTCAAACAAACAAATAAAATTGTTAAAAAAAAAAAAAGAACAGAGTCTGATGTATAGTCCCTTATAAGTATTAGTTATTAATATTTCACTATTATTTGTGATTTCATGCATTTGCTTTTATTTTTAAAATTCATTATTTATTATTTTCCATCTCATCTACTTTATTTTAAAGGATTATCTTCTTAGCTTGGATTTCCTTAAAAAAGGGAATTTACACTTTTTACAAAAGTTAAGTTTTCATGGAACATGGAACCATATAAATGGAATGAATTATATTCATGGAAAGTGTTTTGAGATATTCATAATTAATTTTTTTTCATTCACAGGACAATGTTAAGATTATTATGAAATTGATGATCTATTTCCTAGAGTTTTGTTCGCAGTACGCCTTCATGTTAAGATTGCCCATTTATTTCCTGTATTTTATTTTAGGATTACTGTTATGGCACAGGTGAGTGAATGAAATACTGGGTAAATATCTGCTCTGTCACATTGGTATCTGTCTCTACATTCCACCTGCTCACAATTTTCAAAGATCTCAGTCTATAGATTTTCTCCTCTATCTGCTTCCTCCCCTTACTCTCTCTCATGTAGCACTTTTTTGGTTTATTTTAAGAATATTTATTTTGCAATATAATGACTAAACATGTTAGTAGTAACAATTTCATATGGAAACTTAAGATAAATGTTTGGGTTTCTTATTGCTTTTTGTTCCTTTATTCGTGTAACAGTTGTTTTGTGATATAATTAACACACATTTGAAGTACACAGTTGAATAGTTTTTAGTATATTCACATAACTGTGCATCCGTTTTCACAATCAGTTTTAGAAAAATCTCATCACACCCCAAAGAAACCCTGTTCCCATTAAAAATCACTCTTCATTTCTCACCAATATCCCACCCCCAGCCCTAGGCAACCACTAATATACTTTAGGTCCCTACAGCTTTGCCTCTTTGGACATTTCATATAAATATATTATAGAATTGTTCTTTAAATAATCTGAATATGGTTTCTTGCTCTTAGCATAATGTTTTCAAAGTTCTTCCACACTGTAGCACATATCAGTACTTTTTATGGCTGAATATTCCATCATGTGTATATGTCACATTTTATTTATCCGTTCATCAGTTAATGGGCATTTGAGTTGTTTCCATTTTGTGGCTATTATGACTAATGCTGCTATGACATTTTTGTACATAAATTTTGGTATGGACATATGTTTTCATTTCCCTTGGATATATAAGTGGAGTGGAATTGCTGAGTCATATGGTAATTCCCTCAGCTGTTTCTTGCCTCTTAAATACACAGTCATCCTTCAAAATCCAACTGCATTTTCACTTCTCCACTCTCCCAAAAAGAGTTAGTAAATCACTGCATCTTATCTACTTTCATAACATTTTATACATAAATGTATTGAGTGCTTTCTTGTTATAATTATTAGGTAATGAATCTGTCTCCCCACTCATTGTGAATCTCTGTGTAAGGAAATAAATTTTATTCATCTTTTTTTCTCCCCAGTAACTAGCTCAGTTTTCAATATATGGTCAAATAATAAACTGAGCATGAGTGGAAAATTTGTGACTTAGTCCAATTTAATAATTAAATCGATCAGTATTACACACTGTGGGTCAGGCGCTGTACTGTGCCCTGAAGGTACATGGATAGGTACATTCAGGGAGGGTAAAAATAGAGAAAAATGCACAGGAAGGTTCTGCACAGATGCCCTGCCCACACTGGTTCACAAGGCCATGCCCCATGATCCTGATTGCCCAGCCTCCGGCTGCCTGTGCTCTGCAGGAAAGGAGATGGGGAGAAATGGGGGAATGAGACAGGACTGTTGGAGCAGGAACTGGCTTGCCGGATGGAAACTGATGAATTGTAGGACGCCCCAAGTAGACAGACCAGCAGGAACCTGGGTTTTGTTTGTTTTCTTTCCTGTTAAAAATCATTTTATCGATGTCTTTTAATTTTTTTTATTATTTATTTATTATTATGTTCAGTTAGCCACTGTATAGGACATCATTAGTTTTTGATGTAGTGTTCAATGATTCATCAGTTGCGTATAACACCCAGTGCTCATCACAACACGTCCCCTCCTCCCCCATCACCCGGTTAGCCCATCTCCCACCACCTTCCCCTCTGAAACCCTCAGTTTGTTTCCTGGAGGAGTCCATAGTCCCTCATGGTTTGTCGCCCTCTCTAATTTCTTCCCATTCAGTTTTCCCTCCCTTCCCATGTGGTCCTCTGCACTATTCCTTATGTTCCACATTTTAGTGACACCATATGATATTTGTCCTTCTCTGCTTGACTTACTGCACTTAGCATAATCCCCTCCAGTCCCATCCATGTCAGAACCTGGGTTTTAGAATAGAAACTTTTTCAAATATGATGGGATTTGTATTTATTACAAAGGCAAAAGCAAAATTATATTTAGGAGCAACCTACTCACCAAAAGTGTTTTTAGTTGGACCAAAACATGGGCATGAAGGCAATGGAAAAAGTGGAGCCCACCTTAAATCTGAAGATGTTCGCAAGTCATTTATTCGCAGCATAACACACGTTCATTGAGCAAATACTAGGGTACACACTGTGCTGGCCCTTGGGAAACAAAGGTGAAAAAGGAAATTTCATAACCACTATATGCATACACAGGCATTGCACATATATGTGTATTATTTCCTTCTTTGTGAGGTACTCTTGCAAATTTAATATTAGCTTTTGGGGGAAAAAGCATGGCACTAAACACAAAAGTCAACTATCAGATTCATTCCAATATTTGGAATGTAATAATATGAAAAAGTTATGTTCTAAAATTGAGGAAATGTATTGTACAATATACTATATATGTTACATGTATCTATAACATACTTATGTTATATAAAATTCCTAAGTAAATGAATCTGAATGATACTGTGAAGTATTTTTTACACATGATCACTCATTCTTTACATTCACAACCATATGAGAGTAGGTAACTGAATCGCTTCTCGGCCTTTTGGCTAAGATCAAGTGGAGAGTAGGTAACTGAGATTGAGCATATACAACGTGTTGATATATTTTCTATGCTATTTTACCAAAAACTCTATCAGGTAGGTGCTATATTATAGATGAGAAAACAGAGGCAAAGTCATTTGCCAAGGTCCCTGAATTACTAGCCCAGAGTCGTAGAGTGAGTGGGCAAGTCAAAATTTTGTTTGACTCAGAGAGTACCTGAGTATCTATGCTCTAACCATTAGACAATACTACTTTCTAAATAAGGTGGATTTTATACTTATTTTACAAATGAAGAAACTGGAGGTGAGGGGGAAGGATAGGATATTCATAAGTAGTTCAAAAGAAGCTCCTAAGAAGTTAAACCTGAATTTTAACCCAAAATTGTGAATTCTAATATCTGCACTTTCTTTAACCATATTTTTGCTGCACAATAAGGCTTTTGTAAATGAGCAGTTGAGTAAATATGCTACTATAAAAATTATTTGTGTTTTAAATAGATCTCTTGGCAATACATAGTCTTAAGTCTCCCTGTTGTATATCTTCAGGACTATGCTATGCTGGCCTGAGGATATATTTAGGGATGAGGATTTTTCATGATACCTTTCAAATCACACTTGAAGGAATTTGGGAACACTCTGTCCTAAAATACATTTCCCTTAATGCTAAGCTGCATGTCATTAGTATGGACTAGCACATTAGGGTTATAAAATATGTATCTGTAACATTTTAGCCTTTAACATACAGTGAGTTTTATTATTATTTTTTTAACATACAGTGAGTTTTAAAGTGCTTCACATATTCATTATTATCACAAAAGTACATTTGATTTCTTGATTTGAGTGGGTTCTAAGAGCAGTCTGTTTGAGAATATATGCTATTGATGGTTGTTTTGTGCATAGAAATTCGTGTGGAGCACCCTCACTGTGGAGCTATGAAACACTTCCAAGTATAAACAAGAAACTAGAGCAAGTATTTTTTTAAAAGTGACATTATTAAGAACCTGTTCTGTCCTTGGAAATTTAAACTCTGTGCTCCTTTATTCTCTTTTGCTCACCATTGGCATAATTTGCTTTGTCTTGAGAGTGTTACTTTCCAGCTTTCACAGAAACTTTTTCTTGAAGTCATGAAGAACAATGTATTTTTTGCCTACAATCGATAATTTCTCAGTACCATAAGAGCATGTTGAGGGGGAAATAGAAATAACCCAGGATATTTTTAAGGGCTGCATTCTTTGGTTCAGGTAACGGATTTCATTGGGTTAATGACTTCTATCTTTCCTTTCTCAGGAATGTATAAAAAGATGTTATTAGTTTCCAATTGTTGACTAATCGCTGCAAACTAAGTAGTAAGATACTTAATCACAATACCTTTAAACAACACAAATTTATTATCTCATGGTTCTGGAGGTCAGAAGTCTGAAGTGGACTTTAAAGGGTTAAAATAAGGATGTTGGCAGGGCTGTGTTCCTTCTGGAGGTTCTAGGGGTTAACCAATTAGGGGTTAATAGATCTAGGGGTTAATCAATTCTTTTCCAGATGCTATAGGCCAACTACATTTCTTGGCTGGTATCTTTTTCTACCTTTTTCAAAGCCAGAATCACAGCACCTTCAAATCTCTCTCAGACTCTCTTGCTTCCCTCTTTTACTTCACAAAATCTCTAGTGATTACATTGACATCATTGGTGCTGCCTATCACAGTAGACCAGGAGCAAATATTAGCAATTTTTGTCTTTTTATCATAGGAAATTGGCCACCAGATGTACAGAAAAAAGCTGATTAAATACTCTGATGATTGGATATACTGTTACAAGATATGTCAGAATATTAGCTTTTGGTGAAATTCATTTATGAGCTTATTCTTTTAGGACTGTAAACTTCAGAGTCAAATAACAAAAAGCTTTTCTTCACACATGAAGCCAGAGCTATCATTTGTCAATATGCCTTATTAACCAGATGTTTTTATAGCACTTGAGTTGATGATACTAAATAATTGGGCGACTTCTTTTTTACCTCTTGATACTAGTATTTCAGGCATATTCATGAAGTGTTCTTAAATAGCTGGTGGTATGAGACATCTCTAATTCAAATTTCAAATTTGTTTTAGTTGAAGTCACATATATATTTTAATATTACAAACAGAACAAGAAGAAAGCCAGCAAGAAAGGAGAAAATTCCTTGACATATACAAAACACAGGATATTTTAGGGTCTTTAGGAACTTGGAGAAATTGAAAAATATTTTAGTCCCTAGAATATCATCTAATTCAAGAAGGATTTCAAGCATGCCAGGATATTTAAGAAGTATTATAAAGCACATTTAAAAACTAAGGACCTCTGTAAAAAGACATTTTTATCTCATGGTGCATTCCAATCATGAAGAGAAGGATTATGAGCCTCCTCTTTGCTCAGTGGAAAGGATGGTGATGATAATGAATGATGTTTGTCTTGGGTGCGGGAAAGAGGGAGTGGAATCATATGGATCACACATTTGCTCTCCCTTTATTTAATATTTTTGTTCGGATTCTTCTGAATGAACATACCAAAAAATATTTGACTTTGTTGAAAACATGTAGTTCTTAATATTATTTCTATTTTCTTAGTACCATTAAAAGATGGAGTGGGTTCTTCTGTTCTTCCAAGGAAGTTGACAGGTATCTTGCCAAAAATGTTTTCTATTAAATGCATTCATAAAGATCATGGGAGAAGTATATTACCTTTTCTTATTATCATTTCTAAAGTTATTTTATTATGGTCTCAGAAAATAATAAAGCCATATTCCTTAAATGGTTTTATAAGGGTGAATGACAAGATGTTTTGTTTCTTAAAATATAAAAACAAAAACAAAATAACTCAAAAGGAAGAAAAACAAGCAAAAAATTCTAAAGGGGGCCACAAGAATACATTTCATGATAGGGAAAAACCATGAAAAAGAGGATATCAAGTATGAGAAAATTTAAAAAAAATTTTAAAAAATTAAAGAAAATTAAAAAAAATCAAAATACATGAAAGAAAAAAATTGAAAAATATGAAAAATCATAAAAAGACATAAGTAATCACAGGAAATAAGTTTTGAAGAGCAATTAAAATTAGTTAATTAATGTTCATTAATTACACAGATGTCATTAATGACATATTTTGAGTATTTAGCAACACTAATATTTAACACAAATATTTTGAAATATTTATGTATTTCAAAATTTTGTATATCAAAGTGTAAATAAGGAGGGAAGGGACGCATTTAATTGCAAAAACTAAATCAAAAACATTTTCTTTGGACAACATATTCTCAGAATAATGCAATGGAGCCTCCATATTAATGTAAGGTAAAAGGGACAAAGTAGTAGGGGGCTGCTTCCAGAGAATGCTACTGAGGATACTATCAGGGGTATAAGTGTGGGGAGAAGAAGAGGCATAAAAATATAGGTCACATTAGTGTTTAAAGCAGGAACAAACAGACTATTAAACTGTTTACACCAAGAATCAACTTGGGTTTATTTTCAAGAACATTTTGCAAAATTTTGCTTGGTTCTGTCTCTGTTCTACTTTCAAAAGTACATACTGTTATTCTTGGATTGCTGGTTAGGCATGCCTGAACACAAGGTCTGGGAACAGTGATGGGCTAGTAAACCAGTTCTCTGTAAAAAACAAAACACATAGAATGAAAACAACCCCAATTTATAGAATTTGAGAATTTATGTGCTGTAAATTCTTCCACCAGGGTTGATTTCCAGCTACCATCATGATGTGACGGAATGTGAAGTTAGGAAGAGAGGCACAGAATTGGTTCTAGCCCGCTTCAGCAATGGATTATCAGGAACTAATGATTTTGCTTTCTAAAATACATCTGCATAATTGTTGAGAATCATATGGGGAACACTTTTCTTCTCACTTTGTGGACTTCTCAAACCCTTGAATGAAGACAAAGCAGTAGTGAGCATACCATGGGCAGACAAATAAGTGTAAAAATCTATTTTATGCTTAAAGGATTAAAATGAGAAAATCTTTGCTGCCCTTCTGTACCAGTCTGTGCCTCTGGCAATCGAACTACAAGATGGAATTAGAGGTGCAAGAGACTTATTGGGGGAAACATCTCAAACTAAAGGGAAAAGGAGTAGAATAGGTATGGATAGTCTTCAGTCCATAACACGGGTCTGACATCCTAGAAAGGAGAGGAGTTAGGAAAAACTGGGTAGGAAAAGCCTCAGTCTAAATGTAGCTGGCCAAATTCTTGGCCAGGCTGACCAGTAGGGAACTCCAGAGCTTGGATTAACTGCTAAGGTAGTCCCCTGTGGACTGGGATGGCCCATCTCTAGGTCCCACTCTGGGTCCAGTCATTGGCTAAGAACAGCCTAAGAACATGATAAGAGTAGCTTATCATGACAGATGCTTGCAGTAAGCTCCCTTTGAAGGGACATCTGACTGGCACTCCTACATGGCTGCCATACCTTCCTCCTATAAGATGCAAAAATTATGAGGTCTGGGGTGCCTGGGCGGCTCAGTGGGTTAAAGCCTCTGCCTTCGGCTCAGGTCATGGTCTCAGGGTCCTGGAATCGAGCCCCGCATTGGGCTCTCAGCTCAGCAGGGAGCCTGCTTCCCCCTCTCTCTCTGCCTGCCTCTCTGCCTACTTGTGATCTCTCTCCTCTCTGTCAAATAAATAAATAAAATCTTAAAAAAAAATTATGAGGTCTATGAGGTGGGGATTTTTATTTTCTTTGTTCACTGATATATTGCCAACACCTCAAATAATAAGTGGCATATAGTGAGTGCTTCATAAATACTCATTGAATTAATTAATTATAGCCTATATTGTATAACCTTAGCCGTTCATTCATATAGATGTTCATAAATGTTATTGAGTACTACCTTAGATTTAGTAATTGCATTATAGAGATAACATGCGTCTTCTCTCCTTGAGAAACTAACAGTTTCTTAGGAGACCAGTGACACCATTGCAGCATCACTGCAATGTTGTTTAAAGTCTGTAACAAACTTATGAAGAACATCTTGAAGAATGACAGAGAAAGAGAAGTTAGGCAAAGCGTCACATGGGAAGTGGCTTTATTTGATTTTTAAATCTTCAATAGTTTCATGAAATTTAGATAGATGGATTTTTTTTCTCTGAAATGAAGGAAAAGGATTCAGGTTAAAACACTGTGCAAATGACTACAAGCCCAGCCAACCAAATTTACAGACCTCCCAGAGTAGAACAAAGAGAGAGTCTGAAGTTATTCCTTATAATGTGTGCTTATATCATAAAAAGGGAATGTTTTGGACACTTAGACAGGATTCCTACAGTTCCAGGTCAGTTAAATCTATATTTGTTGGAGGTACCCCTTAATCAGCTGGTCAAGGGAAAATATTTAGGAACCTCAACTTCACTGGGAAGGAAAAAAGTAAGGGAAAATTAAAGAGCAGAAGCTCATTCTATCCATCCATCCATCCATCCATCCATCTATCCATCCATCCATCCATCCATTATTTTTTTGTCTCCTCAGCTATTAAATGCCATATTTGAAGGTATACTTTCATGTTTCAAATAAAAAATTCTACTACCATGTTAATGTGGTATGGGATCTCTTCCTGATCCTCTCTGTGCCTTCTGTCCCCACCCTTACCCATTCTAAGTTGTCAGGTATTTAGTGACGACATTGGAAGGCAACAAGTGAGGCTTTTATCTGGATATGCCAGCACAGCACAGCACAGCTGCTCAGGACTAGACTCTCCACAAGATTTAAGTCTTTCTATTCAATAGAAGTAATGTTATTGTAACTGGGTTATTGGCATTTTCATCTTCATTTCATGGCTTTGTTCACTTATTCATTTGCTCAAGCAATAGTCCGTATATAACTTCTGGATGGGGAGAAAGTAGAATGCTAGAGGGTCATAAAAGAAATAATTTATTAAAAAGCTGGCATTGAAAATGTTATGGTCTCCAAGCAAGATATTTTGGAATTAGAGTGGTTACAGGTAGGGAAAATTTTACCAGTGTGAGGCCACAGGAGGGGGCAGCTGTAGGGGAGCAGAGGACTAGGTCATTGGCTATGAGGCCTTTGAGGAACTTAGAAGCCAGGGAGTCAGATGGTTGCCACCGGGTGCTGAATTTTGCCAGGATTATGTTAGAACATGGAATAGACATGAAATCTACATCAGGTACAGGAGTAGGAGTCTGCTGTGGATGAGGAGTGTTAAGTGAGGTCTATAGATGAAAGCAGCAAGGAGGGGAAAAGAATGGTGTTTCCAGACTTAGATGTCTTTCAAAAGTGATTTCTTTAGAGAGCCAAGAGCAAGGATCAAGAAACAGTGATCGAGATTGAGGAGGACCCAGAGAGCACCTCCTGAGTTTGAGGACTAGAAGAGGGAGCAGCCACCAGGTGAGGGAGGAAGCCCACTCTCGGTGCAGGGCCAGTTAACAGAGTAAGACTAGGAGGAGGGATAAATGAAGTAGTTCAACTTCCATTGTTAGAAGTTCAAAGTGAGTTTGCCAGTGGAGATAGTAGAAAAAATTCGATTTTAACTTAGTCTTCTTATTCACAAGCTGTACTTCCTCCACCCCATCAAAGCCTGACATTTGGAAATGGTCAGGATCCATTATAGACTGTGGCCACAGTTACATTTGAGGACAGAACTCATTTTGCCTCCCTTCTTAACCATGAAAACTAGGATGAAAAATCAGAGTAGGGCAAATAGAAATAAGACAGCAAGCCTAATGGAAACAATAATAAACTCACTTCTCCCTTCTCTTATTATGGTTTTACAGACCTGAGATGGATACCTGTATTTTCTCTCCTTGGGTGGGGGAGGGGAGAGAATATGAAAATGACATAAATTTAGTTAATGCTATCCTATTTTATGAAACAATTGCTCTCTGCATTAGTAATGCAAGGACTTTTTGAAAACCCTTTGCAATGTTGCTTCAGAGATTAAAATGAGTGTTCTTGTCATTCACTAGCGCATGGGAAAACTAGTAGTTTCCAGGTTATGTTTGAGGAAAACTGTAAAGTAGTTTTTCTCTAACCAGTCTTTTTTTCACACTTCCTTGTCTTTGGATGCCACTGCCCTCTCCAAGCACCCCTTGGATGCTTAATCCCCCTGCAATTACCCACCCAATACTTCTCATTAGAACAGTGTCCTTGTCCTTTCCATTCAATCAGAATCTTACCTATACTGTGTCCCATTTTTTGATTATGTACCTGTATTCTCCTCAGAGGGCTTTTAGCTGAGGTATTCAAATTCAAATGAAGGGATTTTCCAGCAATCAAGGTACCGGGGAAACAGGGTAATATCCCCTAAGTTAGAACATGAAGACAATTGCTTACTACATCTACTGCAACCTCCAGTACTCATTATATGGCATTTGTCCTTCATAAAGAGAGTGAAGCCAAAGTGCCTAAACTTCATGATTACAGAATTATTGACAAAGCCCAGAAAGCAAGGAATCAAATAAAATAGTTGCTGAAATCTGCTAGACAAAATGTGCCATTCTGGATTCTTGCTAATTGGCTAAGGCATTACTCACCAGAGAAAACCTTGGATATAAGATCCAGTCAGCAGCGTATCTCAGACAAGAGTTCTTGTCACCATGGAGACAACAAAAGAGAAGACCATGTCACTATCCTTGAGGACTTCAGCTACGACATAAATGAGTCGGAATATAAAACCTTCTTCCTACCCTCAACAGCAAGTCCATATGAGTAGAGTGGAAAGTGTATTACATAAAGGCATAGTTCAGCAAAGAGGTGATTTTTCAGGATACCTGGCTGGCTACTTAACTTTCATGTTTGTATTAATCTTCTTCTAAAATTCACCTTCTTTCATTAAATGTGGTAGCTCATATTCCCTTTGAAGTCGTTTGAATATTGAATAAAAAGTTACAATAACTATAGTTCAGTTGGCAGGTTGGTATTGAAGTCAAGAACAGGAACATCATTCATGTATATATTCATTTATACATCCATTCATCCATACTTTATTAATTATATTTTCAACTAATTTTTATTCAGGGCTCAGCATGCGTCAGGCTTTGAGAACAATGATAAGTAATATGTAGTTCCTACTCTTAAAAAATTCTAAAATCTAAGTTACCAATGAGTAAAGGCTCTAACTACATTGTAAGAAGAGAGGCTACAGAACCTCATATACTGGTAGTATAAACTTGACCAGTTAAGTTAGATGCTTTGTAATTAAGTTTATTGTAGGTGGTACTGGTGTTTCTAAGAATAAAAAAGTATATACACACACATTTACTTGTGGGGAAAAAAAATAATGCTTAGCGAGGACATTAGGAACTCCAGAAAGCGGTCAAAGAAAACCAGAGCTGGACAGTAGTTAAAACGGTAGAAGCAGATTTTAATCAGGAACTATTGCAATAAAGGAAAAGAGACTTCACTATAGAACTGGGCTCAGTCCCAAAGACTGTGTGGACAAATAGAGATTTCTAGCCAAGGAGCAGGGTGGACGGAAAATTACTAAGAGTAGACATTAGAGGTAAAAGGGAGATTCTGGCTTAACAGGATTCTGGCTGAAGGCTGCTGGAGTGATTAGATATCACCTAGGGGATGATGGAGAGGAAGAATTTGATCTGATATCAATGGTGGTCAGATATAAAGGGGGAAGACTCTGGCTAAGCCAACTTTCTAAGAGCAGGCAATGTGAAGATGAACAGGGCAGCCCAATTGTCAGGGTCTAGAAGATGGCTTGGAATATAAAATTTGGTCAAGGAGAGAGAGTTTTTGTCACGACATAGCCCCCAATGGTATCCGTAACTGTGTAACTTTACCTAGATGGAAGAGTGAGAAAAATCCACACACTTGCTGGTATAGAAGAATTGATGGGGTTTTGAGAGGCTTAGATTTTAGTACTGATCTTGTTGCTAATAGTAAGAGAGTCCATCTGTTTAAATCTCTCTGGCTCTTAATTTCTTTATTTGTAAGATGCACAGATCGGACTAAGCAGTTTCTAAAGAAGTCTAAGATGACAATAGAACAGCTCTCAGGCAGTCTGTCACGGCAGGGGGAACTCAAAAGGCCATAGCAGATCTCTCTCCACGTATATATTTTATTTTTTACAAGGGAGCCTCTCATTTCTCCTTCATGGATCTGCATTTCATGTCTGCTTAGCCTGCTCACCACCATCATTCAGTCGACTTGATCATTCAGTAAACACTGAGTGCCCACTCTGCCCCAGACCTTGGGCTGGGGACTGTGCTCTTGGATCTCACACTAGCTGGCACTCACTCCTTCTCCTGAGAGTCACCTTTCCTTCTGGCCAGAGGGACAGGTTTCCCTGGTCAGAAGAAGCCCTCCAGACACTGTTTGGTCTACAAACAGGGAAGGGAATGCCTCTCAAGGAGGCATTTGGCTTAGAAATTGTTTTGATAAAAAAGAGGGTGATTGTGTAATTACCCAGCCTCTATGTTCAGAGTACCCTGAAGAAGGAATTTGAGATGATTTTGAAGATGAAAACGCCCTTTCTTTTCATGAACTGGGTTCAGTACAGGGACCCCACAAATGCTTAGATACAAGAGGACGTGCTGCAAGGAACTCTTTCTGAAAATAATCTTTCAGCTGAATGCCTGAATCATCCAACTATGTATCTCCTTGGAATACCCAGTGTCATGGGTTGAATTGTGTCCCTCCAAATTCATAGATTGACATGCTAACCCCGAAACGTCACAATGTGACTTTATTTGAAAAGAGTTGTTGTAGAGGTAATCAGTTAAGATGAGGTCATTAGGGTGGGTGTTAATCCAATATGACTGGTGTCCTCATTATAAGGGAGAAGTGTGGACACAGAAATTTACACAGGGAGAATATCTTATGAAGACGGAGGAAGAGATCTACAAGCCAATAAAACACCCAAGATTGCCAGCAAACCACAAGAAGATCTTTTATCTTTGACAGATTTGATAGGAGCAAATCTTAGCCACAACTCGACCCTGTGCTTCTAGCCTCCAGAACTCTGAGACAATAAATTTTTGTTGTATAAGCCACTCATTCTATAGTGCTTCGTTACTGCAACTCCAGCAAAAACAAAACAAAACAAAACAAAACAAAACAAAACAAAACAAAAAACATCCATCAATGGGGCTGAAAATGTTGCACTGACATTTCTATAAGAACAGTTATGTGCGAAGGGCTTAGGGCAGTTTGCAACACCTTTAGGACATTTATTACCTTACTCCCAGGAGCGGAAGTTAAGTATAAAGGAAACAAAATCAGCTTAAATGTACATCTAGGAAATAAAAAGATACAACACAGTTTTTCCTCTTTAAACATATGTTGACAGGATCTTAAAAAAAGGTATTGAAAAATACATACTGATAGGACCTTCTGGTAAAGTTAGACACAGAGGAAATCTAGAGAAAATAAACGATAAGAAAGAATTCAGCAAGTGCTCTCAAATGCCACAGTCACAGTTCATTCGAGAAAAGTATAGCCACATACAATGTTCAGTAGATAAAGAGAATGGAGTTTATATACATATATTTTTCTCATGTTATGATCTCTACAACCAATAATAGGACAGCCTATGATAGAAGGCGAGGGTCAGCCAGAGGTTGACAAACAGAGGCAAAGAGGACATTTGAGGCTGATTATGATGGTTCTCATTATGTTCACCATCCAGCTTTCTAGAAAATCAAGCCGGCAGAATCACCTTTAATTTGCAGTTGTTTTGTTTGTTTGTTTTACCATTTTACAGGCCAGTGATTGTCACAAGTGGTTTGAAAAACAATCTTAGGGATATAGGGAAGTTTGGATGGATTCGACAATCCCAAATTAGGGCGCTCAGGATGACTGACTGTCCTGGCCACGCAGATCCACTCCCTCGCCAGCTCCTGCTTATGGCTGCCTTTGCCTTCTTTCACTCGGCACCGGGGGACCGCTTGGTCTCTTCTCCTCTCCCTTTTCCTTTCTTGAGCTGACTACTAAGCGAACTGAAAAAGAGAGGCAAAATAAGTTGCATTTATTTCAGGCCTTTCAATTATTTTCGTATTTTTAAATAAAATATCAATAGGTTTTGCTCTTTTGCCTTTCCACTACTTGCCATTTTCCTTGGCAAGCCTGAGGCACCCCTCTGAAGGGACGAAGTGGGCACAAGAGTGGGAATAAATTGCCACAGTGAGGTTGAAAAACATTCAACACAGGTTTTGCAATACTTGACAATAGACTCGAAAGCTTTTTCCTATAAGGAGGTCTTCTCTATTCCCCCGGTGCAGATCTCTGTACCTTCACACACCAATGTGTTAAGAATGAGTCACAGATGTAAAAAAATATTGATTTCCTCAGAACTGCTGGGGGTTAAAGTAAGGGCTGGGGCCAGGAATTCAGATAGGCCGCACTTGCCAGGATCAAATTTTCAGGTCCTCACTGTGATAAGAAAACGGGGAGTTGACAGAAGCTGCTGTCTGTCTCCCAACAGATGAGCAGCAACCAAGGGAACAAAACATCACCATGGAAACCGAAGGAATCAGAGGACAACAGGAGGACGCGAGATTTCCTTTACTTAGGAGGTCACATAAGCCGCAAACCTCCACCAGGAGAAAAGGAGATGTGAAATCTGAGTGACTGCATATTTTATCTGAAAGCATTAAATTATTGCAGCAGGCTATATTGGACTGATTAAATGCAGTCTTCCTCCTTTACTACCCAGGCTTCAGGGGCTTTTGAGAAAGATTAGTCTTAAAGAGTGAAGAAGATATATTCTCTTTGCAGTGAGGGTATGTTTGCTACTCAGCTTAATGTTATTAACTTCTCGGTTTTCTGCTTCTTTGATATTTTGGATGAGATGATTCCAGAAGTAGATACCAACAACCAATGTGAAGCGGACATGAACAGGAACATTCTGTGCCCTCTGTCATTTCTCCCACTGAGTAGCTCTCTTCGCTTCTTATGAGAACTGAGAATCTGTGGGTGGTTTTGCAATAAGAGCGACTATGGGTCTCTGCAGAAATCTTTTTATCAGGTTCAACTTAATCCTGAGCACTGATTTTTCAGCCCCGTTTGTTACTAGGTAGAATGAAGACAAGTAGGTTGCTCAAAGAAACTTGATGATAAAGTTGGTAATATTGTGTTTCTCAAATAATAACGTAAGACCATTTTTTAAAAAATTCCTAATCTGTTATAGACGTGGTGCTTGTGTAAAATACAATAAAAATGAGTCACTGAGGTCCAGAGAATTTTGGTGTGCTGCTGAAGATCATGAGCGTTGGTGGTGGCACTGGTGACTAGCAAAAGCAGGACATGAAGATAATCTCCCCCTCCTGTCATTGTACTTGCACTTTTCCTTTTCTTCATATTCATAGTTACTGCATCGAAGACAGTTTGCTATGACTATTTCTTCTAATCTTAGTGTTTTCTTATTATTTATTATTAGTGAGTATTTGAGGGATATCGGTTAAGCATTTGAACTTGGGACCTTGCACTGGATATTGTACAACCACTAATTTAAAGTGATATAGTTCTGTCCACTCAGAGCTAATAATCAGAAGTAATGACTGGGGAGTAAGCTTTGCGTTTAGACCACGGTACACTCAACAGAACTCCTTGAACAAAGGCAGCCAAATAAAAACATGGAGGATCCTTGTTTTATAAATGACAGTGCTGCCTTAGGAACCTTCTTGAGTCGCAGGTAGAAAACACTCCCCAGAAGGCACTGGAGGTGGAATATCAGGATTCCTAATTATGTTAATTTCAAGTTTCTGGAAGGTAAAAACATTTATGTTTCCATATAAGGATTGAAGATATAAAGAAAGTGTTTGAAGGGAAATGTTAATGGAGATAAAAACATGCGGTATGTAAATTCCTAACAATAATCTCTAATTTGATGTATAATTTTCTGGTGAACAGAAAACACAACAGTTAGTAGAGAATATGCTGCATTTGGTAGCTTAACTACATTGGGCTCCATTAGCCATTAAAAGAAAGTGTTTGCGTCTGTTTTATCTTTAGTTTTAAGAGAGGATTTTTTTTTTCCTATGCTCTGAATTAGTGTTAATAGGACAACTATTTCACTTTGGATAACTCCAAATTGCTTATTTAGGTGTTTCTATGGTCCAGTAACTAAGCATGGATGAATATGTAATTAGCTTTTAAACTCTACCTTAATAGGCAATATATGGCTGCTGTTCTATAGAACTTCATTGAACATGTCCCTAAGCATTTTTAGAATGTTAAATAGAGAGTATTACCTGGTATTTGCCTCAATGCCGTGAATTTATCTCCCAATAGACACATAATCTATACAAAAGTTTCAGAAGAACTATTTAGGATAGTGATATGAATACAAAATCTATTATAAGGACTAGAATACAAAGAACATTTAGGAAATTGAGAGGAAGTAGCTATATACCTGGAAAGTCCTTACAGAATTCAATTTCATTTGAAGACACAATATAAAGCACCAAAATAGAAAATGTATACTGTTTTAGAAGTAAAATAACAGACATTTAGGGGCACCTGGGTGGCTCAGTGGGTTAAAGCCTCTGCCTTCGGCTCAGGTCATGGATCTCAGGGTCCTGGGATCGAGCCCCGCATCGGGCTCTCTGCTCGGCAGGGAGCCTGCTTCCCCCTCTCTCTCTCTCTCTCTCTCTGCCTGCCTCTCTGCCTACTTGTGATCTCTTTCTGTCAAATAAACAAATAAAAAAATCTTAAAAAAAATAATAACAGACATTTAAATAGGTATTGGGCAATATGACTGGAGGAAGGAAGGGTGGAGGAAGGAAGGAGGAAGGGTGAACAACTGAAATTCAGTTAGAAAAATTCTTATGGTTTATCTAAAATTCTATCTTGAAATGATAGGAATGTCTCTGAAATTGTTACCACAAAGAACATTCTTCCTCCTCCTGAAAGTTGCCTTATGAGCTTTGAGAGGCTAAGAAAGCTTTCTGCAACATGTTATAATTGCAAGAAGGATCACAGGGCAGAAGGGAGATATAAAAATAAGGTTGTTTTCTGAAATACTAAGAAAATAATAAAGCTAAAAATTTTCCACTGATTACTCAACTGAATTTAGAACTAAAACAACGACTTTCTGATTCTATTAACAAATATTTTAATTGGGGGCAGGAAGAATTTTTCATAATTATTTCACAGAGAACAATAATTCCTATAAACCTGCGGGCTCTGATTTTGGCATCTTTGAATGAGGTAAGTGGATTTCAATAGCAGTTTTTAAAAATCTCTGTTTATCTATAATTAATAGGCTTGGGAATTATGTAGAAAGTCAAAGTCGTCAACGAAAGATTACTTCAAAATACATTCAGTTAGACATGTAAATGAAATAGCTTAAAATAAGAAAAGCTTTTTAAAATTTCTATTTGATTATTCAGGCATATTCCAACTTCACTATTTGTGTATAAAAGACTGTTGTTATTTTATGTATATATAAAAATACATTTCTTTCTAATTCTGAAGAAAACTTTCAGTCACCTTATTTTTTTTTAGAATTTTACTTTATGGTTTTTTCCTTTATTATGTATTATCAGTTTTTTGATTATTGAAGTGAAGCATGCTCTTGGCATGAAATAGAAGAGTATGAAAATGTGTATGCTAATTTCCTATCTTAGTCCTTACTGTGGGTGGATCCAAGAGTTTTGAGTGAGGGTAAGTGGGGTTGGAAGGATTTAATAACAAGGACTATTGGAGATGGCAAAGGCATAAAAGTTATTGAATGTGAATAAAAATAATTAAGTTGGAATACTCAGAAGAAACTCCACAGTTTCTAGACTTTGTTGAGACACAAAACAAGGAAAGAAGGATGAAATATTCAAAGGCATCTTGATACCCAAATGTAATCTCCAACTATGGCTGAACTGTGCATGCCCTACTCTATTTCCTTGACAAGGGATTTCTCTCCCTGCTGATGACACATCAATTAATTTTCACAAAATGCAGCCCGTAATTAGAGGTGGAGCCACATAGTCTAATCAGTTCCCCCATGAAGGAATGGTCTGGAAAAGCTACCAAAGAGCTCTGGATACTGGTAACATATTGCTTCTCCTCCAGATTCTAAAATAAAGCATTGTCTTGGCTTCAGCAACATTTTGTGGAAGAATCATAGTCAGAAGAACTGCCCGGTAGAGTTGATATAGGAGCTGAGCATTCTTGGCACTCTCCGTAAGATTGCTTCTCTACCCTTAACATCACCTATGAGGTTTGCATCTTTCTGAGCAGGGGTTCAGTAGGGTAAAATGAGCAGAAAAATCAATCAACATCTCCTCACTCAGAAGCAGCATAAACAACACTGTTAAGGGGTATTATGTTTTAGTTCTTTCTTTTCTATGCATTTAAAAATATATATAGCTGAGATTATACTGTATCATGTCATTTTATTGCTTTTCTGCATATATATGCATAACTATATAATTGGATATGCATGTATTTTTCATATCATTAATCATTCCTCACAAAAATGATTTTAATGGTTGCATTTTTTGCTAAGATTTTTTCATGTTAATGCATTTTTAAAATTTCTAAATATTCCATTTTTTTGTGTCATCTTCAATTTCTTTCATGAGTGTTTTATAGTTTTCAGAGTATAGATCTTTTGCCTCTTTTCTGATGTATCCTATGGTTTTTGGTGCAATTGTAAATGGGATCGAGTCTTTGATTTCTCTTTGCTGCTTCATTATTGGTGCACAGAAATGCAACAGATTTCTGTACGTTGATTTTGCATCCTGCAACTTTACTGAATTCAAGTGTCATTTCTAGCAATTTTTATGGTGGAGTCTTTGGGTTTTCTGTATAGAGTATCATGCATCTGCAAATAATGAAAGTTTGACTTCTTCCTTGATGATTTAGATGCCTTTTATTTCTTTTTGTTGTCTGCTGAGTTCTGTATTATCAGTATTCTTAGTTTACCTAGTTATTATTCTCTTAATAGAAATGGAAATCATTTCCTTGTACCACTATTACAAAAATGTGGCAGTAAAAACCCTCACATACTTCCATATATGTCTTTTATATGCTTCTATATATGTCTATCTGCCTACAATAGGTACTTAAACATACGATTATAGTATTGAAGAGTGCACATTTCTTGGGTAGGTACTGCCGGGATCATGATCAAGAAGTCATTCCAAGAAGGAATGTCTGTCTCCCTCAGTTTGGTATCCCTTTCCGCTTTCTTGAGAAACCCAATTCCTCTCCACAGGAAGAGAAGATTTCTCCACTTGGTCCAGTTCAGTATTGTGGATATTTCAGTGGTCCTCTTAGAGGAGCACCTTAAGAGGGTCTCCCGAGCGTAATCACAAGATCTGTACAATGCGGATCTTCCTGGAAGTTCTGGGGGTTCAGGTCTAGTTCAGACTACTCACTGGAATTACACTCAGATTCCCTCCAAAATGGTTAATTCATTATCAGGTCTCCAGGATGGTGGCATAATTCACCAAAACAGTATCATGTTTGCCCCCAAACAGTGCCGTCCACATTTATATTTAGGGAAAGAAGCCTCCATCAGTGTGGCCTTATTTTTGATCATTTTAGAATAATAAATCCCACCATAATTATATTAAACTTAAGCTCAGCTTGCAACTCAAGAGAAATAGCACTGGATCAGCATGATGCTACCATGTAGGAATTACACCAACTCTGATGGTATTCTTCTGCTACAAATGTGAAGATTTCAAATTAGATTTCATATTAATCACACCATACGTGCACGTTCACACTTAACTCTCACGAGATGCCAAGTGGCAGCTACCATCATTCCATTCTAGTAGATGAGGGTGTGTACTGAAAGTGGTTACATAATTTGCTTAAGATCACAAAGGTAATTCAAAAGAGCAGGGCTTTGTCTAGATTTTGGGGACCATGACATTAATCCCTAGGCAATCATCATCATCATCAACATCATCGTCATTACCATCGATATCACCAGTATCATCATCTAACATTTAAAGTTTTCACTATGAATTAGTAACAGGTCTAAATCCTTTACCATATTATTGACCTGATAGAACATGCTATCTTATTACTGTCTTTTGACACAACTCTTTGAAGTAGGCAGTATTACTGTTACTATTTTATACATTAAAAAAAAACTGGGAACATAGAGGTTATAAAATTGAACAAATGCCATACAGTTGGGAAATGAGGAACCAGATGGACTCACCTTTGCCTTTATTACTTAGGAATTTATAATCTGGGTGTGATCATCACAGATAACGATGACAAAACAGTGCTTGGTGATACAATATGCCCATATTGAAAAATTCTTTTCTTTTTAAAATTTTTATTTAAATTCAATTTAATTAACATATAGTGTATTATTAGTTTCAGAGGCAAAATTTGGTGATTCGTCAGTTGCATATAACACCCAGTGCTCATTACATCAAGCGTCCTCCTTAATGCCCATCACCTAGTGGTGTGTGTGTGTATGTGTGTGTATATATATATATATATATATATATAAAACAATGAAATATTACTCAGCCATGAAAAAGAATGTTATCTTGTCATTTGCAACAACGTGGATGGAACTAGAGGATATTATGCTAAAAAAAATAAGTCAGAGAAAGACAAATATCATACAAATTCACTCATATGTGGAATTTAAGAAACAAAACAGATGAACATAGGGAAAGGGAAGAAAAAATAAAATAAGGTGAAAATAGAGAGGGAGAAAAACCATAAGAGACTCTTAACTATGAGAAACAAACTGAGATTTGCTGGAGGGGAGGTGGGTGGGGGGAATGGGGTAACTGGGTGATAGGCATTAAGGAGGGCTCTTGATGCAATGAGCACTGGGTGTTATGTGCAACTGATGAAAAATTCTTTAAGTAAACATTGTTTTACTTATGAGGTTGATGTAAAATTTTGCAATAATGTTTGTAATGTTCCTTATTATAAAAATCATATACATTCACTAAAAAATCATGCTCCCTGGTTAGCATTCTGCTATATTTTTCAGGTTTAAAAAATACAAATAGATAAAATTGGGGTCATTACTATTTTTTCCATTTTGAGTTCTTATAACTCAATTATAACTTTTCTATACTATTTGAATATTTATAAGGTTGTTCATAGAATGTACATTCTGGTAAAGAAAGGGGGATTGATAATAAGCAAATAATTAGGTAAATCAATACTTACGATAATTTCTGGTAGTGGAAATACTGTAAATGTAAAACAGAAACGAATGAAGGGGTGCAGTCAGAGATCATCTTTTAAAGATGTCAAGATTTGAGTTGATATTTGAATTATGAGTCAGAAATTCTAGGGAAAAGCATTCTAGGCAAAGAGAAGAGTGAGTGCAAAGTCCTAGAGTCAGAATTACCTTCCATGTTCCAGAGAATAAGGTGATATTTGTTTTTAAAGCCACTGTCCAATTTTTTTAGCTTCAGTTTGATTTATTTCAGACCCTAGGCATAAACCAATTTGCATGACTAGATTAAATAACCTAATGAACTCTGACCCACATGCTTGGGCATTAAGGTTGTCAAGTACCCATATGAGTTTTGTTTATGTCTTCCTTCCTGTTGAAAGACATCCTATTTGAAATCTTTCCAACATTGAATTTAAAAAGGAAACTTAGGTCATTTAAATGAGAGAGCAAGCAGACAGTAGATGCTGTAAATCAGAGCATTACTGATCATGATTGGATTTTGAACATATTCCAAGAATACTCTTTGCATTCCTCTCCAACCTTCTGATCTGATTGATTTATGCTAGAAATTATGATCTCATGTTACAGTCTTCTATTGGTTTGATGCTGGTATGCTAGTGCTTTACAATGGCAGTGATCATGAGCATAATGAAATCATTAAATTCCTACAGTCATTATCAGAAGAATTTGGGGTTGGGGACTTTATTTTTCTATAAAAGAAATTCCATTTGAGTCAGTAATCCAAATAATAAAAATTCACATGCCACTAATGACTCAGGCCACTTCACCAGAGAGTGTCTTAGTGTACATGTTGGGCAAGGCCATTAAGGCAGATGACAACCCATTGTTTGAGCAGAGAAAGGATTTACAAGTAAGGGCCTTGAGATAGAAGGCCCTTTCTTCTTTCCTTTACCTGAATTTCCCTTCTTTATCAATGTTTTGTCTAATTAATAGTCTAAAAATGTAAACAGAATCATATAAGCTGGTTTCTAACATCTAATTTCAGAAATAATAAGAAAGCATACAGCGAAAGCAATAGGTATTATATTACTATGTATCATTATGCCAAAATAATAACGTTCCAAAAAGAAAAGTGAGTCTTAAATTATTAGAATCATCAGATGACCGGGCTATGAGAAAACCTTGGAAATTATGTCAATTTTAAAAGGAAAATTATTTGTTAAATAATTTTGAATATTTAATGGTATATTGAGAAAGTTTAAGTACTTATTTTCAAAATGTTGAGGGCTATTTTAGCTATTGTGATTTGCTTTTTCTGTTCCAAAAGAAGTTCTAGAGTCACCCTGTTATTAGCCAATATCACAGGGACGCTAATGGTACAACTTACTTGGAGACAATTATGTTCCCGCAGAGACTTTAAAAAAAACTTAATGTTACATTTACCCTTTAGAACTAAATTTGGCCACATAGATAGTTTTTCATAAAAGTCCTTTTAATTGTGTTTCCCAGTGAGTCTAGCTCTGTACAGATACTTCTCATTTAAAAACCAAGTTGCAAGTTGCTGCAACAGTGTATCTGTCATAGGCAGAAGTGGTGTTTGATCATGAAAGTCTATAGTGATAAAGAAAGAAAACTTACAGCATTTGGTGATTTGGAAACCCATAGATTTAGACATAAATGGGCACTCAGATGTCCCTCTCGTGCTTATCTTTATGGCATATCAAGTGGGTATTTATGGTCCTCAGATAAACATGAAGAGAGTTCTATAGATTCTATTCTTCTTACCATGTTGGCACATATTCTCGATGTGCCATGTTGGTGCGTATTCTCAAGGGACCACCTGAAATGCCTGGAATTCCAACATAATTTACTTCATGGGTGTTTGCTGGCATTTCAGAAAGCCAGGACCACTCATCATATTGCCTTATTGAAGAAGCAGGTTGGGCTGATCTTTACAAATATCAGTAACCACCATTTTTTAAAACAATTTATGTGAAACATTATTAAGAGCAATGGTGCTTATGTTAGCATCGCTGTTGGCGGTATACTTAGAATCTTGATTGGAAGGAAAACACTGAATATCTTCTTTTGTGTGGTAAATTTGAGGAAAAAAATGATTCTCTTCAGTAATTATCCAGAAGCCAGTAATACCTAGAATGAAAAAAAAGTCTATTTTTTGCTCTTTCAAAGTATGATTAATATTCAACAAATGTCAACTATGATGCATATAATCAGATAAGACAAATACTCAGAGAATTGCCTTGGAAATTATTTTGTATTATCTGAAAGACAAGTAAAATTTTAAATTCTAAGCATAACCAGAACAATTATTTGATAGTTATATGTAAATCTATCAATGAAATATGTAAATATGAGATAATATATTACTGAATCTTATCAAGTCATTTTTATTCAGAACACTTTTGGAGCTTTGTACATAATGAAGTGTGTTGAGAATATTTCAGCTTAGTTAATAGCTATCTGTAAAAAAGATACATTAAACATTTCTTTAAGTCATAGGCTGGGAAATGTTTGCAAAATGAATTCAAATCATTAGAATTACTTAAATCCATCTAGATTTTTTTTTAAAATCTAGAATTTTTTTTAAAAAATATTTTACTTATTTATTGGGCAGAGAGAAAGAGATCACTAGTAGGCAGAGCGGCAGGCAGAGGGAGAGAGGGAAGCAGGCTCCCTGCTGAGCAGAAAGCCTGATGTGGGACTCGATCCCAGGACCCTGAGATCATGACCTGAGCCGAAGGCAGAGGCTTAACCCACTGAGCCACCCAGGAGCCCCCAAAATCTAGAAATTTACTAAACTGTCATAAGGATAAGAAAATGGGATTCGAAAATAAGTATCTGGTTGAGTGTGATTTTTAAACCTCGCTAAATAAGAAAGATGATTTATTAGAAGCTTAATTTATACTTTAGAGGCCTAAAAGGGAATATTTTAGATTTATTAAGTCAATATTTGTTCTAGATATGTCAGGTTCATGATGCCTGCAATTCCAGAAACACTGATATCACTGACAATGGCATTTTATCATTACTTAGACTTTTCAGACAGAGTATCAAAAGAGACAGAAATGAGCAAAACAGTATTACACCAAATTTTGTTGGTTTATTTAATTGTCTGTGGTAGGAATCCTTATTATATACAATTGAAAGGATTTTTAGTCAAAACTGTGATAAGTATTATTTATTGGTTTCGCAGGTGAAATTTAACATATCCATTCATTCGGTAATTCAATGAGTAGAAAGCCCACCAAGTATCAGACCCATTTTAGGCATGGGCCATTTAGAAGTGAACAAAACAAAAGAAACAGTCCCAACTGTGAATAAAACTATCAATTAAGTACAGAAATCATAAATATAAAAATAGATGTGTCACACTGACTAAAATTAATTCTTTTAAATACACATCAGCTGCATTCATGGCCAAAAGGTTTCAGGAAATGACATTTGCTCTGAGAGGAATAACATATCAGTATATTTTTATGTGCAGCATAGCTGATCTGCAATATTCTGGAACTCTCACTTCTTAAGGAAAATAGAACCCTAAACTGAAAATCTGACTCAAAATTTCTCACTTACATTTTCACTTAAGTGAAAAAAATTCTACAAGTAGATGAACGGGTAGGTAAATTGATAAACCAACAACAACAATAAAATCAAACAATGCTCTGCATCCAGGTTCCTTTAATATTCCCCAGAAGCAGTTCAGTTAGTTGATAGCTAATAATTAGGAAGGATAGTTAAGTGTGGTATGTGCCAAAACTAACATCATTTTTGGCAAAATTGCTTTGGCAACCTGAAAGATGAAGTAAATAACTCTACCCAACAGGTTAAGTCACTTAGTTATACAGGGGTTCACTTTGAAGTTAAGTGATCCTGATGGGTTTTTAAGGATGCGTTCAAATGCACACGTTATAGGAGGTTTGATAACTCTTGTACTCAAAAGCTTCTGCTTCTTTAATTTATTGACATGAAAACTTCAGAGTTTCTAACAAATACTTGGGTGACCATGAGAACTGATGCAATGCTACCTCTGAGCAAAGTCTTACCCTTGACTTCAGGTGTCCCTGGTGGGGCCACTTTTTATTCTGAGATAATAATAATAATAATAATAATAAGAGCAAGGGCTAATATTTGCTATTTTGAAATAACAATCATACTATGATAATAATAATAGTCTTCATTTGTTGACTTATTCTATGCCAGGCATTGTGTTGAGTGCTTATGCACATTTTCTCATTTAATCATCTAAGCACCTTAAAATTTTTAATAGTGGAAACTGAAATGCAAGGAAGGAGTGTTAAGAAAACAGTAAGGGGAGAGTGGGGGTCTGGATTTGGCTCAAATTTAACCAATTCCAAAGTCTATATCTATAATCCCAGCTCAAAATAAAACCTCAACACTTTTAACCACACTTGTAAAATCTAAAGTTATACCAATTCTGTTTTAATCATGACCTAGATAATGTCTGATATTTAGGTTCCTGCCAACAATCTTTATTTTGAGGAGTTTTCCCTAGAGCTCCTACCAAAGTTCAGCTGGATCACTGGATATTTATAAAAGATCATATAAGAACAGTAATCATATAATTTTAGGATTATTTAAGCTTTATTTCAGCATTCAGCCAGAAATGTAGAAAGCTACATGATTTTATTATTAAGTTGGCTTTACAAAACCAAAAATTCATCCCATTTCTTTTAATGTATTAACCACCAAGTTTCATAAAATTTTTGAGCATTATGAAAATGCATGCAATTAAAAGACTAAGAAAGGGGCACTTGGGTAGCTCAGTTGGTTAAGCATCAGACACTTGATTTGAGTTCAGGTCATGATCTCAGGGTCGTGAGATGAAACCCTGTGTTGGACCCTGTACTGGGCATGAAGCCTGCTTGGGATTCTTTCTCTCCCTCTCCCTCTGCCACCTCCCCACCCACACCCCGCCCACTCAGGCACGCACATGTTCTCTCTCTCTCTCTAAAAAAAAATTAACTAATTAACTAATTTAAAAAAGACTAAGATGATAATAAAACTAAAAATACAATTATGACAGCCAAACATACTACATGATCCTGAGATATGTCTGCAAATTTGACTTAGAACTTTCTTAAAGGCCAGTGAAGGGAGAATAATATAGTTGTTTACAACATGTAGAGTCTACAAAAGATGAAAAACTAAGTATGATTCAAAAAGAGGACAGTGTTTCCAGATTCTGAATTATGAGAGAAATTTCTCTTCTGGGATCTAATAAAGAGGAACTGTTCTTCATAGCATCTGACACAAGATTAAATACAAATTTCACGGAGTTGCTTCTGTTGTCTTTTATCACTGAGCCAAACCAGTACCGTTTAAATTTGGATTTCTCTGGTAGTCAATGGACTGCATCATGAAAAAACTATTCCATAAATAGTATTTCTCCTGGGCTGGCTTCTGATAAGTTTCGGACTGCAAAAGTATAAGGCTGTAGTCTTTGGCAAGAATCTGCAAGGCTGGCATTCTATGAGCTGATTAAAAACAATTCCATTTGTTTTGATGTAAGTCAAAAATTTATTTTTAAATGAAAGAGCCGTGATCCTCACCAATAAATTTGTTCAAATAGATGGTCATCCTACCTTTGGGTGGAACTAGGTCAAGAGCAGTGAAGGAGTAGAAAGGGTTATAGAAAGTGTTAGGAGGAGCCTGGACTGAGAACTTGGCTGAATATCAGTAATAGGAGACATGGAGCGAGTTCATACACTTACGCGGACATGTTTCCTTCTTGAAGTTGGAGACAGAAATAATTATCTCATATGGTTGTCATGAAGAGCAAGGGGATAGAAGTAGAAACATGTGCACTAGTGCAGTATTCTTTTTTAGAATGTATTTTTTAAATTATAATTCTTCCTTGCCACTCACACTTTGGCACACCTGGTCTTCAGTATTATTGTATCTGTTAAATCAAATTAAATTTAAATGCATGCTAGGACAAATAACCATTTATATACTCATCCATGTCTATGCCATGTTTAAGGCTATGCAAGGTGGAGAACAGAGTTATTATCTGGTGGACTTGATCAGTGGAAGCAGATGTGCTAACTCATGAGAGAGAGCAACAGAGAGAGAGAGAGAGAGAGAGAGAGAGATGCAAGTATCCTAATACTCTTAGGTTAAAAAACCAGGGATGGGGGAAGCATCCATATGTGTTTGGGTGACTCTGGGAGCCTAGCTGCTGATGGGTCACTCCCTGGATGGAGCCTGGATATACTGCTTGCCTCTTGGAGAAACCCCACAATTAGTATGCCTGCACATTAAACATGGTGCTGACACACTAAACGGGAAGTGATTGAAGGCGATGCGTGGGTAGGTGGTGCTGTCCTGGTTATGGACAAGCAGGGAGTTTAACAAGTGGGGAGAGTGAAGGGCTATGCACAGAACCAGCACGGTATGACTCCCACAGTACTCTAGTGGTTAAAGGTGAAGTTAGAGTTTGGAAAGGGTAGCATAGCAACACTGAAGAAGCTGAGCACAAGAGAATTTGAATTGAAGACAGATTTCAGGATTAAAGGGGAAGGTTAAAAGGCAGTGTTGATTTTGAAATCAGTAATTTGCTACTTCCGGCAGTCAGCCACCCTATTGAAGAGCTTGTACTCAGGGGAGAGTGACTAAAAAGAGCTGTCACACGTGGGCTGATGGCCACCTCTGCTGAGCGTACTGTGAAGGGAAAACATGTCTTCCTCCCTGTGTCCACTCACAGTGGGCTGACCTCTGACGAGCGAGCCCTGGAGCCAGCAGGAGGCAGTAACCCGACTGGAGGCACCAGTCCATAATGACAGAAGAAAAGAGCCAAATCGCTAACCCACAATAACCCTGTTATTAGTTTTCTACTGCTGCCATAATAAATTATTATAAAGTTAGTGGTCTAAACGGCAAAAATTTATTACCTTATAGTTTTGTAGGTCAAAAATTAAACATGGATCTCACTGGGTGAAAATCGAGGTGTGAGTAGGGTTGCATTTCCTTCCAGAGAAGAATCTGTTTCCTTGTCTTTTCTAGCTTCTGGAAGTACCTACATATTTGGGCTCACGGCATCCTTCCTCTAATTTAAAGCCAGCAACATTGCATCTCTTGGATATTCCCTCCTTCTTCACATCTCCCTCTGACTTTGACCTCGGCTGGGAAAAAGGTTTTCTGCTTTGAAGGACTCATGATCAGGTTGAGTGGAGGATAATCTTCTCATCTCATGGTCCTTAACCTTAATCACATTTGCAGGGTCCCCTTTTCCTTGTAAGGTAATCTATTCATGGGTTCCAGGGATTAGGACTTAGACATTTTGGAAAACTCTTCTGCCTATCAAAAACCCATTAGAAATGAAGAAACTTTATCTGAGACAACTTCCCTTCTGTCTTTCCACTCCACCTCCCATTCTTGTCTGGATTTTGGGGGCGCTAAGTTCTATCCTTTCTGGTGACCACAGCAGTAGCAAATTTTCTGTATGGCTGCCATGGTGGCCAATGGTTGCTAACAAGGGCATCAAGGCAAATGTGAAGGGGAGCTCGTATATCCCCAGGGGCCTGAAAGGATGGCCAGAACTGATTCTCAGGCATTTGTGAGCACTCCTAGGAACTGGGAGTTACTTGGAAAGAATCTGGGAGAAAAAAACTGCACTTTCTTGCATGAACATTTGGAGAATTAGAAACAAAAAAAGTTGGGGAGATTAAATATGAACTAATTTTTTCTTAAAAGCTGGTGAAAGTTGGGACACACCAGTTGGAATTGAATGAATACATATATTGTTTCTCACTGTCACTGCTTTTTGTACTACACTCGAAAGCCTGACTTGCTACTTACAAGAATAAATACTGGAGTGACACAGACACGCACATACACAGGAGGATAGAGAAAACGCTTTTTAAAATTAAACCTCTATAGATAAGCAAGATTTAACTTCCTTGCTCATTTCCCAGGCGGGAGCCTACAATAGTCTATTAATAGCATCCCCTAACATATAACATTCTGCAGATGTTCTCTTACTGCTGAATTTTTTCCCACACCAAAACCTGTTATCAATTATCTATGTTTTCATTTTGGGAGGCTAGAGCCAGGAAGAGCATTAACTCTAGTGCTGTCATAGCACTTTCTTCTCAGCATCAGCAAGGTTGTAGTAATTTTTGCATAAAATACATTTTTTAAAATTCAACCAGCATTTTCCTTATGGAATTTATTAAAACTCATTATCTATCATGAAACAAGGAGTACCAGTATTACACTGCCATGCATCTTCCACCTGTGAAATCTTGAAATCAGGATGATAGAAGTTGTAATGGTGAGCCAAATCAATATGCGAGAGGGAGGAGGGCAAGGGATAGGAAGAAAAAGAGAATGATGTGCATGTTTTGCACATTCAGGGAGAAAGCAATGATTAACAATGGTTCTCAACTCTCTAAGACAGCTCATTTTCTAAAGTGTTTTGGGGAGCTCTATTTTGGGCACCAAGTGAAATATAGCAACTTGAAAGGAGACTTATTGATATGCAAAGAAACAAAACATCCTGTAAGTATGGAATGATCTTCTTTTCATTTTGGCAGGGTTGTTGCATGTACTGAATTGATAGAAACTTCTTGGGTATAAACATATGTTAGAGAGGAAAGGAAAATCCATGATTAAATACTTCATCTGTTCAATGAACCTTCCATAAATGTGCATTAGCTTGGACTTTTAAGAGAAAATAATTCAATATATGTTTCGGATTTCAAATATTATGATTGAATTAAACAATAAAGCAGTCTGTATTCTCTTGTGTGGTTGATCTTGAGTGTGACTCATGACTATCTCAGTCTGTACTCATTTGCATCCAAGAGCTGGAATTTTGGTCTTAGTCATCTTTTATAAAAGAATTCTTGGCAACAAAGGAGAAGGATCCTGGGTAATGACAGATCACTAATGTAGGTCAACGGTTGCTTTTTGGCATAAAATAAATAGGCAAAGTTGAAAAGTTTATATTTATTTTATGGTGGGAATATACCCGGATCCCAAGAAACTTCATCCTTCCATTTTAGTAAGACCTGGAACAAAACTTTAGGAGAAGGTTGCAGCTTCCCTGCCTTTGGCTGATCTGCCTCTTCAAAGAGATGGGCCTCTGTGGACCTTAGGGACCCATACATCAAGCTCTGCAAAACATGGGTTATTAGTCACTGGGTCCTTATCCAGTTGCTCACTTTTTAAAAACATTTTTTATTTTAAGTACTCTCTAAACCCAACATGGGACTCAAACTCACAACCCAAGATCAGGAGTCGCATGCTCTATCAATGCATTCATCTTAACATGGCATCTCCTCATGCGTGTGTCTGTGTTCCAATTCACCCCTTTTATAAGGACCACTCACAACAGTGGATTAGGGGTCTGTCTTTACATCCGCAAAGATGCTATTTCCAAATACATTCAAATTCTAAGGTGTTGGGAGTTAAGACTTCAACATATACATTTGGGGTGGGGAGGGGACACAATTCAATCCATAACAGTGAGTTTCTCAGTATAAATAAATTTTGATTTCCCTTGTTATGGTACAAAAAAAATTGCAGCCCAGCCTTTGTGCAGAGGTTAGGGGATGGGGAATTTGTTCACAAAAGTGAATGCACGGCGGCTGTGTTATCTACCTGTCTACAAGCTTGGGGAAACACCACAGTAGCCCCTGAAACACAGAACTAGGTAGGTTCACAGCATTTCCCATAAACAATCCACTTTCTTTCACTCCCATTGGTTTCTCTGAGCACTGAACTGCCTTTTTTTCTGAATGAACCTCAAATGATGAAGCTTCTGCCCGCAATGATGGTGGTGGTAGTGGTGGTGGTGGCTTCTGATCCCATGAAAGGCTCTGAACACCAGAGGCAACCACCACGTGTGTGGAGAGAGTGGAAGATAAAGGATGATCTGGGGCAGTCTGTGGGGCCATTTAACGAGCATTTGTTGCCAGCTTTCTGAGAACAAAGCTTTCTAGCAGTAAAGCTAATTTAAAAACATATTGCATTGTTTTTGTCTAAGGCCAAATATTCGTCCACAAAATACCATGAAAATGGCAAGCCTAGCCATTTGTCCCTCTTACCTGATATGTAGGAGAGGCATTCATTGAGTTTCAAAAGCTGACCTTAATATTGACAGACTGACCAGCTTTTCATGGATGTTATCTTATTTGCTCTTCTTCATAGCAACCCTGTGAGGGAGAAAAGGGAAGTTTATGAAGTTTAGCAAACCACTGAAATTTGCTTCAAAATTTGTGGAGTTAGTATTTATATCCAGGTTTATCTGACTCCAATTTTAAGCTGATCCCATAATATCAAGCAGAAGCAATTGGGCATGTTGTAGTATGACTGGGAGCACTATGTTCTGATTTCAAATATTTTGTCCCAGGAGGCATTCCCAGGAATCCACACACAGTTTCTCAACGGGTAGCAAGGAGATGTTTGCAGAAACCTAAAGTGCACATCCCCTGGTGCTCTCTAGCAAAAGTTGTTTCGGAAAACAACTTTTACCACAGTTGGAAGTGGTTATCCTGACCAGCACGACAGCCTCCCTCCTGGAAGATTTCTGTATGCATAATGACAACACTTAGCTTCCTTGACTCTATGAAACTTACCTTTTACTGCACATAATTTCCTGACTAGTAAAGGTATACTTGAGCTTTAATATCATCTAAGCATTTCTCCACATGTGGAATTTAAAATTCTTATACTCCACACATTGATACCAGGGAAGTTAAATGATTTGCACAGCATTTTACAGATACAGCAAGTGACAGAACTGTGACTTGAATTCACATCTGTATAAATTTCAGCATGACACTACGCTCCACATCTCCTATGGCAACCGGTGCAGTGCTCGGCATGTATACTTGTTCCAATGATACCAAAGTGGTAGAAGTCAAGATGCTGACTAAAAATAAAATTTGAAAAATGATGAAAACTATCAGACAGTTGAATAAGGAGAACTTGGGTTATAGGTTTTCTGTGATTCTGATTTCATTTCTTTTCTGTGTCCACCCATCTGTAAGGCAATGTTGACTTTAGATAATATAACATGTGGAAAGCTTCTCTTGAGGAGAAATTAAACTTCAGAAAAATCAAAAGCATATTGACTCAGTGAGGGAATCTGGGCACTGGTCATCTTCTGAACCTCTTATGAGGGCTGAGGCAGAGGACTGTTGTGCATTTTCCAGGACAGCGATGTCTCTGGAACTTTGAATGATGACCTGTTGGGGGATGAGGTGAACAGGTTGTGTTTACAGCCTCAATGAAATTACATGAATAATACAGCTAAGCATGTCCAATAAAAGAAAAAGAAAACACATATCCTAAAATGTCACGTACAAACATGAAATAACCCTGACCCAAGACTCTGTCACTTTAGGCACTAAGGAATCTTGGGCAAGCAGAAGACGATGTTCTCCTTGATTGACCTCTTGTTTCTTCTGGATGAGATATTTTTTTAAAGATTTTGTTTATTAATTTGAGAGAGATCGAGAGTGAGAGAGCACAAGCAGTGAGGTTGTAGGGGGGAGCAGCAGAGGAAGAAGGAGAAGCAGGCTCCTCACTGAGCAGGAAGCCTGATACAGGGCTCGATTCCAGGACCCTGGAATCATGACCTGAGCTGAAGGTAGATGCTTAACCAACTGAGCCACCTAGGCAACCCCTTTCTGGGTGAGATTTAAACAAAATAATTCAAAGCACTGAAAAATTCTCTTTGCAATGCTTTTAACTTTTGAATCAAAAGCTGGCATGATTTGTTACCCTAGCTTTTCACTTTATTTGGAATTTTAGATAAATATTTTAATAAAGCAGGAAAAGATAATGACCCTGACATCTCTTCAGTTATGGTATTAATTGATAACTATGATGATAAGAAAATACACCCCAGGCAAAATTATGAAGAGGATGATGTTTTTCCTGGTGACTCAGTCATGTGATTCTTTTCGTATGTTGAGAGTATCCCTTACTATTCCTCTCAGATATTCATGGTGAAGAGAGCTCTGGCTGTGACATGGCTACTTTCATTAGGTATTCAGGTAACCTGACTGTATGGTCAGTGTATCTTGGCTGATGCTGACATATAGATAGGCAGCTAATTTAAAGAGAGGCATAGAAAAGTTCCCTGGCTTTGAAGGAAGAGAAAGAGTGGTAAAGGCCAGTGATTTGTAGTCTGACAGAGAATCTAAGTGCCTGAGAAAATTTCGTTTCCTTGTTTTTTCTTTTATTTAATTAAATGTGGGTTTCCCTTCCCCAAACAATTTTGGGCAGATGAGAGGAGGGCTAAGACTCTATCATTCAATCAATGGTATTATAAGCCCAATTTGGGAACCAGTGGTATAAACTGCTTTGGTAATATCTATCTATATAGTCTGGTAATATCTATCAAGGTTTAAAGTACACATACCAGTCACACTGAGTACAGAAAAAAAGCTAAAGAGATCACATAACGACTGCCTATAATATATGATATTCTAGCAATTGAGAAAAGGACAATACAGCACAGAGATAATGCAAGTCAATGAAGTAGAGAATTCAACAAATGAAACAGGGAAATGGTTTTCAAAAAATCGATCGATTAAAATTTGTCTGAAATGCAAAGACTAGATGGATCAATTGAAAGGACCCTTGATATACAAAGAAAAATTGAAATAGAAACTATTTCTATAGAAACTGAGACATACTCTCGATAAGTTATTGAACTCAAAGGATAAAGAAGGAATTCTTCAGTCATCTGGTCGAAAAGTAAATATCACCCATGATGAGAGAATATCTAGGTGATTTCATTTCTTTCCCATAGCAACCTTCAATGCAGCAATTTCTACAAAGTACTGAGGGATAAAAAGGGTAATTAATGCAAGTTTATTGTACTCATCACATTTTTCTTTTTTTTTTAAGATTTTTATTTATTCATTTGAGAGACAGAGAGAGCTCGAGCAGGACCATGGGGAAGGGGGGGAGGAAGAGGGAGAGGCAGACACCCCTTCTCCCCAGCAGGGAAGCCCAATGCAGGACTCCATTCCAGAACCCAGGGATCACGACCTGAGCCAAAGGCAGACACTCAACTTACTAAGCCACCCAGGCACCCATCCCAGTCATTTTCCAAGAATAAACGCCACAGGGAGGCTTTCTCAAAGAAGAAGCATCATATGGCACCCATAAGTCCCTCTGGAGAAGAAGACAAACAAACCCTGAAATCCAGCCAAACATGAACTATTTCAAAAAGACAAAATTTAACATGTAGCAACTACGGCAAAATGACTTTTAAGTAATTCAAATCCTTTTAGTAAGCATTTAATCCACTAAAATATAAAAACAAGATTAACTAGTGAAAGAAATTCTGATAGCAGATCAGAATTTGAATGTCATTCATTCATGCAAAGTAAAGATGAATACAAGTGTCACGGATGGAAATGTGAGCGGGAGGTGAGGGGCTGAAATGTAATGATGCTAAGCAGTTCCTCTCTCACTGAGAAAAACAATCAAAGATGTCTGAACTGGAAAAGTATTTTTTAATGTCATAATTGATCTAATATCAGTATCTTAGATAATATTTTTTTCCTGAAACTTAAAGAGATATTATAGAGTCACATATATTTTGCAATGAAATATATTCATCTGAGAAGACTGGTAATTTCTTCTGTGGTTTCTTAATTTTTTTTATTTTTGGTCAAAATCAAATAAAATTTAATTATTCCTAAGGTTTAAAGTATATATATTAGATGACCCTTTGTTTTAGAGTTATTTCTATATTGTTTATGGATCTATATGTTTATATATCTGTTATTCCACATTTGTGTATATGTGTGTGTAAACATATATTTATGTATGCACACATGTATGTTTATGTACACACACAGGTACATATATACACACACACATGCATACACAGACACACATACAGAGAGACAGAGAGACAGACCGCTATTGGCAGTAATGACCACCAAATATTAACACTGAAAAATGCCTGTGGCACTAGCCCAGTCACCTGCCTTCCATGAGAAATGTGTGTTCCTAGGTCTTTTTGGCCAATTATACAGGTTCCCACTGTACGCTGCTAAATTAGTAGCAGTTTCATTGTTAGGTCCTCTGTCTTTCTTTATTGGAAAAAACTTTGACCTTATATCTGGAAGGTCTTTCAGCTTCATTTGTCTTTGCCAAAACCCCTTAACTTTCCCCAGAAGCTCTTTGTGACTAAGACACTTGACCAAATATCCATAACCTCTAATGATAATGAAGTCTCTCAACCCTGGTCTCTCTGGTCACATTTGATTGGTTTAAGGATTAGCATCTACTTGAGCTGGGACAAGGCGCCTGTCTACAGAAATTTGGGCATTTTTCCATGCTCTTCCAGTTTGAGTGGCTAGAACTTTGAATGTGATACCACAAATTGCGAAGGCTCATTTTCTACCACGGCATCTGGGAAGTTGAGAAAAGTGGAGTGCAGGGAGAAAGAAAGAAGCAGATGTTATATGGACCAGACATCGAAGTGACTGAGCATCTCATTGTGCTCTTGCCTCCCAGTCACTGGATTGTGCACCTCTGTTCTCCTAACAATAAATTCCTCTTTCAAGTTAGCTTCAGACAGTTTCTTCTGTTAAATAATCCAAATTATTATATGAATTTAATTCTTTTTTTATTGTGTTATGTTAGTCACCATACGGTACATCATTAGTTTTTGATGTAGTGTTCCATGATTCATTGTTTGCGTATAACACCCAGTTCTTAAGAAAGAGAAACATGTAAGGAATTTTTTATGGCATTTAAGCCAATGTAATGAGATCTATAATAAAAACACCAGCCACTTCAATTCCTGCTATAATTCAAAATAAAAGTGTTACTTAAGAACTACTTAATTTTTCAACAAACAGCCACTGAGTTTACTATGACCCAACTACTAGTCTAGTTACTTGAACAAAAAAGACAAAAATCATTGCTCTCGAGGAACTTCCATTTTGGTGGAAGCATATAGTTTTCCAGTCTCTGGAAAAAGTTGAAAAGTAAAATATTTGGGAAGTAAATGGGTTCATTTAGGAATAACCAGTTCAAAGTTTCCTAATATATAGAGAACATTTGAATCAAGAAATGAAAACATCTCTCAACACAATAAGAGCAATACTACATACTTTTGAGTTGTAAGATAAACTTGATAAAATAGAGCAGTAAAAATATTTCAGACACCTGTATTTTAATGTAGTTCCCTAATGAAGGACATTATGCCTCCAGCTTTCAGCTTTTGATAACACATAGCTAAAAAGATGTTTGGAAAGTTCATTTTGAGGTAACAAAGCAAAAAATGTGCCCAAGAAATATTTGTTTGAATGAATGGAAGGTTTCTGGTATCAAACAGCTCACACCAAAAGTAAGGGAGATATTACCATATTTTCAACCATTCAAACCCTGTCAAAAGGAAGTAGATTTACTGACTATTCTCTGTTCAGCTGTGTCAAATACAAAATTCATAATATCAATTTAACTTTTCTCAATTAAGTATCTTCTTATTTAGAATTCCTAGTATCTTATATTTTTATTCTACCTATTCATTTATGGTTATTCTGCCTATTCATTATGGTTATGCCATTCATTCAGGGATGTTATTCCTCAATTTATTTCTTTGAAGACCATATACATATTTAAAGTTATTTCCAAATTTAATTTGCTATCAGTGTTTCTCCTGAATTTTCATTTTGTTACTTGTATTTCTAGAGGGTTTTCAGTTGCCCAGGGCTCTGAGAAAATGGCCCAGTCTTGAATTGGAAGCTCAGGTTCCTCAAGTAAGATGAGATGAGATATAATGCAGCTACATTCACTGAGAGGATATCCTGGCCCATATTCTGGTTCAAGACCCTATTTTCCTACCTCCTTCATTATGTAACTTTCCCAAACTGTATCTAGAGCTCTTTTATATCAAACAATTCTGGCTCCTGACTCTTGCCATTTTCCTGAATAATAACTCCAGTAGCCATACTTATATCAGACAAACTAGATTTTAAACCAAAGACTGTAACAAGAGATGAAGAAGGGCATTATATCATAATAAAGGGGTCTATCCAACAAGAAAATAAAACAATGCAACAAATGAAAATACAACAAATATTTATGCCCCCAACTTGGGAGCATCCAAATATATAAAACAATTAATAATAAACATAAAGGAACTCACTGATAATAATACAATAATAGTAGGAGGCTTTTACATCCCACTTACAGCAATGGACAGATCATTTAAGCAGGGGATCAACAAGGAGGAGTGCCTGGGTGGCTCAGTCTTTAAGTGTCTGCCTTTGACTCAGGTCATTATCCCAAGGTCCTGGGATCGAGCCCCTCATTGGGCTTCCTACTCAGTGGGAAGCCTACTTCTCCCTCTCCCACTCCCCCTGCTTGTGTTCCCTCTCTTGCTGTGTCTTTCTCTGTCAAATAAATAAATAAAATCTTAAAAAAAAAAAAAAGGAAATCAACAAAGAAACAACGGCTTTGAGTGAGACACTGGACCACATAGACTTAACAGATATATTCATAATATTTCATCCTAAAGCAGCAGAATACACATTCTTTTTTGAGTGCATATGGAACATTCTCTAGAATAGGTCATATACTGGGCCACAAATCAGGCCTCAACAAACACAAAAAGACTGAGATCATACCATGCATATTTTCATATCACAATGCCATGAAACTTGAAGTCAACCACGAGAAAAAATTTGATTTGAAAAGACCACAAAAACATGTAGCTTAAAGAACAACCTACTAAAGAATGGATAGGCCAATCAGGAAATTAAAGAAAAAATAAAACAATACATGGAAACAAAGGATAATGAAAACATGATGGTCCAAAATATTCAGGATGCAGCAAAAGTGTCATAAGAAGGAAGTATATAGCATTATAGGCCTACCTCAAGAGGCAAGAAAAATCTCAAATACACAACTTAAACTTAAGCCTAAAGAAGCTAGAAAAAGAACAACAAATGAAGCCAAAAGTCAGCAGAAGAAGGGAAATAATAAAGATCAGAGCAGAAATAAATGATATAGAAACAAACAAAAAACAGTAGATCAATGAAACCAGATTCTAGTTCTTTAAGAGAATTAATAAATTTGATAACCCCCTAGCCAGACTTATCAAAAAGAAAAGAGAAAGGACCCAAATAAAATCATGAATGAAAGAGAAAAAAATCACAACAAATACCACAGAAATACAAACACTTATAAGAGAATATTATGAAAAATTATGTGCCAACAAATTGGGCAAGCTGGTAGAAATGGGGAAATTCCTAAAAACATATAAACTACGAAAACTGAAACAGGAAGAAATAGAAAACTTGAACAGATAACCAGCAAAGAAATTGAATCAGTAGTCAAAAATCCCAGCAAACAGAAGTCCAGGGCCAGACGGTTTCTGTTTGGTAGAATTCCCAAACATTTAAAGAAGAATTAATACCTATGCTTCTGAAACTGTTCCAAAAAATAGAAATGGAAGGAAAACTCTTACCATTGTTATTTAATTTAGTACTGGAAGTCCCAGCCTCAGCAATCAGACAATGAAAAGAAATAAAAGGCATCCAAATCAGCAAGAAAGAAGCCAAACTTTCACTATTTGCAGAGGACATGATACTCTATGTAGAAAATCTGAAAGACTCCACCAAAAAATTGCTAGAACTAATACACAAATTCAGCAAGGTGGCAGGATACCGAATCAATGTACAGAAATCTGTTGCA
>CM052900.1:45242621-45282261 GCA_028534135.1 Potos flavus
TTTACTATCTAGGCAATTCTAGTGGCTTCCACTTGGCTTTCCCTAACATAACTGTTTTCACTCCATAGGTTAGGAAACCAAAGTGGGAATTCTTACAGTTTCTGAGCATGTCAATTATAATCATGCATTCTGGAATCTGGGAAATTACCCACAGGGTGAGTGTGGAAACTCACTGGTTCACTGTGAGATAGACCCAAGTCAAAACTCAATTTATTTCAGACTTCCATTAACCTCTACTATAATTGGTGCATCACAATGAAATTTTTGGTCTCCAGGAATTGGTTTAAGTTTAGAGTCAATGTCTAATCATCCCTCAAAAATCTGATTATTTCCTCTTTTGCAATGCACAATTACCCCAATAAAAGACTGTACACCTCTTTAAGGGAAGGCTAGAAGATTTACATCATATACCTTCTTCATGGAAGAGGGCTTTTTCCTATAGGTAGCAAGCCTTTCTTAAGGGGCTCTGGATCTGTGAACCAGTTCACATCTGGGATGTGGACAAAGGTATGTGAGCTACAAACACCATTTGTTGTCCTGCACTGACCTGAGTGTAAAAAAAAATATGGCTTCTGCCCCACTTCTGCCTTCCAAATGTCATGCAAAATGTCCCTCATGTTCCATGCTAATAAGAAAATATACAGGTGTCAAAGCAAAAACTGTACCAGACAACGCTGGATAGGCAAGGAAGGCTTTGTTCAAGGTTATTACAAATGAAGAGACATATCAGAACTCTGAGCTTATCTCTACTGAAGCAAATGGCAGGAGTTTTTAAGGGCTGGGTTGGGAAGATCTTAGACCCCCATGTTTGCTAATTGGCCTTACCTGAAGGAAAATTAAACTTTCTCTTCATGACAGAAGGTAGTTTTACAACTTGGAGCAAGGTGCCCACTGAAGTTGGGTTTCTCTCCTCCCACAGACTCTGGAAGGCAGGGGTGCTATCTTCTCTAATTACTCCTTAAAAGGACAGCCCCCTACTCCTTAAGAAAGACAGTCATAGGCTACAAAACTGGCAAGAGGCTTTTCAAAAGATTTACAACTCAAAAGACAGAGGAAGAATTTACAACTACAAGTTTTCAAAAATAAATGTTCTAAGAAAAGGGAGGTCAGGAGCCTAGGGTCAGGAAGATGCCTGTCTATGATTTAGTAAGCTGAGGGGAATATTGAAGCTGTCTTTGTCTCAAGGAAGGGAATGCTAGGAAATGTAGTTTTAGCTTGGCTAAGTTGATACTGTACAAATCCAGCAAATCTCTTTCTGAACTCCTACTTTTCTGATGCCTCATTTAGTGCTTATTTGTTCTGTTAAGAACACTACACAAAAGTGGGAAATAGGATAAAAGAATGACTTCATTGCTTTTAGGTGTCACGTTGAAGCACTGTAATAAAACTGTTCGGTGATTATTTAATTTTCACTGTTGCAGTTGACATACTGCCACAAACCTACGTAGATGAATGAATGTGGCTGTGTTCCAGTAAACTTTATTTACAAAAACAGGTAATCGGTTGGATTTATTTAGCTCATTGGCTGTAGTTTGCTAACCCCCACTCTAGAGGAATGTGGTTTTGATTTACTAGTTATAAAAACATAACTAGTAAAACATAGATTCTGTGAATGAAATATTGATTTATGGTTTTTATACAGTAAATGATTCTTCTTCAAAAGATGCGATAGTCTTCTAACCAGTACAGAAGATAACCCCAAATATGACAATTTTATTTCACCATAGGACATTAACTACTTTTGTATTTTACATTGCAATAATCTTATTTCAGGGTTCTGTGTTTTCTTAACTATAAATACTTCCACCTCTTCTATACTCTTTTGAACCAGCTTTACCAATCCTCCATTTCCCTCATTATTGCCTTAAATAAATCTCTGATACATGTTAACTGTGTATTTGCAATAGACTCATATCTTTAACTTTTGAAAATTATGCTTTGATAGTTCTCTAATGGTTTTCAGCATTGGGCATCCTAAGCCTTTCTCTGATAAGGCTGCCTAAGCCTGCCCTGATAAGTTTGAAGAAAAAGAAAAAAACAGTGGAGCTAAACCTGTTCCATAATTTTCCCCCAAAGATTAATTAGTCCTCTTCTCTTGAGGAAGAAGAGTTAGGGTGTGAGCATGGCCAAGAAAAGCCCTCCAGCTTTGTGGTTCTTCCTGTGTGGCCCCCAGAGCAGCAGCAGCAACCCCTGACAGTTATTAAAATGGTCAAATCATAGGTCCCCCCAGACCTACTAAATCAGAAACTCTGGAGGTGGGGTTCAACAATCTGCAATTTGAGGAACCTTCCAGGTGATTTTAAGGCAAGCTAAAGTTTGAAAACTTCTGCTCAGAAGATATGCAATGGGGACTTCGAGTGCTTGCTTCTCAAACAGCATTTATTTATTTATTTATTTATTTATTTATTTATTTATTTATATTTATTTGTCAGAGAGAGAGAGCAAGTGCACAAGCAGGGGGAGAAGCAGGCTCTCCACTGAGCAAGGAGCCTCATGTGGGACTCGATCCCAGGATCTTGGGATCATGACCCAAGCTGAAGGCAGATGCTTAACTGACTAAACCACCCAGGTGTCCCTCAAACAGCATTTAATACAAAGCTCAGCCCCTCTCTATGGTCTGTACTTTCACAGGTGAGGGCCCATCTTCAGCACTTCACACTGTTGCCGAAGGGAGATTTTCAAATTTGCCTTGTAAGTATGATTTGCTTAAACTTGGTAATTTACTATTTAATTGGCAAAAGTTAAATTCCATCTTACTACAGGATTTACTTTTAAAATGAAGGATAAAAATTAATTTGGGAAAGTGGTGTGGGCAGGCCAGGCACTTTTCTCCTTGCCCTCTGCTGCTATAATTTACTGTTGTTTTTATAAAGGCAAAGATTTAAAATGCATTTCCACATCATCTCTTTTCTTCTAGCCATAATTCATTTCCACTCAGGCAGATGACCTCAAGTAAGAAAAGTACAGTGAGAGAATCATAAAATAGTCAGAATGGGATACAGAGATTGTTCTGAGCAGAGCATTTCGTTCAGTTATTTCAAAAGCTATGGTGGGCTTTCTGGAAATATTTGCTTCAAAATCACCATTGGGTATGTCTCAAATCATGCTGAAGAGTGCGTGAACAAATGAGACAAGCAATAATAATGGAGATAGCCTTATGGGGCTTTTTGGATACAGATCACTAGTGGGGTGAAGCCTTTCCTACAACCATAATTAATCTAAATAGAGACTAATAGATTGCCATGGGAAGTGCTCACTGTAATGACACATTTTTTCATCCTGGAGGACTAGGTTTTGAATGCTGTTCCAGGCTACTGGGAAAACCACTTTTTGTTGCACTGACCTATTCTGACACATGAAGGGCAGGGGAGCTGCATTTGCTGCACGGCTCCTTAGTGTAAGACCACTGAATATCCCGGTGGTGCCCACCTGTCACAGAAGTGCCGCATCATCTAGAACTTAGAGCTCAGATTTACACCAGCAGAGGCAAAGTGTCCTTGTGAGATCATTTCCTTCCATCAACAGGACTTCTATTTTCATTAAGCATCAAAAAACATATGCTCTCTGAAAGTAGGAGACCCCATGGAATAAATACTTCAAGAACACAAGGCTCTTTTTCAGTAATCATTGTCTTTCTACAACAATTTCCTTTGGTTACTTGAGGAGTTATTTCTAAGGTAATTTCGGATTCATCGTGCCTTCCAGAATACCCCTGTGTTCTACAAAACTTTGTCTGTCATTCAGCAGGACATATCAGACCGTGGAAGATGGCAGCTCTTCATTGGTCCTTAGGCCAATTGTTAAAAGAGTGAGTGATGCCTAGGAGAGTCTGACCTGGAATTCACTGGTCTCAGGGGGTTGCTGTAGCCTCTCTACTTTCTGCCTCCAGCGTCAGAGTTCAAAAACACTAATTTTGTTTACATATGAGACAGATCAGGCTCTAGATGTCTCAGTCTAAACGAAATGACCAAAATACATAGATAGATAAATAAATAAATAACTATAGTTTATTTATTAATTTGCAAGAAAATCTACTTACACATCTAATTTCAAGATATTTACGCTCACTGGTTGATAAGTACTAGATTGGCATTATTATTAAATGTTATTATAAGTACAGATGATTATTATTTTAAAAATAGCAACAGGGTGACTTACTAAATGCTCAACATATTCCAGAGACTATTTTTACAAATGCAATGAGGGATATTTTGAATATTACTAATGCACATCTTCCTTTGACCTTTCTGAGCACCTGACCCTCATCTGAGTATCAGATTCAGAGTAGAGATTATGATTTGTTATCTAGAAAGAATGCTACGAGAGAGAGGGTCTAACATTCAAGAATATGATCTGCAGGAAGATGATAATAGTCTTAGAAGCTGTGAAAATATTGAAAAAAAATCTTTAAATTTCCTTATCTTACAGTGTAGCAACGCAATAGCCAAAATTTTTAGGTCTGACCTAAGTCTTTAACTAAAAAAAGGAGAAGAGCATAATAATGATAGAGGGAGGAGAACAAATGGTTATATACTTGCACTAGATTAGTGAAGGTCATAGCAAGGGCAGAAAGAAGCTCTGGCCTCTTCGTTGTAAAAAGCTTTGGAATTCAGATCTTGGGCTTCCCTCTGACCAACTGGGGAAGCCAGTCATACCAATTCTGGGTCACATAGCAGGGGACTCTGAGGTTAGCCTTCCTAATCCACCCTTGGGTCACAGGGGTGGTGGAAATGGGACCCAGAAAAAGTTAGACATTTGGCTAGGGAAAAGGGGAGGTCTTGTAAGGTGATTCTTTTTTTTTTTTTTAATTTTTATTTAAATTCAATTTAATTAACATACAATGTATTATCAGTTTCAGAGGTAGAATTTATTGATTCATCAGTTGCATATAACACCCAGTGCTCATTCCATCATCTCAAGCATGACTACAGAGTGAACCACCAGAATCAGGCTGAAGATGAGGCACAACCAGGGAGAAATAAGGTTTGAATCTAGTTCCCGTGGACTCTCGGCCTGTACTCCAGTGGTGGGATGTTCTTAAGAGGGATTACCTTTATATTGGGATAGCCTGGGTACTCACAGTTCTCACCTGCACACCTTACTTCCAATTAAGAATGGAAAAATGCCATCTGATGATCATCCTTCCCTTGCCTTCGGGGTACTGAAAATTCTTCCCTTTCTCCCATCGTCATGAATAACACCATTTTTCTTATTGCAATTGTTTTTATAACATCTCTTCATTTTGGTATAATTTCAAGTGTTTCAACTGCATTTGTACAGATTTGCCATTTACTATATTTAAGGCCTGCTGGTTCCAGACAATATGCAGGAAGACACCTTTTCCCCCTCATTTGTAAAATGATTCAGAATCATGCAGTACAATGAGTAACTTCTGGGAAGGCTTCCATGCTCAACAAAAATATTCTAATCTCATTCAGGGCATGTGATGTTTTGTTGGCCACAATCACAGAGGACAGGTAGTCCTCCTCTGTCTTGGTCATCTAGTTTGCTTCCTGACCTTGGTCTTCCTCATCTTTTGTCTTGAATTCTGGGCTTCATGTTCCTCTGTGTCCACTGGTTGGACACGTGACAAAAGTATGTATTAACACATCATTCTTGAAAAGTTCTTTTCAATTATTTCTATTATTCTCTTACACATCCTAATGAAGAAAAATGAATTTTATTTTCTTCTTTTCCATCGTAAAGGAGGGGGACTTGGAGATTAAATGCTGTTCCTTAGGAAAGCTGGAGATATACCAAGAGCAGAAGTACCCAAGACCTTTAAAATCATTGATTTGCCTTACTTGACACTTCCCTTAAAATTTTATCACTTGAACAACTATGAATAAAACATGAAGTTTGCACTCATGGCATTTACATATCTCCTTGCTCTGAGGAAAATGCAGTCACCCAGATTTCTCTCTTCTTGTTCCAGTGTATTTCAGGGACTAGTAGACACAACTAAGATGATAAATGAGATTCCATGACTGAGGGCAGTAGAGTAGCAACCCACTGACCCAGTGCTCCCTCGAACTGGACTTGCCCATGTCTGAGGCTAATGGTTCAGTCTGCTGTATAATGAAGGCAGGAGTCTGAAGAACTTGATTAGCATACATTCACTTTTGTTCTGTTTATAATTTTTGCCCTCATGCTGAGATTTTCTGCTATGACATTCTACCACCCCATCCCCCACCCCCACCACCCCATGCCTTGGACTTTTATTGTGGATTTTGGGATATTTTCATTAAATATGTTTTTTAAATCCTTATTTTTAATTCTTCATGGAACTAGAATATTGCTACCATATACTTGTCATTGAATCTTAGTTGGTCTATTTAAAACATGAGGATAAATAATAGCTGCCCACCCAATATCTTTGTTCTCAGAATCCAGTAAGATATCCACGTTCTTTTTATAAAATTATCAAACTCACTAAAACTACTGCTACTACTACTGCCACCAGCAGCACCACTACTATCACATCTACAACTTCAAAATGTCCTCACTTGGGGGCTTCTATATCACCAACATACAGCAATATTTAACCCTTAGCAAGTGCTCAGTACTTATAGTTAAATTACATCAAATCAGATTCTGACATTTAACTCATATTCTGATGTCTACAAAAATACAAACTCAAGGACTCTAATCCTGAGGATCATAATTCAATATATCTCGAGTGTGGTGATTTGGTGATTCCAAAGCCTGGTCAGGTTTGGGAACTTCCACTTAGATTACAGCTACTTTTTAGCACCATGGACAGCACCCCTGATTAAAAAAATTATGCAGTAGAATGTTAAGGATTTTATAGTTTTTGAATGAAATGGATCTTTAAGATAATAACAAAAAAAAAAGTGCCATGTTTTCCAAGTGAGAAAAATAAATCATATAAAAATTTAAAAACATTTTATAAAGATCACACAAGCAAGATGAAGAGTGCTGACAGCCTTATATTTCATGACATTCTTTAATTAATTCTCCATGTACACTGGATTTTCTTCATTTTGTGAAACACACAGAGCCCATCTCCCAGCCCCTATTTGCTTTGTAAACTTCTTACCAGCTTCAAGTGCCACTTCCTCAGGCAGTCATCTCTGACTTCCCAAATTACCAGTTATTGTTATCATATGGTTTTATTTTTTTAATTCTTTTATCATATGCTTTTATAGATCCATGTTGCTACACTTCACATATTTTATCTCAATATGTAACTAGACAATCAGCGGTGTGATTACTGGATTCATGTTCTTTTCTACCAGACTGTGAATGTCAAATTTGTGACCATTTTTGCTTATCCTCACATCCTTTTCCTAGCACAATGCCAGGCACATTTAGACATGTGTTTAATTGACTTGAATTTATTAGAAGCCATAACATGATGGAATTTTATTTGCCCTAATTTAAAATCTAATGAAATCTCTTGCTCATACCATTTACTTTTGACTTCAGTGTGCTGTTTATGACTAACATGTGCAAGAGGATCTTTTACTATCACATAAAAGTTCTTTATGACAAGTAAGCTGTTTGCTGTTTTCAATTATGTATGAGTTATAAGAAAAAATATATTGGCTTGTCAAAAAGCAGAGAAATTTTAGTATGTCTATTCAGGAAACTGAAAGATACATTTTTATTTTTGTTCCTGCAGTTATATATAGGACTCTCTGTGGAGAGAGAGAGAGAGAGAGATGATAGATGATAGATGATAGAGATAGCAATATAGATGTAGACATAGATATAGATGTATTTGTGACATGTGACTATATTTAATGCCCCAGGACTGTACACTTAAAAATGGTTAAAATAGTAAATTTTGTTATGCATATTTTCTCTCAATAAAAATCATCAATAAATAATAAAAAATAAAGAGATTGTCTCTACTTTCAAAGATCTCTTAATCTAGTTACCATGAGATGTGAACATTAGTTCTATCAGATCAGTGCTGTGCTGATAGGAAGCCACAGCCTTACTCAGAAGTGAAGGAACCTACTAAATCAGGCAACTCAATTCTGCTAAATATATTGTTATGAAATGACTCAGCAGAATGTGTTTGCAAGCCATTCTCTGTTCAGCAGGAAGGGAATGCTGAGCTTTACCCAGTAAGTACTGCTCATAGCTTGAGTAGAATGCTGGCAAAGTCTAAAATTGCCCTCTTGCTGTTTTTTAGAGGCTCTAGATTTCCTGTCTTTTCTAACCTAATCCTGTGATTCACACAGACTGGTGCTGATCAGGTTTTTGTCTGTCAGTGAATGGAGAGAGCCTTAGGAAAGAATTCTGTCAGGCTTTGATTTCTTTGTTTTGGTATTTTTCAAAATTTAGTTGAGGCAGAGAGCTTGGCAAAGCTCTTCAGGTAAGAGGACTATTAATTAGTGTTCTAATCCTGCTGTGGCTATCATGAGTAACTAGGAAAGGAGACATGATGGTGGGGGGTTTGAACATGAAATATATGTGTTATGGGCATTAGATTAACACGGGAAAATTATTAATAGGCAGATGGTAGGGACTCATCAGGACAGATTCTAATTTAACAGGGCTTAAATGGTGCCTAGAAATCTTCATGTTAAAACAAGAACAATCCAGATTAAAAACAAAACAATCAGCTTAAGCTGAATTTCAGTAATAGGGCTTATTGGCAACCAAGAAAACAGGAAGACTAGAGATGTAGGTCCTCATTTAACTTTACTATTTTACTACTGTAGTTCAAAGATGTAAGCTGTATCTAAAACCCGCAATGGCAATGGGGCAAAATGAGAATTCAGTAAAGCAGTAAGTTATTTCAGTGATGTAGATCACTGGATCAGGGATCTTAATGTAAAATTGACTGACTTTTTATTAAACAATGGTTTATTCAATAGTGGTCAATTATGTCTATTGATTGGACTATTGATAGAATTAATAGGCTGTTTCATCGTCATTGAAACAGTGTTTTTAATCTCCCTGTTTCTTGGCCTCTATTACATAAAAAAGAAATTTTTTAAATTACTGGTAAGGTCAATGAGGGGCTCTGAAAAGCAGTATAATGTAGGGGGAAAATAGACCTAGGGCTGAATCTAGAGCTTTTCCTTATTTCTGTGCTGCTGCTACCACCTTTACCAACAGGACCGTGACTGTTATCACCTCCAGTTTTTTAGTACTATTTGACTCAAGACATTCTTCTAATGTCCAGCACAGAACTTCAATGTAGGAATTTTTGCTACCTTTTGCAGATAAGTGAGCTATATAGTTCAGAGAAGTTATGACGTGCCCCAAATCACATAGCTAGTAAGTGAAAACACAGATCAAAAGTTTCTCCTGACAAATAGTGGATTTCTCCCCCCATTCTAGCTGAATGATCTTGTACTAATTTATTATATGCATTTTAATTTCCTTGTTTTCCAAGTAGAAATAATACCTCACAGTGTCATTGTGAGGATTAACTAAGACAGCAAATGATTTGTACGCTTTAGAGAAACTTTGGTACCAGTGTAGCCGATGTACTAGTTTTCTCCCAATACTCATGTTCTATTCCTTTCATAACATAGGAAAGAAATATTCTTTGGATACATGCACTCCGAAATTTAGCCTACCTACTCTCAATGCTTCTATACCTCGTAGTTAGTTAAGTGTGGCCATGGACCAATGAGATGGAAGAAGCATGCAGCAGCTTCCAGCAATCTTCTTTTCATAAGAAACAACTGCTAAGTGACCTTCCCTCTACTTCTTCTCTGTCCCTTTTCCACGTACCTGCCAAGGGATGGTAGAGCAGCAAGAAGAGGAGAGCCTGGGTCTCTCAGGATCTCAAGGAGAAGAGCTACATACCAGCCCTAGGCTGCCCATTTCTAGACATTTACATTAGAAACTATTCTTCCTAATATCTTGAATAACATAATGTATATAGTAAATACTGTTAATTATTTAATATTATAATATGCATAAAATTGCATTAGATATGATAATATATCTTACATAATATAAAAAAATATATAGATACAGATAATCCATTGCATATCTATCTACACAGAGAGAGGGATAGATTTCTTTTGAAAGGGGAATGAAAGTTAAGTATTCGCTTTATAAGAAAATTGATTTTAGACTATAAAAATTTTAATAAATTGGTTTTAGGCTATAAAAATTATATATATAATTATATATATGTACATATATAGTATATATTCTAAATACGTTGGCATAAAGGGGAAAAATTGAATCCATAATTGCATGAGCCCAGGGCTACACTTATTTTAATTTTGCACATGCTATTCTGTTGTTCTTTAACATGATTTTAAAAAGTCTAGTCTTCATAAAAATGTGTCCCTGAGAACACCAAATATTCCCATGGGGTATTACTTAGTACTAGAGACAAAAGGGGGTTGGTAAATATGCTAGTATTGGTAGGGATTCAGTCAAACTCTTGTTCACAAAAACCATTAGTGGCTTCCAATTCATACAGCTCTTTTGAAAATCGATTTGGCAGTGTATATCAGGGCCATGAAAATATTTGTGCATTTTCACTCAGTGTCCTACCTCCAGAAATACACCCTAAAAAAATCCCAAATGTAATAAAATTCATGCAGGTAGACATGTTCATTTCGTCTTTCTATATAATATAAAAAAATTACAATAGCAAAAAGTTGATCGAACAAAATCTTTGACTTTTAGTTAAATGGTTAAGTATATTATCTACGTTAAATTGAAGAGTTGTCAAGCATACCTTGCCTCCTGTCTTTGCTTATCTTGACCCCGTTATGTGGCGAACTCTCTGTTCTCATCCTCTTTACCCAAAACCACTTCTTTTTGACCCTCAGATCTTAGTTTAGACATCACTTCCCTAGATTGTCTTTCCAGATTCTCCAACCCTGTGTTAGAAATTCTTCTAGTGAATTATCAAAAATCTTCTTGTCCCTTATTATAGTACTTTTCACATTGTATTGAAATGTCCTGTTTACTTCAGTAGACACTCCCAAATAAATTGTTAGTAGCTTTTAAGAAAGAATCAAGTTTTGACAATAATTTAAGACTCTAGCACAGTATTTACTGTTTTATGTACTTAAATTCCACTGTTAAAACATTCATTATGGACATAAAACAAAGCAGTATATAAATTCTGTATATACTCTAATAACAACTTCTTGAAATAATATTTCCAAAAATGTATCCAATGAAGCACTAGTTATGACACTCTATGGTCAAGAAAGTCAGATACGTTTAGAAGATTTTCTGCATGTATGCCCTTTTACAGATTCTCCATATATATTAGTATAACAAAAACACAGTGAGAACTTGTACAAAGAGAACCCTGTTATCTTTTAATTCATTATTTTTCAAATGTATTTAACACTAAAATCTTTTTTCCTTGTAGCACTGATTGTCATCTCAAGGAAACAGTATTCTCAGGGACAAATTTTGAGGAAGGTTATGTTTTAAAAACGATATAACATACAGATGGCCAACAGGTACATGAAGAGATTAATTATCAGGGCAATGTGAATCAAAACCACAATGAGACATCACCTTATACCTGTGAGAATGGCTATTTTCAAAAAGACAAGAAATAGCAAATGTCAATGAGGATGTAAAGGGAACCCTTGTGCACTGTTGGTGGGAATGTAAATTGGTATAACCACCATGGAAAACAGTATGGAGTTTCCTCAAAACATTAAAAAATAGAACTACTGTATAATCCAGCAATTCCACTTCTGGATATTTATCCAAAGAAAGTGAAATACTAATTTGAAAAGATATATACATCCCCATGTTCATTGCAGCATTATTTACAATAGCCAAGGTAAGGAAACAACGTAAGTGTCCATCGATGGATGATAGATAAAGATATTGTGGTATATATATGTGGAATACTATTATTCAGCCATAAAAAGAATGAAATCTTGCCATTTGCCACAACACAGATGGACCTTAAGGGCATTATGCTAAGTGAAGTAAGTCAGGCAGAGAAAGACAAATACTGCATGATCTCTATTACATGTGGAATCAAAAACAAGAACAAAACAAAAATGAAAACCAAGCTCATAGATAATATAGGGCACAGATTGGTAGTTGCAAGAGGCAGAGAGGTAGAGGTTGGGAGACATATGTGAACTGTTTAGTTTTGTTTTTATTTTTCATTTAAATAAGTTGAATTAAAAATTAAAAAGTGATATAAAAATGATAGTTAATGTATAAAAATTTTTAAAACTTGTAGTTCTAAGCTTATGTAATTTAGTTTTTTTCTCTTTATGCCAAATATTTTGTTATATTTTAATTCTGGCATATTGTCATATAATTTTGATAATTTAAAAGCAATTTTCTAATGCACGCAATATTTTCGTTCCTTTTACCCTTTCAAAAAATCAACATGCAAATAAGTGTGAGTGTTCATACACGGTTGATCTTGAAAACATGTAGCACTTTTTTCTGGTAAAATACACCTAAGATTTGCCATTTTAACCATATTTCAGTATATGATCAGAAGGCAGATCCCTAATATCTGTTGGACAGGGTCTTTAATGGCCACCTGGCCCCTACAAGTTGTACTTAAGCTGCTCCCAGAACATATGCACAGCCGCCTGTCCCTGGCCACAGGTGGCAGACAGGGAGCTGTTGTAGGGATAAGAAAGAGTTAAATTTGACAAAAATAATTGCAATTTACCATCCCCTGGAAGTAGCCAAACTTCGATGACCTCTAGAGTTCTAAAATAGTTAACTCAGATGGATTTTGCCCATGTAATTGTTGAGTAGGGAGATGGACTGTTGGTGCTCCCTACTCTGCCATCTTCTCAGAATCTTCTAACATGCAACTTATAAGAGCCTTCCCCCCCCCCCCTTTTTCCATATATGTGTTTTGTCGCAGTCTACTGCCAAGGGATAGGACGAAAAGGAAACCCATAATTACAGATATGACAATGAATACACCACTCAGGCCACATTTGGGACTGTCCTCAAATATCTCAATGGATCTTGGCTGAAGTACAACTTCCCAATGTCCCTTAAAGGATTATAGCTTTGGGGATGCCTGGGTGGCTCAGTTGGTTAAGCGTCTGCCTTCGGCTCAGGTCATGATCCCAGGATCCTGGGATCCAGCCCCACATCCAGCTCCCTGCTTGGCTGGAAGCATGCTTCTCTCTCTCCCTCTGCCGCTCCCCCTGCTTGTCCTCTCTCTCTCTCTCTGACAAATACGTAAATAAATAAATAAATAAATAAATAAATAAAATTGATCTTAAAAAAGAAAAAAAGGAATTAAAGCTTTGGTCAAAATCTTTCTCCCTATCATGATTGCCCACTTGTATGGTAGAATAAAACAGAGAGAGGTATTAGCCAGTCTTTATATTGTTGCAAGGATGAGTTTTATTTTATTATTGAGCACATCATAGCTGGATCTATAAAAAAGCTTTGAAATTAGAAATCATTTTGTCTGAAGATGTGGTCAATGCTGAACATCTTTTGCTTATTCCTTTGTTCTTTTCTTTCTATTCTTAAGAGTGTTTTCATTTCGGGGGCATCTGGGTGGCTTAGATGGTTAAGAGTCTGCCTTCAGCTCAGGTCATGATCCCAGGGACCTGGGATTGAGCCGCGCATCAGGCTCCCTGCTCAGTGGGGAGCCTGCTTCTCCCTCGCTCTCTGCCATTCCCTCTGGCTCTATCTTTCTGTCAAATAAACAAATAAAACAGAACAAAAAAAGGGTGTTTCCGTTTTTAATGCTAATGAAAAATAAATGCCCTTTAAATTTCTACTCAGTTATAATAGAGGTGAAGATGTAAATTTAATTAAAGCAAGTCAACTTAAATGTATTTCTTTACCAGAACTAATTCGTTCAGTATTCTCAAATTTCCCATTACTCATGTCTTCTCATTTTGGGATAATGGGAGAAACATGACACAAATCTGTAAAGAAGTAATTTCATCTTCTGCTAACTGACATGTGTATGAGGTGATAAGATAAATCTGTAATGAACAATATACATTACATATAGACTGTGGGCAGGGCACTGTGACAGGCACTTTTTAAAGATCTCTATGAATGAAACATGTATTGTTTGTTTTTATAAACTGTACGTCTGAGAGAATGACAATGATTGGCATTACGCTGAATAAACTGTCAGATGGCTGAGAGAAGTTTCCTAGAATCAATTAATTAATTTTGGTGTGATCTTTCTACTGCTGGATTGTGTTTACCAGATGCCTTACCTCGGCATTCGAGGCCCTTTATTTTATGGATCAAGCCTATATTTAAAACCGAAGCTTTCATTGCTCCTTGACTATAGTTTTCACTTCATCCAACTGGTTTACTCACTCTCTGTTCACACCTCTGTTTTCTCCTCCTTGCATTTCATTAACACAGGTTGTTCCTCTCTCCTTAATTCTTCCTAACCAAGTCTTTTTCACCCTTTAAAGCCAAGCCCAATGCCATTTTTTTCTGTCACTTTCCTCCTCTAAATTCTAGGAAGTCTTTTGTCTGGATCAGCATTTAGGAATTATTCCACTGCTGACTTGTAACACTTCCTTCTCCTTACCTGACTGACACTTTAAGGTTTATGAATAACATACTTGACAAAATTCACTAATCAGTTATCATTCTTTATTATCCACCAAATGACAGGCATTTATTTCATTAAATGCACTCCTCCAAAAATTTTACACCTATAAGTAAAATACTGCTATTCTCTTTATATCTATACTGAAAAAGAGGCTCATAACCGTTAACACATTTTAAATAGTCATATTTAGCTAAAATAAATGAAATACATTTTCTAATCTTAATGATATTCACCTTTTTAATATTTCTCTGAAATATTTAATTCATTCTTTTCTAGTGCTTTATTTTTTTATCTGAATGTCTCCCCCAAATCATTTAGCCTCTCACTAAGCACTTTTCTGACGCTTATCATCACTATATTATATACTAATATGTTTACTGGTTTATTATCTGTCATCTTTCTATTCTAGAAAATAAAGTCCATGAAAACAGTGACATTTCCATTTGCCTCTCTGCTATTTCACTAATGGTAAAAGAAAATTGTGTATAATAATTGCTGAATGAGTAAATTAATAAAATGACAAAACCAGAATCTGAACCTCAGAGAACCTAAGGCCCTAAGGTTCTGAGGTTCAAATTCTGGTTTTTATAATTGCTTGGATCTGGATCCCTTCAGGAGCAGGAGGAATATTAGATATAGTAAATGCCATCCCCAGTAACAGATTAACCCTAAACAATTGCAAGTGGTTTAACACTGTGGGAGTTTAACTGATTGCTCAGGAGCTCTTCTGTGTGACTGTTCAGCAGGCAGACATCTGTAAGGTGATTCATGGATGGAGGCTCTAACTTGTGTTTCCACCATTCCCTAGGGCTTCAGTGCCCTTGACTAGCAGATAGGGGTAAAAAGTGAGTATAAGTTTGCATGAGGTTTTCAGCCTCAGAGGGAGTGTGCCTCATTTCCTTCCAGAATCCATTAACCAGAATCTATGCACATGGCCATGGGTAATTATAAAAGGATCTGGAAAATATATTCTAGGTATGTACTCCAAAGAAAAGGGAACAGGTGTAATGAAAACCTGCGTCTGCCACAGAAGACGTCAGATTAAGAATACAGACCATACAATCCTGCAAGGTTGTGAAGAGGGTAATGTCTATTGAACTTCTTTGGGAATCCCATAGTCTTGAACACGTGAAGTAGATAAAAAAATGACTAGATAATAAGTTCAGTATTGATGAAGGGACCGCTTATATTCATTTTTGAACATTCTGCAATGCCTGGTACAGTTACCTACTATTCATTAAATTGCATAATTTAGAGTGAATTAACTAATTAACATAAACTTTTCATCAAGTTATTGTAACCACAAGGAGTGAATAGGTTTAACTGGCTTCTTAGTGGCTATGTGGTCATGATTATTTTTGTTCCTACTTAGAGAGACATATCTGTTACACATCTGTTACACATACACATCTCTTTTTCTTCCAGAGTGATAGCCATGGTTCAAGTAAAAGTAGAGAAATTTGGTCATAAACTATATACATATTTATAAAAAATAAGAAATGCTAAGCAATGACATCAGATTACCATTAGGGAGAGACAGAGAAGAAACGAATTAAGAGAGAAGCATGTACATAGCTATAATATTCTAGTTCTGGTTAGGTGATAGACTGGAGGATATTTCTTGGAGTATTAAAAGTAAATAAATAGGGGCATCTGAGTGGCTCAGTGGGTTAAAGCCTCTGCCTTCGGCTCAGGTCATGATCTCAGGGTTCTGGGATTGGGCCCCGCATCGGGCTCTCTGCTCAGCGGGGAGCCTGTTTCCCCCTGTCTCTCTGCCTGCCTCTCTGCCTACTTGTGATCTCTCTCTCTCTCTGTCAAATAAATAAATAAAATTTTAAAAAATTAAATAGATAATTGACAATGAGATACCACTTCACACCCATTACCATGGCCACAATCAAAAGAGCAGAAGTAGGTGTTTGTGAGGATGAGGAGGAAATGAAATCCTTGTGCACTGCTGGTGGGAATGTAAAATGGTGCAGCTGCAATGGAAAACAGTATGGAGATTCCTCAAAAAATGAAAAGTAGGATTACCCTATGATCCAGCAATCTCACTTCTGGGTCTATATCCAAAAGAATTGAAAACAGGGACAGGAAAAGATATTTGCACATCCATGATCATAGCAGCCTTGATCATAATAATCAAAAGATGGAAGCAATCCAAGTGTCCATCGATGGATGAATGAATAAACAAAATGTAGCACTTATACACAATGACTATTATTCAGCCTTAAAGAGGAAAGAAATTCTGACACATGCTACAACATGACACTAGAGGACATAATGCAAAGTGAAATAAGATAGTCACAAAAAGACAAATACTGTATGATTCTACTCACATGAGGTACTTACACTAGTCCAATTTATAGAAACAGAAAGTAGAATGCGGGCTACCATGGGCTGGTGGGAGGAGGAGTTCTTAGTAGTGTAGAGTTTCAGTTTTGTAAGATAGAAAACCGTTTGTGGATGGACTGTGGTGATGGTAGCCCAACAGTGTCAATGTACTTAATGCCAGTGAACTATACATTAAAAAAATTGTTAAAATGTTAAGTTGTTAATTTTGCTTATTTACCAGTTTTTTTTAAATAAATAATTTAAAAATGTCAATGAGTAAATGGATGTACAGAAGTGGGCCATTCACACAACAATGATGATAGTGCACTAGGAACCAAAGATTATGATTAATTTATTTTTGTTTACCTAGATTACTAAAGGAAAAAAAAAAGCAAAGGAAAGAATTAATGGTTTTGTTTATATAATACCAAAATCATTGGTTTACAGGCTCAATTCATTCATTAAATTAAAAACAAAACCAAAATGTTGCTTACAATGTGTGCCCAAATAATTTATCAAATAAATGTTGTATTTTTCAAATGATAGCTTTTTGCAAGTCAACATCTTTGATATTTTAATTTATGATTAAAGACCTGATCCTTCAACTCACTCTTGAACAATGCTATTCCTCTTTGCTTTTCCTACTTAACTTCATGCTGCTGTTTAATGTCCCTTTAATGTTAACAAATCTTTTTGGGATTGTTTACTAAATGTGAAAGTATTCATAATTATTACCATATCTAGTCATCTCAATTCATCTGGGATTCACTGCTAACATTTCAGGCTTAACAACAGATGTGTTTATTATCTATGAACCTATCCATTTTATTTTCTCCCAAATTATTCAGTATTATTTCAACATTTGAAAGTAATAGTTTCATCGAAATGTTTTTCAACAAAGTAGCCCATTGTCAACATATCAAACAAAAGTACCATGGGAAATAAAACCGGATTTTATTAGTATGTGTAGGCTTTGCTTGCATATGAAAAAGAAAGTTTCCTTGGGGTGTCTATTTTATCACGTAAGTTTAATGTTCATTTCCAGTGGCAGTGAAATCTATTTGTAATTCTAGAGATATCAAATTTATTATCAGTAGGTTGTATATCATTCTGTAAAGGTGCTTCAGGGTTGGCCCCCAAAGATACCTGCAAAAGGGCTCTGTCATTCTTGGTGTGACCCTTTATTTCATAGAACAGTCTGATTTCACCTCCTCACAGTGAGATTACTTGGATTTTATTTTTCCCCTTTTCTCCTCCTCTCATTTTACAACTGCTCACTGACCTTCTTTCTTTTCTTTTTCTCTTTTTCTTTCTTTTCTACTCTCCCTTTCTTTCTTGGCCATATTATAGTTTTTCCATCTTGGCATATTTCCATAACTTATTTGCATTGGAACAGTTTGGCCTCCGTTATTCCCAAACCTCTTTAAATAAGTTGTGACAGAAGACATTTATAGAGGTCACTCGCTTTCAGGGATCTAGTACTGAGAAGGTCACCTTGGTTTTTCATTCTAAGGCGAGGGAAAGATAGTTACTTATTGAAGAAAATTGAGGTTGCCTAGGAAGTAAGCAAAATTAAACTATGGCAAAATTGTTTCCATGGATGTCATATGCAGTAGATAATAGGAATTATTTGAGTTTTACAACTGTTTTTATTGTTGTATTTTAGCACTTGCTTATACATATATGTGTTGTGTGGTAGAGGGCATGCCCGGTTTTCAATGTTGGTCTGCCTTTCTTACTGGCTCGAAAGCATTAGGCATCCTTTTACCATTCTAGTCTTCAGCTGACTCAGCTATAAACTTGCATGTTTGAACTGGATCTTTATGATCATTTAGTGTGAAATTCTGTAGGTCTTCCTCAATATAATTTATTTGTTATTTTCTCTCTCTAAGAGATTGTGTGTCTGTGCCATTGTTTCCAAATTATAATAACAATGCTTTGCACAGCTCTTCCTAAAGAAAACACACACTTGAAAGTCACTTAATAAATCAATGGTGTTCTGTGGTTATGCATTTTCAGCTGTGTATCTTCATGCTTTAGCATAGTATAGTAATAATGTGCTATATTATAAAACCTGAGAGCAAAAAGCTAAATATCACTGTAATTTTTTAAATGGCAGCAAATGGTACAGAAATGTGCCCAGTAGCTCAGTGAAAGAACAGGTGGAAAAAAATGTACAATTATTATTGAGAAAGAGCTGCACAGGATCTCTGTGGAGAGGAAAGAACCAAGCAAGCATTATAAACTAGCTGAATGACATGAAATACACACATAGACTTTTAACGCCACAGGAATCATTTGAAGGCTGGAAGCTGTCAGGTTTAATGGCACTAAGTGAATAGGTGAGAGAAAACTCCCTGAACCAGTGGAAATGGCTTCACAGTCACATTTCTCTCTGATACTTCATGTTTGATAGGCAGACAAGGTTGTTTGCTCTGTGAACACTAAGAAGCTTTATTCCTCAGATTGAAAGTCATCAGTGTGTGACACTTAAAGACATAAACTCGATGGAGAAATGTAAATTAGAAAACAAATAGGCTGAAGGATAAGACAATTGAGCATTTCCACATGAACTGCTTTGGCCCAGAAGACAATCCATTTACTGAAACAGAATGAGATCAGGGAGTGACAAGGAAAGGGATCTGAGGTCTCCCCAGAAAGAAAAGAGAAAAGCTAAGCCTTCTGGTAATATGGACTCCAAAAGGTTAACAGAAATGAGCAAAAAAACAGGAAAGGGGACAGATTTTTGACACCAACACAAATAAGATTACACAACAGACTTTAAAATAAATCCCACTGCTATTGCATAAATACAACAGCATTGAGTTAGAGCTTCTTATTTCTTTCATAGACTTCCAGTTTCTCTTCTGGATCCCTAAAGTACTGGCAAAATCTATTAGCCATGGCTAAGGAAAGGTTTTCTGTTTTGGTTCAATTTGAAGTTATTTTTGTCAAAACAAAACAAAGCAAAACAATACCACAATTGAATTATATAGGACAGCTCAATGAATTGTTACAAAGCGAACACATCCATACAGACACCACCCAGGTAAAGAAATTGGACATTACTAGTGTTAGAGAAGTTCTCCCCAGGCTCCCACCGGCCAGAGCATTCCCACTCCACTTTAAGGGTATCTACTGACTTTTAACAGGCTATTGATTAGATTTGCTTATTTTCAACTCAATATTATGTTTGTGTGATTCACACATATTGTTGCACATAGCAGTTTATTTTCATTCTCTCTAGTGTTCATTGTAGGAACATATCACAAAATATTTACCCTTTCTAATGCTGATAAACATTTGGGCTGTCTCAGCTGTGAATTATAATGAATAATGCAGCTGTGACCATTCCCCTGTATATATCTTCCATGTGTACTTTTCATGTGGCATTTGGAGCTTTCTCACAGTATGGTGGCTGTGTCCCAAGAGAGAAGAAATTTCAGATGCCACTTCTGCATACTATTGTTCAAAGCAGTCAGACACAACCAAAGGGAGATAAGTTCCTTATGTGTGTGTGTATAGAGAGGGGCAAGAAATACTTGGGACAATCATGCCAGATGAAACTTCTGAAAAAAAAATTTTTTTTTTAAAGATTTTATTTATTCTTTTGAGAGAGAGAGAGAGACAGAGCACAAGCAGGGGGAGAGGCAGAGGGAGAGGGAGAAGCAGGCTCCCCGCTGAGCCGGGAGCCCGATGTGGGGCTCGATCCCAGGACGCAGAGACCATGACATGAGCTGAAGGCAGACACTGAACCATCTGAGCCACCCAGGCGCCCGAAACTTCTGAAAATTCAATTCAAATTCTTAAACACTCAGTCACCGCTATGGATTAATGGTTTGCAGGCAAATTTGATGCCCATTGTTGGCTTCCCTTTCTCCTTGGGGTCTTGGCCCCTCAAGTCCTCAGGGACTTGCTTTCTGTTGCCTTCAAATAGATTTTGTAAACCTTTTTTCCTCACCTTTTCTAGGTATTCTTGGTTTGCATTAGACCAACTAAATAGGAAAGAAAAATTTATTCAAGACTATTGCGGTAAGGTAGAAGGATTGAACTCAATCAACTCTGCTGAAAGAAAGGGCGATGTAGGGAAAGGATATTTAAAACTGTGGGGTGAGCTAATAGAAAGGTACTGAAGGATACTAGGAGAGAGGGTGGTCAGTATGACCGGCCCACCTGTGTTTGCTAGTTTTCTTTTTTTGAATTTAGGCTCCTAGCCTCCTAAGGAAACTGGGAGATAGGGGGCTGACTCTGTCAGTGATTATGTTTCAAAGGGAATGTGGTTTCCAGGTCCTTTAGAAAGACATAACTGGATTGTAAAATGATTTACATTTCAAAGGTCAGGGAAAAAATTAACAACTGCAAGTTTTCTGAAGTAAATGCTCTAAGAAAAGGGAGGCTTGGGGCCTGTAGTCAGGAAGAAACCTGTTTAAAGTTAATCAAGCTCACAGAACTGCGAAGGCTATTGTGGTTACCCTCCAACTTTCATCATTTCGGGCCCTTTCCTGTATCTCCCCCCCCTTTCATTCTCTCTCTCTTCTAATCAGCTCATCAGGTGCTCAGATATGCAATTCTCTCTGTCTTCAGGTCTCTTCACAAATCTCTTTGTCTAGTCTTTTACTCATGATTTATATTCTTAGATAATGTCATTTCCTAGAAAGGCTTTCTTGATACACCAATTTAAATTAGGTGCCCCTGTTTTAAATGTAGGTGTGGATGATATAGATACGGTATAGATACGGACACAATTAGGTATGAAATTACTTGGTTAAGTTTCTCTATTCAACAGTATATTCAGTGAGGGCAGACACCATGTTTATTTGTTCAACATCTAGCACAGTACTAGACACGTAGAAGGCACAACATGATTTTTGAATTAAAAAAAAACCTCATGTCTCATTACTTCAGTCAGGTAATCAAAGTCAGCATCAACAGTCTTAAGTTATACTGATAATATGTACCCTTGATTTAATGTGATGATGAGAATGGTACATTAACCTCAGTGGTCTTCATGCCCAAAATTTACAACCCCAGTTTAATCATGAAAAACATCAGACAAATCTCAACTGAGGGACATTTTATAAAGTACCTAACCAGCACTCCTCAAAACTGTCAAGGTTTTCAAAACAAAGTGTGAAAAACTGTCATAGCCAACAGGAACCTAAAGAGGCATGACAATTAAATATAATGTGCTATCCCAGATGGGACCTAAAACAGTAAAAAGACATTAGGTTAAAACTAAGGAAATCTGAATAAAGCATGGACTTTAATAATAAAGTATCAATTAATTATGACAAATATATCACACTAATGTAAATGATAATAATAGGGAGAAGCAGGTGTAGGATATTTGGGAACTCTTTGTACTACCTTTGCAATTTTCTGTAAACCTAAAATAATTTTAAAATAAAAAGCATATTTAAAGAATACTCAAGTCTCGAGGCACCTGGGTAGCTCAGTCGGTTAAGCCTTTGACTTAGGTCGTGATCCGAGGGTCCTAGGATTGAGTCCTGCATCGGGTTCCCTGCTCAGCAGGGAGTGTGCTTCTCCCTCTTCTTCTGTGATCTCTCTCACTATCTCTCTCAAATAAATAAAATCTTTTAAAAATGCATTAAAAAAATGCTCAAGTCTCAATCCCGTTTCCCCACATAAATGTTTACTAAGCATATTCTATACCCTACATAATGGCAGGATTATAAACTATTTGACTGGAATGAAGCTTAAGATCTCATGGTCCCCTTGTTTCATTTTAAAGATTTATTTATTTATCCGACAGAGAGAGTGAGAGAGCACAAGCAAGGGGAGTGGCAGGCAGAGGGAGAGGAAGAAGCAGGCTCCGCACAGAGCAATGAGCCCAACGTGGGGCTTGATCCCAGGAATGACCCCAGAACCCTGGGATCATGACCCAACCCAAATGCAGATGCTTAAATGACTGAGCCACCCAGGTGCCCCCCACTTTTTTCATTTTATTCATGAAGAACCTAACGTACAGGGGTATTAAATGACTTGCTCAAGGTCATATAGCCATCAAGTGCAATATTTAAGACAGGACCCTAAATATTCCTACTCTCTGTCCAGTCTTCCTCCTGACACAGCTTTTTGCCTCCTAGGACAACATATAATCCTTTGAAAGAATTAAGCAGTTTGACTGGGCCAACTGATAAAATCCTATAAATTCAATGACTATCTCGCAACTCTTGACAAACTCTTCAACTTAATTTTAAGCAGTGTCACCAAAGCCCTAAATTAGATGCTGGAGCCTGGATTTTGCACTACTCTATTTTTATGTATTTTTCTTCCCACAGGTCAATGAATCTCTATAATATGCAAATGATTTTGAACAAAAATAAAGTTTTATTTGGAGTATTTGGGGAGAGGTGGGGGGCAGGTATCAATTGTAGAGTGTCAGACTAACTGGTAGTCTGATTACTTAATGTAATCTGATATCTTTTAATATTGTTTATTATACGATTAATTCTGGAAATAATTTATTGAAGAAATCAGCATTTATTATGGTTCATACTATTTGTCAGGCATTATGAAATCAATTGAGATACACAATGAAATGATAACTTCTTTACCATTACGGAAAATGCAGTCACAAGTGGGGAGATATATGTTATCAAGTGATTTAAGGCATTGAAGGGCTATGACGATATGATATGGGGTGGGAGGATGAAACTGTAGGGGCACAGAGCAGGGGGTAGTCACTTCCCTGTAAGGGGCCAGGGCTGGCTTTGAAGATAAGGTGATTATCATTGGATACATATTCTACAATTTTAGTATAACTTTTCATGGAAATTGTATTGTAAACACAGTTGGTATTTTCCACCTGTAATCTCTATCTCAGTATTCTATGTTACCTTTGGGGATCGTTATTTGCCCATTCTTGGTCTGTATGATTCAGCAATGACTTTTGACTTTAGGGATATATCAGAAAGATTAGTTTTATTACTGATTCATTAGCATAATTTCAATTGTGCTGGTCCAATAATGATTGGTGCTTGATTCCAGTTTGAATCAAACTGGTTTGATTCCAATGAATCCCAGGATTTGCATGGATGCCTCTTCCCTTGGAACTACTGGCAGAAAGAAGTGACCATGAAGTGCCAGGAAACATAGGTACACTGAGGATAAGTCCAACCAGCAGAAGGTTAAGCCAAGAGACGGAAAGAAAGAAATAATTTAATAATCTTATCTGAACTCCTGGATCAAGTCTAGATTAATGTTAAATTTATGCTTGGATCTTCTAGTTATAAGTGATAAGAAGTCGCCTTCACTGAGAAAGTCAGTTTCGGTTTGTTTTTTTCCCATGTGCAGTTGGAAGGTTCTACTGTATAATAAAGCAGTGTAGAGACTTTGATTCACCAAACTACAGTCTAATTCAAAATATATGAGAACATCATCTACATCAGAGGTTGGCAAACAGTGGCCAGTGAACCAAATCCATCCGAAGCCATCTTGGCTGTCACAAGGAATTAGAAGAGCTAGCCTGGCACTAAAGCATGTTTGAAAAGCCTGCCGAAGCATCAGTAAAGAGACATCACTTCTGAAGGCAACACAGCAAGTGTTATTGCAGTAGGTCCCAAAGTCAGTTACTTAAGAATCTTGCTCTCCCACTGACAGACAATTGCTCTCCTATTCTACCTAAAGTCCTAATCCTCATTGTTGTGCATGCAAATAAATCTGGTTTTGCATTACTTATAAAACAACAATAACTTCATTTACCAAGCACCTGAGCTCCCTTAGGCAGAAGAAGGAGGGTGGTAGCCATAGTGACTGCAAAAACCACAGGGGACAAACGAGTTAGACCTGAAGTTCAACAAGGGCCAATCTGCAGAGTACTTTAGACCTCACTTCCAATCTCACAACATTATGGGGAGATACTACATGATCCCCATGTTGCCCATAAGCAAACCCAGGTTCGGAGAAGCTGAATTAAAGAATTTAAAGAATTAAACTTGTTTAATTCTTGTTTAATTAAGGTCACACAGAAAAGAAGTTATAGGGCTGGGACTGGACCCCACACCTAGGACCCCCTCCCATACTCTCTCTGGTTCGAAATTATGAATGTGACCCAAAGACATATCTGTGGGTATCTGGCTGGCTTTGTAATTGTTGATTTTATAACTGAGCAGGCATTTATTCAATAAATTTAATTAAAAACTGTTTTGTAAATAAAATTTGATTAGAACACAGACACACCCATTTGGATGGTGCTATCTATAGCTGCTCCTTTGAATGAGGGCAGAGTTGTGTAATTGTGACAGAAATTGTATGACCTGCAAAGCTGAAAATGCTTACTGGTTCTTTTTGGCAAATGTTTGTTCACCCCTATTATATATCATCTCTCTTAGACTTACTCATGAAAGGATAGTTTCATTGCCTATGTAATGGGAAACCTGATCACACTGGCTTAAAGCAACAAGGTAAATTTATCTCACAAAACAATCTGTTCAGAGGGTAGCATGGTTCCTGGTTCCAGGTTGGTTAATCCAGCGCAACAAGGGAGGATTTTGCTAGAAGTCCAACCATCTGACTTCCCCAGTGTATCTCATTGGCCATAATTGTGCTAAATGCCGTTTAATTACCAGTGAGGGGAATGTAATTACCATGATTTGTTTAGGCCAGTTAGGATTCGGATTCTGGGTCTGGAGAGGGGCCCAATCTTCAACCCTTCTTGTGGTACCTGGGCACATATATATAATTCTCTTTCTCCCTCTCTCTATATACAAGACTCTCTATACAAATTATGAATGCCTATATATATAAAACTAAAACTATAATTATAACCATGTTTGTTTGTCTGTCTCCTCCAGGACTTCAGTGCTTAGAGACAGAAACAAGCTCTGCTCAAGCATGTTTCAAATCTGGTTCTATTATAGTGACCCTGGAGTAACCGAGGTAAGATGAAATTTCTCACAATAGATCCTATACAAACCCAAATTTTATAGTGAGATTCTCTGTGGTGAAATATGAGGAAAATTCTACTTTTAACAAAAATTGAGCCAATAGAGAATTCCAGTTAAGACATTATATTAAACTATTACAAAGAAACATATTACAATGAAAATTCTGCTGATTAACCTAATGAAAAAAAGAATTCTCTAATAATTAAAATGAATGTAAATACTCTACTTAAGAATATGGGCCATTCGGCCTGAGTGCCTAGGATCAAATCCTATTTCTGGCAAACAGTTTCTGTGTATTCTGTGGCAAGTTGCTGAAACTCTCTGTACCTCTGTTTCCTCATTCGGTAAAAGGAGATAATAATGGGACTTGCCTCATAGGGTGGCTGTGGATATTCAATGAGATAATACATGTACACCGTTAGAACAGTACCAGGGACATAAGTCCTCTACACATGCCAGCTACTATTACTATAACTTAGTAATATATCCATTGAGATATCCACACTGTCCTTTTGATGCCTACATATTTTCTAGAATTTATTTACTTACCAAACTTAAAATTCTCTAAGACACCATTATTCTTCAGCACAATAGGAGATCAAAAGAAAAAAATGAGCCCTAAAATGTTTAAAGTTATTTATATTTCATGAGCTTCAATGAGTCGATGTTTTCAGAAGCCTGAATAAGAATAAAATCATTGGCTTCAAGTGCATATGAATTAGCATTTATAGAGTAAAAATTACATTGACAGCACTTGAAAGTGAATGAAATCCTTAGGAATGTGCTCCTTGTGGTCCAATCTCCAAAAATGGGATGCTACCTAATTTCCAGCATCTCTCTTAGTGCTTTTGCAGATATTAATCACTTCTCTATTTTTCATGAGAGAAGATTAGGGGGTACTTAGGAAGGAGAGGTGGCTATGACTGAATTAAGATATAGAAATTAATGGGAATGTGGAAACGTAAGACAGTACAGTCACTGTGACACAGCGGAGGAGATGACAATCCTGCCATACAGTAGTGATTTGGAAACCTGTTCTCACCTCTCCCTGGGGAGGCCTGGTGGGAAGTGCTGATGCTCTAATTCAGTCCTCAGACCCAAGTTTTGGGTTAGCAAAATATCTGATGGAGGCTACTGTCAGCGAAGCATCAAGGGGCCGATGATGAGGTGAGTGGAGGGATGAGAGTTGCTGGAGTTCTCTGATCATTACAGAGAAGCTTTGGATCAGGTCCAGATCCCATTCTTGCAGGGCAGACGGTGGTAGTGGTGCTTAGGACTTTTGGCTCCGCCTTCGAACTGTGTGGGATGGATCCTGGCTCCATCCATTCCTTCCTGGCTGCACTGACCTTAGCATATCATTTGAAACATCGGTGCTTCAATATACTCATCTTATTTAAAATAATAATACCTACCTAATAGGGCTGTTATAAGAAAAATAATGGCTATCCATCTCTCTCTTTCTCTGTGTGTGTGTGTGGTGTGTGTACCTATCTATTGCTGAGATCGGTGTTTACACAAATAAGCACCTAGTATCTATCACCATTATTTTTATGAAAACTCCCATCATGTCTCCATTTCTCCCAGAAACTTGAGAGAAGTTAAGATTTATAGGATACTAGGGTCTTTAAGACCCTGTCTCAGACAAAGCAGGCTAAGCAAAATACTGCTGGGGTACCATTTAAATGGATTCTTCTACAAGTCTAATAAAAAGCTGTCCTCTTCCAGGCTGTCTCCATCTGATTTTTTTAATCTACCCTAAAATATTAGACAGCAGTATATTTATATCAGGCATTTAATCACTGAGAGCTATAATCAAGAAACCTGACTTGTGTATAGACTTCCTTCTTGACTGACTGGAGCAGGATTCAAAGGTAATGCACGTCCCCACAGGCGTGAGGGTAGGAGAAGAAAGTCAGTTCTCTCATTGGACTAGCTGTCGAGTTATTGACTACACTGTTCAACTTGACCTTTAGGGGCCAAACATGAAAGCACTGAGGTGCAATTAAGTCTCCTGTTTTTCTCCATAAGTGGAACATTTTAATGTATGAAACCGATCATCTTGAGAAAGGCCATTCTAGTTGGAGCCTTCTGCCTAAAACAAAGAGCTAGACAAGGCAGACACAACACAATTTGGTTTTGATCAGTAAGAAGCCACAAGGCAGACACAACACAATTTGGTTTTGATCAGTAAGAAGCAAATGACTTTGGTTAATATAAGCAAATTGGTTTTGATAATCATATTGTACTTATAATAAGGCAGGAAAATATATATCTATTGAACCATGTTTGAAATTGGGCACATTAAATGAGCAGGCATTCCTAATGACAGGCTGCTATAGGTGTGTAAAAAAAATACCATAAAGCATTTTAAGCTTAAATGACTAGATGTTTTAAATTTATAAATATTGAAGACAAGGCAAACCTTCTACCTAATGCTGTAAATGATGGCAATCAATCACTGGCAAATAGACGAGGTCATCTGCAAAGAGGCTAGAAAAGATCAATATGGTCTCCTAGCAACAGACTTGCATACTGCAAGATCCTGCAGCCATCTGGGACCTTTCAGTCTCTGACCTGACCCAATAAACCACAGCAGGGTCACTCTCTGCATTTCCATAATGCTAACTCAGAGAACATATTTCCCAATGACAAAGATGTTAGTACTTATCAAATAAATATGAGGGGGAATGAGCACCTAATACAGGTTAGCATAATAGAGAGTTAATTAATTTATATCTGTGGCAAACAATATTTTAATCTGACCCAGATAGCACTGTATAAAATAAAACTGAAGGTACAAAGAAAATCAAATGCTCTTGCTCAGCAAATTCATATTATAGAAATTAACAAAAAATGAGCATCATTGGGCTCTGGAGTCTAGTAGTGTTTATTTTTGTTTGTTATTCTAATCAGCACTAAGCTATATCTTTTATAATATAATCAAAATAATTTTCCAGATAGAAAATGCTTTGTTATTCTGACCTTATCCCAAATTGATTTTTAATTATATATTTTGCTTCAATTTTTTTACACAACCTTCTTTTTAAATCTAGTCATTTCAATTAAGAATGACAAAGACAAATTATTATAATACGGTGTGATATATACAAAGCATACACTATAACATGATCCTAAATGGAACATTTTACCCAGCCTGTCTTAAGGGTGGTTGTAGAGGCAATATTTCTGGAGGATTTGATATCTGAACAACTTTTCTTATTTAAGTCTGTTTTTAGACTGAGTTTGTCTGGTTTGATATCGCAGATCCAAAACTTACTAGCTGCTTGACTGGGTAAACTACATAACATTTTGGTGCCTTAGTTTCTTCTGCTATCTAATAAGTATTGGAAATTGTTCCAAGTATTAATGTGTGCAAAGTGCTTATAATAATATCTGGCATAGGGGCACCTCGGTGGCTCAGGTGGTTGAGTGTCTCACTCTTGGTTTAGGCCGGGCTCCTGATCTCAGGGTTATGAGATCAAGCCCAGGACTGGGCTCTGTGCTCAGCTGGGAGTTTGCTGGAGATTCTCTCTCTTCCTCTCGCTCTGCCCCTCCCCCCACTTGCACGCGTGCATGCTCTCTCTCTAAAAATAAATAAATAAATCTTAAAAAAAAGAATAGCTGGCATATAGTTCAATAAATATTAGTTTTCATGGTTATCCTTAGGAATAACAAACTTGATATATGCTAATTTCCTCAATTAACTTCATTTTTCCTGGGGGCCTACTCTGTCAGGCAAGGCTCTGAGCCTTGGTTCCATAGCAGTGAGCATGAAACAAAGTTCCTGTTCTCATGGGAGAACATCCCTGAGATCAAGTCAACTCATCTGCCAAATAAGGCATTGGGAACAGACGTCTTAAATTTTAGGTTTCTAAAATGAGCAAAATAATACAAAGAAGGCTATAAGCATGGGCGATAAGAGTTTACCACACTTCTTGATAACTCATTTTGCTCCAAGGAGAAGGTTAGGGAAAAGAAATGAAAGTTAGACTTAAATGTTCCTCAGCTTTCATAGGCAGTTGGTATAGATGTGATTTGAGAGGCACTATTGAAAGGCTCAAGCTTCTAAATCTTTCTTTAACCATAATATTCTCATTATTAGAACTTCATTAGTTTGGGATAAAAAAAACTATGATCCTTGGAACTCACTTTCAGCACACACATTTTTCTGGTATGAATGAAAAAAATTAAGTCACAATTATCTACTAGTACAATATGAAGATCAGTTTATCAGACATGAGCAAGCCTGTCACCTGGGAAGGCCTAAGAGCAGTAGAAGAAAGAGCTGGGGAAGAGTACAAGAAGGGATCATTTTCGCTCAAGATGGGAAGACCCTTTGCAAGCACTGCAGAGGAGGTCCCTGGACAGCTTGGGGTCACAGGCCTGAGGGCTGCAAGTATCTGGCAAGAGAGGGAAGGAGCACGCAATGAATGGTGAGTGAGACCTGTCACTCCCACTCCCCAAATCATGGCAAAACAAGACAGGAAAAATAACATTTCTTTGTTTTGTTTAAGAGAAAGATGACCTGGATTCCAGTTCAGCTTCATCATTTACTGTCTCTGTGACCCTGGGAAACTCATTTAACTTCTCTGAGCTTCAGCGTCTTCACTTCTAAAATGGCAGTGTCAACACATCTCTTGCTAGACTGTTGTAAGAATCAAATGAAATGATATATATAGATCTTAGCTCATATACTAGGCATGTGGTATATAAAATAATAATAATGGGCTACCTGGGTGGCTCAGTGGGTTAAGCGTCTCACTTTTGATTTCGGCTCAGGTCATGATCTCAGGGTCCTGGGATCGAGCTTGCATGGGGCTACCTGCTCAGCAGGGAGCCTGTTTGTCTCCCTCTCCCTCTGCCCCTCCCCCTGCTTGCACTCTCTCTTTCTTGCTCTCTCTCGCTCTCGAGAAAATCAATCAATCAATAAAATAATAATGACAAAGATAATAGTTATTTCATTATTTTCATTACCTTAGATCATAAATGTCCCTAAGACAGGAAGGGAAAGAGGTGCTCATTTCTCATGTCATTATAGTACCCAGTAGAGAGCAACATTAAGTTGGGGGCTTGTATACATATACATATGTATACATATATACATACATATATATATATACACATATATATATGTATATATATATGGCTTAAAACCAGTATGTGAGTACTTGAGCATGAATGTCTGCATTGTGCCCAGTGCTGTGCAGGATATCATGGAGAATACAAGAAAAATATGAGATGACCATCACCCTCAAGTAACTCACCATTTGGATGGTGAAACAAAAACACACAGTCCAGAGAAGAGTCAGTGCAGCCAGAAGGTAAGACTTTTAAGAACGTAAAATAACTAATCTAGAGGCACCAGGGTGGCTCAGTCAGTTAAGCGCCTATTGATTTTGGCACAGGTAATGATCCCAGGGTTGTGAGATGGAACCCCGCATTGGTCTCTGGGGTGGAGCTTGCTTAAGATTCTTTCTCTCTCTCTCCCTTTGCCCCTCTCCCACTTCTCTCTCACTCCCTCTCTTTCTCCCTCGCTAAAAAAAAAAAAGAAAAAAAAAAGGAAAGAAAATCACAAAGTAACTGATCTGGATGTTGAAGAACAGAAAGAATCTGGATAAGGGCAAGAATTAAAGGAGGATTTTTCAGGTTGAGAACACCGTGATTCAAAAACAACTGATGGCATGTATAGAAAGCCAGCCACGGGATAACATAAGTCAGGGAATAAATAGAAATGCGAGAAATGGCCTGAAACCACTGTGTGGAGCCATCCATGGAGGGCCTTAAGAAATGATAGCAACATTTTTGCACTGCCAGAAATACTAGATCACCTCATAAAATGAAATGTAAGGTCCTAAGTTTTTTGAGAATAGCAAACAGTGGCAAAGGATTAACAATAATAGGACTCATTGATTGCATATAACCTAGGAAATAAGCCAGAGCAAAGATGGATCTTTTTTCTCTGTTAGATGCAACTCATTGCCTGGTACCAAAACAATCATTTCCAAGGAAAAATAGATTATGAAAAAGAGTAATTACACATTTGGCAACATAATAGTCGCCTTTATTTTTTTCTCTATTTTTGCACTGATTTCCAAATGGAGTTGGCAAATGAAAATTACAAACATATCAGGCATTTCATAAACATCCCACACATTTCCAGGGCAGCTCAGAGCCAAATGTGGAACCAAAGTCTGGCAAATAAAATGTGAGATCACCTCCTAGAACAGCTGATAGAGATCATAAAACTGCTTCTTTCCTCCAAACTTGATGTTCCTACATTGTGGATACTCACCCTGAAACTAAAGGGTGTCAGGCTATATACCTCACTGGTTGATCTGTCCCAACATAGGCAGCCAGGAGCCAGGTTTTTATATCATGAGTCCCATGGGAGGGAAGACATGCAATAAATAAGAAAATGGCTTTAATGGTATTGAGAAGGAGCCCATCCCAAGCCCTTCTGGCTTTAAAAAGTGAGCCACATCAGTAGCTCTTACTAACCGTGTTCAGGGATCAGAATCATTGAGTCGGTAGAATAGTATCTATCAATGCGGTGGAACAGGAGACAGAACTAATCTGGCCTTATCATCAAAAATAAACAGCTTTATTTGTGTTGTTCCAGTCTCCTGGCTTAAAAAATTGAATTAATTTAAAATAAACAGTAATAAAGGTGTGAATTCATTTTTTTTTTTTTCGATTATCTGATCTGTTACTACAAACACAAAGCAAACATTTAAAATGTTACTCAAGGCACAGACAAGAAATTAGGGGAAGTGACAAAGACTTTTTTCTGTATCATGGAAAGAATTTTCAATATGTGAAAATTGAACAAATAATTCATCATTTAATACTTAGCTTAATTAAAGATCCAACATCGTTCATTACAGGAATAGGGGAGAAAAATAGGAAATGGTTTCTTAATGTGATATGGGGTATGCCAGTGTATGAGGGAGGTGTGATTGGACATGAATGTGTATTTCCTCTAACCATGGAGGCTTTCATAAATTTATGATTCATCTTACTCATTCTTGAATTGCATAAAATACCCATACTATATTATTTTCCCTGAAGAGCAAGGGCTGATTTCCTATTCATTTATAGTCAACAAATAATTATTGAGCAATAAGCACGGTATTATTTTGAGGCTGTTGCATAACTTGGCATATTTTAGGAGTTTCTGTTGATTCCCAGTAAGTAGACTCCAGCACAAATGAGTTACCCTGCGGGCAGGCAAAATACCAGACATTTCAGTTTCTGAGATTCTGTCCAGACTTTCTCCCTAAGCTGCTGCCCTGACATAGACCACTATACTTCTATCACCGTCAACCCTTGATATTTAATGAACTATTTTTTTACAATCTTAGATTTCTTATGAAATGAATCACTAGCAATTATCTATGACAAATTGAGAGATGGTGATTTTATAGGTAGAGCGAGAAGGCAGTAGAGTAGCTAAGATGAAAAGCATGGCTCAAGTATCTAAGACAGGGAAAGAAAAAGAAAAAAAACAGGTCTGGGTAAATAAGAGGTAAGAATAATAGTGCTATAATCAGAAACACATAGAGTATGTAGTACTAAAAGAGAGAGAGAGAGAGATGCACAGAGAATTTTATCTCCTCTTGCTTTTCTTTTCAACTTGTATCAAGTCTGATTTAGTTAGCATATGTTGGTTGCAATTTCTCCCTAGCAACAGCCTCTCATTGGTCACCCAGTCCCCATGTGATTCCATGAAATCCAGCTCAGCTTTATGCCTAAACACAGAGCCCCACCACCACCCTCATGATAAGATAAGCAAAAACAGTTTGAGAGGACAGCAATAAGACCAATTCTTTTTTCGTTAGGGCCTAATGATCTCCCCTAAGGGTCTACCTTATCAAATATACCCAGACAGAACCAATCTCTTCCTACCAATTAAGCTCTCATCTTTTTGCAGTAAGATCAATAAAAACATTACTGAGGCATTGGTTGTCTCAAATATGAATATGAGCATGCATAAATTCAATCCTAAATTGAAGAGACACATCTGGAGAGAATGTCTTGGAGCAAAATACTCCTGGGACCTCTGAGAGAGACAAATTCAAAGGCAGGCAAGACTTGAGAGAACTGTCAGCATCAGGACTTATCAATACATTGAAAGGAGATTTTTATTTTTATTTTTATTTATTTATTTATTTTTTAAAAAAGATTTTATTTATTTGACACAGAGAGAGAGCGATCACAAGTAGGCAGAGAGGCAGGCAGAGAAAGAGGGGGAAGCAGGCTCCCCACTGAGCAGAGAGCCCGATGCGGGGCTCGATCCCAGGACCCTGAGATCATGACCTGAGCCGAAGGCAGAGGCTTTAACCTACTGAAACACCCAGGCGCCCCAGATTTTTATTTTTAAATTACAGACTCACCTGTAAGGATATCCTAGAGCATAAAATCAAGGATGGAACCATAGAAATTGTGAAGAGACAATTTTAAGGTCATACTAGGTTGTTAAATTTTACTTAAAAGAAAAAAGAAAAGCAAAACTCAATCATTCAATAGCAAATTGAAAGATTGCTCAGGATTCAGCAAACTTTTTATTCATCCCGCATATAGGAGGAATGTCCAAGCTACTTTAGTTTCTATAAAGTGCACTATTTCTGATATTTTAAATAATATTTTACTGCCTAGCATTTATCTATACTCATTTCTCTGTTCATTTGCTCTCCCAACACTGCGGTCTCCACAGAAGGAGTCTGAAAAGAAAATATATCTTAAGGCAACTGGACGATATTAAATGAAATCTAACATTCCCTTTTATTGTGATGTATGATTTCTCCTAGTAAAATGAGTATCCTCGAATTTGTGCCAAGTGAAGCATTCCTTTCAGCACCTCTCTTTGGAGATGAGGACAAACTACATACTACTATGGTATTTGCTGAATTTCCAAGGAAAAAAATGTCCACACGCTCAGCCCTCCAAGTGGAACATCTGGAATGGGAATTAAGACAATGCCAACATGGTATTAAAAACAGGGCTGCAGCACTTCCTTGTGTGCCAAATTCTCTTAAAAATGCACCTTCCCACAAAATCCTATGCCACTGCAGCCTCAGGATCTGAACATCACTGTTCTGAAGTAAGGGAATTGGTTTTTTATTGCTGTTGTGATACAGAGACAATGAAATGCGACACTGTTTCCTTTCCTAGGAACTAACAGCAGGGACAGGACCTTGAAGTAGTTTCATTTTGCTTTCAATGTAACTTGATTTCCACTTCTCCTGGGACACAGTGATAGAAGGCAGCTGCAGTTTGAAGGTTACTCTGACCTGTTTTCAAGAAATGGACAACAGTGAAAGATCCATGTGCCCCAGAGTCACAGAGATTATAGCCATTCCTAAGATATCCGTGTGGAAATGATTTTTGTCCTTACTTCTTTGGTCTGGGTCATAGTTCTGTTGGCTTCTGTGAGTTCAATAAACATTGAACATTTACTATGCTCCAAGCACGGCACTAGATATTGGGGGTATGAAGATGAGTATTATTAACTCAGGGGCCTGTCCTTGTAGTGTTAATAGACATCACAGATGTGCTCAGATTCACTACAATATGGTTCAAGGTAGGAAAAAGCAAGCCTAGGAAAAGGGTAGTTAGGCCTGGATGGAGGTTTGAAGCAGAAGGTATCTGATCACTTTTTTTTTTTTTTTTAAAGATTTTATTTGTTTATTTGACAGAGAGGAGAAAGATCACAAGTAGGCAGAGAGAGGGGGAAGCAGGCTCCCTGCTGAGCAGAGAGCCCGATGCGGGGCTCGATCCCAGGACCCTGAGATCATGACCTGAGCTGAAGGCAGAGGCTTTAACCCACTGAGCCACCCAGGCGCCCCGGTATCTGATCACTTTTAAAAAGCCCTATGGGAGGGGGCACTCGGGTGGCTCAGTCCATTAAGCGTCTGACTTCGGCTCAGGTCAAGATCCCAGGATACTGAGATTAAGGCCTCATGAGGCTCCCTGCTCAGTGAGGAGTCTGCTTCTCCCTCTCCCTCTTCCTCTGCCCCTCCCCCCACTCATACTGGCTCTCTCTCTAAAATAAGTAAATAAAAATCTTAAAAAAAAAAAGAAAAGAACCCCTCTCGGAAAGGCTGAAGGTGGGTGTTAGACTCAATAATTGTTCTTCAGAGCATACATTCGCTCATACCCTCAATGTTTACTGAGTGACCACTACGTGTTCAAATTGTCTCAAAGTTTAATCATGAATAAAGACAAATTATTACAACCAATAAGAGGAATACCATGATAGAAATATAAGTGGTTGTTATGGGTTGAATTGTGTCCCCTCAAAATCCATATGGTAAAGTCCTAACCCCCACCTCCCCACCCCCGTACATCAAAATGTGACCCTATGTGGATATAGGATCTTTACAGAAGTAATCAAGTTAAAATGGGATCACTAGGATGGGCCTTAATCCAACATGACTGCTTTATAAAAAGGGAGAATTTGGACCCAGAGACATGCACACAGGGAGAAACATGATACGAGCATGAAGATGGTATTCTCTGCAGCTAAGGAGAGAGTCCCAGAACAGACTTTGCCTTCACAGACACCCTCAGAAGGAACCAACCCTGTCAACACTTTGATTTCAGACATCTAGCCTCCAGAACTGTGAGCCAATAAATTCCTGCTGGTTAAGCCCCTCAGTTGGTGGTACTTCATTACTGTAGCAAACTAATATAGGGGTTTAGTGTGAACACCCAGAAAGGAAGAAAACTCCAGAAACGGCCTTTTATAAATGTCTTGTGTGAATCCAATAACTATAAGATTATCAAGTTCCCAAAGAAGAGGTATTCATCCATATAACACATATTTATTAAGTACCTTTTTTGTTGTTTCGAATTTTTATTTAAATTCTAATTAGTTAACATACAGTGTAATATTGGTTTCAGGAGAAGAATTTAGTGATTCATTTACATAGAAACATCCAGTGCTCATCACAACAAGTGCCCTCATTAATACCCATCACCCATTTAGCCCTTCCCCTGCCCACCTCCCATCCAACAACCCTCAGTTTGTTCTCTAGTTAAGAGTCTCTTAGGATTTGCTTCCCTCCCTTTTTTCCCCCTTCCCCTGTGTTCATGTTTTTTTCTTAAATCCCACATGAGTGAAATCATATGGTATTTATCTTTCTCTAATTGACTTATTTCACTTAACATAATACAGTGTAGCTCCCCCATGTTGTTACAAATGGCAAGATTTTGTTTTTTCTGATGGCTGAGTAATGTTACATATATATTCCCCATCTACTCTGTCCATTCATCAGTCTATGGACATTTGGGCTCTTTCCATAAATTGACGTTTGTTGATAATGCTGCTATATACATCAGGGTGCATGTGCCCCTTCAAATCAGCATTTTGTATACTTTGGGGAAACACCTAGTAGTACAATTGCTGGGTCATAGGGTAGTTCTATTTCTAACTTTTTGAAGAACCAATACTATTTTCCAGAGATTTATCAAGTATCTACTACATAAGAACTATTTCCAGGCATCATGGGTAAAGTACAGAGCGATATGGGCCCTTAGAGAGTTTACAATCTGACAGACACAGACTCCGCTGCAAGATACTAACTGACCATATATGCATAGGTTTTTTTCTAGGCTATCAGTTCTTTCCATTGACCTTTGTGTCTCTTTTTATGCCAGCACAATACTATTTCGATTACTATGTAACTTTATATTATAGCTTAATATCAAGAAGTATGATTCCTCTGGCTTTGATCTTTCTCAGGATTGCTTTGGCTATTCAGTTAGTGCTGTGTTGGTTTTTTTTTTCTAGTTTTGTAAAAAACTGCCATTGCCCTCCAGCTGTAGCCCACAGTTGGGTGGGGCTGGAGGTTGCGCTCTGCAGTTGGGTGGAGTCACTGGCTGGGGTGCCTGCCTGGGCAAGGCTGCGGGCTGTCTTTCAACAACTGAGCAGGGCTATAGGCTAGGTTCCTCTGCTGGATGGGACTTACAGGTGAGGCTTCACAGCTTGACGGTACAGTAGGCTGGGTTCTGAGGCTGCCCAGAGACAATGTTGGTCTCCCTGGTTATGTGGAGCCAGAGGCTATGCTCAGCTGCTGGGCAGAGCTGCTGGCTTGGCTTCCTGCGCAGGACTGTAGGATGAGTTCCATGGTTGCCAGGTTGTCTGGCCAGGCTTTCTGGATGGGTAGGACTGGATGTTACACTCAGCAACTGGGCAGGGCTGCGAATTTGTTTCTCTGTCTGGACAGGGCAGTAGAATGGGCTTCATGACCAGCATGACAAATTGACTGGAGACTCAGTAATAATTGGGATTCTAGTTATGAATCTTTCAAGAGCAGGAGGTATAAAAGTGAAAATAAAGATTTTTAAAGGAATGCAAATGTTTTCTAATTAAAAATTAATTCTATCATACTTTAATTTTTAATTTTCTTTCTTTATTGTGAAATATAATAAACACGGAAGTGTACAAAATTTGTAAATGTTAAGCATCTGTTTATAAAATGTTCTTACACAGACCCTAATGGTCATTTTCTGATCATAAGTTTTATATATTGCCAAGAAGGAGTGAAGGAAGTGAAAATTTAGCTGTGTTCCTTATAAGATAGGCTCTCCCCTATCTCAGCAATATCATTAACAGATTTACAATTTAAGGAATATAGAAATCCAGAAACCACACAGTGACCAAGTGACCAATCATTTGTTTCTCCTGAATTGGAAATTGATTTTGGTATTAAGCTGGCTGGAATGATTGGTGTCAAATGCAAATGCGGAACCACAAGTCACTAAGATGGTAATAGAAGTGATTATTTCAACCCTAAGGCCCAGAGTTAGCTAGTCAGAAAGTCATCTGTTTTGTAACTAAGGAGAACAGACAGATAATTGAAAGGGCAACAATATCCTATAATAGTAGCCTACAAAATTGTACTTGCAAGGGCTGAGAAGCCCAATATTGGCCTCTGGCCACAAGAGAGTAAGGCCAGAGTCGAAATGGTGTTGTGGGAGAGAATAACCAGGATTTCAACACTGAAACTTCTCTAAGAAAACTGAACTCAAGAGATATTAATTACATTTTTTATTCACTAATTTTGTTTCATATAATTTACTATTTTTATTTTAGAATAGAATTCCCTCACTTTTTAGCTTATTTTCACATGTGCCTTCTAAGCGGACCAGACAGGAGGTACCTACGTTGTCACAAATGTGTCTGAATCTTTTCTTGGGACTGTTTAGGTATCTACGTGGTACAGAATTAATTTTGACATTCCAAATAATTGAGGGCAAGATGGAGACTGCTGAATGCCTTTTTCATGGAGTAATTCTAATTATATAAAACATAACACTAGATACCATGGATAGGATGATCATACATTCTACTTTGCCTGGCCTGCTCGCCGAGTGTAATTACATATTATATTCTATTATATATATCTTATATTATATTATACCGTGTATTATTATTATTATTTCTTTTTTGAGTCACAGCTATGTCGGGAAAACCCTATGGCTGCTTTGAGCCTGGATGGAGTGAGGAGGGCTTTACTACCAGTTAAATGTTTGGAAACAGGCCTGGAGTGCAGCCCTGGGGAGGGACCCTGGGGCCCTCCCTAGATAAGATGGCTTTCTGGGACACTGACCCTTCCCCATCTTGGTACCCCCAGGCCAAGTTCTCTGAGCCTCCCGTACCAGCACCTACAGCTTTACCGTAGGGGCATTCACGTCCTCTCCTGGCCGCCTCCCACCCCCCCTCCCCCCGCCACCTCCCGAGTTCTTTCAACTGTTCTCCTCACCCCCTTTAGTGGATGGGAATTTTTCTGGGCCCTGATACTTTAGTAAGCATCCCAAGGTGGTCCCAAGCAGCACATCACAGAGTGATGCCCACAGTAGAAGATCTCAGGGCCTTGTGGTCCTTTTG
>CM052900.1:45282761-45307572 GCA_028534135.1 Potos flavus
TATGGTCTACATATACAATGGAATATTACGCCTCCATCAGAAAGGATGAATACCCAACTTTTGTATCAACATGGACAGGACTGGAAGAGATTATGTTGAGTGAAATAAGTCAAGCAGAGAGAGAGTCAATTATGATATGGTTTCACTTACGTGTGGAGCATAAGGAAAAATATGGAGGACATTGGGAGAAGGAAAGGAAGGGTGTATTGGGAGAAATTGGAGGGAGTGATGGAACCTGAGAGACTGTGGACTCTGAGAAACAAACTGAGGGTTTTGGAGGGAAGTGGGGTGGGGGGTTGGGTGAGCCTGGTGGTGGGTATTGAGGAGGGCACATACTGCATGGAGCACTGGGTGTGGTGCATGAACAATGTATCTTGGAACACTGAAAAAATAAAATAAAATTTAAAAAAACAAACAAACCCCAAAACTATTCTCATTTGGCAGGTAACTTTTGTTGCCTGTTTACCCATGGGAAATAGAAAAGTCCTCAAAAAGCATACAATGACTCGAGGAATATACAACTTAGTACAACGGCCATGGTTATTCATGCTCATCTTCACAAGACACCGAACAGCCCTTCCTTTGATGTGAAGTTTGGGAGAATGGGGTGGAAATAGAGGTGTTCCCCTGAAATTGAAAAACAAAACAAAACTTGTCTGTGAGTCAAGGCTCCAAGTCTTCCATAAAATTTCTATATAGGACTGGGCTTAGAAAAAAAATCACATAATTTATCTGTGCCTGGGTATTTTCACTTATAAAACAGGGGGTAGGGCTACATTAATAGTGATTAGACCCTTTGCCGAGAAGCCCTGGTTTACAGAGGGGCCTTAAGTGTGGGGATGAGAGGTCTCTAGTCTCAGAAGTCTTGCTTCACTTAGAGCATCAGCTTTCTCTGTTTACATATTGAGTTTCTGCTTATAGTTTCACTTGAATACAAGTTTCCAGCTTTCGAGATAAAGATATAAAATGCCTGATTTTGAAATTCTCTGATAAATGATCCAGTAAATCTAACTGGGTAATGGGAACATTACTGCAGGGTGGTTGCTGGAGTGCTTGTCAGCCCAGGGGGATAGAAGCTCCAAGCAATTAGAAAATGACTCCAGTATATAGGAAGCCTGCTTACCTTCCTTCCACAACTAATAAAGGTAGTAGGTGATGATGTTGCTTGTGCCTTTATAGGCTGCATGTAGAAAATCAAACCTATTGCATTTCCTTCTAAAGAGTTCGCAACGAGCCCTAGGCCTATGCCTAACTGTCTCTGTGGGAAAACATACCTTTTAGACTCGGGTTTTCAATCTCATTGTGTCTGTGTGTAAAATCAGGACAACATTTTCTGTCCTTGTCTCACTTGCTTGTTGCCATTATCGAAGAAGATAATAAGTGAAAGAAGCACCCTGAAATGCTCCAAAAGAGTGCAGTCCATTATTATTTTTTAGGCTTGTTTCTTGGGATTACTTTTAACATAATTTTTTTTGGTTATTCTAGACTACTCTTGAATGTGAATCAATTTAAATTGTTTATCATAACATTTTCTAAAAATATTAGTTCTCAGAAACATTGTATTCTAGTATATTGGTTGCAAGGAAAGGAAACCAATCCTGTGTCAGGCGAAATGGCAATGAATGCTCACAGAACAAGTGAAAATCTAGATGGTAAGATATGTCTGACAAGGCTTAGGGAATAGACAGATCCAGGAGAATTCTTAGACACAAAGAGGCAGAAAAAAAAATACAAGGTACCTGGAGTAGTATGGCAGCATGCACCATTGTTCTTGCAATGAATCATCTCTAACCAGAGACAGGCGATTTTTAAAATGCGTATCTCTTGGTATAGCACAGACACCAAACCATCAGGATGGTCTCTAGCTAAAAATCCAGTATGCCATACTGCTGCACCCCTACTGGATCTTGCCTCCAATCATCCCCCATATCTACATCTCTAACTCAAGATCAAAGATCCATTTAATTCCATTTCATTAGATGAGCCTGGGCCAGTCTTGGTCACATCATGGGAGGAATTTAGGGAGTAGGTAGCCAAGAATTCTGTAGTACCTGAAAAACACTATCCTTGACCAAAAGGGCACACAAAAGGAATTTGTGTGCTAATACTGAAGAGATTGCATTTTTTAACAGCCAGAATGACAAATATTCACACAAAAAGTGTGGTATTTAGTTGCTATCTTGTTTCTCCCATGCGTATTTTGATAATTGAATTATCTCTTAGTTCTCTAGAGTGCAGAAAAAGTAATGCTGAGGTGACAGATAATATATGCAAGACATGAAATTTTAGATGCTAATACTTATTTGCACTGATTTATTCAATGTTATTTCACTGAGCAATCAAACATTAAAATTTAATAAGACAGGGTACAGAAATATATGTGACAGATAATATTTAGCATGTCTATTTCAGAGATAGAAACCTTCTTTAATTTGAGTAAAGAAATGAGATTCCACAAGGAAGCTTACACATTTATAAGTGTAGATGACATATATAGAATTTTTGGTAGTATTCTGCATACGTGCATTTTTTTTATATACAAAGCAAAAGTTTCTTCCTTTCTATGATAAAGTAAGTTATTTCCTTTATCTTGTTTCCATAGTAATAATGGATTGGTGTTAATCTGTTGAACCCACCACCGACAGTGGAAGTCTGAGTTACTCTGCCAGGTTCCAGCTGAGTCTCCAAGGATGAGAACAGCCTCCTAAGTGCCCAGAACTAACCCTCACTACTCAAGCCATCAGGGATGCTGGCAACTAAAGAGATGAATCAAACAGCCTGGGATCAAAAGCGAAAGACCAAACACAATGGAGAATGCAAAAACTGTTCATTTACAAGGGAGAATGGAGAATGATGTTGGGGTCAGGGAATGAAGAGTTACCAACAGAATAGAGAGGTGAAATCTGAATGAAACAGAAAGAAAACAGGACAAGGGAAGTCCTGGAAATTTACCTGTAATATCAATAGTTCTTTAGAGGCCAGGAAGTCAATCAAGTGTAGCTCTGCTCGCTATTTTTAAAGGTCAGGATCAGGGAAAATGGATCTGTTCACATTCTTTTACTATTCTAGTTTATAGGCCTGCTTCTAGTATTTGAGAGGCCCAGGGCCAGAGTACAAATAGAAGCCCACACATAAGACATTTAAATGTTTAAAAGCTATATATCAAACCAACAAAGTGTGAAATAAAATATGTTCTCTGTGCTCATCAAACAATATACTTTCATAACAAAAAAAATGAAAAAGGAATGGTATGGTTTTATAAAATGAAAAGTGGGCAAGATATAAATTGAATTTAATTTTTATTGTACCTATCTAGGTATTCTGTTAATAGAACTGCAATGTTTGAATGAACAATAAACAAAAGCACCTGTGATTTACAAATTACTATGTACTTATTTTATAGTTTGTTTTTTCCTCTCCTACTCATGACTTTATAATGGATATTTTTAGATACTTATATTCTTTTGAAGTGATGATGTAAAAGATCAAAAAAGAAAATACAATTTTTAAAAATCTATAAACTTTGAATATAACATATAAAAATTTAGTTACCCAGCCATAAAAAAGAATGAGATCTTGCCATTTGCAACAACATGGATGGATTTAGAGGGTATTATGCTAAGTGAAATAAGTCCAAAAGACAAAGACTAATACCATATGATTTCACTTATATGTGGAATCTAAAAAACAAAACAAATGAACAAACCAATAGAAAAAGCAGAAACAGATTCATGAATACAGAGAACAAACTGGTGGTTATCAAAGGGGAAGGGAGTGGGGCGATGAGCAAATGAGTGAAGGGGAGTGGGACTTGCAGGCTTCCAGCTATGGAATAAATAAGTCACAGGGATGGAAGAAATAGCATAGAGAATATAATCGGTGGTATTATGATAGCATTGTATGGTGACAGATGGTAGCTACACCTGTGGTGAGCGTAGCATAACGTATAAAGTTATCGAATCACTGGGTTGTACACCTGAAACTAATGTAACATTGTGTCAACTATACTTCAAAAAAAGGGAAGGAAATATAAATTAAAGTAAATATAAAGAATACAATGATATTTATTAATTAAAAGTAAATTTCTTCTCAAATATCCAAACTTTTCTATTAAACATAAAAGCAAAATATAATTTATAATAAATATCAATTTAAAAATTCATTTAAATAAATATAAATTGTTAAGATTTTTTGGAAAATATTATTAATTCTTATTGAAATTTTTTGTCAAAATGGAACTACTCACAAATCTAAATTTCTAATATCCAATATCACTGCTGATGTAAAGAATCAATGTCAGGCTTCCTTTAAGTTATGTGATACATATAAATGTCATAAATATACATACATATAGGTTTAGAGTAATAGACATTGACGTTAGAAATGTTTCTAAACCATCTTGCACAACTGTTGCAAAGACTTGACTAATTTGCAGATATCTTTGGAATTGCACATTGAAATACATTGAAATACATAAGAAAAATAGATGCTCAGCACACTGGGAAATGATGCTTCCTTATGAAGTAACCTGTTAGAGTTGCATGCTCTAGGGGGAAGAATGGGGCACATTTTTTCTCCTATCTAAGACCTTCTAATACTCAATCCTTTCTGTCTCTATTTCCAGTGTTGACAGTGAGACAACCCAAAACCTTTACGGTATTGAGATAGAGGCATGTTTTGTTCAAGAACAAAGGACAAGAGATGGGAAGCTCTTTTCTGCACCTGACTGGTCTGAGTGAAGGCTGCAATTTTAGGTATCTGGGTCCTACTGTGTCAGCCCTGAGTACCAGATGCTAGTGATGTAATTATACATTGTAATTTAATTTGGTATGTTTGTGATATTCAGGGTCCTCTAAAGCACGGGGTCCTGGGCAGGGGCCTTTCTTGTGGGTTTAAGGATGCTAGTGCCAGTTAAGAAATATTACATCTATTTAAAATCACTAATAAGGCCTAGAGGTATAGTTTTTAGCCACAAAAAGAGAAAAGTAAATCATCCAAACTTGACAGAACTTCTACTTTGTAGGTGGGGGGACAAAAGCACTTAATAAATTGGTCAAGGTTAAAATATTGAAGTTTTAATCTGTAGCTATACTTCGTTATTTCTCCTTCATGGTCATGATCAAGCATGTTGGCATATCTTAATTCTGTGTTTTAGGGGCTATTGCAAAGATTAAATCTCACATGTACCGATAAGTTTATGCTGGGCTCCTGAGATAGAGGCGAAATGGGCAGGGGAGATTATTTTTGAGAACAGCAATGGGTAGGGAAAGATTCCCTACAGATTGGACATTGGCAGGTTCTGTGAGGGGCTTCCATCTGCTTTGTGGAGGCATGCAGGGATAAAAGTAAGACCTTAGAGAAGGCGGCTTCCAAGTGTCCCTATGACTCTGACCCTGAGATAAGAAACTCAGCTTCAGGAAAAGGCCCAAAGATGGCATAGAAACTGACAATCACCAAACTTCAAGAGTTCAGTGATCAGGGACAGCAGCGTCTCAACAATAATTAACAGACTGACAAAAGGAGAGGCTTTCCTGAATGTTCTGCTCTGCATACGGTAAATAGGGCAAAGAGGTCAGGAGAGTAAAAATGCCTGAGATTGACTTTTCTGGTTTAAAGGAAGATTTAATTTCATTTGTTAAAAGTGAAGAAATGTGATAGTGCATGCATACTTGAGTTTGTGCTGCAAATTTATTATCACAGCACATCATTGTTTTTGTTCAGCACTCCATACTTTATATTTGAATATTCATCATAGTCTAGATACTTGGCATCGAGATACTTCAACGGTATTAAACAGTCTCTGGACAATATTAAACCTTAATTTCACTATATTTTTACAACAAAATCATCTACATGCATGGATATCAGTTTTATCTATATTTGGCTGCTTGTATAGTTTGGAAAAATAAAATCCCTACACAAATATATACCCTCATCTGGGAGTCATATTACCTGAAGAGTCACATCTAAGATTTATTCACTGCCCCTTTAAGGGTATATTTTAAAAATATAAATTGACCTTTAAAAGGCAACATAAGTTTTTACCGTATTAATATGAAACTTTAGATTTTAGAAAGAATTTGCAGTGCCATGAGGATAGTGGGCTTCCTGGGGACAGGAGAGAGATGGATTATACAAAGGTGCAAAAGGCTAGGAAGCAAGGGCTGATGATTTTATCTGAGTCTTGGCTTGCATGTGCAGGTTCCAGTTTAGCAAGATTTCCAATGATTTTTAGCAAACTCAAAGATGCAATAAAACTGAGAACAAAAGTAGAGCTCTCCAATCTTTTAGAAGCTTCCCAGTGATATAACCAACCAGGTAAATGTTAGCCCAGTTTGATAAAATATTCTTTTGAGTAAACGGAACATTTTCCGCTCTCCCATCTCTGCATGCGAATCAATGTTTCCATCTCTCTCCAGGTCCTTGTGCTCAGAGAAGGCTAATATACTGGGACCACAGCATTTGATACAGGTATTATTGCTTGACTTAGATAGATTCATCCATGTTTTGAAATATGCATTAGGTCAAGCCAGTGGGGTGTAAATGAGCAGAAGTGATTTGCACAAGAATATAATGTTGTCTGCAAATAAAAGCTCTTATGATATATATCACGTTGAATTACTTTTTCAAATAGGAGAAACCTCAATAATGATATTCTTGTATACTCCTTGTAAATACTATTCAGCCTCTTTGGATTACTCTGAGATCTGTACTGGTCTCGTTTGGAAAATGTCAAAAAGCTGGCTTCCAAATATTACTGATTAGATAGTATTGTAGATCAATCGGCACACTTTCTTGTTCTTTCATGTCCTTATGTTTAAGACCATCATGAAAAAGACACATTATGAGACTGTATTTAAAGTCATAGTCAAATGTTTGCCATTCGGTTAAGCTTATAATTACCAATATAATATCAATCAACTAATATAACACTGTATGTTAACTGTACTGGAATTTTAAAAAAGTAATAAAATAATACTTTTCCTTTAAAAAAAGAAAGGGCAAGAAAAAGAAATCAATGCCAGAAGCCTTGCTCTCGTTCTGAAGGAAGAATGTAGGCTTCTTGACTACAGATCTCCCGGGTGTAGCCAGTAGATGTTTCCCTTTGCCCTAAGCTCCCAGGCATTTCTTAAAAATAAATAAATAAATGAAATAACAAAAATAAGCATATATTTGTAATATCAGTCATGCCTCATACTTTAATATGGCTTTCCATGTTTTCAAAGTGTTTTCGTATACATTATTCATTCTACCTTTACCTGGTCCTATGAAGTCAATTTGGAATGTACAATCATTCTGACTAAAGATTAAGAAAATAGTCTCAGAATAAAGTGGTTTACCCAAGATTATACTGTTAGTAAATGAAAGAACCAGAATAGAAATCCAGAGATTTTAGTTTTATACTTTTCTATAATAATAACTGATAATCAAAGGACATTTTCTTTCAAAAATATTTCTCCCCAAAATTGTATTTCTGCTTTTTAATTAGTAGACTTTTTTTTTTTAATGCACTTTCCTCTGTTGAGTCAAATTCATTTCAGATGTACGGGATTCAGAATTACATCCTCTTATCTCTTAAGCTTTGACTATCTGGGATGTGATGGGAGAGGTCAGGGCTGGTCCCATCAGTCTTGCTATCTCGACCTAAGTTGTAAATCATTTTCTCACTGAAAGTAAAAATTCCAACTATATTCTCCAAATATCAAAATATTAAGAAGATCCAAAAACAATACTATTAATTTTCTCCACTTTCCATCAGTTTATAATTCTCTCCTTCCCTTTGCTTATAGAGCTCTCTTTTCTTTACCTAGAAGAGATACTCAAAGAAAAAATGGCAGAGAGGCTAAGAGCTGAAACTGGGGCAGCACTGGATTCATGTGAAGCCCTTCAATTATGAATTTCCTCAATCACTTGGTTTGGACAACTTCTTGGTTAGAACATTGCAATAGCATTTTGATGTTCCAAATGCTTCAAAGTAGGTCAGTTTGTACTACACCAGGGGGAAAAAAAAATAAGGTATTAAGATTGTCTCTAGTTGAAACTTTTAAGAATATTCCTATCTCTATCCAATCTCTTCTATGGCATTAAAATACCAAGATGGAAAGAAAAATAAATTCAGGTAAAATTTTAAAGTTACTTATCTATACTCTTGTGATGAATAAATAGTTTGCACTATAAGATATAACAAATTCGCTGTCTGTATAGTTCCAGAAGGAGGCCAAGCTATTATGGATAAGTAGTATAATATTTATTTTAAAAATAAAGTCGATGCTATATTTTTGTGTCTTAATTTTGAAACAAGGCAATAAAAAGTGCATGACTATCTATCTTCCCCTTTGACAGATTTATGTTAAATTCTTACTGGTTCAAACACTTTCCTGGATCTGTGCGGACATGCATGTATCAGTTATAAAAGTTATGATAAAGTCCTCAGTCCACTGGAGTTAACCATATATCCAGATAAAAATAGAAGAGCTCTTATTCTAAGCAGGACTGCATCTAGGCCTATGCAAACCATAAAATTAAGGAATCATCCAAAAAATTTGGAACACAAGAGACAGTCCCATTTAAATAAAAGATAAAGAAGGCTGAATATTTCACTATGGCATTTGTTGTATCGACTCTGGCTGGTTGATGATACTTCAAATAACAATGATAGAATCTCAAGGGTGCCTCAGTGGCTCGGTAGGTTGAGCTCCAGATTCTTGATTTAGGCTCATGTCATGATCTTAGGGTCATGATGAGATTGAGCCCCATGTGAGGCTTCATGCTGAGCATTGGAGCCTACTTGGGATTCGCTCTCTCCCTCTGCCTCTCCCCTCACCCTCTCTCTCTCACTCTAAAAGAAAAAAAATAGAGAATCTCAGTTTCCCCAAGCTGATGAGAAAGCTCAGAACAATCAGAAGGCTGGTGGGTAATGGAAATTGGTTTTCCTACAAAGCCTAAAGAACAGCTTGTAGAACCAAATCAGACTAAGCATATGCTTCATCTTTATTAACCTTTTTATAGAAGAAATTTATGTCATTTAATCAGTCAAGACATTTATGGAGAAAGGCGTATCTATGTAGCAGCTCTTTTAGTTTCTATTTTCCTTACAACCACGTACTAATTGTTATAGCCATGCTAAAATCTAACCTTCTTGATTTTGTGTACTAGAAAACCTCTGAAATATTGTTACCAATTAGTTATTCTCTTCTCCTAATACACAGCCACTGCTCATGTCCTCCCTACTCCCTTTTTCTTTTCATGCTTTCATTTAGTTTCATCTCTGATACAAGTTCACATATATGTACAAACCACTTTCATAAAGTTGCTGTTTGGGAACTGGATGAACAAATTCTCCCAATTATTAATTGTACTGTAATAGAATTTTCTGTTTGTTGTCATTCTGCTTCTGGGTCTATAGCATTTGCAGTATTTGCCAAGATGTATTACAAAAGGGTGCACTTAGGTTTCACTATCATAGATGCAGTCTACTGAATCAGACATTGTGAAAAATTCTGAAAGATTTCTAGTCAACACATATGCATGCATAAGAATTGATTTCCTTTGTGTCTGAAGATACTGCTGCTAATTATGTTGCTTGTATCCCTGAGTGTGGTTGAAGAAATAAATCAATGTGGGACTATCGGTCCTTATTATATTCTCTATGTGAGTAAATCATAGCTTGCAGTAGACGATATTTGTGAGGGGCTGAATATTAATACAAAATTTGTTTTCCATTTTAATAAATTCTCATCTCTATTAAAATTCTCCTGGTATTATGTTAAATATGCAACTCAAAAATAAACCTATTTTTTAACTCTTCAGAGAACTAAGATTCATTTTTATACATACATACACATTTTCATTTAGATTATGGGAAAGGCATAACAAATAGATTTCAACTTGCTCCTTACCCTAGTTGATTGGTAATGATTGCTTTGAGGATTCTGAAGCCATCTCCAAGCTCAGCAAGAAAGGGTGCTGAGATAATTTAGCAATGTCTACTATGTTTCCAACAGTGGAGGGTGGTATGCTTTGTATATGCCATCTCAGTTATTGTTCTTTTAGGAACTGCTGTCTTCACTCCCTGCACAACGCTTGAAAAAAGCTTAGCATCAAGTGTTGAATGAATAAATGAATGAATCTAGGATCTCTCAGTCAAACTAAGGAACATACATGTAATCCACATGAAACAGAACGGAGAGGGTAGTGTGTACCTAAAAAGTTAGAGAAGTCTTCACAGGGGAGCTGTATATTAAGGAGGAGTGTGAGAATGATCAAGCAGAAAGCTTAGAGAAGAGGATAGAGGAAACAAAATGAGAAAAGATAGGGAGATATAAATAAATAAATCTTGTGTGTTTGAAGTAAAGAGCTCCAGGATGAAATATATGATAGTTTGAATGCTGCGAAAGGTGTGGGGAGGTGTCAAAGGTAGGGACAGATTATGGTGCACTTCTAAACTAAGCACAGGGATTTGAAATTAATGGAGAACAAAGTAATTTTTTTTTCATAGGAAAGTGAAATATTGACTAGGATAGTCTAGAAGCATTGGTCTGGCATTAATGCACAAACAGGTGGAGTGGATGCAGGACAGCCTTGATGCAAAAGATCAGGTGGGAACTCCAATAACAGACTTTTGGTGCTAAGGGTTGTCCAGTTGGGGATGGAGAGGAAATGGAAAAAGCGAAAGATATTTTGAAGGTTTAAAAATTATGTTTTTTGATAACCTTGACATAAAGACAGAGAAGGAAGAAATAAACATTATTCCAAGTTCTTTACCTAATGTTATTAAATAACTGGAAATCTCCAGAGCATATTATTGGAGCCTCTGGGACATCCAATATGGTTGGAAACTATGACTTGATTTAGTATGATAGGCTCTGGATCTCAGAGGAAACTGATGAATATGGAAAGGAAAGACCAAACACTGCCCTTCCTATTGTGTATATGGATATGGGTTGTTTCGGTGATTGAAGAATAGGAAAGCAGAAAGAAGACTGCAGAAGACATTGTAATATGGAGCCCAAAAAATCTTCATGAAGATTTGTGTCCTTGAGTCAGATGTGGAAAAGCATATGTTGTCCATTCTCATTGGATCCTTTTGGATATTATGAAATTAAAAATCTTCTAAGATTCCATGAGCCAGATAAGTCACTGTATTCTTGCCACAACGCTTGAACGCAAAAGGGCTACAATTAATGGATAATAATTGGTTAATTTTAAAATTTGAAATCAACAGGATGATCGCTAATAAGAGGGTTTTAAATTGATTAAGAAGAAAGAAATTTTATTAGAAGAAGGAGGTTGAGAAGAACGAGGTTTATAGGAAGTTATTTATATAAAAAGGCGCTCCAGCATGTGTCTTTTTACCTAATTTATGAACTCGCTAAATTTTTTGATACTGCTGTTGCTTGGCAGATCTTATCCTTCCTCTGTTAGATAAGGTTCTTTCAAGGTTGATGCAAAAAAAAAAAAGTAATAAAACAATGAAAAGTGTTATGTATCATGAATCTCTTTTTTAATGCACATCGCCTAAGATGGCCAAGGGACACAGGAGAACAAGATGTTTGTCATATCAGAGCCATCGGAAGCTAGCTTCTCTTGAAGTTGACTCATATGGCACCTCATTGTTTAAAGGTGAATCTAAAACTGTTTGATAATGGAAAGGCAAAACATGTATATTCAACCTAATGAGAGACAAGGTTATAGTCCCAGTGGCGCTAAGATTAAAAGTAGATTATTGGCATATCTTCAGTGATGTGCTTTTATTCCTGGTGCCACCAGGGTGTTCCATAAAGGCAGAAGAACTAATTCCACAGTGAGACCAAACCAGGTGAAACAGTTTCCAAATGAAACTAAAGTTGCTACTATGAAAGAAACTTCCCCTCTTCCAAGGCCTGGGCCAATCTCAAGAGAAGTGCTCAGTAAATATGCTTTGAATAAATGAATGACGCTGGTGAATGGGACTTGGTAGCTCTCCTTGTCAGAGTCCAGCAGGTCTACTTAATCTGCATCTTCAGCATGAGTGTACAACTTTTTGGAGCAATAAACCAAATACTTTAAACAGGAAAAGAATGGCAGAGTGGAGTTCCAAGTCAAACTGCAGGAATGAGAGAAAATGAGAATAATCTCTTAGAAACGTGGTAAGATTAAATTACAGATATTTTTACAGTTTTAAGTGTTTGGTGGAGGAGCAGTTGGCAGCAGAGAAGGAAGGAATCTCCTCCAGAGAAGAACGGAACTTCTAAAGAGGGAGGGTCATTGCGCAGATATTATCAGTGGATGTGGGGAAAGATGCCAAACCTGAGTCATCCTGTTTCTGTTTTCTAAGTCCTGAGGTGTCTTACTTGCTTCCATGTGTAACAAAAGGCATCAGTTACAGAGACAGATGAAACTGTGGTTTTTGTTTTGTTTTGTTTTGTTTTGTTTTGTTTTTTGAAACTGTGTTTGTTGAGAGGGAGGTTGAAAGGTATTAGGATTTCTTCCCCATTCTTACATTTCCTATAGAAGAAAACAGATGTATTTGGGCAGGATGGTAAAGCATAGTACCTTCATTACTCGTATAGCATTTTTCTTCTGCCACTAAAGGATGCTAAGAATAAAGAGGAATTGGAGGCAACTATTTTCAGAAATGAAAATATTATGCATGATTGTCTTTGAGGTAGTGGCATGGTTCCTTATTCTATCCTATGGAAAAGCCAGTGGTAGTTTTGGTATTTTTGATTCTGAAGAAGGGAATTTCTGATTGCAAGTTTCTGACAACTGACCATTAGTCCCTGAAATACAGGACCTTCCCAAAACTGCAACATTTAGGCTGAGATCACCATTTCTGGATTCAAACTGTGAAGGGTGAATGGGACGGGGGTCATTTATATTAAGGGGTTTTTAAATGGAGCCAGAAGGCCATTAAGAAGATGAGCCTTATACATGTCCTCACCAGTGGAAGCACGAACTTCTGAGCTGGGCCAAACTGCAAATATTCCAAGGATTCAGTCTGAACACCTGCAGCGGGCTATAGTAAGAGATTTTGCTTAGTGATAGCCTTAGCAACCAATTATAGTCAGCCAGGATTGGTTTTCTGCCACAAACACCAATCAAAATTCTTTCTAAATAACACACACAAACATTCCCTCTTATCTTTTAAAACTCTCGGCTTTTGTTTCTCAGGGGGACACAGTTTGGTTTGCTATTCAAATCTATACTCCCTGAATTGCAATTCTGGGACCCCAAATAAATGCTTTTGTTTTATTTCAGCTTTGCCTCTTTTCTCAGTCAACAGAACTTACTGAAACTGTAACTAGGGGCTATTCAAGCTGTTTGCCTTGGTTAGTCTTCTTCCCTACTATGATTGCTTCTCCTCAATAATGTTTTGCAATGAGGAGAACTCTTGCCATGCCCTCAGGTCCTATCCAAGCTAAATGCCCTTCCCGATTGCCACCAAGTGGAATGAGAACCAGAGGAGGAAGCTACGACGAAGTCAGGCTAGTTTTCCCTGAAAGCTATATTCAATCTAGCCCCCCCAAATTCCTGTTTCAGTGAATACATTTCATGCTTGCATGAATTTTTGAGTTGTAACAAAATGTGCTTCAGCAAAGTACTAGTGTACAAAATAACTTTAGGTATATTCCTGGTCATCGGAATATAGCTTACATATTCCCTCAGGGAAAAATTCTAGAACTTCTTACAAAATTAAAGAAATACAATGTTCAGTTACACCAAATTCACCTCCTTTTTCACCTATTTTATCATAATATATCAATAAAGATGGGCAGTAAGGCAATACAAGCAAAACTGCACAAAATAATCAAAAGCTGGCTGAAAATATTCATTCTTTGTTAATTACTACTTAATACAGAACTGCTCAATTTACCTAGCAAAATAAGTCATTTAAAAAGACATGAGTACTTGAATACTGTGGAATGATATTTCTTTATAGGGATGAACATGATTTTCTGTCACTCTAACAATAGAACATTCTGTCAGTGTTCCAAATATATAAAAAAGCTTATGTGAAAAGTCCTCTCATTGTATCCTGCTAATTTATGATGAACATAATAACCATTTGGCTTAATTATCATTTTCTACTGTCCACATCTCCCTGATCCTAGAGAATCTATGTACAGATAAATTAACAGTACGAATAGGGCCTAAAGAACTAAGGTTAATACTTGAGTTAGATTTTAATTCATGGACATGAATGATTTAATTGCGCATGCAAGGCAACCAACATACCCTAAGCACCTATGTCATTGCTGATGGCTTATTTTTTCCTGACCTAAATCATAAAGATGACTAATTTTTCTTCCTTATAAAGTGAGGTTGGTTGCGGCTTCAGCAAAATCCTTTCTATTCTGTGAGTGAGAGAAATCAATACATTTCCCTTTTCTTTTATTTGGTATCGTCAAGAAAAAAAATTCATGGCACCTGGAAGCCGTAGCAAAATGTTAGTCATTTGTACTGTCCTTAGACTAGGAAAAACCTCTCATTGGGCTACTGAGGAGCAGGTTGGGATGGAGAAAAAAAGAAGTCTATAGAACTGGTTTTGGTCTCCATTACTCTTATTACAGATTTAGTTTTAACGATTGGTAACTGTTCTTGTTTAGCTCTCTGCTATCTGGAAATTGTACAATTTTGATAAGAGGATTTCAATTTGTCATTGAAGCACACAGGTATGGCTTCACTGCTGATGGAGGACAATACCAGAAAATGGCATTTAATGGCTCATTTAAAAGCCATTTGCTGTGAAAATGGAATTAAGGGCCACTTAGGCTGGTTGGGCGCTTGCTATTTTTTTTTTTTTTTACCATACACTGAGAATTGGAAATTGCTTAAACATCACCCTATTTTTAAGGATATGAGAAGCTATATATGATGAGGGTTTGTTAATATTACAGATTTATAGACATGTGGTATTATTATCAGTTATCCAATGTTCATATTAGCAACAAACAGAAAACTGCATATCGTGATAAATTAAGAAGCAGTTATTGAAAATAATGACTTAATTTGGTTATTATTATGCATCAAGTCATCTAAGTTCTTTATTTGAGTTAACTCATTAAATTCTTGAAATAATCCTATTAGGTAGAAATTCTTAATTACCTTCATCTTAGCAATAAAAAAACAGAAGCACAGGTAGATAAGCGAATTATTCAAGGTTGTGCATTTTGTAAGCTGTGGAGCCTGGTATTGGACCCAGACACTGGTTCTAGAGAGTCCACTGTTCAACAACCAACCTGTGGCTGTCGGTCACGTCCAACAAGACCACAGGAAGATCATCACATTCATGGGTTTTCAGGCTAACTTTTTAGGGAGGCTTGAAAAAATGAAGAAGGCTTCATCAGGCTGAACAAGCTAGACTTGCCCTCCCTTCAGGCAGATTTGTATCCTGCCACTGGGTCTTGCTCCTCCGAGAAGCATTATAAAACATTCCTAAACCATCTTTCCCAAACACTATAGGTTTTATCATACATACACTATATATATGTATACTATGTATATATATACATATGCATGTACATACTATGTATGTATAATATGGATTTGTATGTGGGTGTATGCATACTTGTGTTCAGATACACAATATAAATCTATCAGAGACCACAGGATAACAACTTGTATCTATTTAGCACTTGTTCTGCATCAGCCGGTATTCAGGACCTTTACAAGCATAAATTTATTTAACTTTACCACCACCCTATAAATGAGGTGCTGTGATTTTCATTCTTAGTGTAAAGCCAAGAAAACTGAGACCACTCAGAGTCATGTCATAACATGCCCAGGGTCCTACGATAGTTGAGCTAGATTTTAATCACAAGCAGTCCAGGGTCCAATCATCTTACCACTAGCTATTCACAATTTCTATTTCCTATATTTCTAACTAATGATTGACCAGGAAGCAAATGAAAAACCTATAAGCTGATTCCTTACATTTTATTTCTCTAACCTGTAAAATTTATATATTTTGACAATTATGAGCTTTAACATTCACTAAGACCACTATGTTAGTGGTTAGTGTTTACAAATGAAAACACTAATATAACAATAATGCTTATTGTATAAGAACAGTTACTGCTCTCTATAGAATCTCCTGTCTTGCAGAGAACTGAAGATACATTAAAGATTGGACTGCCTTTATCGTCTGTTCTAGCAGATCAATATAAAAATCAATAAGAGAGAGAGTATCTGAGCTAATAACTAGAATGGTTGTTATGCATTATTATTTTTTAACCAAAGAGAAGATACTTCTGCTGTTGCATCCGACACTTTAATTTAGCCTCTTTCAGTAACCATATTAGAAAGCAAGCATTTTTTTCTACATTAGCAATATTTTACTCCAACCCTGGTAACAAGCTTTTAAGTATTCCTTCTAACTATTCTACAAGCTCAAGTGATTTCAGTTCGCCTGTCACTGCTCACAGGAATCCTGCACTTTGGGGTCAATACAGGAGGGATTTCATCACATCCTGAAGTGCTCTGGCCTGTGGGTTTTACTGACAGCCAAGATTTATTACTTGGCAAATATAATTCTCTTGCTTATGAGTAAGTACAATGGTCTTATTTTTTAAATAAAAAAAAATGAGGATGCATCATCCAGCATATGTTCTGACAATAAGATGTAATATATAATATTATCTCTGTCAATATAACTTATGGCACATTATCAGCCTCCGTGTGAGAGCAGTGTGGAAAATCCAAAGGGCGATTCTTGATTTCCTCATTTGCTTTCTATGACAGAATAAGAGACTAAAAGGGAATAAATGACTATCCTTCTAAAATTTGGTCTTTTTCCACACTTATTGAGCATGTTTTATGAAACAGAAACACTAAGCACTGATGGAATACAGATGAATATTATACTACTCTACTTAACAGGAATGCATAGTCTATTTGGGGCAAGAGATACATACAGAGTATGCCATTTAAATATGTTGTTCCATGAGGAACACGAGAGAGGGAATACAAAGTCAAGTGGCATTTGAGAAAACTTAGGTTAAATTGGCTTAAATATTAATGGAGTGCAAGACTCAGATATGCAACTTCAGGCAAGGCTGAATCTAAGAACTCTGAATGATGTCATCCACAGTTGGCATCTCCTTCCATTTCGCAATTATTCTTTCCTTTATACCAGCTTCATCTTCAGATAAGCTTCCTCTTTCTAGAGGTAGCTTTAGGTATATACCTTACCTATTTCATAAGCCTAGCAGAGATGGGGATTTGGGGGCTCATAATTCCAGAAAAAGTCCTAGCCTTTATATTGATTTCCTTAATTGAGTTACATGTCCAGTCTTACACTCTTATATCAGTCAACATGGGAAGGGGGGTGAGAAAAGCTCTGGTTAGCCACATCTAGTTCTTGTGACAACTCCTGGGACTAGGAGGAGGGATGGGGTCCACTAGAACCCATGCACTATGGGTGAGAAAATGGTTACCCAAAGGAAAATAAGATGCTATTATTGGTAGAAGGTAGAAATGGATAGTCACTGGGCAAAAACAATAGCCAACTTTCTTGAAGTCTTTACAGAAGAGAAAATATTGAAGCTGAAGAAATTTGCTGAAAGACAATGGTGAAAGGATATATACAGAAGAACCTCAGCAAAGAAACAGGAAGGAAGTATATCCTGGGGGATGATATGGAGTCTGTTAAGTAGGTAATGTGGTCTTCTCTAAAGCCATATCAATTCTAGACTCTTCTGGTCAGAATGTCCCTTATGTATAGTGAATCATCAACAACTTTGCTACAGTGAAGACTGAAAGTTCAGCTAAGTTCAGTTTTTAATTACAATAATCCATAATGATCCTGGAAAAGGATATAAGGGAGAAAGAACTCATTGCTTCATTCAATTGGGATAGTATGATATTTGCATGCTTTTGATCTTGAGGGATAATTTTAAACGAAAAGCAATCCAAAGAATACAAAGCAAAGAAGGAGGACAACTTGGGTATTTTTCTTCATTTTATCTATTCCAAAATAAGGACGGTAATGGTAAATGTGGTACAACAGAAAGAACCCAGGAGTTGGATGTAGAAAACTTAATCAGAATACTGTTTATGCTCCTAGTTAGCTAGGTGTATGATACTGGAAGATTTATTTAATCTTTCTGGGACTCCATTTTCTCATTTTTAAAATGTAAATTATTATGTTTTTCAAAAAATATTTGAAGATTAAATAAAGCATAGATATAAATTTTTTTTGTAAACACTAAAGTGGCATTATTATGAGCTTGTGTATGTGAATTTACAGTTTATATTTAATTATATAATTCCTATTAACAGTGAACATAATAAATATTTTTGGCTGTCGATGATTTCCTCTAAAATTGGAGTTCAACGTAATGGAATATCTCAAGTAAAATATTCTTAAATATATGTTTGTATGTGTTAAGCCAGTTCTGGATCACCAATTGAATATACAATATTTAGGATTCAGTTTTTTTAAAAAGTAATATTAGAAGATTCAACATGACAAAATATAAGGTACAAAACAGATAGTAAGAGCAACTCACAGGATATATGGTAAATGGAGTATCCTAATGTACAATTAGAAACTCTAATGTAGAGGGTTTTTTTAACTATGATTCAAGGAATTAATGACAAGATGGAGAATTTTGGCAAAGAATTAGATTCTATAAATAAAGTAAGCAAATGGGAATTCTAGAATTAAGAAAACCCAGTAATTGACATTAACCACTCAGTGGATGAGTTTAATAGGCGATAGGCACAGATAAAGAGAATTAATAACTGATGGAAAATACAGAAAAGAGCTTAAGAGATGTGGAATACATAAAAAGATTTGACATAAGATACACTTGGAGGTACAAAAGGAGGAGGGAGAAAAATCACAGGAAATTAACATTTGAAGTTACCATGTTGAGTTGTTTTTCTGAACTGCTGAAAGATGTTAAACTAAGATGTTGAAAAGCTATATAGGCACACCTCAGAGATACTGCAGGTTCAGCTCCAAACCACTGCAATAAAGCAAATATTGCAATGAAGCAAGTAAAATGGTTTTTGGGGGGTTTTCTAGTGCACAGATTATATTGTAGTCTGTTAAGTGTACAAAAAGAATGTACACACCCAGTTACTTACAATATTTCATTGGTAAAAAAAATGCTATCCATCATCTAAGCTTTCAGTGAGTCATAATCTTTTTCTAATGGAAGGTCTTGCCTTGATGCTGATGGCTGCTGACTGATCAGGGTTGCTGAAGGTTGGGGCATCTGTGGCAACTTCTTAAAATAAGACAACAATAAAGTTTCCTGCATCAATTGACTCTTCCTTTCACAAACCATTTCTCTGTAGCATGTGATGGTGTGTGATAGCTTTTTTTTTTTTTTTTTTTTTTTTTTTTTTTTACAGAGAGAAAGAACACAAGTAGGCAGAGTGGCAGGCAGAGGGAGAGGGAGAAGCAGGCTTTCTGCTGAGCAGGGAGCCTGACATAGGGCTAGATCCCGGGACCCTGGGATCATGACCTGAGCCAAAGGCAGCCACTTAACCAACTGAGCCACCCAGGTGCCCCATGTGTGACAGATAGCTTTTTAACCACAGGAGAACTTCTTTGAAACTTGGACTCAATCCTCCCCAAATCTGTCACTGCTTTATCAACGAAATTTACATAATATTCCAAATCCTTTATTGTCATTTCAACAATTGTCATAGCATCTTCACCAAGAAGTAGTTTCCATCTCAAGAAACTAATTTCTTTGGTCATCCATAAGAAAAACTCCTCATCTGTTAGTTTTATCAGGAGATTGCAGCAATTCAGCACATCCTCAGGCTCCACTTCTAATTCTAGTTTTCTTGCTATTTCCACATCTACAGTGACTTCCTCCACTGTAGTCTTGAACCTCTCGAAGTTGTCCATGAGGGCTGGAATGAACTTCTTCCACACTCCTGTTAATTTTGATATTTTGACTCTTCCCATGAATCATAGGCACTCTTAATGGCACCTAGAATGGTGAATCCTTTCCAGAAAATTTTCGATTTACTTTGCCTAGATCCATCAGGGGAATTACTATATGTGGTGGCTATATCTTATAAGATGTATTTATTAAATAATAAAATTTGAAAGTTAGAATTACTCCTTGATCCATGTGCCACAGAATGGATATTGTGTTAGCAGGCATGAAAACAACATTAACCTCATTGTATATCCCCATCAGAGCTCTTGGGTGACCAGGTCCACTGTCAATGATCAGTCATATTTTGAAAGGAATATTTTTCCTGAGCAATAGTCTCAACAGTGGGCTTAAAATATTCAGTAAACAGTTACATTGTCATGCAGGCTTTGTTTTTCCATTTATAAAGAACAGGCAGAGTAGATCTAGCATAATTCTTAAGAGTCCTAGGATTTTCAGAATGGTAAATAAGCAGAGGCTTTGACTTACAGTCATCAGTTGCATTAGCCCCTAACAAGAAAGTCAGCCTGCCCTTTGAAGATTTGAAGCTTAACACTGACTTCTCCATTCTAGCTATGAGAGTCCTAGAATGCATCTTCTTCCAACAGAAGGTTGCTTCATCTCCAATGAAAATCTGTTGTTTAGTATAGCCGCCTTCATTAATTACCTTAGCTGGATCTTCTAGAGAACTTGCTGCTTCACCTTGCACTTCGATGTTAGAGATGATTTCTTTCCTTAAACCTCATGAACCAGCCTCTGCCAGCTTCATTTTCTTTTGCAGCTTCCTCACCTTTCTCAGACTTCATAGAATTGAAAAGAGTCGGGCTTTGCTCTGGATTAGGCTTTGCCTTTTGGGAGTGTTGTGGCTGGTTTAATCTTTTATCTAGACCACTCAAACTTTCTCCATATCAGCAATAAGGCTGTTTTACTTTTTATCTTTCATGTGTTCACTGGAGTAATACTTTTAATTTCCTTCAATAATATTTCCTTTGCATTCACAACTTGGCTAACTGTTTGGCACAAGAGGCCTAACTTTTTGCCTACCTTGGCTTTTGACGTGCCTTTTTTACTAGGATTATTCATTTCTAGCTTTTGATTTAAAATGAAAGACATGCAATTCTTTCCTTCATGACACTTAGAGGCTATTGTAGGGTTATTAATCACCCTAATTTCAATATTATTGCATCTCATAAAATAAGAAGGAGGCCAAGGAGAGTGAGAGACAAAGAAATGTCCAGTCAATGGAGCAGTGAGAACACACACAACATTTATCAATTAAGTTTACTGTCTTATGTGGGTATGGTCTATGGTACCCCAGAACAATTGCAATAGTAATGTCAAAGATCACTGATCACAGATCACCATAACAAATAATAATGAATTTTGAAATACTGCAAGAATTACTAAAATGTGACACAGAGACATGAAGTGAGCAAATGCTATGGGAAAAATGGTGCCAATAGACTTGTTTAATTCAGGGTTACCACAAACTTTCAATTTTCAAAAAACACAGAATCTGTAAAGTGCAATAAATACAGGTGCAATACAAGTGCAATAAATACCTGTATTTACTTTCAGTCTTTAACTGTTTTTGTCACTGCCCCTAAGGTCTTGTTCTTCAATATTTACTCTAAGTTCTCTTCATTTTATTACTAAGTTCCAAGTTTTTGCATCCCTCCCCTACCATGGACTTTTGTTCAGACTGCCTGGATCTTTCTCCAGCAATATCAATGATTAGCAATATCATCTTTAAGAAGATTGAAATAACTTTCATTATTTCAAAAGTCTTATCTGTGAATTATAGAAAAGTAGAAAATACCTACAAACAGCAAAGAAGAAAAGAAAACACTATACTCCCACCAACCTGAGATGACCACTGGTTGCTCTTTATTTACCTCACTACATTAATAAATTTTCATCCTATCTAGTAATACTCAGACCATATTCATATTTCCCTAGATGTCCCCCCCAAAATTTTTAGCTATTCAAACCAGATGCTTTCAGCTTATTATATGGTTCATAAGGTTTTATCATCTAATATAGTGTTTCTTTTTTTCTCCTGACACTGATTTATGGAATAGATCCAGCCATGGACAGTATTAACTTCCAATTTATCTTTTTTGGAACTGTCCAACAAAATTTTCTACCATGATGGAAATTTTCTGTATCTATGACAAACAATAAGGTAGACAACGCATTTGTAGCTCTTGAGCATTGGAAATATATAGAATGACTGAGCAACTGAATTTGTAATTTATTTTTTTGAAACTTTTTTAAAAAAGATTTTATTTATTTATATTAGACAGAGCGAGAGAGAGCACAAGTGGGGTTGGGGGAGCGACAGTGGCAAAGGAGAAGCAGACTCCTTGCCCAGCAGGGAACCCCACTCAGAGCTCAATCCCAGGACCCCGAGACCATGACCTGAAGCTGAAGGCAGAGGCTTAACTGACTGAGCCACTTAGGTGCTGTTGTAGTTTATTTTTTATTTTAAATTTAATTTAAATTAGAATTTAAATAGCCACCATGTGTCTAAAAGCTACTGTACAGCACAGGTTTAGTTGTTTCCTTGTGCTCATCTTTAGCTTAATCTTCTATCCCTACATTTCCTATGGACTGGGAAAGGTAAACTTAGGTCTAAATCTTGATGGATTCAAACTCAACAACTTCAGCTAGATTATTTCCTAGGGATGTTGCAATTTGCATATTATGTTATACCCAGAGATACTTTAACATTTTATTTATCATCATTAGTGATAATAAGATTGATCTCTGGATGAGAATGACAACAGTCTGATCCCTCCATTTCAGTTACAATTTCCCCCTTGAGTCTAGAATCTAGAAACTAATCCATTGGGTAGCTAGAGTGGAACAAATGTCTAGATCTTCTTCAACCCTATGTCCTTATTTTTTTTAGACCAGTTGATAAATCTTGCATAAGTTCATCTTTTTAGGGGTTACAGAATGATGGTCTTCTAGCTCTACCATTCCTTCTATGTTTTTAGATTGGCTTTTTCTTTTTCTTTCTTTTTTATTTGTTTTGTTTTATTCTTGTTTTTTGTTTTGTTTTTAGAAAGAAGAGATTTTCTGACTAACTGGGGCTATTAGTTACCCCTAAATTCCTACATGAATGGAAGGTAAAAACTTATTTTTCCCCCTTAGTTATCAATTTTTTTCATTTTATTTTAAATTTTATTTTATTTTTTCAGTGTTCCAAGGTTCATTGTTCATGCACCACACCCAGTGCTCCATGCAATACGTGCCCTCCTCAATACCCACCACCAGGCTCACCCAACCCCCCATCCCCTTCCCTCCAAAATCCTCAGTTTGTTTCTCAGAGTCCACAGTCTCTCATGTTTCGTCTCCCCCTTCGATGTCCCCTAAGTCACCCTTCCTTATCAATTTTTAAAGTAAGGCGTTTTAACAGCCACTTCATATGCTAAAATATATGTTCACGGCTCTTCCTTTTATGAGTATCATTTAAAAATTATGCTTTTTAAAAATTAATTTACAGAGTTTTCAACTAACCACAATCCCTTTTTTACTCCAATCATTAGGATTTAGGCCCACAGATTACCATTCAGACTGGTTTCTGATGCTTTTATTTTTAATTTTTTTATTTAAATATAGTTACACACAATGTTAATGTTAGTTTCAGGTGTACAACACAGTGATTCAATATCTCTATGTGTTATGTTATGCTATGCTCACCACAAGTGTAGCTGCCATTTGTCACCACAGAACACTATTACAACATCATTGCCTATATCCCCTACATTATGCCTTTTATTCCCGTGACTTATTCTTTCCATAACTGGAAACCTATAACTAAAATGCCATGTGGCTTCACTCATATGTAGAATTTAAAAAACAAAACAAATGAATAAACAAACAAACAAAAGCAGAATCAGACCTATAAACACAGAGAACAAACTGATGGCTGCCAGAGAGAAGGGGTTATGGGATGGGCAAAATGGGTGAAGAGGAGTCTAATGCTATCTTTTAAAATGGGATTTGGGGGGTGTCTGGGTGGTTCAGTCATTGTTAAGTGACTGCCTTTGGCTCGGGTCATGATCCAGGGTCCTGGGATTGAGCCCCACATTGGGCTCCCTGCTCAGCGGGAAGCCTGCTTCTCCCTCTCCCACTCCCTTGCTTGTGTTCCCTCTCTCACTGTCTCTCTCTCTGTCAAATAAATAAATAAAATCTTAAAAAAAAAGAATAAAATAAAATGGGACTTGGGTTTTATTATACAGACTTCCTAGGGAGGTACCTCATAGTTTTATAGATATTATACCTTCAGAGCAGTCGAGATTGCGATACCATGCCACCTTTAATATATCTCTTTTGTGGAGATCCCGTATCACCCCTCCACATCCCGTCCCTAATATATCTCACATTCTGGGCATCTGGGCAAGGCACAGTGTTTAGCCGAAAGCCAGACTGACTTGAAACTCGAAGATTCTTTTACATGATTTAGACAGCATAAATGTGGGAAGTGTGCACCATGTGTAATTTTTAGGACCATAGATTTTCCAATGCACCAAATACTTATATGATTTAAAGCAAAGAACCCAAAGTGGTCCACACTGTATACTCTTCTATATTAACTAGTACTTCCTTTGGATAGAGTGTGGCATCCATATTTGCCGGGTAGAGGAGACTAGAGAAATATATGGCAGATCTTGAAGCATAAATTAAGGAGCTATAATCTATAAGGTGACTCTAGAGTTAGAGAATGCTTCCAAAGTCAGATGGTATGATTTAATGGTGGGTTGAATAACCTTCAAGTGTAGAATGAACACACTTACTTATTCCATAGTATGTTCACATATATCCAGAAGGACTATAGTTTGTCTTCTCATGGTTTATGCTGAGCTCTTCTAGATTTCAGACTACATTTAGTTTGTTGGGAATAAATTTTCTCTGCCAAT
>CM052900.1:45308072-45371437 GCA_028534135.1 Potos flavus
GTGTTGTTCCCATGGAAACCTCAAACACTGCAGAACCACAGCTTTGAATCTGCAACTCCTATTGTATGTGGGGTCATGCCCTGTAATGGCATACTCTAATCTCCAATGCCCCTAACATGAAGATACAGTTAACCTGTATGCCTTTAGAGTTAATTGTTTATCTTATTTTTATTCTCGATTTGTTCCTTAGATTGGTTCTAACTGTTGTGGTAGAAAGGAGCTGGACTAGCCCATCACAATTAACCAAAACACAGATCCTTTATGAACATTAGCATCTGTTATGGAGAGAGGAGTAGCAGCTACTGGGGCTACTTGTATAATATGTACATATTCATTTCATTCACTCAGCTATTATTAACTGTATTGAGAGGTACACTACTTTAGGGCTGGGAGTTATAGTCATGAGCAAGACAAAAATCCCTGACTTCATTGTGTTTACAATCTAGTGAGATATAGAGTAAGAGGATTAAAACAAAAACATATATATGTATATACATGTACACATACATGTATGTATGTGGTAGGGGTTCTTATTTTAATTAAGGTCAGCAGAGGACTCTTCTCTGTAGTAGAGGCATTTAGAGCAGAGCTTTGATCAAAGTAGGTGAATGAGTCAGGCAAATATCAGAGTGAAGTTCATTCTCAGAAGAGGAAACTGCAAATGCCAATGCTCTGAAGTGGAAACAAGCTTGATATGCATACCCTTGACATATAGCAAGAGGGCCAGTACCCTAGCACCTAATAACAAGCAGAGGAGTTAAGTGATGTGGAAGTAGAGATGAGAAAACAGATGGGGAGTTGGGGGGAGAGAACACACACTATCTCATAACCCATACTAAAGATGCTAAGTTTTGAGTATGAAGGGCTTTGAGCAGTAAAGGAATGGCATCTAATTTACAGTTTAAAAAAGACTGATTTGTGGTGAGGATAATTAATTGTAGCAAGGCTAGAGTAGAGGCTGGGATACCAGTTCAGATGCTATTGCAGTCATTTAGGTGACAGAAGATAGCATAGAAGAGTGCTAAATTTAGTGTATAATCTAAAAGACAGAACTTACTGATGTTTTGAACACAGATTGTGTACAAAAGGAGTCAAAAATGACTAGTATTGTCCTGAGTAAATATATCAGCGATTAGTGTCACTTACTGAAATGTACAAAACAGAGGAAAGTGGTTTTGCAGGGCGCAGGGGCGGGGGGAGGGGGTGGTTCTAGTTTAATTACGTTAAGCTACAATCATCCACTTAAACATCCAAAGGCAGATTTCTGGTAGCTCAATATCCAAGTCTGGAATTTCAGAGAACTTTGTGCAGGGAATATAAGCCATGACTCTGGGAGACACACATTTAAGACAATCATGTGCATGAAGGGCTGAAGCTAGAAACGATGATGTTGATTTCTAAGGATATTGCCCTCCTTATACAGTGACACACAACACTGAACTTACTGTTCACATATCATTGGTCTGTTGGTGGTCAACCAGGCAGCTTTGCTTATCTTCACTGGGTTCATTCACATATCTGGGGTTTGGCTAGTTTTCAGCTGGAGCAACTGTGGTGACAGCCTGCTCCAGGTGTCTGTCATCCCTCAGCAGACTAGCTGGAGCTGTTCTCATGGTGAAACCAGAAGCACGAGAGGAAGCAAGCCCAAAGAGCAAACCCGTTCTAAGCCTCATCTTAAGTCTGACTTTTGATTGAGGGTCAAGGAGCAGGGTATATTACGTTGCCCATAGTGAGAGGGCACTGCAATAGAATATGGGAAAGGGCATGGCTATAGGGGGAGATGAAGAATTTGGGCCATTTTTGCAACCTATCCACAAAGACTAACTAGGCATTCTAAAGAACACACATAGAACATGGCGTACATAAAGTGAAAACTACTGCAAGCAATGTCTGCTTCCATTTCAATGATATCATATTCACTTATCCTCGGTCTCTTTTTAAAAGAACAAAAAGCACAATTTTGAAAATTATGTAGTTCAGCATGCAAATTCCAGCCCCATCTCTTGTATTTCTGGGATTACTTCAACTAAAAAAAGCTATTGTGATGTCTACTTTGTTAAGGTTGTTATAAGGACTAAAAATGATATCCAAAGTATAATGCTAATGCATAATAAACCAAAGTATAATGCTAATGCACAGCAAGCACTTGATAAATTTTAAGTGCTATGCCTATTATTAGTAGAATATTATTAGTATTATGAAATATAACAGTCAGCCAACATGGTCTGTGGCCACAAGCATACAATTATGCAATTGTGATAAGACTGAAAATCCAAAATTATTAATGCTCAAAATAAAGACACCTTTTACTTCTACATGTAAATTTACTCTATGGTAGTTATAAAAGCTTGATTATCTAGATTTATCTTTTCCTTTAAAAAATAATCTTTCATATGTATATCCTGAAGGTTTTGCCACTGTTTCAATATAAACAAGGATTATACTCTTAAGGATTATCTGTCTTTTTTGTTTTAGCATAAATAAAATTGGCTCAAAATTCAGATTGTATAGAGGGAAAGCATGAAGTGACATGTCTCTTCTAACCTCCAGTACCAAGGTAGGACAGAACTGCACAGGCTGGAGCAATATCTGATGATACTGGCAACAAGTTTTAAGATGAAGATGATGTGCCTCATTATTTTTCTGATCAGCATGCTAACACAACATGGCCAAAACATTGATAACTCCCAACAAGGGGCAATGTGATCAAGCTGAACCCCTGAATCAAAGGACAATGTGGTCAAGCTGAATCGCTTAGAAAACAAGTGAAGTTAAGTACAGATACCGTAACTAGGTTACCTATTCTCACCAGATAGGACTGTCCAGCTTTTCAGTTAGCTTTGCCATACATACTTGTTCCTATGAGTTCATGAGTCCACGAAAACTTTTCCCCATCTTTCCTTTTAGACTGTGATCTCCAGGAAAGCAGTAGCTTTGTCTGTTTTGCTTACCCTTTGATCCTAAGTGCCTGTACTTTTTATGGACCTGGGATCCTTGTAAAGTCCTAAATCTATATTTGTTAACATATTTGTTCAATAAATGTTTACATGGAAGATTTTTCCCACATGCTTTATCTAGTTTCTCTAGGGTTAGTCTGGATTAAAATATTTGAGAAGTAAACAATACAAGAATGGAAGAATTTTTTTAATTATTGCTTAATATTTTTGGAAATAATTTTCACACTCTACCTTATGTGTATATAGTATACTTGCTGTGCTACTTTAGTATTAAGCACTTAAATGCTTCCCATTATTAACAGCATAAAGACCTGAACCCATAACACAACCATAAAGCTCTGCATGATCTGGCTCCTGGCAACCTCTGCCTCTTCATCTTATATCATTCTTCCCATCTCTCTCTGCACCCCAGCCACCATGGCTGTCTTTTAGTTTCTTGGACGGATACTGGTTGGTCCCTACAAACTCACAGCCTTCCCCCTCTGCCTGGAATGCTACTGGGCCATCCCTAGTCATCTTTCAGATCCTAACTGGACCTTCCCAGACTAAATAATTCCCTAGTTAGCTACATTCATAGTGTTCAGCATTTTCATTCCTAGCGGTTAACACAATTTAAATAATTATATATTTATTCTTGTATAATTGATTCTATCTGTCTTCCTACTATACTGTAAGCTCCATGAGGACATGGACTATACATATTTAGTTCACTTCTGCACTTCTAAGACTCAGCACAGTGCCTGGTACAAACTCAATAAAACGCTCTTGTCCTGTGTAACAGCTCGCCATCAATGCAATTACTTTAATATGAAAAATAATCAGGTGATTATAAAACATTCTTGAGGGCTTGGTAGGAAGAAATACATTAGAAGTTATTCATGATTATTTCAAATGCCTTCTTCCTACTTCCAGTACATCTCTTATTGGAGTGTCAAAGTCCTTTTCTCTTTTTTATATCTTTCCAAAATCATCATTTTATCACTTAAAAAACAAACAAACAAGAAAAATTTGGCTTGACGAATTATTAAGACAGAGATACTATATTTCTTTCCTTTTATCCACTTTCCAAATGCAAACCCCAGGATACCCAAACTTGATTTATATATCTGGAACTATTTAGAACAGGACTAGTTACAAAATCTGACCATTGACATCCCCATTTGTTTTTAATGAGAAAAATTCTTGGATCCTAGAACCAGCTAAAAGGCTTTTCGTTATATCCTTAAAGATATCAGTAGATTTCTTTTTATATGAAAACAAACAATTATAGAAGACCTGGATTTTAACATGTCTTGGGCTCAATGAGACTACATCTGATCCCTTCCCCCAAATTAAGTCTTGTTAATGATCTCTCGATACATCTGTTCTCTTAATGACCATTAAATTGATAGTCTTGTGCATTTTTTAAATCTTACCCTAAAATAGTTTTATCAATTGATAAAAGATAAGCTCGGGGGCATCAAATATTTCCAGGCACACATCCTTCATTCATTCCATTTTATTTAGCCCTAATTCTTGCTACGATTTTTTTTTTCCATCCAGTGACCCTGCCTTTCAAGGATGCTAATCCTGTTCTCACAATGACAAACATGTAATTTTCCGGTGCAATTGTCAAGCTTCTTCTCCATCCAGCACTTTTTGAGCAATTAGAGAGGCTCTTATATATTAGCCCCAAAGTGATGGCACACTTGCACTTAAAGTATGAGAGGAATGTATTAATTGCCCAAACACAAGCCCACACATCAATGGATAGAAGGCTTCTGGACTAAAATAATGCTTAGCAATCTCTCCCTGAGGTAAATCTTCTTCCAGCTTCCTTTAAAACTATCCATGAGAGGGGTCTGGGTGGGTCAGTCAGTTAAGCGTCAGCCTTTGGCTCAGGTCATGATGCCGGGATCCTGGGATCCAGCCCCATGTGGGGCTCCCTGCTCATGGGGAGCCTGCTTCTCCCTCTCCTCCCAGCTCCTGCTCTCTCCTGTTATCTCTGTTGCTAGCTCTCTATCTCTCAAATAAATAACTAAAATCTTTAAAAAAATAAAACTGCCCATGAATCATAGAGAAAGATAAAACAAAATACCAAAAATTAATTCTGAGACAACCTATTGCCAGATTTGGAGGAATTTCTCTAATTATAAAGCTGGTGGGTTGATTTGGTATATACTACCAGTGGCTACTTTGATTCATGCCATCAGAAACCCTCTATGGCCCAAAGAAGATAGAAAAAATTTTTCCTCCTAACTTATCTTTCGAGCCTTCGACAAAAACAAAACAAAAACAAAACGAAATGCCTTGAGCTTCTACATATGCCAGACATTCTAAGAAATAAGGAAATAATGGTAATGAAGATTGTCATCATTTGTATCTTCATTGAGATTGCAGGCTGGCAGGGGACCTTGCAGTTTTAAAGGAATATAAGAAAAATGATACAAATTAAAGGGTGCCACAGGAATTTATCATGAGAATATCTAATTTGCTGCAAATGGATTATAGGATAAAGTAACATCTAATTTGAGTATAAAGAATGAGTAGTTGCATGGGACAAGGTGAGAGGCGAATTATTTAAACAGAATGATTGTTGGTTTCATATTGAGATTTTCTCTTCAAAAAGACTGGACTGGAAGTCCACTAAATTGTTTCCTACGTGTCATTAGAATCACACATCTGCCCAGATGAGATTATCAATTTAACCAATGGGTCTGAAGGTCTGGAAAGAAGATGAAGCATGTTGCTTTTAAATGCTTTTGAGGTTCAGTATGACTAGATTATGAAGGGTTAGGTAGAAAGTCATAGAATTTGAAATGGAAGAAATCAGGTATTATATCAGAAAGAATCTTTAAATCTCGCTAAGGAGTTTGGACTTTATTGTAAGAAAATGGGGAGACAATTGGGGGTTGAAAGCAGGTAAGTGACATTGTTAGATTTGCCTTTTAGAATTATCAACATCGCTTTAGTGAAAAGAATAAACATGAGAAGGGCAAGAGAAGAGTAAGCATAAGCAGAAAGAGGCAATTATAAGCAATGATCTAAGGATGAGATAATGGTGTCTGGACGGTGAGGATGGAGAGATGTAAACGAGTGGATGCTCATTTACTGAGGAGATGGAGTTGATAAGCCTTAGCAATTGGTTGATTGTGGGGATGAGAAAGGGAATGAAATGTGGCTTAGGTATTTGGATGTTTGACACTACTCACTGACACAGTGAACAGATGAGAAAGAATAGGTAAAGATAAGCGTAGTTTTTGATAGCTTAAGCTTGTGGTTCTTGTGTTTAATACAAGAAAACCTGAAAAACAGGCAGTTGAATAAACCATGGACATAAATATGTGAATCATCAGCATAGGAAATAGGTGAGGTCTTGGAAATTGCTGAAACTACTCTGTAAAAGTAGAGAGAGTGAAAAAAGAGGGACTAGAATAAAATTTGAGGCACACTGATATTTGTGGGATTTGCAGAGAAAAAGAAGCTTGCAAAAGTGAGTGAGGAAGAAGGGCTGGTCTAGGAAAGAGAAATGAGCAGCGCAGGCCTTTATAAATCTTCAGGGGAAAGAACAAGTGAGAGAGGGAGTATGCACAGCATCAGGAAAGCCTAATCCCTTATTTCAGGGATCTATTATCCATCATTGATGAGGTGGTGGTGTTTTTTGAAGTGGCCAAAATGTTTCTACCTAAATTGCTCTATATCCATGAAAATAGAAGAACTAGTTAAAAAAGTGGGGATCGGAGTACTATAGATGGGAAATTATATGTCAGGAAGTGTAGACTTCTAAAGTAAAACACTTGTCAGTTTGAGGTATGACAAATATTTAGGTGAACATTAGCAAATAAACAGACTACCCATTTAGTGGCTTAAAAAAAAAAAACACTTGTACGTGCTCTTATTTAAATAGGGATCTATTAAAATGTTCTCTTTGTAGTGGACATTTATTCTAGTAGGTTTTTTTTTTTTTTGAAAGATTTCATTTATTTATTTGACAGAGAGAGATCACAAGTAGGCAGAGAGGCAGGCAGAGAGAGAGGAGGAAGCAGGCTCCCCGCTGAGCAGAGAGCCCGACGCGAAAGCAGAGACTTTAACCCACTGAGCCACCCAGGTGCCCCTCTAGCAGGTTTTTAAAAATTTTAACACAGACATCTTTATTAAATGCTTCGGGTCAAAATTGCCCTTCCATTTTAATTATGCAGAAATATGAAGTCTCATATTTATTTAGTGAAGACATTTCTTCAACAGTTTAGGAATGCTGATACATAAGCAAACAGAACACTGTAATTTGCTGTGGTATCCACTCTATTACAGAAGCACAAATCAGGAGTGCCTAACCCAAGCAACAGACAAATTCTGCCTAAGGAAGGCTTCCTGAGAAAGACAGCACCTGACATCAGTCTTAAAGATGAGCAAAATTCATCCAGACAGAGGTAAAAAGTGCATCTTAGAATTCCAGAAAAAAATATTGGCCCTGATTTCCAGTGCCTCTCCATTCTATATTAGATGTACTTGTAAGGTAACGCTTAAAAGTCAGGCTCCTTAATTTATACAACAGAAAGCCAATTTTGGTTCTTGAAAAACACATCAATCCTTCTTTAATTGACAAATGAGACCATCTCCTTTCCAAGCCAGGAATTGATTGCAATGAAGCAGGTGCTAAAGTGTCTCTGAAAACATTAATTTTTTGAGTCCAATGGATATGTCATATATCCATCCCTCTAAACTAGATCTTCAGAAGGTGAGATATCTAGACCACATTATCATAGCTCCCCTCAGAGATGTCACCCTTTTGATAGTGTGCTAGCATAAGAAAATTTATTTAAGCAAATGTATTATTTCTTGCAAGCCAGTTTCAGACACCTTCAACTTCATTACTTGATACTTCTAAAGCAGGAACCCAACACCATTAGTTGTTTTATTATTTCACTGCCAGAAAAAAATGGAATATCCAAAATAACTTACAACTTCTTCTGCTTTTAAGTACTTAATTTCTACTCAATCTTCAATTCCTGACAATTTTACTTTTCCCTCCTCTCTGTCCCTATTCTCACCGCTCTAGATTGGATCTTAATCTTTTTCTCCCAGTCTATCTACTGAAATAGTCTCTGCACTGGGTCCTTCACCAGTAGTCTAGCTCATTCAAATTCATCTTCCTTTCTACTACCACAGTGATATGTTTAAAATCAAATTCAGGGGCGCCTGGGTGGCTCAGTGGGTTAAAGCCTCTGCCTTCGGCTCAGGTCATGATCTCAGGGTCCTGGGATCGAGCCCCGCATCGGGTTCTCTGCTCAGCAGGGAGCCTGCTTCCCTCTCTCTCTGCCTGCCTCTCTGCCTACTTGTGATCTCTCTCTCTCTGTCAAATAAATAAATAAAATCTCTAAAATAAAATAAAATTCAGACAATGCCATCCTCCTCCTTAAAAGCTTTCAGTAGCTCCCTGCTACAGGTTATAGTTTTAATTCATTACATGACAGAGGAGACAGTCTGTGATCTGTCATTTTCTGTAGCTCTCAGCTGCCCCCAAACTTACCCTCAACTAAGTCCTCCACTAGGGTCTGCAGCAATACTTACTGTGGAATTTAAACAAACACACACACATGTATCGGACACAAGAATTTCTTAAAACTTTCACTATTTCATAGCACTAGTTTCTTTTCTTTTCTTTTTTCACAGTACTGGTTTCTTAACCATTGTTCTAGTTGCAGTGTGCTGATTCGAGGTCCTAGCGCACACCTGACTCATTCACACTTCTGAGTTATGGCATTTTTTCCTCTCAGCCTGGAATGCTATTCCTTAAATCACTCTTCACGTGACAACTCCTCATCTTTTTAGAGTTAGAGTAAGAATAAGCATTATTCCCTGGAATAAGCATTTCTTCTTTATCCTCTATTCCCCATGTTGTTGGGTAACCCTTTCCATGTGCTCTCAGAGGATTCTAGTTAGTTCTACATTATTGTTTCTGCCATTGCATTACTGTGATTAAAATGATCAGTCTTATCTATTAAATTATAAATTCTGCCAGTATGGGGATTATAGGTTTGTTTTGTTTTCCTACCTTTTAAAAGAAGATAAAATTAAAAGTGATTCTGCTCAAAGTGAATAATTAGAAGGGAAAAGTTTTTCCAATGGATTAATTGGAATTTAGGGGGAAAAGTTAATATTTCTAGTCACTACATTTTCATTTACGCAGATGCATATATCACTGTTTTGTACTCTTATATATACATATATATTTTTATATGGTTATATGGTCATGTGTGTATGTGTGTATATATATATATATATATAGAGAGAGAGAGAGAGAGAGCATTCTATAAATGGCTGTGTGTGATTATATATATAATTGTATGTATATACTGTCATATGTATACATATATTACATACACACACACACACACTCAGTTGCTAACATGTAGAGCGCTTTTTATGTACCAGACATTGTGATAAATGCATTGCACTATTACTTCACATTAGTTTCTTACCAATTCTATTAGGGTGATGTGTAATTAACCACCATTTCTCACATGGGATTATTGAAGCTTTGAGAGGTTGAGAGATTTGCCTACAAGAAAAACTTGACCCATTTGATTTGACTCCAAAGTCATTACAAAATACAAATGAATAGTCTCCTTGTATACATGTTTATCATGTAACTGAAGAGACAAACACTAACTAATTGCATCCGAAGCTACTTTAGCTTAAAAGTTCCAATGAAGTTCACAATTTTTAGAATGCCAAATTAACTAAAAATAATCACACAAATGTCTTTGGTCTTTATTTCACATTCCAGTGTTAAAATAACACAGAATTATATTGCCTTTTGAAAAAAGTGAAGAAAAATCATTAATTTCTTCATTCTTATTCAAAGTTTTGCTTTTCATATAAATGAAACTTTCCTGAAGATGTTCGAATGTTACAAATAATACCATAATACTTGGAAGAACCCAAATATATGAAACAATTAATAGCAAACATAAAGGAACTCACTGATAAAATAATACAATAATAGTAGGGGACTTGAATACCCCACTTACACCAATGGACAGACCATCTAAGCAGAAAGTCAACAAGGAAACAATGGCTTTGAATAACACACTGGACCAGATGGACTTAACAGATATATTCAGAATATATCATCCTAAAGCAGCAGAATACACATTCTTTTCAAGTGCACATGGAACATTCTCCAGAATAGATCACATACTGGCTTACAAATAAGCCCCCAACAAGTACAAAAAGATTGAGATCATACCATGTATATTTTCCAACCACAATGCTATGAAACTGAAGTCAATCACAAGAAAAAATCTGAAAAGACCATAAATATATGGAGCTTAAAGAAAATCTGACAAAGGAATGAACAGGTCGACCAGGAAATTAAAGAAGAAATGAAAAAATATATGGAAACAAATGATAAGGAAAATACCATGGTCCCAAACCTTTGGGATGCAGCAAAAGTGGTTATAAGAGGGACGTATATAGCGATACAGGCCTATCTCAAGAGGCAAGAAAAATCTCAAATACACAACCTAACCTTAAACTTAAAGGAGCTAGAAAAGAATAACAACAAACAAAGCCCAAATTCAGCAGATGAAGGGAAATAATAAAGATCAGAGCAGAAATAAATGATATAGAAACAAACAAACAAACAAACAAAAAACAGTAGAAGAACAATAAAACCAGAAACTGGTTTTCTAAAGAATTAATAAAATTGATAACCCCCTAGCCAGTGTTATTAAAAAGAAAAGAGAAAAGACCCAAATAGATAAAACCACAAATGAGACAGGAGAGATCACAACCAACACCACGGAAATACAAACAATTATAAGAGAATATTATTTAAAAAATTATATGTCAACAAAATGGGCAATCCGGAGAAACTCCTAGAAACATATAAACTACCTAAACTGAAACTGAAAGAAATAGAAAACTTAAACAGACAGATAACCAGCAAAGGAACCAGTAATTAAAAATCTCCCAACAAACAAAAGTCCAGGGCCAGATGACTTTCCAGGGGAATTCTACCAAACATTTAAAGAAGAGTTGATACCTATTCTTCTCAAACTGTTCCCAAAAACAGAAATGGAAGGAAAACTTCCAAATTCATTTGATGAAGCCAGCATTACCTTGATTCCAAAACCAGACAAAGACCCCACAAAAAGGAGAAATATATGCCAATATCCCTAATGAACATGGATGTAAAAATTCTCAACAAAATACTAGCAAATTGAATCCAACCCTACATTAAAAGAATCATTCACCACGATCAGGTAGGATTTATTCCTGGGCTAAAAGGGTGGTTCAATATTCATAAATCAATCAACATGATATACCACATTAATTTTTTTTAAAAAAGGATAGGAACCATATGTTCCACTCAATAGACGCAGAAAAGGCACTTGACAAAGTACAGCATTCATCCTTGATAAAAACCCTCAACAGAGTAGGGATAGTGGTAACATACCTCAACATCATAAAGGCTATGTACAAAAGATGCACAGCTAATATCATCCTCAATGGGGAAAAACAGAACTTTTCCTCTATGGTCAGGAGAAAGACAAGGATGTCCATTCTCACCATTGTTAATTAACTAAGTATTGGAAGTCCTAGACTCAGCAATCAGACAACAAAAAGAAATAAAAGGCATCCAAACAGCAAAGAAGAAGTCAAACTTTCACTATTTGCAGATGACAGGATACTCTATGTAGAAAACCTGAAAGCCTCCACCAAAAAATTGCTAGAACTGATATACAAATTCAGGAAAGTGGCAGGATACCGAATCAACATACAGAAATCTGTTGGATTTCTGGACACCAGTAATGAAGCAGCAGAATGAGAAATCAAGGAATCAATCCCATTTACAATTGCACCAACAACCATAAGATACCCAGGAATAAACTTAAAGAGGTAAAAGGTCTATACTCTCAACACTATAAAACACTTATGAAAGTATGGAGATTCCTCAAGACGTTAAAAATAGAGCTACCCTAAGACCCAGCAATTACACCACTGGGTATTTACCCCCAAAATACAGATGTAGTGAAAAGAAGGGGCATCTGCATCCCAAATTTCATAACAGCAATGTCCACAACAGCCAAATTGTGGAAGGAACTAAGATGTTCTTCAATGGATGAACAGATAAAAAAGATGTGGTTCATATATACAATGGAATATTATTCAGCCATTAGAAAGGATGAATATCTACCATTTACATCGACATGGATGGAACTGGAGGGTATTATGCTAAGTGAAATAAGTCAATCAGAGAAACACAATTATATCATATGGTTTCACTTATATGTGGAACACAAGGAATAGTGTGGAGGACCATAAGGGAAGGGAGGAAAACTGAATGGGAAGGAATTGGAGGGGAGACAAACCATATGAGACTCTTGACTCCAGGAAACAAACTGAGGGTTGTGGAAAGGGTGTTGGGTGGGAGGATGGGGTAACTGGGTGATGGGAATTAAAGGGGGCACGTGATATGATGAGCAGTGGGTGTTATATTCAATTGAATCATTGAACATTATATCAAAAACTAATGATGTACTATACCTTGGCTGATTGAATTTAAATTAAAAAAAGAAAATAACTACATTTTCCAAAGCAAAAAATTTAATGAGAAAAGGGCTATTGTTTTCAGTTTTAAAAAATATCTATAACGTATGGTTTAAGAAATACATAATAGCTATAATAGGGGCACCGGGGTGGGTCAGTCGGTTAAGAGTAGGGCTCTTGATTTTGGCTCAGGTCATTATCTTGGGGTCATGGGATCAAGCCCTGGGTTGGGCTCTGCACTCAGGCAAATACCCAAGCCTATATAATCATGGTTTTTCTGTTACACATTTTTAAAATAAAAGTGGTGTTCTACGGTAAATGCATCTGTTTTAGCTAGCAATTGAAACAACTACACAAATGCTTTTCATCTAGACAATCATAAAACTTTATTATACAGAAGCGATTTTTTGCACGCTCCCCATTTTGTCACAGAAAATATAAAAAAGGTGTGCACACAAGGCAGAAATCTAGTAAAATTAATTTTCTGTTTCATCAAAGATATTCTTAAGTAAAATTCATAATTTTTTTATTGTATTTGATGGTGAAGAATACAATAATTACTGATACACTACCTTTATTTGAACTAAGGCAATGGTAATTTTATCCACCATTGCGTTTGTACCATCAATGCAAATGTCAGTACAGTTAAAAAGACAAATAAAATCTTAGCACTATAATGAAAAGAAATTTTTCTTTGTGGATTCCCCTGAAAGGATTTCAGGGACCCTCAGGGATTAATAAAATCATGAAAACAAGTTCTCTTTCATATAATTGCTAGAAGAATGCAAATCTAATTTCAATGTTTGCTACCTTGTGTAGAAGTTGCTGAAAGAAGTTGACTTTTCTAATTTCAGAGCTAAAATCTGTGATCACCATGGATTTTCACATAAGGCAAAGAAAAATGTTGTTAATGCCCTGTTATTCCAGTTAAGCTCAAATCTTCAAGCAATCATCAGCAATTTCTGTTTACTCTACTTCAAAAATAGATCTGATACATCCATATACTGTCATTCAACTCCTCTTCTAGTCACTTAGACTAAGCCGCAGCATCAATCTCTTGAACTGTTATGTTTGCTTCCTGAACATTTTCTCTGTTTGCACATTTGTTCATATAAAGTATATTCTCCATAGTAGACAGAACGATCTCTTAAATATTAATCAGATCTAAAAATCCCTTTTTGAAAATCCGTTAGTGGCTTTCACTGCCAAAGGAATAAATCCAAGTTGTTCACCATATCCTACATAATTTGAGCTTTGCCTCATTCTGACCCCATCATGTACCAATCTTGCCCTCACTCACTATTTGCCAGCCAACTTACTGCTCTTTCTCTTTCTCAAATTGACTCCCTATAATCTAGAAGAATGTTTGGGAAATACAAGATGCCCAATAACAACTGGTTGAAATATTGTGCAGAATTTTGCAAAAACAGTCTTAATGCAATATAACCTCACATTAGTAGTGTTGGGGTATGGAACCAAGAACAGTGCCAAATATGCTTGATTAAAAAAAAAGTGTCCTGTGCATACCCATGATGTCACTTATGGACAGTACCACCAGCATTAAACTACAATGTTTGGGCTATTTAGATACTTCAAACTTAAATTTCTTTACTGTATATACCAATGAAAACCTAATGAAATCTCTAAAACTTCCCCTCTTAAAAAAGCAAATATAAAATATTTCAAATATAATTTCAGGGAATTTAGAGACCGTATAGCCCACCCATGGACTACAGACAAAGTCTGTGGACTTCAGGAAGTCCTAAAGCTACACAGCTACACAGTAATTGGAAGCCAAATTGTATGATAGTTAAACTATTCCTGAATATCTTGGAACTTAAGTAGATTACAAATACCTCAATTAAAAACCACAGAGAAATTTCAGATCTGATCAGAGGTTATTAAATGTTAAAGTTTAGAGATTATATTCCCACCCAATCCTTTTATTCTCAACACAAGAAATAAGGAAAAGACCACAGTTTTTAAGTGATTTACTGCCAGGCACACAGCATCTTAGTGGCAGAACTATGACAAGGTTCTAAATCCTTTGATGACCACACCTTTTGCTTTACCATTGCATGAGGCTCTGTTTGTATTGGGGAGTTTTGTTGGAAAATGATGTAAAATTGGGAACTGGAATTACTGGTACAATTACAATATATTATCTACTGACGACTTGATCTCAGATGGACTTCACTTGTATAATTTCTCTACATCTTTGCCCCAAATCTATCGAGAGTTACAAAATAATTTTATATTTATAACATTTACATATATATGCATATATATAGTTTCTATATGATATATAAAATATATATGTACATATGATACCACAGAGTCTAGAGAAATACTAAAAAGGTCTAGAAAAATTATATCTAGATATAGACTACCACATGTCTCAAATATATGTCCTTAAGATTCTATATACTTGTGTATGTACACATAAACACACACAACCCAAATTACTAAGAAAAGTCATGAGTCTAACACTTTACTTCACACTTTCATCCTTGATATTGCAAAATTACATAATTATCTCTCACTGGGATGCATAAAAATGAAGAATAAGTAAAAGAAAGATACTTCTATCAACTACATTATTATGTGGAGAAGAATTTCAGGCATCCTGATACCAATTGTAGATACCTAGCATCCAAGGACACTTACGACGGAGAAAGTATTTATTACATGTCTATATTATTAGAAGTGCTTTCCTTTTGAATGTAGTGACCAGAGTACATTTTTCTTTTGCTTTTCAGATGATCACATTTTAAGGAATAATTCAACTGGACTTTTTGGGGAAATAATCAAAATAAGTGAAATAATTCAAATTAGTAAAATAGTCATCAGACAAGCAATGTTTATATTAGCTGTTTATTATTCCAAAGCATCTTTGAAAAATCAGTATTTGATAATTACATAGAGTAATAGTATTTTCCTAAGTCTCTGGCTTACAAAATGCCTTTATCATCGGCATCCTTTCATTTGACCCTCTCAACCATCCTATATGATATGTGGATGTTATTTGTTCCTACTTTAAAGATGTCTAAAAGTTGTTATTTTTGAGTGATTACATATCAGGAGAGTGTTACAAAAAGGTACAATGACTATTGCTAAAACAGTGAGGCTAATAAAATGCCAAGAGAAGAGAAATGTATAAACTAAAGGTACAGCATATCATTTTTACACATAAGAGGCAGTAACTGAAAAGTATTAAATGCCTAGGACTCAGCCACTTCAGAACCTGGTTTTTTCCTCTTGCTTCACATGAACTTAGCCATGGCAGTTTGTTTTTTTGGATTTGGATAGGTACATGAAAGAGGCAGATTGATAGCAGGGAGGCTACCATGAGGCTGTAATTATATTTCTCCCATCCCTTCCTCCATATGATTACCTTCCATCTTGGAAGAAAAAAAAAATCTCCCTCTTGCTAGTGCTCTCATTTTAACAAAGAAATAAGTAAAATCATATATAATAAAATCAGATATAATCAGATATAATAAAAATAAATAAATAAGTAAATAAATTTTAAATAAATAAATAAATATCAGGTATAATCTGATTTCCACTTTGAAAGATCATTCAAATGGATGCTGATGTGTGGAGGATGTTTTATGGAAGAAGAGTGGTAGCCAAGAAAAAAAAAATAAAACAGATGAGTGGATCAGCCTCAATTTGAACAACTTAAAATTGACACTTGGTCTAAATAATTGGGAGACAACAGTGAGTGTCTGGGAATGTGGCAAACTGCTAAATTTAAAGACATGGGATTTAATCAGCTTCAGCCAGCTGTCTTACAGGAATACAGATCTTATCTCTAGTGTTGTCAGATTTTTTGAATTTAAAGAGAAAGATATAAAATCTTGTGATTGTTAAATGTTGGCAATCGATTAAAAATATTTTTTAAAAAACCACTTAGAGCTAAATGGAACATGCCTCTAGGTTTGCAACCTTAAGTCTGAATTAACATTTTTCCCCCCTTGTTTAAATTAAAAAAGACTGAAACCAATTTTTGGGGTTTTTTTCAGTGACACAGTTTTGTTCTGTTACTGGGGTGTACATTGTTTCAGATTACCATTGTACTTTGTGTTCTGTATTATCTGCTTCTCCATACTGTAGAGAGTATTATGTACAAGATCATCCTCCCATTCAAAGCTAAATGGACAACAGAGATGGAACAGAATATAGAGAACTCTCTATTTTCATTATTTTCCATTCCTCCTACCAGGTTGGGTTGTTGGACACTAGAGTTTACAAACCAATAATTTATACATATCAGTAAACTATAAAGAGTTCATAAATACGTTTACACTAGATTTCTATTCAAAACCAATAAACTCTTTTTTAAATTTTTTATATTTTTTAAAGATTTTATTTATTCATTTGACAGAGAGAGAGAGATCACAAGTAGGCAGAGAGGCAGGCAGAGAGAGAGGGGGAAGCAGGCTCCCTGCTGAGCAGAGAGCCCAATGCTGGGCTCGATCCCAGGACCTGAGATCATGACCTGAGCCAAAGGCAGAGGCTTTAACCCACTGAGCCACCCAGGCACCCAAAGCCAATAAACTTTGTGTCTTTGTTATTGGAAGAGAAGTCCAGAAAATAAATGGCCAGCTAAGACTTAAGGAAGTTATGTTAGAAGACTGAAGCAACATTGATTTCATTTCTATATTTTATGTAAACCAGAGCCAAAGATCCCAATCTTCCAAAAAATATGACAGTGTAGGACTAATTTATGAATTATGTATGAACTGAGGTAAGCAGTGCCTCATATATCTCTGAGTGTGAGTGCCTAACAGAGTACTTGATCTGACACTTTAGGTGCTCAAAAATGTGTACTGACTAAATTACATTTCCCAAACAATTCAACTACTAGCTGATGTTGACCAAATTTCTTTCAATGATAAATTTCTACTTTTGAGATAAATATTTCTTTTTTTTATCACAATCTTCTTTACATCTATTTTATCAGGCTAAACACCTGAAGTCACACTTGGTCCTCCCATTCTATCTCATATCCCTTTTCTAGAAAATAAGAAAACATTATCATCATTAATTTCTACATATTTACATTGAATCCTCTTCTCTTCAGCCTCTCTCCCAGTTATCAGGCTAATCCTAGCCTTCTGACCTTGCCTATGATGCCACATTAAATTACCATTTGGTCTCCCTGATTTGACTTGTCCTACAATCTATTTTCCATACAGAACTTAGAACGATCTATTTAAAACAGAAACCAGATCATGACATTCCCTTGCTTAAAACACAAGCAATGGTTTCACATCAAAAAAACAAACTTCAAATTCATTAATATTGTCCCCAAGGCTTTATGTGAATAAGTCCTTACCTAATTCTCTGACCTCATTTTCTACTATTACATTTCTTGATCAAAACAGTCTGGCAATTAGTCACCTTGTTGTTTCTCAAATATGCCAGGCTCACTCCTGACTCTGAACTCAGCATTTGCTATTCTCTTGCTCAGACTACTCTTCCTCAAGATATTTTTATGACTCATTCCACTTCATTCAAATGGCTACTCGGATAGTATTTCTTCCAAGGAGCTTTTCTTGACTCTCCATCTGGTCATCTATACCAACTGCTCCCATCGCTTTGTTTCTTTCTTGATACACATCATAATCAGAAATATTTTTTGTTTGTTTACATATTGGTTATCATTCTCCCAACTAGAAATGCAAGCAAGTTGTATATATCAGGATTTCATGTATCTTGATCCCCGATGTTCCTGGTATGGAGGAGATTCTGATCAATATATACTGAACTTAATTGATTTAACTGCAATGGTCTTGGGTAAGATTCATGATTAAACCCAAAATGTTTTAGTAGTCAATAGTATTTGTTAACCATCTACCACAGTGGAAATTTAGAATGAAAATTTTGAAAAAAAAAACCAAACCAGTAAAATCCACATGTTCTTATAATTCTATCACAATTTCTACATATCATAAGACTACTTAGACTTATGATAAGTCTTATAAAGTAGGTAAAAGTAGAATAAGCGAAGGCAAACAGGTATGATTATTCCTAAAACCAAAAAAAAAAAAAAAAGGAGAAAAATAGTTTTATTTAAACTTCTTTGGCATTAGAGGCAGAATATTTCTTTTTTTTAAATTTTATTTTATTTTTTCAGTGTTCCAAGATTCATTGTTCAGGCAGAATATTTTTTTATGCCATAAAGGAGGATAATTTTCTGTTCAACAACTTGGAAATCTTTTTAAAAATACTTTTAATTAAGAGATCAATATTTTTCATTTGTCTTTCAGATGAGTGATATAATAAAATTTTCTTGTTTTCCTTTCTCAAAAATCAATCCTGGTATTTTTTCTATCGTAAGTAACTGTGCTGTCAATATTTAGCTGCCAACCCATGAGGCAGCTGTGAGTAGGATCAGAAAACTGAATGTGGGTAACAACTTCCTACAAGTTCCCTAGTGGCCTATCAGAAAGGCTTACTTTGGTTCAAAGCTATGTTTTCATTATAAATATTTTGTTTTCTGCCCCTGATGCTAGATAGTTTAAGTTATTAGTCTAAAGAGATCACTTACATTGTATTTAACTCAAAAATTTTTTTAACTCCTACTCTTGTTCTCTGCATACTGTCCACATTTCTTCAATCAACCTGCTTAGAAATAACCATAAGCCCAAATCAAGAAACAGACTCTTAACCATAGAGAACAAACTGATGGTTACAGAGGGGAGGAGTATGGGACTATGGGTAAAATAGGAGATGGTGATTAAGGACTTCACTTGTGATGAGCACTGGGTGTTGTATGAAGTGTTGAATCACTATATCATTCACCTGAAACTAATATAACACTGTATGTTAACTGGAATTTAAATAAAAACAAAAAAATTTTTTAAAAAGAAATAGCACTAAACTAATCTTTCCAAAATATATTTTCTATCAAAGACTGCTATTTATCATTAATTTAAAAATCTTAATAAAACAGCTTTAATACTTCTAGGTAACATTTTTCTCCAGCTTAGAAATATGATTTTTGTAGACATGCCAAGGAAATACTATCAGAGAGATTATTTTAAGTAAAACATGTATCTGGCTTTTCCTTAGAAAACTGCTTAGAAATTATTAGGCTAAGTGATAGAAGAAGAGGCGGAGATAGAAGAGGAAGAGGAGGAGGAAAGGGGAGAACACTAATGCTTCAAATTATGTTTTATTTTGATGCTACTCTCTGAATATACCGCCTAATATATTTCCACCTCATTTTTAGAAACACTTCCATGGTCAAAAAATTCTTTTTTTTTTCCTCATTGAGATGTCGACTGTATAACGCTTTCACTATAATGTATCTCATGTCTTCTTTCCCCTACTTACCGGCCATGGTCCAAAATATCATACGTTTACTTGCTTTTTGCTTCCTCCATTGTGAAAGCATGTGGGAAAAGACCCAAACTACGTTTAAACCCAATTATTTACTTACTACTTACCTACACTATAGCACATTAAACATTATTGAAAAAATTTTCACATCTTGTGCTGACAATTGCAGTTTAAATTCCTGATCCCAAAATTCAATGAAAGACACCACATTTACTTAATTTTCTTATTCTCAAAAAATACTTATCCTTACACTAAAACCCTTTCCCTCCTCCATCCTGTCAGTTCATCCCTAGCCTAATATTTAACTATATTAGAAATAGTACAGTTAAATATTATTAGGTAGAATCAGTTAGAAAATTTCTCACCTTTCTAGCAGCAAATCTACCAGCCAATCTGAGTTTGAATCCATATTTTTGTCCCTACCTCCTATTAAAGCAGAAGAAGTGTTTGCTTCTCTTAAAGGCCAGCACCTCCCTTTTTCAGTGCATTCAATATTCATCGCCATTTTAGCCCTGCAATTACTACTCCCTCCTTAATTCTCAACTTTTTTCCCTCTACTGACTTACGCATATGTGCATAAAAACATGATTTAATATCTCATATCTTAAAAAAACAACTACACTCTCACTTCCTGCTATAACTTGTTTTGTCTGAACCTTGTCATATTAAATGCTCTAAAGTGTTGCCTAGGGTCACTGTTTGCACTTACTCAACATTTTTCTTCAATTCAAGTAGGCTCTCATATTCAACTACTTTATTGAAGTCATGACTGAACTTCTGGCTGAAAATAATGGTCAATCTATCATTTTCAGTAATATTCAGCACAATTGAACACTCTGCCATCATGAAACACTGTTTTCTCCTTTTTTACATAATCAATTTAAGATATAATCCATATGCCATCTAGTTCACCCTTTTAAAGTATATGTAGTTCAATAGTTTTTAGTATTTCCCCAGAGTTGTGCAAACTATCACCACAATCAATTTTAGAACAGTTTCATAACCCGTAAAAGAAATCCCATACCCAATCACTCTTGTGATTGTCCACCTCCCTCTCCTCTCCCTTCCTCCCTCCCCACTTCCCCCCACCAGTTAGGCAACCATCCACTAATCTACTTTCTATCTCCAACAATCTGACTACCCTGGATATTTCATATAAATGGAATCATACAATGTGTAGTCTTGTGACTGGCTTCTTAGCATGTTGTTTTCAAGGTTCATCTATGTTATAGGATGTACCAGTATTTCATTATTTTTTATTGATAAATATATTCCATTGTATAAATATAACACATTTATTAATCCATTTATCAGTTGCCAGACATTTGGGTTGTTTCCAGTTTGGGGCTATTATGAGTAATACTACTTCACAACACACTAAGTATGGCTCTTGCCACACTTACAATTTATCCTTTACACAGAAGCAACTAAAAGGTTTTTAAAACTTAGATTCTATCACATTCAAATAGGAAGTGATCTTGTATTGTACTTAGTGTTTATTGGATTATTAAACAATGAAATGGAGAATGTGTAATATATGTGGAAACTGACTTGGATTTATTCAGAAGCATGAAGATACTAAAATCCTGAAGCTATTTTGGTAACATTAGAGAAAGTGGAAATGTTAACTTGTTTATAGTATTGGATTGTGTTTATTTGGGGGACAGATTGGGGAGAATGTGATTATTTTTCAGTCTGCATCGTCACAAACCTCTCTTTTCCCTAGAGGGGTCAAAGTACCAATATCACATCTTGAAATAAGTTATTCACCATGCTTCTCTGTGGTATGAATTCGATAAGTTATTAGATCATGCACTACACTAAGAAGTTATAGAATTGTACAAAGAATAAAATAAATGACTCAGTTTGTCAGTAAGAATAAGTCACTAGCCACATGGGCTGCAGTTGACTTACCTGGGAAACCAGGCAGCTGGATCAGGTAATCTCTGGAGCCACTTTCAGCTCTAAATTTATGAGCTGTCTTTAGTGATGTGTAATTACCCTAAAAACCAAGTTATATAAGAACTTTACTGGAAGTATTTGACTTCTACTGCCAGGAAATATTTGGCACTTTAAATGCAACTATTTTTTGGTACTTAGGAAAGCTGCCAGAGTGAATAAACATTAAGTACAGAAACTTTCTGTTTATTACAAGAGTAAATAAAATAAAAGCAGAAGTAACTTTTATCCTTCATAACAAGTAATTAACAAATTAACTGTCTCACAGTAATTAACTAATTAACTAACTTTGTTTCATATAAAGGGATAATCTTATAGATGAATGGTCTATTCAGCTTCTGTACAGTTTTGATAGTGTTTCATGATAAATGTTCCCACTACAGCAAATCTGTGCTAATTATGTGAAGATTCAAAAACAGAGGAGCTGAGTTGACACCAAATACTCAGTTCATAGGATAATCACAGGTTTTCAGCACCAAGTTTTCAAGGTTAATCTGACTTTAGTGGAGGGAGAAAAAAAGAGGGTGCATTATGCTAAAAGACCTATAGAAAAGTGGGAAAAGCAAATTGAAGAAAATCTGTTGACACAGGGACAATAGTCCTGAATCACTTACCCATGAAAGAAAATAGATACATATCACTGATTTTAAGTAGAGCATGTGAAAAAGTTATTGGTAAGGCACAAATCCAATAATTTTTTGCAGTTATTGCCATGTAAGTGTTAGTCACTTTCATTCTTAGAGGCCAGTGTGTTTGCAGGTCTTAGCATGTTCATGTCTGTAAACATCACATAAGAAAATAATGGATCTCTCGGTGTAGAATTTTATGGAGTGCTTATGGGCAAAGTGAGGCACAGAAGTGTTTTAATACCCTTTTGACTACCACCGCTTATGAGAAAGGAAAGTGCCTCCTACCAGCTGTAATTTTTCAGACCTGCAAATTGTTATGCTACAATGAATTTTGCAGATTTCTGGAAGGCAACGGAATAAATATTTTTGTGTGACAATTTCATGCTGAAAGGAATAATATTCCTTTCTCCCTTTATTTGCGTTTTATAACTTTACTGAGATATAAAGTATTATATGCTACCAATATTTAAAGTGCACAATTTGATGCTTTGATATATGTATGAGCTATCATCATAATCGAGATAATGAACACTATCACCTTCAAAAGTTTCTGAGACTACCTTTGTAATCCATTCTTTTTCCATCTCCATCCTTAGGCAACCACCAATTAATTGGGGATGAATAATTTTTCGGTTTAGAAAATTAAAAAAAAAATTTTTTTATCCACAGTGTTTCTGTCACTGTGGATTAATTTTATTTTCTAGAATTTTTTATTTTTTTGAAATTTTTTAAAAGATCTTATTTGACAGAGAGAGCACAAGCAGGAAGAGTAGCAAAGGGAGAGGGAGAAGAGGCTCCCTGATCAGCAGGCAGCCGGACGTGGGGCTCAATCCCAGGACCGGGATCATGACTTGTGCTGAAGGCCGCCACTTAACTGACTGAGCCACCCAGGCACCCCTATTTTCTAAATGGCATCATACATTTTGTATTCTTTTTGCCTGATTTCTTTCACTTATTAAAATGATTTTGAGGTTTATCCACACTGTTGTGTGCATAGAATAGTTCCTTGTTTCTTTTTTATTGCTGAGTAGTGTTCTATTTCATAAATATACCACAATTTGTTTCTCCTGTTAATGGATACTTGGGTTTCTCTAGTTTTTTGGCTTTTATAAATAAAGCCACTGTGAAGGTTTACATATAAGTCTTTGTTGATGCATGTACTTTCATTTCTTATAGGTAAACACCCAAGAGTGGAATAACAGAGCCATATGGTAAATTTATGTTTAACTTTATAGGAAACTGTTAAACTGTTATCCAGAGTGGCTCTGTTCCATTTTGCATTCCATCTGTGAGAGTGACAATTGTTCGGCATCCTTACTAAACTCAGCACTGTTGGATTTTATTATTATTTGAGCAATTCTAATAGTTATGTAGTCATATTTCATCGTAATTTTAGTTTACATATCCCTAAGATTCATTATGTTGAGAATCTTTTCATATGCTTAACAATCATTAACATATAGTCTTTTGTAAAATGTCTATTCAAATCTCTCCATTTTTTTATTGGGTTGCCTTTTCATTTGAGTTGTAAGAGTTCTTCATACTTCTGGATAAATTCTATTTCTGGATATATGCTTTACAGATACTTTCTCTAGTTTGTGGTGTTTATCCTAGAGCAAAAAGTATTTTAATTTGTTGAAAACCAATTCTTCAGTTTCTTTTCTTTCATGATGTGTATTTTTTTATTTTCTAAATAGAAAAAATATCTATCCCCAAATTGCAAAAATTTACCTCTGTTTTCCTTTAGCTTTACAGTTCTATATTTTACTTTCGGATATATGATTCACTTTGATTTAATAGTGTATATGACATAAGGACTTAAGTTCATTTTTTTCTTATAGAGATGCTATTGATACAGCACCATGTATTGAAAAGGTTTTCCTTTTTCCATTGAATTATCTTAGCATCTTTGTTGAATATCAGTTAAACATATATGAATGACTACTTCTAGAGTATCCTGTTCTATTGATTTATATATCTATCTTTTCACTATCTTTTCTTTATATATGATTTACATATCTATCTTTTCCTTCCCTTAATTATTATAGCTTTATTATCAATCCAATGTTCTTATCTTTTTAATTGGTTTGGTTATTCTAGTTTGTTTGCATTTCCATATGCATTTTAAAATGAGCCTGTACAAAAATGGAATTGCATTTAATCTGTAGGTCAATTTAGAGAGAATTATAATCTTAACAACATTGAGTTTTCTAGTCCATTAACATGGTATCTCTGTTCATTTATTTGAGTTTCTTTAGCCTCAATCACCCATGTTTATGGTTTCAGAGTAGAAGTCTTGGATGTTTTTGTTACATTTATTCATGGTTATTTTAAAAATTTGATGCTATGATAAATGAATATTTTGAAATTTAATTTTTCAATTTTTGCTACTATTCTTTAAGGATCCAATTGACTTCTTACATTAGCATTATATCCTACAAGCTTGCTAAACTAATTGATTAGTTTTGTAGATTCCATGGGTATTCTAACTAAACAATCATATTATTGGTAAATAGGACAGTTATTTTTATCTGATATTTCTGCTTTTTATTTTTCTTTATGGCATGATTGCAATGACTTGTACCTCTCCTACTACAATTTTGAATAGGAGCAGTGATTTCTTCATGACTTCAGGAAGAAAAAAATGCAGTATTTCACTATTATATATGATATTAGAAGGTTTGAGAAGGTTGAGATAACACATTTTTTAATAGATACAGTATATTCAGATTTTCTATTTCTATTTTTTCATGCATGACACTTCAAGATATCTGTCCATTTCATATAAATTGCTGATTTTTTTTGGTTATAAAATTGTTCACAGTATCTTTATCCTTTTGATGTTTTTAAGATCTTTGACAAAAAGACTATTCTCACTCCTGGTATTGGTGGTTTTTGTTCTTTTTCTCCTTTTCTTATGTTTTCTTTCTTTTTCCATTGAACTATTCAAAAACTAGCTTTTGGCTTTGTTAATTTTATCTATTATTTATTTTTTTTACTATTATCTATTATTTGTCTATATTTATGATGGTCTTATCTTTGTTATTTTTCACTCTTCCACTTTATTTATATTGATCTTCTTTTTCTATCATCTTAAGAGTGAACATTAGATGGTTGATTTTAGGTCTTTCTTTTCTAATATAAACATTTAAAAAAAGTATATGTGTCCAGAGGTGCCTGGGTGGTGCAGCCAGTTAGGTGTCCAACTCTTGGTTTTCGGCTCAGGTCATGATCTCATGGATTGTGGGACTGAGCCCTGTGTTGGGTTCCCTTCTCAGCGTGGAGTCTGCTTGAGATTCTCTTTCTTCCTCCCCCTCTGTCCCTCCTGCTCATGCTCTCTTTGTCTCTCTCTCTCTCTAAAATAAATCTTAAAAAAAAGCTATGTTTCCTTGTTAGCACTGATTTAACTTATCCAACAGATTTTTGATTTGTATTATTTTTAATGCCCTTAGCTCAAAATATTTTCAAATTTCCTCTGTGATGTGATCTTTGATTCATTAATTATTTAGAAGTGTGTTTTAAATTTTCCAGATAATTTAGATTTTCCCAAATAATTTTATTGTTATGGATTTCTATGTAATTCCACTGTAGTCAAATTATATGTTTTGTATGATTTTTATCCTTTTTAATTTAGTAAGTACTTGTTTATTGGCCTAACATATAGTCTGTCTTGGTGAATTTCCCCTTGCACTTGAAAAGGATATGCATTCTACAATTTTTATATTTATTGGAAGCTTATTATGTGCCAGTTTTTTTCCTGATTTATTGTCTCCATTATCTTATATAAGACATATCCCACACAATTTGATATTTAAAGAGGTCTGATATGTAAATCATCTTGCACAATGTCTGACATATCATTATGCACTAAATACTTCTTAATTTTCTGCCTCTTTCCCCTATTATCCATCACATACTTGGACACTTTTGTGTCATTGACTGATTAGTCCATACATTTAGTCAATTTATACACAATGAAAAGAATTTAATTCTGCTTTGGTATTAATTTCTGAATTTCAGTTTCCTCACTTGCAAACAGGATTAATTACATTTACGATGAGACATTAAATGATGAGTGCGTGCCACCATAACTGCCACTTAACAAGCATTCAATCACTGATTATTTCTTCTTAAAAACTTGCTCACAAATTCAACATTAGGAATGACCCTATATGTTAACTGTATTGTATAGTAAGGGGTCATGTTATACAGAGACATTTATGAATAGTGATAAAATATATCAGGCCTCGGGAAGACATAGTATAGAGTCTATCTACTATTCTGTAGTAGCAAGATTTTTCAAAGAGCGTATGTAAACTTTGATTCTATTCAGATGATCCTCTAAGGAACTTTTCAAAAAAATAATCACCAAACAATTGCTTCTTAATGAGAATCTGGAATTTTAATGTTTTGGGTTACTTTGTCTAATAATCTTTCCTAGTTAGAAGATAAAAATATATCACATTTGATTGCCTTTCCCAGTTTAGATTATAAAAGTACTAAATAAGCAATATATTTTTTATGTTGCAGACTATCTGGAGGGACAGGAGACTGTGTTTTTCTTTTGGCCTTAGGCAAAACCTTCCTTTATTCTAATCAGAAAGTATAATTTTGTTATACATGTAAAATATTTCTGATGGCCAATTATGACTCTTGGCTATAGATTTGTGTGAAAAATAGGTGTTTTTTTCTTTCAGGCACTCCTAAAATAAATGGGAAATATTAGCATGCATATTATCCTTTTCATGACCTAGATATGCATAAGGTACTTTGGTTTCTTTCTTCCAAATTTTTATTTAAATTCCAGTTAGTTAACATACAGTGCAGTATTATTTTCACATGTAGGATTTAGTGATTCATCATTTACATACAAAATCCAGTGCTCATCACAACAAAATACTTAATACCCATCACCCATTAACCCATCCTCCGCCCATCTCCCCTCTAGCAACCCTAAGTTTGTTCTCTATTGTTAAGAGTTGGCTTTATGGCTCACCTCTTTTCTCCCCCTATGTTCATCTGTTTTGTTTCTTAAATTATAAGGTACTTTCTTTAGAATAACATGTGGGATAGAATTGCGATTTCATTTAGTTATTCATTTAATCAATTTTTGTGCATTGAGGATATTCTAACCATAAGACAATGACTAAGATGAAGAAAAAGAGAGGTCAGCATATTAAGGGATGAACATTCTCTGGCATGTCCTCAAGTATCTTGGTACTCCTGGCACATCTATTTTATTTCTTCACACGTGACGAAGGAAATGAGAACTGGTAAGCTTTTACTAAGAGAATGATATTGTGGCAGACCTTTGTTATGTTTGTTACTTGGCTTTTGTGCATACAGTCTCAGGATTTGATTTTGGTTCAGGTAAGGACTCCTCCCCCATTACCAATCCAAATGTTTCAGATGAATTTGACTCTGCTTCAGAGACTAGCATAGGCTGTGATTGTTTGGTAAAGAAGAGGGGTACAAGCCCTGGTTACATAATTTGGTTCAAGAATGAACATGTGGCCCAGTTAGATCCAAAGAGATAAAATGAGACTTTGCTGAAATTTTTCATAAAAAGAATCTCATTCTTTTCCACTGGATGTAAAATTTAAGCAAATATAAGTACTAAAGCCTCAACTAACATTTGCTACCACACATAGCCCAATATTCCTGATGGGCTAAAATAGAGATATTATCATTGTCTGAATTCTGAATTCGGCTTTTCACAGCCCACTCCTCGACTTTTCTAATGCATGAGCTAATCTACATAAAACCTTGTTACTTAAGCCCACTTGGGTTGGGATCTCTGTTATTTGTAACATTGCTTCAAAGAAGGGGCAGCATGGAAACTGATTTATTCTATCCTTGGATCTGCTTCTGCTCATAATAAGACAATTCTTGGGCAAAATGGTTAATACAAGAGTTATGGAGGCTCATTTCCATAATCAGTATAGGATTAAAGTAATTGAGTTAGAGGTTCAGCAGAATTTCTCTAGCAGATCTTGGCATTTCAAGTCCAGTAAGCTTTAGGACCCCTTAATAGAAGAAAAACATGAATTTCCTCATTCTTCCTCTAGTCCTCTTGTCTCTATTCCTTTCATCCTAAGTAATTTTACACACACACACACACACACACACACACACACACACACTTCCAAGAGCAAATAACAATTTTCTCAGATAGCATAATCTTTGTCCACATTAAGGAAAAATATATTTTCTAAAAGCATCATCATGCAGAAAGATTTCTTTTGCTTAAATGGAGGTCCTTTTCTATTAGCAGGCAAAGCAATTTAGCTTTTCTTTGTCTCTGTCTATTCTAGACTGGGTATGCACTCATTAAATAAGCCCAAAGGACCTATTAAAATATTTTCCCAAACAAAATTTTCTTGAAAAATGAATACTTCTGTCCCACATGAATAAGAAAACAGTTGCAACTTGTTTGTTTTTTAATTAGCAACTTTTTTTTGTTTGGAATATAAACTGGCACAGTCATTCTGGAAGGAAACTGGACAGTGTTTTGTGAAATAATTCTGTGTACGACCGGGGACACAGCAGTCACACTCCTGGGTTAACATGCCAGAGAAATTCTGGCTCAGGACTCTCAGGGAACATGCGCAAAGCTGTTCATCCAGGTGTTTCCTAGGAGAAGAATGAGAGGAAGGCAATCTAGGTGTCCATCAATAAGGGAAGGAAGAAGTAAAATGTGGTGGAGTCGGGCATTATGGGATATGATGCAGTAATTGTAGAATATAGATATGTCTCAGAAATATGGTGCTCACTAAAAAGGAGTAAGAAACAGAACAAGATCTAAAGTGTACCATTTCTAGAAATTAAAAACACAATCACACAAAATATACCACATATTTTAAAAAGGTAAACACATATTTGGGGATACGGATGTAACCTTCAAAGTGGTGATTAATAGAAGAGGAATGAAATAGTAGTTGGATTTGGAAAAAAATTAAAAACAGAAAGATGATGATTCACTATCAGGTGAGAAATATGACTAAATCAATATGCTGCTACAGAAATTATAGCAACAACATAAAAAAATAACCTCCATTGACATTTTGGATTATTCATTTCAAATGTAGTTTGTCTTAGAAAGCATTAGAAAAGCTTACTATACCATAGGGAAAATACTCATGTAATAATAATATGAGCTACCTATACTTAAGAACTCCCTCGGTTATGGCTAAGTGAGGAGATATGAATAAAATGCAAAGCAGGAAGTACTAAACGGTTTTCTGACTTTAGATACTTTTATTGTTTTTTAAGATTTTATTTATTTATTTGATAGAGAGATAGAGAGAGAGCCCGAGCAGAGGGAGGGGCAGAGGGAGAAGCAGGCTGAGCCACCCAGGCATCCCTGACTTTAGATACCTTTAGAAATCATTTACTGTGATAGATTACTGTAGAGACATAAAAACTAGCTTATACTATTGCAATTTAATACTTCATTAGGAACTATATATGTACATCTATAGATGTAGATACATATAAATTGTTCTTTTTACTTTTAATTCCTGTTTTTCTTATCTCAAAGATAATACATTATCTTTTTGTTATGTAATACATACATAATAAGACAATGCATTATTAAAAATTTAAGAAATACTGAATGCTTCTGAGAAGAAAATTTAAATGACCCATATGTGTCCATCAAAAGATAACCAATGTAAAACATTTTAGTGTACATACATTTAAGGATTTTCTGTGTGTGTCATGCATGTACACACATATATGCAGTTTCATAACCAACAAAAGAGGGAAACACTATAATGCTATTTTATAATTTTTTCATTTTGCAATATATCATATAAAGTTTCACATTTCATTAAGTATGCTTTAGAAAGTATTTGTAATGGCTGCCTAGTATTCTATGACATGACTATAACTTAAATTATTAGCCAATTTCTTACTGTTTGATGAAATTATAGATTTTTATAATTATTTGCTATTATAAACAATTTTTTGAATAGCATCACAGAAGGATATGAAGTATTTTTCTCAGGATGTATTCAAAGAAAGAGGTCTGCTGGGTCAAAGAGCATATACATGTTGGTGGTTTTAGGAGTGGGTCTTAACAACAGAAATTGAACCTGCCATATGAAAGGCTCAAATGTTTCTGAGATTCGATAAAGTTTAAATTATAAGTTTGATAAGTTTAAATTACATTTAATGCCAAATGTAATGGCACTTCTGTCTTGAAAATATTCACCGAAGCATGTTTCTAAGGACAAAAGAAAAATTATTATAGAGCAATTTTAAACTAAAGATGAATAGGGAAGACACTAGAGCCAGAGTCAGTGATGTCAACCCTTGCTCTGACACTGAGCTGTGTCAACTTGGGCAAGTCTCTTAACTCATTCGTGTCTTAGTTACCTCATCTGTAAGATAGAGAAAACAACAGTACCTCCTTCACGTATTTGTTTGGAAGTTTACGTGAGTGTGCGTGTGTATGTATGTGTGTATGTATGCATGAATATATGCGCACGTGCTCAAGTTTATGCTAAGAATATTGTTTTGAATCTAAAAATGGTAGCTATGACTGTTGTGTTCGTAGTTATTATTAAGTTAATGACTAGACTGAATCCTAAAAATAAAATCACCCTTTCTAACTTTGACACTTTGTATTTCTCTGCTGCATTGTGTGGCATCTACACAGTCACTCACTGAAAGTCACTAACTGAAAGAATGTCATTTCATCTTTAGCACACAACACAAAACATAGGCTCACACACGCACACATCACGTAACATGTATTTACTTTGATCCATCCTATACAATTGTACTCTGTTCTAATACCAGTCAGTGTATTTTTCAAAACTTCCTTTTCTAAGAACAGCTAATGCCAAAGAGCAATTACGTGACCACAGGTTGTAAGCTCTGTTGCTTTTCTATACCCTCTACATCTGGACCCTCCTCTATCATCTGATGAAAACTAACAGTAACAGTAATTGCAAAGACAAAATTTAGTGACTGGAACTATGTTTTGAATTGTAGTTATTTTAACAAGCTCTGCCTTTTAGTTAAACATTATGTCTCAGAAAATTTAGTTTCCAATATTTGCTTGCAATTTTCTAGTTAAAGATTCCAGCTCCAGAGATTATTTTTTAACAATTTAAGATGTTTATTATCCATTGTATTCACCATTCTTTTTATATCAATTGTTTCATGTCTTCCTAAATGGGTACCAAATATTAAAGTCATTTCATTAAAATGAATAATTTGATTTTATGGGGGATGAGAAATAGTTTGACTTAGTTTAGTAGTTACACACCTACTATATCTAATATACTGTAATAAACATTGTGAGGAATTCATGTAAGTCTAACTTAGAGCCACTGACTTCAGGTAGTTTACAATATAAAGTAGATTTTATGTGGAGTTAAGAGTTGTAGGTGGTATTTAAAAGTTAAGAGCAGGGTGCCTGGGTGGCTTAGTAGGTTAAGTGTTTGCCTTGGCTCAGGTCATGACCCTGGGGTCCTGGGATCAGTCCTACATTGGGTTCCTTGCTCAGTGGGGAGCCTGCTTCTCCCCCTGCTTGTGTGCTCTCTCTCACTGATAAATAAATAAAATCTTTAAAACTAAATAATTAAAGTTAAGGGCAAGGTGGAGTTAAGATTGTGGAGGAGTGGGGGGGCCCTAATTTTGTCTGGTCCCTGGGATTCAGCTAAATAGTTATCAAATCATTCTGTATACCTGCAAAATCAACTGGAAAGCTGAGAAAAGAAAAGAATTGCTACAATTCTACAAATAGAAAAGCAACCACTTTTTGCAAGGTAGGAGGTGCAGAGAAGTGAATCCAAGGTGATATATCAGAAGACAAAGTGAGGGGGGAGGGAGCCACCATAAGATGGGTACTGGAAAGTGTTATATTCAGTGAGCACAAAATGGTAACTTTTAGAAGTCTGCCTTTAAAGTGCTCAGGGGGCAAAAGGTGGCAGAATCCCAAATCCCCCTCTCCCTGGGGAGGAGCAACAGGGTGCTCACCACAGGAGTCCGTAAAGTTTGGAGATTCAAAAAAGGATCACATGCCTGAGATAAAAAGGCTTAGTCACAAGGTGGGTGAACACAGAGTTCCCATGGAAACCAGGGAGACATGTGATTGGCTGCTTTTCTGTGAGGGTTCACCGAAGAGTGGGAAGCACAAACATTCAGCTCCAGGGCAAGGGATTAGAGAGTCGCCATTTTCACCCCCAAATTAGTGCTGAAAGTCTTCAGGCACCAAAACAGCCACAGAGAGCAATCTGAAGGCACTTACACTGAGCATGTGCCCCTGGCAAGGGCTGTGCAACTCTGCCCAGGCAAAGACACCTTAGAATCAGTAGAGCAGGGCCCTCTGCCAGAACACCAGTGGGAACTTCCAACTAATACCAAGTTTACCCATCACACAGAACTGCAGAACTCCAGCACTAGGGGAAAACTGTATATAGCATTCATGTTTTTGTCTTATTATTCTTTAGTCTTTCAATCTTATATATGTTTTTTCCTTTTCAACTATTTTCTCATTTTATCAATTATTTTTTTTAAGGCTTTTTAAATTTTTATTTTTACACTTATGTTTTATATATGTATTTTTCATTTTTGGCTTCCTTTCATTAAATTCAATTTTATTTTTGTATACATATATTATGCTTTCTTTCTTTTCTATTTTGGGATCTAGTTTCTTCTAATAAACAGACCAAAATATACCCAGAATCTAGTTTGTTGTTCTGACCTGTTCAACTTTTGGTTTGTTTTTATTCTTTTTTTTTTCCTGTTTTCTTCTGATTTTTTTAGTGTATATTTTTCTGGTGTCCTTGTTGCTATTTTTGTATCTTTTCTCCTTTCATCTATTCTTTTCTGGACCTAATGACAAGATGGAAGACCTCAGCCCAAAAGAGAGAGCAGGAGGCAGTACTCACTGCCAGCGATTTAATCAATATGGGTATAAGTAAGATGTGAACTAGAATTCAAAACAACAATTACAAGGATACTAGCTGGGCTTGAAAAAAGCATAGAAGGCACTAGAGAGAATCCCTTACTAGAGATATAAAAGAACTAAAATCTAATCAGGTCAAAATAAAAAAGGTTATTACTGAGATGCAATAAAAAATGGAGATTCTAACTGCTAGGATAAATAAGCCAGAAGAGAGAGTCAGTGATATGGAAGAAAAATGATGGAGAATTAGGAAGCTGAGAAAAAAGAAAGATAAACAACTACTAAATTATGAAGGGAGGATTTGAGAGATCAGCAATACCATAAAATGAAATAATATTAGAAAAATCGGGGTCCCAGAGGAAGAGGAAAGAAAGAGAGAGAGAGAGAGGCAGAAGGTTTTTTTGGAACAAATTATACTTGAGAACTTCCCTAATCTGGGGAAGGAAGCAGACATTCAAGTCCAGGAGGCACAGAGAACTGCCCTCGAAATCAATAAAAATAGGTCAACACCTCCACATATAATGAACCTTGCAAATTGCAGAGATAAAAAGAAAATCCTGAAAGCAGCTCAGGACAAATGATCCTTAACGTACAAGGGTAGACACATAAGGCTGGCAGGAGACCTACCACAGAAACTTGGCAAGCCAGAAAGGACAGGCATGATATATCCAATGTGCTAAATGAGAAAATATGCAGCCAAGACTATATCCAACAACATCGTCTTTCAGAATAGAAGGAGAGATAAAGAGCTTCCAGGACAAACAGAAACTAAAAGAATTTGTGATCACTAAACCAGCCCTGCAAGAAATATTAAAAGGAATCTTTTGAGTGAAGAGAGAGCCCAAAAGGAGCAAAGACCAGAAGGTAACAGAGACAATATACAAAAATGGTGATATTACAGGTAATACAAGGGCACTAAATTCATACCTTTCAATAATTACTCTGAATATAAATGGGCTAAATGTTCCAATGAAAAGACACAGGGTATCAGATTGGATAAAAAAAAACAAGACCCATTGGTATGCTGTCCACAAGAGACTCACTTTACACCCAAAGACACCTCCAGATTGAAAGTGAGGTGGTGGGGAACCATTTACCATGCTAATGGACATCAAAAGAAAAGTAGGGTAGCAATCCTTATATCAGACAAACTATATTTTAAACCAAAGACATAAGAGATGAAGAAGGACACTATATCATAATAAAAGGGTCTATCCAACAAGAAGATTTGACAATTGTAAATGTTTGCACCCCTAACTTGGGAGTAGCCAATTATATAAACCAATTAATAACAAAATTAAAGATATATATTGATAATAATATAATAATAGTAGAGGATTTTAACACCCCACCCACAGCAATAGTCAGATCATCTAAGCAGAAGATCAACAAGTAAACAGATCTGAATGACACACTGAAACAGATGGACTTCATAGATATAGTCAGAGCATTCCATCCCAAAGCAACAGAATACACATTCCTCTTGACTGCACATGGAACATTCTCCAGAACAGATCACACAATGGGTCACAAATTAGGTCTCAAAAGGTACCAAAAGATTGGGATTATTCCCTGCATGTTCTCAGACCACAATGCTTTAAAACTTGAACTCAATTACAAGAGAAAATTTGGAAGGACCACAAAGACATGGAGGTTAAAGAGCATCCTACTAAAGAATGAATGGGTCAACCAGGAAATCAAAGAAGAATTTAAAATTACACGGAAACAAAAGAAAATGGAAACAAGACAGTTCAAAACCTTTGCAATGTAGCAAAGACAGTTGTAAGAGGGAAGTATATAGCACTACAGGCTTTCCTCAAGAAACAAGAAAACTCTCTAATACATAACCGAACCTTACACCTAAAGGAGCCGGGAAAATAACAACAAATAAAGTTTAAAATCCAGCACAAGATGAGAAATAAGATTAGAGCAGAAATCAGTGAAATAGAAACCAAAGGAAGAGTAGACAGATCAATGAAACTAGAAGTTGGTTCTTTGAAAGAATGAATAAAATTGATAACCCCCTAGACAGACTTGCCAAAAGAAAAGAGAAAGGATCCAAATAAATAAAATCATAAATGAAAAAGGAGATATCACAACCAACACTGGAGAAATACAAACAATTATAAGAACAGATTATGAGCAACGGTATGCCAACAAATTAGTCAATGTGGAAGAAACAGATGCTTTCCTAGAAACGTAAACTACCAAAACTGAAACAGGAAGAAACAGAAAACCTGAACAGACCCATAACCAGAAAAGAAATTGAATCGGTAATCAAAACTCTCCCAACAAAAAAACAGTCCAGGAACAAACAGCCTCCCAGATAAATTCTACAAAACATTCTAAAAAGAATTAATACCTATTCTTCTGAAACTGTTTCAAAAAATAGAAATGGAAGGAAAACCTCCAAACTCATTCTATAAGGCCAGCATTACCTTGATCCCAAAACCAGACAAAGACCCCATCAAAAAGAATTACAGACCAACATCCCTGGTGAATAAGGATGCAAAAATTCTCACCAAGATATGAGCCAATAGGATCCAACAGTACATTAAAAGGATTATTCACCACAACCAAGTGGGATTTATTCCTGTGTTGCAAGGTTGGTTCAACATCCACAAGTCAATCAATGTGAGACACCACATTAATAAAAGAAAGGACAAGAACCATATAATCCTCTCAATGGATGTCAATAAAAGCATTTGATAAAATACCACATCCTTTCTTGATTAAAAGTCTCCACAGTGTAGGAATAGAGGGAACATACCTCAATAGCATTAAAGCTATATAGAAAAGCCCACAGTGAATATCATTCTCAATGGGGAAAAACTGAGAGCATTTCCCCTAAGGTCAGGAACATGACAGGGATGCCCACTCTCACCACTGTTGTTCGACACAGTACTAGAAGTCCTAGCCTCAGCAATCAGACAACAAAAAGAAATAAAAGGCATCAAAACAAGCAAAAAAAAAGTCAAACTTCCACTCTTCACAGATGACATGATACTCTAAATGGAAAACCCAAAAGACTCTACCACAAAATTGCTAGAACTCATACAGCAATTCAGCAAAGTGGCAGGATATGAAATCAATGCACGAAAATTAGTTGCATTTCTATACACTAACAATGAAGCAGCAGAAAGAGAAATCAAGGAATCAATCTCATTTATAATTGCACCAAAAACCATATGGTATCTAGGAATAAACCTAACCAAAGAGTTACTGTGAAAACTATAGTACAGTTCAGAAAGAAATTGAGGAAGACACAAAGAAATGGAAAAACATTCCATGCTTATGGATTGGAAGAACAAATATTGTTAATATTGTTAAAATAAAATATTGTTAAAATATTGTTAACAAATATTGTTAAGAAGAAGCATAGAATGCAATCCCAATCAAAATAATATCAACATTTTTCACAGAGCTGGAACAAGGAAATTGGCAAGGAAACAAAAAAAGATGCAAATAGCCAAAGGAAGGTTGAAAAAGAAAACAAAGCTAGTGACATCACATTCCAGACTTCAAGCTATATTACAAAGCTGTAATCATCAAGACAGCATGGTACTGGCACAAAAACAGACACATAGATCAATGGAACAGAATAGAAAACCCAGAAATTGACTCACAAACTCTATGGTCAAGTAATCTTTGACAAAGCAGGAAAGAATATCCAATGGAAAAGACAGTCTCTTCAAAAAATGGTGTTGGGAATATTTGACAGCCACATGCAGAGGAATGAAACTGAACCATTTCCTTACACCACACACAAATATAAACTCAAAATGGATGAAAGACCTAAATATGAGAGAGGAATCCATCAAAATCCTAGAGGAGAACACAGGCAGCAACCTCTATGACCTTGGCCAGAGCAACTTCTTTCTAGACATGTCTTCAAAGGCAAGGGAAACAAAAGCAAAAATGAACTATTGGGATTTCATCAAGATAAAAACTTCCTCACAGAAAAGGAAAACAGTCGACAAAATCAAAAGACCACCTACAGGATGGGAGAAGATATTTGCAAATGTCTAATCAGATAAAGGGCTAGTATCCAAAATCTATAATGAACTTATCAAACTCAGCAACCAAAAAAAGAATCCAGTCAAGAAATGGGCAGAAGATATGGACAGACATTTCTCTAAGGAAGACATACAAATGGCCAACAGACAGATGAAAAAATGCTCAACATCACTCAGCATCAGGGAAATACAAACCAAAACCACAATGAGATACCACCTCACACTGGTCAGAATGGCTAAAATTAGTAAGTCAGGAAACGACAGATGTTGGTGAGGATGCAGAGAAAGGGGAACCCTCTTACAATCCTGGTAGAAATGCAAGCTGGTACGGCCACACTGGAATACAGTATGGAGGTTCCTCAAAAAGTTGAAAATACAGCCTCTCTATGGCCCAGCAACTTCACTACTAAGTATTTACTCAAGGGATACAAACATAGTGATCCAAAGGGGCACCTGCACCCCAATGTTTACAGCAGCAATGTCTACAATATAGCCAAACTATGGAAAGAGCCCAGATGTCTATCGATAGATGAATGGATACAGAAAATGTGGTATATATATATGATGGACTATTTACTCAGCTATCAAAAAAAAAAAAAAAAAAGAAATCTTACCATTTCCAATGATGTGGATGGAACTAGAAGGTATTATGTTAAGCAAAATAAGTCAGAGAAAGACATTATCATATGATTTCACTCATATGTGGAATTTAAGAATTAAAACAGAGGATCATAGGGGGAGGGAGAGAAAAATAAAATAAGATGAAATCAGAAATAAAGCTGAGCATTTGTCTAAAAAAAAAAAGATGAAATCAGAGAAGGAGACAAACCATTAAAGACTCTTTAACTATAGGAAACAAACTGAGGGTTGCTCGTGGGGAAGTAGGTGGGGGGATGGGATAGCTGGGTGACGGGCATTAAGGAGGGCACTTGATGTAATGAACACAGGGTGTTACAAGCAGCTACATGCAGATGAATCACTAAACTCTACCTCTGAAACTACTAATACATTATATGTTAATTGAATTTAAATTAAAAAATAAAAATTTTAAAAATAAATGACTTAAAAGGAAAAAAAAGTTAAGAACAAGGAGAGAAAGAACCTATGTTATTGGGGTTTGAGAAGACCAATAATATGCCTTTCCTACTGATTTTGAGACTAGTTGAGTAAGAAACACAAAATACAGACAAAAGAACAACAAAATGTCAGGTTTATTAATGATAAATCAACCTGAGGGTGTAGCTTTAGAAGCGTAGGCAAGTTAAGTTCTAAATAGTTCATGTCTGCTTATGCCCCTGGTCTCAAGCAATGCCATACTTGCAAAGGCCCAAAGCAATGCTGGAATAGCCTATCTCTGACAGAAAACAGGCTGAAGCAAAGTTTTTAAGTAAGGCTTTACTGGTAGATTCTCTACCAGAACAGCAAAAGTGAGAGGAACAGAGGAAGTGATGGGGTAGGGGAGGAAGAAGGAAAGCAAGTAGAGGTGGTAGGTGCATTACTAATCTGGTCCAAGCTTTGCATGAAATCCTAACTGATTTTTACACACAGATAACTCTCCTGACAGACTTCCTTGAACCCCTGATAATTCTCAGAAGTGAGCTGGGTGCAGAGGGAAAGGAATTTATTTGCTGGCTCCTGCCTCACTTCTGTTTTTTGTTGGGCAACATTTTCACATGGGGCATTAATTCACACTTGTGAGTTGTGTTGTCTAGCTTTTGGGGCAGGTTCAGCACTTTTCTAGCTCTCCATTTGGAGTATTCTCCAGAACATCTAAGTTTTGACATCCTCTTGCTTCAACTTGGCAGTCTCTTAGGAAGTATCGCTTTTAAAACAACCTGAACCCAAGAGTCCCTCACTGTTGGCTGGCTGTCAGAGATGTGAGAGATCTTTGCCGAGATGCAGTCTCAATATTGACACCACAGTTTGCTTTGTTTTCTCTGTGTGTACACAGGACCACTTCCCTTGAATATAGAGGATATGCATCAATTTTTCACATGGTTCCACTGAAGCTTCACTCACTAGGTTTGGGGTTAAGAGGCACTATCCTCCATGCATGCCTTTAGGGTTAAGAATTAAACACTAGACTTTCTCTAAAGAAATCCACCTTTAACAAGTGGGAGGTGATATCTCGTTGTTTTGGTAAGTATTTCCCTAATGGTTAATGAAGTTGAGCACATTTTCATGAACCTGTTGGCAATTCGTACGTCTTTTTTGGATGATGTTTATTCAGGTCCTTTTCCCATTTTTTAAATCGAGTTGTTTGTTTATTTGCTATTGAGTTGTAAGGGTTCCTTATATATTTTAGATATTAATCCCTTATCAGAAACATTTTTTTGCAACTATTTTCTCCCAATCCATAGATTGCCTTTTCATTTGTTGACCGTTTCCTTTGCTGTGCAGAAGCTTTTTTAGTTTGATGTATTCCCACTCATTTACTTTTATTTTTCTTACCTGAGCTTTTGGTATCATGATAAAAAAAAATCATTGCCAAGGCCAATGGCAGTGCTCTATGTTTTTTCTAGGTGTTTTATAGTTTGTCTTATGTTTAATGGCTATTATCAGAAAGATAACCAGTGTTGGCAAGGATGTGGAGAAAATGGTATGCTTGTACACTATGGATAGGAATGTAAATTGGTACAGCCATTGTGGAAAAACAGTATGAAGAAGCCTCTAAAAACTTAAAACAGCAATCCCTCTTTTGGTTATATACCCAAACAAGATGAAATCAGTAACTCCCAAGAGATTATTTGCACTCCCATATTCATTGTGGCATTATTTACAAAGATAAGATATAGAAACAACCTACGTGTCCATCAATGTATAAATGGATAAAGAAATTGTGGTATGTATGTACAATGGAATATTATTCAGCCTTAAGAAGAAGATCCTGCCATTTGCAACATGGATGAACCTAGAGGACATTATGTTAAGTGAAATAATTCAGACACAGAAAGAAAAAAAACCCTGCATGATTTCACTTATATGTGTAATCTAAAAAAAGTTGAATACATAGAAACAAGGTAGAATGGTGGTTCCTAGGGGTACCAAGGTTGGGGAAAGTGGAAATGCTGATCAAAGAGAACGATGTTGCAATTATGTAGGATGAATAAGTCTAGCGATCTAATGTATAGCAGGATGACTACAGTTAATAACACTGTATTGAATATTGGAAATATGCTAGAAGAGTCGATTTCAGGTGTTCTCAGCACAAAGAAAAAATGGTAATTATGTGAGATGATATGTTTACTACATTGACTGTAGTAATCATTTCTCTATGTATTTGTATATCAAATCATCATTTTGTATATCTTAAACATAAACTGTTTTTATTAAATTTTTAAATGATCTTTTAAAATTAAAAAAAAGAAATTTGGGGTGCCTAGGTGGCTCAGTCAGTTAAACATACGACTCTTTAATCTTGGCTCAGGTCATGATCTTAGGGTCATGAGACCAAGCCCCACGTCAGGCTCCATGCCCAGCATGGAGTCTGCTTGAGATTTTCTTTTTTCCTCTCCCTTTGTCCCTCCCCCTGCTCACGTTCTAAATAAACAAACAAAATCTAAAAAAAAAAAAAAAGAAAGAAATCTACCCTAGAAAACTCTTCTCTTTTTTGTAACTCTTTTGATCCCTATATATACTTAGTCATTTTTAGGATAGTGAAACCAATTCTCTGTTACATCCTTTGAAAATCTGCACGTTGGTCTGCCAGGAATCTTACTTTGGAATTTCGTATCTTTTCTATTTTTGTGCCCAGTCAAATATTCAAATTTGACCTCTGTTAAATTGGTGTTTTAGAGCACGAACCTTAGATCCAGCTGGCTGTGTCTTCTAGCTATGTAACTTGAGGCAAATAACTTATCACATCTATGACTCAATTTTATTATTTGTAAGCTACAAATAATATCATAGTACCTGACACTACTGGATGTGAACTGACTAAAAGTCTGACTTTAAAAATATGCCTTAGTTGACTTATGCTCCTTGAAATTTACTCTCCTATAAGAAAGTTCCCAGAAAGAAATTAGAATCTAGAAATTAAATTCCCCCTCTTCTTAGAAAATAAAAGCCAAATAAATATGAACTTATTCTTTTCTTCCCCTATTTGATGTCTCAGTCACAGCCAGGTGAATTTCTCCTAAATGTCTGGATAGACTTTTGAACAGCTACCGCCAGGCAGCACTTCACTGGAAGGTGCGTAGCTCCTTTAGCAACTTGAAAATTGATATAAAAGTCTATCATGTGCCAAAGTTCAAAATATCACAAAACTTGTTAAACTTTTCTATAGTGGTAGCATTTCCTAAAGAGAGTCCATACTCCTACATTCCTACTGTTTTAGCGAAGATCACAAATGACTCCTCAGTGTGGCAGCCCAGTGCTCAATCCCCAGTGCTCTCCCTACTTTCATTATCAGGAGCCCTTGACACAGCTCATCACTCCTTCCTGAAATACTTGCATTTGCTTTGGTTTTCCTCCTGTCCATTTCTTCACAGTTTCTTATGCTGCTTGCTTCTCTTCTGCTCAGCCTCTTAATTTTGAGTGTCCAGTGCTCAGTCTTTGGTTATGGTGTCTTCTCTTTATACACATACTCCCCTGGAAGTCTCATTCAGTCTTTTGACTTTATTTACCAACTTTCTGCTAATAACTTACAAATTTATATTTCTGGCTAAAACCTCTTTCCTGATACTCAGCTTTATATTTTCAATTGCCTACTCAAGAGCACCACTGGGATGTCTAGTTCACATCTAAAATTAAGCTTGTCTAAATCCCTACACCATTCCTTCCCTTCTTCCCACCACCACCAAAAGCCTAACTCCTTCTACCATCTTTTGATTTCAGTTGATAGGAATTATATCCTTCTAATTGTTTAGGCAAAATCCTTGGAGTCCCGTAAGTTCTCTTTTCTCTCACAACCTATATTCAAATAATTTAGAAGTATTACTGTATCTACCTTCATAATATGCCCAGAATCTGATTACTTTTCATTACTACCACCATCACTGTCTCTTGGATTCCTGCAGTCAACTCCTAATCAGTCTTGTATTTCTATTCTCACCCTCACTTACATTCTATTTTCAACATTCTTACATTCTATTTCAATATGTCATTCCTCCACTTAAAGTTTTCAGTAATATTATACATATACCCATCCTGTGCCCCAACACTTCATTTCTATTCCTAGGTCATACTCATGATAATAAAAAGACTTATACAAAAATATTCATAGTATTCACTATGTGTTCATATTCTCATTATGTATTCATAGTATTCATATATATAGTAGCTTTATTCATAATAACCCCAAACCGGAAACAAAATGGAGAATAGATTTTTAAAAATTATGATATATTCATGCAATGGAATAATACACAGTACAATAATAATTAGCTACTGATACGTGCAATAACAGATGTGGAAGTCAAAAATATAATGCTGAGCCAAAAAAAGCCAGACACAAAATACTACATACTGTACAATCCTAAGTATATGAATTACAAGCATACACAGAACTAATTTATGGTGATAGAAATCAGAATAGTAATTGTCTCTTTGAAGGTGTTGATATAGACTGGGAGGAACAAAGGGAAATTGTCTGTTTATAAAATGAAGCATAGGGTGCCTGGGTGGCTCAGTCGTTAAGTGTCTGCCTTAGGCTCAGGTCATGATCTTGGGGTCCTGGGATCAAGCCCCATGTGGGGCTCCTGCTCATGGAGAGCCTGCTTCTCCCTTTCACACTCCCCCTGCTTGTGTTCCCTCTCTCACTGTCTCTGTCAAATAAATAAATAAAATATTTAAAAAATAATAATAAAAACATAAAATGAAACATAGTAACATTCTATATCTTGATCTGGGTGGTATTTATACAAATACATATATATGGGTGAAAATTCATTAAACTTAAGATTTTTTACATTTCACTGAATATAATTTGTATCTCAAAAATTTTTTAAAGGAATTTAATTTTGCTGTTGAGTGGATCTCTAAAAACTTTACAGTAACTTTATGTATTATATACATCTTGATGTATTATGTATTTCTTTAATATATTATAATGCTGACATTCTCCCAGCCTGTGCTCTCAAAGACCCTCACAGACATACTATTCACGTGCATTTTAAACGACCTGCATTTGGTTATTTTACACTATATCGACAGTAGCCAAAAGCTGTTTTCTCTTTGTAGAAGGAAAGAGTTGCCCTGGCTATGAGTCCCTTAGCCCATGTAGTAAAAGGATAAAGGGAAATAAGAAGTAGAAATTCATTAGTTTTTTTTTCCTACCATCACTCAGGATTCCGAAATTCTCTCATACTTGAGGTCTGTGAGAATGTTCTCTACTATTGGCCTGCAGTTGTGCTTGAGGAACAGAGTGTGCGTGGTGGAGTTCACTTGGCAAAGCTTTGTCATCTATGAAAAGATGCCCATGGAAGTGGCAGTCTCTCTGCAGAGCAAAATTGACAAGAAAGCCTCTTTCTCAAGGGGAGAAATCTCTGTGCCCACCTACCACCAGATTCCTGTTTTAGGTTCTGCTCAGGTATGCCATCAGCCTACATAGATTACTTCTTGCCAAACTCTGCTGCAACAATCTATAATTTCTAATACCAGCATGTACAGAAATATTTGCTAAACAGTAACAGCTTTAGCACATGGTGCTGTAATACTTAAACTAGGCCCTCATATGATGAAGGTTTAGGATGGAAGCAATGGAAGTCCTCCTCTCTCTGGCATTCCCTATGAAGTAACTCTGTATACAGGGAAAAAACCAATAGCCAAATGCAACAGTGCCACATTATTAATGGCTTGGTAGTGCATGATAGCACTCCGCCTGAAAAAGTAATTTTTCTCATTATTATGAATTGTTGATACTATTTATATTATTGAGCACTTGCTAAGTGCCATGCAAATTTGGATATTCTTAACATAGATAATTGCCACATTTCTATGAGTTGGATTCTGTCATTATCCTTATTTTGCAAAAGACAAAAGTGAAGCTGAGAGCAATTAAGTAACTTGTTCCAACATCACTTGGCAAGTCAGTACTTCAATATGTGCTCTCATCTACAGCCATAGGTTTGAAACCCAGCCCCTACAGCAGATCTTAGCTTTTTGGGTGTCTGACAATTTTAAAATGTTTTAAACTTCAGTTTCCTTCTGATGGTGGTGTAAAATCTTCCACCCAAATAATTGCAAGGCTCACATGAGACAACGCAGGTCAAGTGCCAAGTACTACACTGAAACGGACAGTACTCAAACTAGGTACTCAAGTAATGGTAGCTACCTTCTTAGCTTTCCTCTCAATTTTTGAATATCAGTACATTTCATGTTTTAGAACTTCTAGCACATCTCTAGTTCTTGATTTCAAAACAATGATTCCATTTTATTTAAATTCAATTAGCCAACATATAGTACATCGTTAGTTTGGATATAATGTTCAATGATTCATTAGTTGTGTATAACACCCAGTGCTCATCACAACATGTGCCCTCCTCAATGCCCACCACCCGGAAACACGTATTAATTGAGAACCATATGAATGTAGCAGCACTGGGTTTGTGGTTGGCTATGCAAAGAATCCACAATCTACTGTGGATTATAAACTTCTCTCCCAAAACGAAATAAAATGTGATAAATTTTATAATAACTGTATCCACAGAACACTAAGTTCTTTCAACAGCCCAGATGTCATTCCATTTGAGCCATTAATTATTCCAAAGAAAGTGAGTTTTCATTATCTTCTTATATATTTTAAATTTTATTTTCCTTTCAGTTACAAGTTTTTATCCACTTTAGTTTGAAGACCATTTTCCTTGGTAGTGAAAATGAAAGTAAAATAGGCATTGATCATTTACTTTTCCTTGTTATACTTGGAGTCGGGAAGATCTGATTCCAAAAACTCATTTACTGGTCATATAACCTCTGCAAATTGCCTAGCTTCTCTGATCTTCAGTTCCCCCTGTGTAAAATGGGACTGATAATAATGTCCTTGCAGGATTTACTACTCTCGCGATTACATACAGTTTCTTAGCTGAGTTATTGGATATGTAAGAGATATTCCTTCAATATTGCTTCCCTCTCCCATTTGCAACTATCCGAACAGTGTTTTATCCCTTACTTGCATGTTTTCTTGCTACAACACAGCTAAAATAGCATTTTTCATTTTTCTTTATAGTTTCTCTTAAGCCTGAGCTTTAGCCTTCCCGACCTGTTCTTTAGGGTCAGTAATATACTTTCATTTTACCCTTACCCTTGGTTATATGACCATTACCTCATAGTCTTAAAATAAAAGATCATAAAACAACTCTCTGTGTAGGTGTATTGGCTTATTTATTTATGCCCTCTCATATGTCCTTGTAATTTCATTTTAGGGCTCACTTTTCTTTTAGAATAGGGTGCTTTTTAAAACTTATTGGCCATAGCATATAGCTCTCCTTCTTAACTTTTAAATAATATGCCCAGAACTAAAGTGTAAGGCGTGTCTAAGTGTGCCTATTATTTTCATTCTCAGCTATTTAGAAACTAACATGGCCTGCTACTTCTCTCTAAGGTTTCTATTGCATCCACACCATTCTTCAGTTCTTTCTTATATTTAGAATTAAATTCACAGAGGGAAATCTTCTTTTGTTTCCTCTACTCTTTGGTGACTTTTTATTTAGTTTCTTACCTATCAGTAAGAAAGAAATATAATTTTTATTCAGTTTCTTACCTATCAGTAAGAAAGAATTATAATTTATCAGGCATTCTTTCACCAAAGCTCCATTTCCAAGAGGTGTTTATATAGTCAAAGTCCCACAGCACTACTAAGTCTTACTCCTGAAATACTTTAAAAATAGCTTCTGGGAAGGATCATATGAATCTTTCATTTGGCAGGCCTTTAATCAAATTAATTCTACCGGGAAATGAGCTTTCCTCATTTCAGATACTATTCAACTGACAACTGGGCAGTCAGGAATTTTGCTTTCTCCCCTGGAATACGATATAATTTTTGCTGAGTTTGAATCAAGAAATCAAGAACCAGGCAAATACTTTCTTCTGTAAGAGCATAAACTATTTGTTTAAATCTTCCTGAATGAAAATAAAAGCTTTGACTATAAAAGGACTTGGGCACAATGAAACTAAAGCCTCTCTGATTTAGTAGTTCTCTTTCCTGTGCAGACACCAGTATCACAGTAGCCCTCTGATATTAGGAACTCTAAGGACAAATTAGGTAAGTTGATACATAATAGAGTATCTGCTCCTATGAAGATAAAGGGGCTCTGGTGCAATAAAAAAAAAATTGCTATGTTCACTTGTGGTGATATGTCACTTCCATTGTCTGCATTCTGTCTGTTGTACGACCTCTGTCATGAATTCTGAGGCCAAAGGAAGTTGACTGTGATGAGCCACTTCTCAGCCTGGTCTAAGAAACCCCATTCTGTCCAATAATTTTCAGCATGTTTGAGCAAATAAAGAAAGCTTTTAATGTAGTTTTGGAGTAGGTGTGCTAATGTGGTCTCTTCTGAGGAAGAGTAACCTTCCTAAAAGCATACATTCTTTTTCTTTCTCTCTTCTTTTCCTTGTGCAAATAACTCCCATTAAGACCTCATGAATTATAAAAATATGTAGAGATTTAACAACATGCTACTGAACAACCAATGGATCAACGAAGAAATCAAAGGCAAAATTTAAAAACACATTGAGATAAGTGACAATGGAAATACAATATGCCAAGATCTATGGAATGAAGCGAAAGCAGTTCTAAGAGGGGAGATCATGGCAATACAAGCCTACCTCAAGAAACAAGAAAAAGCTCAAATAAATAATCTAACTTTAGACTTAAAAGAACTAGAAAAAGGAGAAAAATGAAGCCCAAAGTTGGTAGAAGGAGGGAAATAACTAAGATCAGAGTAAAAATAAATGAAATAGAGACCAAAGAGACAATAGAAAAAAATCATTAAAATTAAGAGCTGGTTCTTTGAAAAGATAAACAAAATTGACAAACTTTTAGCTAGACTCACCAAGAAAAAGAGAGAAAGCTCAAATAAATAAAACCAGAATGAGAGAAAAGCTACAACTGATACCAAAGGAGTACAAAGGATCGTAAGAACCCACAATGAATAATTATACACTAAGTTGGACAACCTAGAAGAAATGGATAAATTCTTAGAAACAAGCAATCAGAGGCACCAGGGTTGCTCAGTTGGTTGAGCATCTGACTCTTGATTTCAGCTCAGGTCATGGGGTCAGGGTTGGGGTTGAGCCCTGCATCTGGCTCCACACTCAGTGGGGAGTCTGCTTGAGTTTCTTTCCCTCTGCCCTTCTCCCTGCTCACATGCACTCACCCTCTCTCTCTCTAAAATAAAATATTTTTAAATCTTTTTTAAAAATTAAATAAATAAATAAACAAACAAACAAACAAATAAATAAATAATAAATAAAAAGTTTGTCTTACTAGGCTACCTATTAGAAAGAAAGAAAGAAAGAAAGAAAGAAAGAAAGAAAGAAAGAAAGAAAGAAAGAAACATCTTCCAAGACTAAATCAGAAAAAATTGTAAATCTGAACAGGCCAATTACTGAAAAAAGATTAATCAGTACCCAAAAATCTCCCAATAAACAAAAGGTCAGGACCAGAAGTCTTCACTGGTGAATTCTACCAAATATTCAAAGATTTAATACCTATCCTTCTCAAACTCTTCCAAAAAATTGAAGAAGAGGGAATGCTTCCAAACTCACTTTATGAGCCCAGCATTACCCTGATACCAAAACAAGACAAGGACACCACACACACACACAAAATATACAGGTCAATATCCTTGATTAACATTGATGCAAAAATCTTTAACAAGATATTAGCAAACTGAATTCAACAATATATTTTAAAATCATGATCAAGTGTGATTTATTTCAGTGATGCAAGTATGGTTCAACATCCACAAATCAATCAACATGATATATATACCACATTAACAAAATGAAGGATAAAAATCATATGATCATCTCAATCAATGCAAAAAAGCATTTGATAAAATTCAACATCCATTTATGATAAAAACTTTCAACAAAGTGGATATAGAGGGAATGTACTTCCAAATAATAAAGGCTACAGATGACAAGCCCACAGGAACATCATATTTAACAGAGTAAAGCTGAAAGTTTTCCCCTGACATCAGGAACAAGACAAGGATGCCCACTCTTACCACTTTTCTTCAACATAGTATTGGAAATCCTAGCCAGAGCAATTAGGTTATGAGAATAAAAGGCATCCATATTGGAAAAGAGGTACTATCACTATCTGCAGATGGCATGATTTTGTATATGCAATATCTTAAAACTCTACCCCAAAACTGTTAAGAACTAATAAATAAATTCAGCAAAGTAACAGGGTATGAAATCAATATACAAAAATCAGTTGCATTTCTACACAGTAACAACAAACTACCAGAAACAAATTAAGAAAATAATCCTATTTATGATTGCATCAAAAATAATAAAAAATACCTAGAAATAAATTTAATCAAGTAGGTGAAAAACCTGCACATTGAAAACTATAAGATGCTGACAGCAATCTACAGAATTAATGCAATCCCTAACAAAATTCCAATGGCATTTTTCATAGAAATAGAACAATCGATCCTAAAATTTGTATGGAACCACAAGACTACAAATAGACAAAAGAATCGTGAGAAAGAAAAAGCTGGAGGCATCACTTCAAACTATGTTACAAAGTTATAGTAATCAAAACAGTAAAAACAGACACACAGATCAATGGAACAGAATAGAGATCCCAAACATAAACACATGTATATATGGGCAATTGATTTATGACAAAGGAGGCAAGAATTTACAATAGGACAAAGACGGTCTTTTTTTTTTTTTTAAGGACAGTCTTTTCAATAAATGGTGTTGGGAAAACTGGACAGCCACCCACAAAAGTAGGAAATAGATCACTATCTTAAACCATACACAGAAAATAACTCAAAATGGATTAAAGACTTGAATATAAGACCTGAAACCATAAAACTTTTAGAAGAGAATATAGGCAGTAACCTTACTGACAAAGGTCTTGGTGATGATTTTCTTTTTTATTTGACACCAAAAACAAAAGAACAAAGTCAAAAATAAATAATTGGGACTACCTTAAACTAAAAAGCTTTTGCACAGTGAAGAAAATCATCAATAAAGCAAAAAGAAAGCTACTGTATGGGAAAAGATTATACATAAAGAACTCCTATAATTCAACATCAAAAAAAAATAATCTAATTTAAAAATGGGCAGAAAACCTATATAGACATTTTTCCAAAGAAAACACATAGATGGCCAACAGACCCAAGAAGAGACGTCCAATATCACTAACCATCATGAAATGCAAATCAAAACCACAATAAACAATCAACTGACACCTGTCAGAATGGCTAGTATCAAAGACAAGAAATTACAAGAGTTGTTAAGGATACGAAAAAAGAGGACACTTATGCATTGCTGGTAGAAATCTAAATTGCATTCACTATGGAAAACAGCATGGAAATTCCTCAAAAAATTAAAAATAGAATACCATATGATCCAGCAATTTCACTACTAGATACTTATCGAAAGAAACTGAAAACACTAATTTGAAAAGCCTTGTGCACTCCTGTGCTCTTTGCAGCATTATTTACAATAGTCAAGATATGGAAACAACCTAAATGCCTGCCAATGGATAAATGGATAAAGAACATGTAGTATAAGACACATAAAATACTACTAGCCATAAAAAGGAATGAATTCTTACCATTTGAGACAACATGGATGGACCTTAATGGTGATACACTAAATGAAATAAGTCAAAAGAAAGACAAATATCATATGATTTAACTTATATGTGGAATCTAAAAAACAAACAAACAAACCAAAACTAAAAAAAAAAATTCATGATACAGAGAACAGAATGATGGTTGCAAAATGGGTAAAGGGAGTCAAAGAGTATTTTCAATTATAAAATAATCCTGGGATGGTAATATATAGCATGATGACTGTAGTCAATCAGATTATAATGTATACATGAAAGTTACCAAGAGAGTAAATCCTAAAAGTTCTCATCACAAGAAAAAAAAATTGTAACTTTGTATAGTGAGGGTTGGTAACGAGACATTATGGTGATCATTTCTCAGTGTATACAAATCATAATGTTATATATCTGAAATTAATATAATGCTATATATCAACTATACCTCAATAAAAATAATCAAGATTTAACCTAAATTGTCATATTTTTTTTCCATTTACTGTAGCTAAAAGTTTCTCATTACATTAAGGTTAGATAAAATTATAGTTTTTTATTTCTTCATTACTAGAAAATTTGTTCCAAAACCATTTATATGCAGTTAAACGATCTGTCTGTCAGAATGGTAGTACCATTCTTAGGGTAATAATTTTTACTGAATTAGCTTTTTAAAAGCATTTAATTTTCATTTCAATTACGTGAATTATAATTTTTCTGCATATTATTTTTCCCCCTAGAGTGGGCCCTGCTCTCACATTATAGATCTTTCTTATAGAGTTTCTGGAATACGATCTAGGTTTGAGGATCTGGTTATTTGACTTTGAAATAAAATAATTCATCCTTCCAAAGTTGAGAAAATTGGTTGCTGTAATTATCCAACAAGGCAAAGGAAAGGTACTGTATTAATTTCCAGGTCCCACCATAAATCATTACTTAAAGAAGTATTTAGAAGGTGAAACAAATTTATATAATATTCAGTCATGTCATTTTCCAGGAGACAGATATTTTCATCTTAATTTCTAAGCAGAGTTTCTTTCCCTCAAATTAAACTCCACCTTTAGACAGATGGGTCTTTGCCCTGGAGCACAACTGATCACAGCAAATGCTTAGTAGAATGAGTAATGTTATAAATCAAAGTGTTTATTACCTTGATCAGATAACCAGACATGGTTCTCTTAACTGAATTCATGGTACTCTTAACCGTATTCAGTTTCAGACTTTCACCATCTGATAACTAAAGATTATTTACTCTCTTAGCTGTGAAACATAATATAAATTTTGCACATAACTTCAAAAATGTAAATATTTTTGTTCTTACCATGCATTATGATGGAGCATCTTGAGCCAAGGCATTTTCATAGCTTACTGTAGAATACCTAGTCACAACAATGGTGCCTGATGATAATAACTTATTTCATTAAAAACTGATGGTTTCTTCTACATAGATACAAATGAAATTTTATTTTATATTCTTGCATGCAGCAAAAATTAACAATTCTATTCCTTTCTTCATTCTGTTTATACTTCCATTATGTTCAGTAAAGGTTTTATCCCAATATAAATATTCCCAATATAAATGAAGAAGGTATGATATTTTAATCATTATATGTAGGATTAAAAAGTTTACAACAATATAAAAATGGGAGATAGCTGTGAAAACTTGTTGCTTATTTTTCTGTGTTGGGATCAGCCAGGATATTTATCTTGACATATGCATAAATTCACCATTTGATAAACTTAAATTTATTTTTGCTGTCTTTTAAAGTTTTTATGCTTTTTTTATTGTAAAGGACAAATATCACCTGTTTTATTTTCCTATTAACCTCTTCATAGTACTAGCCTCTATTTCACAAACCTGACCATAAAAAAATAAGGCATAGATGTGAATAGCAGTTTAAATTATAGGAAATGGGTCCTTTCTAAGAGCACTGTTAAACCTAGCTACCCTGAAGACGTCTTACTCAAATCTTTATATTTCACACAAATGCACTGAATAAAGACAAATACTCAGGGTACACCCATGGTTAAGTTCACTTTTAATAGTCCAGGTCTATATCAATAATCAGTGTTTTAATCAGATACATAAGTTTTTCTTTTAGCTAAAAAGACAAAATAGTCTTATAGAGACAAAACTAAATGATTTGGGTCTAGTCCAAAGACAACTATAAATGTTTTAGTCTACTTAAACTTTTATTTAAACCCAAGGAAAAAACTCATTAAATTTTGGGAAAATATACACATCTATATAATGCAAATTAATATTACCCTTGATCTGTAAATTGACAAAGTTTAGAAGCAAAATGATAAACACACCAATGAAAACAGGCAAAGGCTATGAAAAGACAATTCACAGAAGATACAAAATTGCCCAAAAGACAGATGAGAAAGTGTTCAACCTGCAGGTATTCAAATACACAGAAATCAAAGACAGTATGGATAACTATTTGAACTACCAGATCCATATAGCTTTTTACTTTTTATCATTTAATTACGTTAACCCAGAAAGGTGTGTTCAGATAACCAAAACTTACACCACTGTATGCAGATGTGTAAAAACTTTTGGAAGGAAATTTGCAATTTTATATAAAAAATTTAAAGTTTTATATCGGTTTTGTAAAACAATTTTCACACTTAGTAATTTATCCTTGTAGTAAAAATTTGTCCTTTTACTAAAAGGATAAATTTAATTAAGCTTTATGTTTTAATTGCAAGAATACCCTTAAAGTATGGGAAGCATTTTAAATAGCCTAAAAGTGGATTAAATATCTTATTATGTATCTAATCTACAGATAATAAAATAGTGTAATAGAAGAATATGTAATATTATATAAAAATATTCATGATGTAAAATAAAAAATCAAGTTACCAGTCATCATATTATATCATTCAATTTTTAAATAATGAAAACCCCAGTCTACTACTTCTGTCTCTTTAACAACACACACACACACACACACACACACACACACACACACACCCCTGACAGGACTTAATCTAAATTTTAATAGTGATAGCAGTATTAAGAGGGATTTTAGTGATTTTACCCTTCTACTTTTTGCTCATTTATATTTTTTAAATTTTGTATATTATCCACATATATAAAAGAATAATATTTCAAAACATTAAAAAGATGCTTCTTGAAAAAGTTCCCTTGTTACAAATTACCCATCCCCACTATTCAAACTATATCAATAACTTTATATAGATAAACCTCAGAGGAGAGCAAATGCACCCCAGGAAAAAAGCAAGGAGTTAACATTCTGAATACATTTTTAAAAACTGATGGTAGAAACAATAAAGCAAAGCTTTCAAGATCCAGGCTTTGCTCAGAAAGAAAAAGAAAAAAAAAAAGAAAAAAATCCAGAAAAACAGTTTATTTATTCCCAAAGACTAGAACCTCGAGGATTTTGTGGTTAAATTAGATTTAAAATGGCCCCGATTCATCCTTCCTGCTCTGAGTCTTTGCAGGTTCTCCCATCAAGAGGCCAGCCTTGTGCCAAGAAAATGTAGCAAAATTGGAAATGTATGAATTCTAAGCCTATGCCTCAAGAGGCATGAGCAGTTGTCTCTGTCAAATTCCTGCTTCTTCCATGACAACAAGCCAGATCAGCCTCCAAAAGGAGATTACACAGAGCAGGGTAAAGTCATCACAGACAACTAGCCAGTCACTGATCCACCAGTTGGTCACATATGCGTGAACAAGCTCAGCCAAAATCAGCTAAACCAAAGCTGGAAAATAATTAGCTAAGCCAAGCCCTGACTGACAGAACCCATAACAGACCCTTAATAAAACAATAAATGTGTTTTGTTTTGTTGTTACTGATGTTTGTGCTTGTTTGTTATGTAGTTAATCAATAGGAATTTAGATCATTAGGTGTGTAATATAAATTAGAGAATAAGAAAAAGCATAAGGCATGCTACCATATGGGTTTTCACAGCATTGGCATAATTACACGGTACTAGAAAAGTCACAGAAGATAGAATTAGAGTTTAAATGATGATAGATACCAAAGGATGGCCAAGACCTAAGAAAAAATAGGTGAAAAACTCCAGATAGGTTGAAAACAGAAACCAAGAACTGCAGATACTTGTATCTTGCTTTCTAGAAAGTGGCCCAGCCAAACTAAAAATATCTTAAAGAAGCTTCTCATTCAACATGGTGCTTGAGGGGTAGAAATCTGCCACAAAGCAGCTTCACAGAGTCCTACTAACCCAGGTTAGTGCAGGAGAGCATCCAAAATTTTGTCACTGTCCACCGAGAATACTGATATGGCCAGGATCCCAAGCTAGAACCCAAAGCAGCCTGTGGCTAGACCTCATAATCAAAGCTATGTCGGTTAGGTCTGGCTAGGTTATGCTGAGTAACAAACAATCCCAAAAAGCTCTGCAGCTTAAAACACTAAGATTTGGGGTGCCTGGGTGGCTCAGTGGGTTAAAGCCTCTTCCCTCGGCTCAGATCATGATCTCGGAGTCATGGGATCGAGCCCCACATCGGGCTCTCTGCTCAGAGGGGAGCCTGCTTCCCCCTCTCTCTCTGCCTGCCTCTCTGTCTACTTGTGATCTCTCTCTCTGTCAAATAAATAAATAAACAATCTTAAAAAAAAAAACCCACTAAGATTTAATTCTTATGAATCATGTCCATTGCAGTTTGGAGAAGGGGTGGGAATAAGGAATCAGCTCGCTGTAAGTTATTCAGAGAACTAGAATGAACTCGGCTCAAGGTATCATGACCATTTCTCAACACGTGCATTTGTGAGTCAGTGATTTCTGAGTCAATGAAAGGAACACGGATAAACAAGTGCCAACCATCAAACGTTTATAGTCAGAAGGGACACTCACCATTTTTCCTTTTGTTTATCTGAATTTGAGGTAGAAGGGGAAAAAACCTGATGAAATATGGTCGAAGAGAGAAAAACTAGAATATCTAAAATTAGATATATAATCCACCAAGGCAATAATGGACAGACAGATCCAGGTTCCATAGGACCAGAAGCTCATAATATAAGTTTAAGTGCTAAAAGCAGCACTATACCTTATGTTCCAAATATGAGTGAAACCATGTGATACTTGTGTTTCTCTGACTGACTTATTTCACTTTAGCATAACACTCTCCAGTTCCATCCATGTTGATGTAAATGGTAGATATTCATCCTTTCTGATGGCTGAGTAATATTCCACTTATATATGCACCACCTCCTCTTTATCCATTCATCCACGGAAGGACATCTAGGCTCCTTCCATAGTTTGGCTATTGTGGACCTTGCTGCTATGAACATTGGGGTGTGGGTGTCCCTTCTTTTCACTACATCTATATCTTTGGGGTAAATACCCAGGAGTGCAATTGCTGGGTCGTAAAGTAGCTCTATTTTTAACATTCTGAGGAATCTCCATACTGTTTTCCAGAGTGGCTGTACCAGCTTGCGTTCCCACCAACAGTATAAGAGGGTTTCGCTTACATGTGGAATGAAAGGAATAATGCAGAGGACAGTAGGGGAAGGGAGGGAAAACTGAATGGGAAAAAATCGGAAGGGGAGAAAACCATATGAAACTCTTAACTGTGGGGAAAAAACCGAGGGTTTTGGAAAGGGAGGTGGGTAGGGGGATGGGGTAACTGGGTGATGGGAATTAAAGACGGCACGTGATATGATCAGCACTGGGTGTTATATCGAACTAATGAATCATTGAACACATAACAAAAACTAATGGTGTACTATACCTTGGCTAATTGAATTTAAATAAAAAAATAAATAAACAAAAATAAAACAAAAAGCAGACAAAATATTTGAATTAGTTACTTACTTTCTACACCTTTATAATGCTTTCCCCTTTTATTTTTGGTCACATATGCTTATTTGATAACAATTTAGTATTTTCAAAAAAAGTCTAGTATATTCTATAGAGAAAATAATTTAGTCTTCTCACATAACTAATTAAAAATTTGTTATAGCTTAGAATAATTTCATTCAGGTTGACCACTTGTTATTCATGTGAAATACCATATGAGCATACTGTTAGGGTGTTTTTGTCTTGGAAGGAGGATGTACAATGAAGGGTCCTATGGCAGACAGAAGTCCAAGATTACTGCTCCCTTGTGAACACACCCTGTATAACTAATTCTCTCCTTTGTAAGGCAGGTAGAACCTGCAAATGTGACGGAATATCTCTCCCATGATTAGTTTGCAAATTAATTAACTTTGAGTTAATTCTAAGGGAAATTAACCAGGTGGGCCTGATCTAATCACTTCATTAAGTGATGGACAGGGCCCCTCCAGAAGGCCTAGGGATTCGAAGCAGGAGAGGGCCTTTGTGGAGGGAAGCCCTTGGCAAGATCTGAGATTGGCCTCCTGGACCTCAGAGGTCCCTATAGACAGTAGCAAGGAAACAAAGTGCTCTGTCTTATAGAACTGCAAGGAAATAAGTTCTGCCAATAACCTGAAGAAACACAGAGCAGATCCCTCCCTAGCAGGTTCTATTGAGAATACACCTGGCTGACACCTTGATTTTAGCCTCCAGAAACCCTGTGAGAGAACCCAGCTAAAACATGCTGGATTTCTGACTCACGAAACTGGAAGATAATACATCTTTGTGTTAAGCCACTAAGTTTGCAGTTATTTGTTATGCAACGATAAACTAATACAGGCCCCAAAGCTTAAAGTTCATTACCTTCACAGTCAATACTTCTCTAACAGTGAGGAAATGTGGTCTTGCAGGAACTCAGAAGTCAAGGAGAACCAGATATTGGCAACCCAACGTGATGCCTGTGACAGAGGTCATGACGTCAATCATGATCGCCAGCAGCAGATGTCAGAGCATGATGCCGGAAGTTCGGACAAGCCATAGGTCAGTGGAGGCAAATGTGCAACATTCAAGACCAGAAGGGTCAGCTGCAACCTCAGACTATCACATACAGACTCAATGTCCATATCCCTTAACTACCTCGAGGAGAGGGTGAAACAGAAGGGTTGAAAGGGCAGAGGTAATCTTGAATTGCCCAAATTTAAATCCCCAGTTGATCACACTTAAACCGGAAGTGAGTAAGACTCTTCAATATGAAGTCCAAGGTCTCTATCATTAGTGAACTGAGAGCTGCCAACCTAAGTTAAATTCAAGTCTGGAGATTTAAATGAAGTCATATTTTTATACATGCAAGCTGGCGCCTCAAATTTTAATCCACTGTTTTATCAGACAGTAATTTAGAAAAGAAAACTTGATTAAATGCTATGTTTGTTGCTACTTTGTTTATTGAAGATACACGGATACAGACAGAAAATATTATATTAAATTTTTAGATCATCAAAATAGGAAAAATAAAACTGTGTTACAGAAACAAAAGCTTTCTTGGTTCAGAGTCCCTAGCACACTGAACTGTGAAGCACACAGAGGAGTAGAAGATATGAGGTGAGAATCATACTTAGAATTTAGTCATGGGATTCCTCTATGGGCCATTATCTCAAGTAGCTGCCTTTTTGTATAGCTCACAGCCTCTGGTTCTCTTTAGAATGCTTGCATTCTGAGCTTTTATTTATTTATTTTATTTATTCATTTTCTATTACGTTGTGTAAGTCACCATATGCATTATTCTGAGCTTTTAAAGAAGTGTTTTCCAAGGCACCTGGGTGGCTTGGTCCGTTAAGCGTCTGCCTTCAGCTCAGGTCATGATCCTAGGGTCCCGGGATCGAGTCCCGCATTGGGCTCCATGTTCAACGGGCATTCTGCTTCTCCCTCTCCCTCTGCCCCTCCCCTGGCTTGTGCTCTCTCTCTCACTTACTCTCTCTCAAATAAATAAAATCTAAAAAAAAAAGTGCTTTCCAACTTTTATCATAGCTCAGTACACAAAAAAACAACATTTATATGAGAATGAGGGAACGTGGAGAAGTATGAGACTTGGCAAAACATTTCTTATAAGTTCTTCATGTTTTATAATTATCAACGAAATCACAGAATAAGGGAGCATATTAAATACTAAATTTATACAATTCCAAAAAACTATTTTCATAAATTTTCATGAGAAACTTGAATTTCTATCTGCAAACATTTCCCAGAAACAACACATAATGGAGAACTTTTCAAATGCTCGCTAGTCACCATCAATGCCAAACATCTGTATAAATAGGCAATAAAAATTCTAAATCATCTTTCACAACTTTAAACTTTACTATGGCTAACATTATATTTAAGAAATTTAATATTCTTACCTTAAAAATTTGATCAATGTAATTACAGTATTTCCTGTTAGCATATGAATACATTTTCAGTTAAGCTCAACCTTTCATATTAAATATTTCAAAACAACAATGAAGCCATAAATAACACAAAGTGCATGCAATTTTAGAGCAGTCACTGTTCAGCTCTCATGGACACTCATAAAAGGGCACATAAGCCATAACAGAAGCATTAGATACCAAGAAGATGGAGAGTCCAGTGTCTGCCAGGAAGCCCTGTCTTCCTACCCCACCCTCCCCACACCTCCATAGGCCTCTGCCCCCTCCAGTAGCGACACGCTCTGCACTAAAGCAGCTGACCAGACTATGAAGTTCCTTCTGGACAAGCACTGCCCATCGGTGTGGAACAGCAAGGCTGGTGGTCCTGCGGTGGTTACTGATGCAAGTTCCTTGGGAACACCGGAACACCCCACCCCAGGCAGGCAGCCTACATGAGCCATAGGTAAGGTTACCGGTCTACGGGCAGCCAGCCCTGGGGCTCTGGCAGCTAGGACTCCACGATCTCAGAAATACATGACCGAGAATCTCTAAAATGATTCGTTGTTATAATTTGAAAAATAGTCACTGTAAAAATATTCATAATATCATGAAAAGCCAATTATGCATCTTGTTCCTAGAAGCATCTGACAATTGAGGTAATTATTTAATTAGTATGTGCACAAGTCTTTCTCTACCTAAAATGTATGTCAAACTCAAAGGAAGTGAGAAATGTGAAATACACCAAGTAGTTCACTTGGAATGCATATGTAATTGATATTCCTTCTAAAATCGAAAGTAGTACCTCCCCTGCCCCCCAGTTTGGTTCTACTTAAGTGGTCAGTATTTACAAAACTCTAAGCCAGGCACAGTGAAGTGTGATAAAAGGAAAAGAGAAATATATGTTTCTACCCTTCAACGCTCAACCAGTTAATGAAAGAAAACAATATGGAAATGTGGGCAGCCTTGAGTCACACTGCCATCACCATTCACCTCTTCTCCATACCTATCGCCAAGTAGGAGTGAGTCAGCACCAAGACAGATCCCACCTACCTGGAAGGAACTGAGGACAATTTGAATGAGTTTTGCAAAACCATAGCTCTTGGGACACCCGAGCTCCACCTGAGCACAAATTCAAGGCATGGTATTAAAATTTAAAAAATTGGGGACAGCACAGTACTTTTTTTCCAGCCTATAACATGTTAAGAATGAAGCAGGTATTTAGTGATACCTACAGAGATGAATCAATTTTTCTAACAGAAAAAAACCCCTCAAAATCAGGGCATGAAAACATTAAATATACAACATAAGTGTTGCTAATATTGCTAATGCTTGCACTGGAAAGGAAAAAAAAGCCAATAAATATTGTGCGAGTGAAAGGACTTTATGTATATATCACAAGACTATATTCTCTTTTTAATCCACGAATTGCCTACTTTATTCAAAATAGAAATGAGGGTCAGACAGCTTAATAAATATCTAATGTAGCATATGAAATGATTGCTTTCAGTTTAACAGGTGGTTCTGATCAACTGCTTATTTTTCCTTTTCTTCTGCCTCCATCTACCCAGTTTTTGTTGTTCCATCAATTTTTTCCCTCTGTCTCTGTGTGTCTATGCGTGTGTGTGTATACATACAAATGACTTTAAGATAAAAACAGCACATAGAGCTGTCATAGTTTCCAGCTTCTTAAATTAATACATGCTTTTCAAGCTTCCTAAGACAAGATGGATGGCACTGTGAGGAAGATTCCAAAGGAATCTTAAAAGGAAAGGGACCTGATTGGGCCATTAGGTGGATGATCTCTTCAGCAGTACACTTCAGTTTTCTTTTGATTTGTTTTTCTACCAGGCAGTGTCATATAGATTTGTAAATCAGTGTAATACCTCCCTTAGGAATCTTTGGTGTCATTATGAGCATTTGAAAGGAAACACGTTGTTTTAAAGACAGAAAATTTCCACTCACTTTAAACCAACCCTTCACAAGACTATAGTTGTTGCATTTCATATTAGTATTTGTGCAAAATTAAAAAGTGGCAACCAGATGAGTACTGCAGCTCCTATCAGAATATTTTATAGGTGTAATTGTTTCAGCTTGAGCATATTTTTCCCCACCAAAGCAAGGGTTAAGGCACAAGTACCAGTTTTGTATTTAAAATTCTTTTTTTTTTCTTTTCACACTTTTTCACGGGGAAATTACTTGATCATTAATATTATTTTCTTTTGGTTGATTTCATTAGAGTGTATCCTCTTCAGTGTAAAGCATGTTTTGAGAAGATGAATAATCTCTTTTTCTTGAAGAATGAGAGCTTTATATTTAAAATCTGTGTTTATCTTCAAGGTTCCTTTTATAATGTCACAAAGAATTATTTGGTACTGTGGGCTAGGGAAAAGTTGGTTTCCTTATCTACAAACAGAATTTATTTACTAGCCCCTGTGTTTTGCCTTTGGATTTAAAAAAAGTAATAGACTTATGTTCCACAAATAAGTGAAACCATATGATGATTGACTTTCTCTGCCTGACTTATTTGTGGAACATAAGGAATAGCATGGAGGACATTAGGAAAAGGAAGGGAAAAATGAAGGGGTGGATACCAGAGGGACAGACAAACCATGAGTGACAATGGACTCCAGGAAACAAACTGAGGATTTTAGAAGGGAGGGGGCGGGGGGAATGAATTAGCCCGGTGACGAGTATTGAGAAGGGCACATATTGCATGGAGCACTGGGTGTTATATGCAAACAATGAATCATGGAACACTATATCAAAAACTAATGATGTACTGTAAGGTGAATAACATAATAAATAAATAAATAATAATAATAATAGATTTAATTTTCTTAGTAGTTCTAGATTTGCAGAAAACTTGAGCAAAAATAAAAGAGTTCCTAAGTAACTGCTTATTCTCCCCCTACCCCCGAGTTTTCCCTGTTAACATCTTGCATTGGTATGGTATATTTGTTACAACTGTTAAGCCAATATTGATACACTGTTATTAACTAAAGTTCATAGTTTACAGTTCAGTGTTTGTGTTTTACATTTCATGGGTTTTGACAAATTTGTAACTATATGCATCCACCACTGTGGTATCATACAGAACTGTTTCACTGCCCTGGGTTGCACTTATTCATCCTCTGTCACCAACTCATCCTCCCCTCACCCTTTCCCTTGCCAAACCCTGGTAACCACTGACCTTTTTACTGTCTCCATACTTTTGCCATTTCCAGAATATCATACAGTTGAAATCAAACTGTATGTTGTCTTTTTCAGATTGGCTTCTTTCACTCAGTGATATGCACTAAGGTTCTTCCACGTCTTTTCATAGCTTGATAATTTCTTTTTAGTGCTGAATAATATTCCAATTTTTGGATGTATCACAGTTCATCTACTGAAGAAAACCTTGGTTGCTTCCAAATTTGGGCAATTATGAATAAAGTTGTTAAACATCCACATGCAGGTTTTTGTGCGGGCATGATTTTCAACTCCTCTGACTAAATACCAGAAGAGCATGATGGCTGGATCATACGGTAAGAGTATGTTTAGTTTTGGAAGAAAGAGCCAAACTATCTTTCCCACCAGAAATGAATGAGTTTCTTCTGCTCCACATTCTCACCAGTATTTAGTGTTATCAGTGTTTTGAATTTTGTCCATTCTAATAGGCATATAATGGTATCTTGTTTTAATCTGCAATTTCATCATGATGTATGATCTTGAGTACCTTTTCATACCCTTATTTGCCATCTGTGTATCTTCTTTGGTGAGATACCTATTCAGAACTTTTGTTCTACTTTTTAATTGGATTATCTTCTTATTGTCAAATCTCAAGAGCTCTTTGTATATTTTAAATATCTGTCCATTACTAAATATGGGTTTTGCAAATATTTACTCCTAGTCTATGGCTTGTCTTTTCATTCACTTTTGCAGAGCAGTCCTTAATTTGAAGTCTAACTTCTTAATTTTCCTTTCATGGATCATGTTTTTGGTGTTGGATCTAAAAAGTTATCACCAAAATCACCTATTTTTTCCCTATGTTATCTTGGGAGAGTTTTATAGTTTTTCCCTTTATTTGGTATATTATCCATTTTGAGTTACTTTTTATGAAAGATGTGAAGTCTGTGCCTACATTTGTTTTTTTTTTTTTTTTTGAATGTGCATGTCCAGTTGTCCCAGAATCATTTGTTTAAAAGGTTATCTTTTCTTTCTAGAAATTGCTTTTGCCTCTTGTTAAAGATCGTTTGATTGTATTTGTGTCAATGTCTGAGCTTTCTATTCTGTCCATTGATCCATTTGTCTATTCTTTTACCAATACAACACTGGATTATGTAGTTTTATAGTAAGTCTTGAAGTCATGGAGTGTCCATACCCAACTTAGTTTTTCTCCTTCAATATTACACTGGCTATTTTGATTCTTTTGCCTTTCTGCATAAATGTTAGAATCAGTTTGTTGATATCCATAAATTACATGCTGGGATTTTGATTGGGATTACACTGAATCTATAGATCAGGCAGAGAAGAACTGATATCTTGACAATACTGAGTCTTCCTATCCATGCACATGGAATATATCTCCATTTATTTAAATATTTATCAGTTTTATCATTTTCCTCATAAAACTCTTTTGCATATTTTGGTAAGTTTATACCTAAATATTTCATTTTTTGCTATTAATGTAAATGGAATTGTGTTTTTAATTTCAAATTCCAATTTTTCTTTACTGGTATATGGGAAAACAATTGCATTAACTAAGCCTTCAATACAATGTTAAATAGGAGAACTGAGAGTGAAAATCCTTGCCATGTTCCTGATCTTAGCAAAAAAGCACCTGGTTTCTTGCCCTTAGATTTTTTTTTATGTTTAAAAATATGTAACTATTATCTTTATTTTTTTTTTCCAAATACTTTTATTTTTTCAGTGTTACAAGATTCATTGTTTATGTACCACACCCAGTGCTCCATGCAATACGTGCCCTCCCCAATACCCACCACCAGGCTCACCCATCCTCCCATCCCCCTTCCCTCCAAAACCCTCAGTCTGTTGCTCTGAGTTCACAGTCTCTCATGGTTCT